>OZ018328.1:139650599-140850599 GCA_963969495.1 Ceratothoa steindachneri | reverse complement strand
TACCCGAAACCTGTGCAAGTTGCTCCAAGGCTGCACATTATAAGTCTAAATCGTGTGTGATCAAATGTGTCAATTGCGGAGAGCCACACCCCGCTTCTTGTAAACAATGTTATGTGTATCTTCTTGAGAAGGAAATCCTGGCCGTTTAGTCTCAGAATCGTCTGTCATTTCGCTGCTAAGGACTTGGTCCTGGCGCGCATGGCTCTACCTAGGACGTCATATGCCCCAATGTTGAAAAAGACACCCTGTACTCCTGGAGGAGCTGCGGAGGCTCGTCTCCTCCTGTTCCCCGTTAGCTAACTTTTTGCCGGTGACCATGCTCTGCGCAAGCCCCCTGCCCACCTTTCCGGGGTATAAGGGGTTTGCGACCCTACCACCACGGGATAGGGTTCGGGCGGGTGGATATGAGATTTACACCCGGCATTATGTCTCCGTTAATTTCTTCGCTTTAGATACCTCCTTTCAGGCAGTAGCTGTGCAGCTACACCTTAATAGGAACTATACTGTTATTTCCACTTTTATCACACCGTCAGCCGACTTCGAAGCGGGTGAATACCTCCGCATCGTGGCACGGTTGCCGAGGCCTTTTCTATTGCTCGGAGATCTAAACTTTAGACACCCCTTCTGGGGAGACTACTCTATTGATCCCCGAGGTCAAGTCTTTGCCGACTTGATTGACGAGCTTGAGATGGGTGTCCTAAATTTGGAAAAGTTTACGAATCACTGCCCGCGAAAAGCTTCATTTTCCTGCCTCAAACTACCTTTATGCTCTCCGGATGCAGTGCCTGATTTGGATTAAGGCGTGGTCGATGCCTTCATGTTAGTGATTACTTTCCCATTCAAATATCATTTTCTGGGCCGCTGCTGCCCGAGAGCTCGCCCTGGTGGTGCTTGGCGCGGGCGCGGTGGTCTTCATTTCCGGAAATGGCGGAATTCTCTATCTAAGTCAACGAGTTTAGGTCAGTAGATGAGGCAGTTGAGTTCTTCTCCGCAAACCTCATCGCAGCAGGCCTAACTAATATTCCTAGAAAGGTCTGGTCGTTGTGCACGCCGACCACTCCCATGCTAGTCAGCTGAGTGTGAGTCGGCTGACCAAATGCGCTATAAGTGACACCAAAACGATTCCACTGTCGGTGAATTTCGTCGGGCTAAGGCGAGGTTCCCGTATATTTCGAAGCATGCCGTCGCTCTTCTTGGTGGCCTAGGTGTCCTTACTTAACGGGAATACCCCTCTAGCAGAGGTGTAGAAGCGATTCAAAAAGATTCGGGGGAAGTTCTCGCAGGACCCCCCCTCCCGTTCTCCAAGAGGATGGGACCACAATCTCGGACCCCGTGTCCGTTGCGGAATCCTTCGTGACAACTTGCTCTGCATTCTCTAGCCGGGATGCTGCTCCACCAGGATGCAATACACATCGTGATGTCACGTAAGGCCGCCGACTGGATTTTTCCTCCAGAGGCGGATAAGCCTTGAACGACAGGTTTACTGTGAGTACGTTGCATTTAGCTCTTACTTCGTTAGCGGACACCGGCCATCGTCCGGATGATGTCGCGGAACTCCATGCTTTGTCACTTAGGTGAGCAAAGCATGGCCTATCAGGTCGATTTGTTCAAGAGGATTTTAGTAAAGGGTCTCCTCACGAATTCCTGGCGAGTTGCTGCTGTGCTCGCCTTTTGCAAAGTTGTAGACATAACTCTACTTTGGCCAATTTCTGCACAATTTCACTGAAGTCTTGCGTGCGCATGTTGATGGAAAAATTAGTAAATGTTAGATTAGCCTTTTTTTCTGGTCAGCGGAGGCCATTAGTTTTCTGCAAAATGATGCTTCCTCAAGTTCCGCTCCACGTCAGATGCTCTGCTCGGAATGGTAAATGCCGTCTGCGAGGCCTTCCTTTCTAGACAGCAGTGCGCCATGGTGTTTTTGGAATCTGGAGAAGGCCGATGATACTGCATTGCAATACGGTATCATGGAGACTCTCCTCACGATGGCGGCGAAGGGATGACTCCCAATCTTTATATTTTAAATTTTTGCGAGATTGTCGATTCCGCGTACGGGTGGGGGGAGCCATCTCCGGACCAATGGAGCAGGAAGATGGTGTCCCGCAAGGAAGTGTCCTCAGTGTCACACTCTTTGTCCTGAGATACAACGGCATCACCTCGGTGCTGCCGGAAGATGTTCTCGTTACGCTCTACGTGGACGACCTTTCGATCTCTTTTGGCGCAACCTGGATGCCAACTCTGGAGCGTCGACTCCAACAGGCATTGAACCGCGTCTCTCGCTATGCCAAAGCACACAGGTTTTGGTTTTCCTTGGCCAGGACTAACGTGGTATCCTTCTGCCACCATCCACTGCTCCATCCTGACCAAGACGCTTGTTTAATGGGATACGCTTGGATGTGGTTCAATCACACCGTCTCCTTGGTTTTGTATTTGACCGACGCCTCACCTGGGAGGCTCATATTTGCAGCGTTATAGTCTCTTGTACCCGCGCCATGGATATTCTCCGTTCCGTGACGTTCAGCGCTTGGAGCGCTGATAGGGCTACTGCCTTACTTTTTTATAGATCCTTTGTTCGTTTGAATCACGACTACGGATGCGAGTTTTATGCAACCGCAGCTGAGTGTGTATTGCGGTAGGTGGACTCTATCTACCACGCCGGGCCTTCACCTGGCGAAATCTGCCTTCCGCTCTTCCCCCATTGAGAGCCTACTAGTTGATGCTAGAGAGATTCAACTCGCTCTACCTCGTGCACAGTGCATTATTCACCTGTACGCGCAAGCCTGGCGCCTCACTCCGTCGCCCCTATTCTGAGCATGATGCCACCCTGGAGTGTACCACATTTGGCGACTTGTCGCCAAATGTAGAGCCCAAAGCTTGTACAGCGCCAGGAGTATTGTGTTCGACCCTTTTGGAGCACACTTCGTTCACGTTGGAACCATGCCAGTGTATACGGATGGCTTGAAGTCCTGAGAGAGAGTCAGCTTCCACGCTGTATCCCCTCTGTTTTAAGTCAGCCAGCGATGCTCTGCCAGGCGCTGCACCTGTCTTCATAGCCGAGCTGGTGGTAATACACCACTCAGTACGGGAGATTACCTGGCGTGTTCTGTTCGGAGACCAGATTGTGATCTATAGCGTCTCACAAAGCGCCCTGATTGCTCTCGGGGCATTGGAATCTCCGCATTCCTTGGTTTACAAAATCTGTGGCGCCACGGTTTTGGCGAGCCGCACGGATGTCAGATTATCTTCTGCTGGGCTTTTAGACATGTAGGAATTGCAAGAAATGAGCGCACCGATGAAGGCGCCAAAGAGTCCCGGAGAATTCGTTTGCCAGACCAGCGTTTCTATCTTCCTTACACCGACTACATGGCAGGAATATGGGCAGCTCTCCGGGTTTCTTGGCAAAGAAGATGGGACACGGTGCAAGGGAACTTAAAGTGGCGAGCCATTGTGCCGCGACTGTTCCCATTGACCTATCCCCAATGCCGCGAAGTCTTTAGTTTGCTTTCTGTCATCTCCAAATTCGACACACTCGCGCGACGCACCGCCATTGGATGGAGCGCTCGCCACCCCTCTACTGTTAAGACTGCGTTGTTCCCCAGACTGTTGAGCACATTCTTCTTGTTAAATCTCCCAGTCTGGGTGATCTCCACGCACGTTACATGTCCCGGTACCGGGATGGGCGTGGTTGCTACCGCCTGGCCCTTGACCTCCGGACGAGTTCGTGCACAGTGACTGGAGGCCATCGCCCTTTTTTATCTAGGTGTTTTTTTTTGTTGTTGTTTTTTTCTCTGTAGGTCGCAAGTCTCTGCACCGGGGGGAGGCGGACCTCCCTCGACGCTCAAACCTGCTTCCTGTTGTTGCCTTCGTTATTTTTTATTTTTGTTGTTGTTGTACTTATGTTGTTATTCTAAAGTAGCCTCGTACTATGATGTGGTGGTGAGAACGGTGACTTGTGCCAAAGTAGGCACAAGTAGCCATTGAGGTCGATGGCCAGACGAGAGAAGAGCTCTGATATGATTTATCTCTTCTGAAGGGGGGCTGGCTTAATGCGCACATTTGCCGTGGCTCTATGGCAAAAGTCGCAAGACTAGCAGTTTCCGAGATGTTAACGGATTTACCCGTCAAAAAAGATATATTTGTATATCCTCCGTGCTGTCTTGTTATAACTCAAGTGCCCCCAAAATACACTATCGTTTGCAATCTTAAGAATGAACGGGACGTGTGAGCGTAGGGCGCACATCTAATGAGCCTCGAAGTTATTGCCATCCAAGCATGCGTGGTACAAAAGGTCTTTTTTACGAGATAATTGACTATTTTGTGGTCGCGGACAGAATCTTGCTCGTGGCTCCGAGATTTCTCCCAAAGCGGAAAGAGAGTTTCGCACTCCTTCTGCTCTCGAGCGAATTCTTTACTCCTGACGCTGCTAAACTCACCGTCGTAGGGGGTTTAAGGGGACTTTTGTCTGTGATTCCCTCTTTACCTGGGCTCACGTAACACCGGCCTGAACCACAGGTTTGGAGGACATTGGGGCCACTGTCCGATCAAGACTGAACTAAACTTAATAGGGGCTGCAACAACTTTAGCCCAGCCGGTGAGGTATTGGCACTCAAGGTAGCTCATTACAATGGAAAAGCGGTTCGTGCGTCCCTGGTACTCGTGGACTACTGCAAACCTCTTGTGGTCACGGGCCACTGGGAGAAGCAATTCGTTTGGCACTACGATACAGGTGCACTCTGTATCGCGAACGAGAGTGGAGACTCGGCATCCATTTACGTCTTCGTTTTCAAATTCTAAGCCTTCTGGCGAGCTTTTGTCAGAGAGAAAATTAACCTGCTATTGCGGGAGTCTGGACGGCGATAGAGGTAGAGGGGTTTTAGGGCAAGATGATGGGGGAACAGGAGCGGAGCTTACTTGGTGGACTTAGTAAGCAGAATTATTCCAGAGCTGGAAATTCTGGGGGCAGATTGTACGCAATTGCCCTTCTACTCCGCACGTAAAGCAAACTATCGGTCTCCTGTGGAATGACGACGCAGGGGGATTGGGATTAAGATGTTTGAAATCCATGGGTTCCGATGCGGAAAAACTTCTGGTTCTAGATGGGTCAAATACCTTAGCGAACTTAGAGGCGTTACAAGTAGTCATTAATCTTGCACTTTGGAGATGAAGGGGTAGTCTTCCTATTGTCCTTTGGATAGAGGTTATGGCTTGCCGCGTAGACATCCGCCTCTTCAATGCACTCCTTGAAGGTGTAGCACCTATAACTGATCCTTGAGGATAAATTCAACTACAGTCATAATCGTGGGCAATATTAGTAGTGTCTAACCAAAAATTAAAATTTCACTGGAAGGTGTAACCAAATTTTCGGAAGGTCTAACCTGGTTGTATTCGAGCATGTCGAAATTTTGAAAGTTACAAATTCGAGAAGCATGTAGTAAGCCGCCAACAGCTCAGACTTGAGGGTGGAATACCAGCTCCTATTAAATTCTGCCCCGTCCATATTGGCCAGGTGCCCACGGATATCCTCTAACTCCATAGCTCAACCCGTCGTTACCCCTTCCCAAAAGGTGAGAGATTCAGCGGCGGCCGCATCCCTATTAACTCCCTGCTCTTCAGAATTTCAGAACGCCATAACTGTAGACTTTCTCAAGAACAAGAAGACTTGCGACTCCCTACGTTCCCTGTAGTCCAAGGTCCAGGCTGAAGAAGGTGATCTCCTACCTCGTTATCGACGGCTTACTTTACCGCGGGTGCTCAAGTATTGTGTATTCCACGTGCACAAGTTGATCACATCTTACGCACTGCCCATTATAGCTTATTTTTAGTTCACTTTACCCAAACAAAGACTGTGCCAAGGATATTTTGATCATTTTATTGGCCAGGTGCCCATAATAAGATCATTTGATACTGCAAGTCATGCAACATCTGCCAAACAAAATGGCGTAAAAGGAAGAATTAAGCCTACACCGCTGCTTAAGGGATCCCTCAAATTCAGAGTCATTTGCCGTGTTGCTCTCGATCTTATTGGTCCAATACATCCCCCGTCGAGTGAAAGTCATAGCTATGTCCTCATTTTACTAGATTTTGCCACCCACTTTTCCAAGGCCGCGTCGTTGAAGAAGATTGACAGTATGTCCTCTGCCGAAGCATTTATCTCTATCTTCTACCGCGTGTGATTACGTAAGGAGATACTGTCCTATCGCGGCCTCCAGGTCACCTCACAGCTCATGGAGTACGTTGGCAAACTTCTAATGATAAAAGCTCTCTTTACGTCCCACTTTCACCCAGCTGGCCCTGGTCTGTGTGAAAGGATAAACAGCTCCCTGAAATCTATTCTCAAGAAATTGTGCGCCCAAACCCCGAGAATGGCACCGTTTCATGCCGTGAGACCTTTTCGTGTACCGGGAAATTCCCCACCGCACATTAGACTTGTCCCCATTTCAGCTCCTGTATAGAAGTAACGGTAGAGGGCCCTTTAGAATCCTAAAGGAGTTTTTCTCTAAACAAAGGTTAGACCAAGATATTCAATACTCTTACGCTTACCTCCTAGATTTCAGACATAGGCTAGAAGAGTGCGCAAAGATCGCATACCAGAATGCTGAAACCAACTTGGGCAAGTACAAAGTGTATTTTGACTGTAAGGCTCGAGATCGGACATTTAATCACGGAGAAGAGGTCCTATTATTGCTCCCCGCAGAGAACTACAATCTTTTGAGTCAATGGACGGGGCCCTTTCCTGTGACCATGAGGCGTGGCCCCGTTGATTTTCAATCCAAACTCAATCCTTCAGTAATATTTCACGTAACTATGCCTTAGAAATACCACCATCGTGCTTGTGCAAACCAATTTGTGGCACTAGTAGATGAATTGGCCCTGGAGTTCGGCTACCCGATAGGTCTCTAGTCATAGTACAAGTCGCCTGTGTGGATCATGAAGCCAAATACCCTCTACACGTCCTGCCAGACGCCTCCGACTTCCATTCATCCGAGTTAAGTATAATTATTCAGCTTTCGATCCTTCAAAAGAATAAGCTACAAGTGTTACTTAAGGGACGTAATTTCGGACATCGCTGGTGTGCTTTTCATTTTGAACGCCATATCTGACTCACTATTGGGGAACCAGTCCGTTCCAAACCGTATCCCCCTCCCCATACACTTGAGAAAGTTAGCTTCAGCACCAATCCTCCGTTTACCCGAACCCCATTAACCTATTGGCAAACGGATCGACGCGAGTAACGAAGGGATAAGCTGCGTCCTTATGCAATATAGTGACAATGGTAAAAGTTTCCCCATCGCGTTTGCTAGCCGTAAACTCCTCCCCCGCGAGAAAAACTACGCGGCAATTGAGAAAGAAGTGCTCGCTATTATGTGAGGGGTCCAGAAGTTTAAGATGTTGATCTTAGGGAAAGAATTTGTTATCGAGACCGATCATAAGACCCTCTCCTATTAAAGAAATATCAGAGGGAAAATCGGTCGCCTTATGAGGTTGAGTCTCTCTCTTCAAGAATTTCAATGCAAGATAGTTTATATTAATGACTGCGAAAACATTCTAGCGGAAAGCTTGAGTATATATCCTCTGGATTCGTCCCTGAGTAATTTTGTATTAATTATTTTAATGTTTGGTACCTGCTTCATATATTATTATTTTTTGTGACAATTCCTTTATTTTTGTTTCATTATAGAAATATGTTTCTTTTTTATTGTATATATATATAAACTGATAATTTCTTTTTTTTAGGTATCCTTTAATATTTATTGAGTTGAGCATTTTTTTATTTGTATAATAATTGTATGTTTAAGCCCCACGTTACGGAGACAATAATTAGGTAGGAAACCATCCTTCCCATGTGACATGTACCTACTAAGTCTGTCTATCTTCGCTTCAACATCTAAAAGTATCTAATTCCTCACCTCTGTGTGTTATTTTTGGTTCCGGTGAGTGTTGATCATCCTCAAGAGTGAAAAATAAAGAGCAATAATCGTTCAGGAGCTCCGCATTTTCCGAGTCGGATAAATACAATTCCCCGTCTTCACCTACCAGAGGACCAATCTTCCTCGCTATTGGTTTCCGGCTATTAACGTAACGGAAGAACCCTTTCGGGCTCCCCTTACAGTAATGAGCCACACTCATCTACTTGTTACGCTTGGCCGCCCACCTAGAAGTTTTTACTCCTTCTTCTTAGCTCGTTATTATCACCGTAGTGCCCTGACGCCGTCGCTTGTCAGTAGGCTACTCTCTTCTTCCTAATGACACACTCAATTTCTCGAGTGAGCCACTTCGGCTTCTGAGCAGAGCCTCTACAGGCTCTCTGTGGAATAAAGGCTTATTGAGTTCGAATGAATTCAATTTTTAAATGATTCCAAGATTCTCCTACATCAGCTTACAAATTTACCTCGATCCCTCCGAGAGCATTTCTCATCCCCGGAAAATCTGCCCTTCGAAAATAAATTTTTTTCAAGACCGACTCTCCAGTTCGAGGTTCTGGCACCCTGAGAGTAAATCTCACTAGCTTATAATCGCTACCGCTTACTTCTTCACCTAGAGATAGGTCCTGCAAGATATCTCCTGAAGCGAATACTAAATCGAGAATATTAATAAACCTGGTAGGTTGTCTCATCCACTGAGTGAGAAACCTATCGTTGACGAGTTCCAGAAGCGGCATGCCTTCTGCAGTCGATTCACTGGTTTCCCAGTCAACATGGCTTTTGAAATCAACTAACAGAATGCATATTTTACCCTCTATTAAATCCTGAATCCCATCATATAGGGACCTATCCTTATCAATGTTGGGAAAGAGAGAGAAAGAGAGAGAGAGAGAGAGAGAGAGAGAGAAAGAGAGAGAAAAAGATAGAGAGAGAGAGAGTTACTAGGAGTTAGAAGGAAAAAAGTACATTAAAGGCTTTGCGGCCAATGACTAGGAGTCACTACTTAGAAAATGAAAATTAGAGAGAAATAGAGAGAGAGAGAAAAAGAGAGAGAGAAAGACAGAGAAAGAGAGAGAGTTACTAGGAGTTAGAAGGAAAAGAAGTACCTCAAAATCCTTGTGACCCATGCCAAGGAGGCACTACTTAGAAAATAAAACTTAGATAGAGAGAGAGAGAGAGAAAGAGAGAGAGAGTGAGAAAAAAGGGACATATATAGAAAGAGAGAGAAAGAAAGAAATAGTTATAAGGAGTTAGAGCGAAAGCAAGCACCTTAAAAAACCTTTCGATCCATAATGAGAAGGTACTTGTGTAAGTTCCTTATCCTAATATATACACGAAAAATTACTAGAAACTGGAGACCAATGGACACTAAAGTTCAAGAGAAAGAGTATTACAAGGAGGTACAAGGAAAAGAAGTAACTCTAAGGCCTTGCGGCCAATGCCGAAGAGGCACCACTTAGAAAATCAAACTTAGCTATCCTCCCTTAATCTAAATTCAACTCTCCATATTGATACGCACTACGAAATTGCTATCACCGCATTCTGCCCCAAAGTATATGTTGTTGAGTCAACTATTGAACTGTTCGAGACTGCTACTGTTAACAACTGCCGCTGGTAGTCTATTCCACTTGTCGCAGATGCCATACGTGAATGACTTTCCACCGGAATCGTATTGAATCTAGGCAACTCAACCTTCTAGCCGTGATTTCGAGTCGCATTGTGGTTAAGGGTAAGGTAGTTAACATTTCCAGTGCCCTTGAACATTTTGAAAGTCTCTATGAGACGACCACGCAGTCTTCGAGTCTAAGGTAAAAAGAGACCGAGCTCTTGCAGTATTTGCGGGTATGTCTTGTTCTTTAGCGATGTGATTTGTTTCGTCACCATGGCTTGCACCTTTTCCAACGATGGATGTCTTTCCCATAGTAAGGAGACCAGAACTGAACCGCGTACTCCAGGTGAGTCCACACCAGCAAGTTGTACAGGGGCAAAACAACCTCCTTGTCCTAAAAGTAAATTGTTTCCTGATGTAAACCAAAGGAGTTGAGCTCTCTTCTCTGCCTGTAAGAACTGCTTCGAGAATTTGAGATCGCTGCCAATCGGCACACCTAAGTCCTTCTCGACATCAGTTAACTAAAGACGCATAACTGGTAGCTCGTATTCTGACAGAGGATTGGCACATCAGATATGCATCAGCTTTCACTTATCAAAGTTAAAGGGCATCTGCCACTTGTCAGACCACTCGTCGATCATATATAGATCCGCCCTCAACTCTCCGATGTTTTGGGTGTGTCTACGTTCGCTCCAAGTTTTGTGTCGTCGGTAAATTTTGCGAGGCGGCTTACCAGTATCTCATCTATATCGTTGTTATAGAGGATGAATAGTAGGGGCCCTAACACTGATCCATAAGTGACTCTGCTCCATACTGACGACTGCCAAGAGACGTGGCCACAGATAGTAACTTTCTGTCACCTGTCTGACAACCAACTTTCTAACCAGTTTGCGACCTAACCTCTAATTCCCAAGGAAAGTAATTTACCATCAGTCTGCGGTAGGGGACTTTATCGAAAGCCTTTTGGAAATCCAAATAAAGTATGTCCACGGCTCGACTTCTGTCAAACCCGCGAAACATGCTGTAAAAGAATTCTAGCAAGTTCTTTCCTCGGAAACCCTAATGGGTGTCCTCAACAGGTTGTGAGACTATAAGTGATCCGTTATTCTATCCGCTATGACGCCTTCCAGTATTTTAGCCACTATTGAAGTGAGATTTATCGTTTGGTATTTTCTAGGAGTGCCACGGTCTCCTTATTTGTGAATTGGTTAGCCATATGCTTTTCCGTAGGGACTTCACTATCGAGTGACACGTTGAAGGTATCAGAAGGATGGGTTTCCACCTGATCTTTTACCTCACGAAGCACTCTTAGCAGGAAACCGTCAGCCGTGAACACTGAGAAGTAGTAGTCATTAAGTACGTCGGCAATTTCTAGGCCCAAATCTTGGAGGACGCCGCCCGGGTCACTCATAGGTCCGATGCATTGGCACACAGGTTTTCGGCTGTTCCTTTTGGAGAAAACGGCCATACGAACTTCTTGGTTTCGCTTAGCCGTACGCATTAGTGCCTAAACTCTTGTACAATGAGTCACGTAAGCTTCATGATGCACTACATTTCTACTTTTCTTCCATGCCTTGCCTTTCTCCATTTAATAGCGGTGGCGATTTATTAATTAAACCACCTCGGCTGAATGCTCGATAATCTCGTAGTATTTGTGGAAACGAATTCATCCTTCTCCATAAAACGATTGTTGAATTAATTACATTTTGGAGTTAGTCCCGTCCTCGTTAGATGGTTGTTTCCGGGCAAGTGCCGTCCGAAATTCCTCCAAATCTCCACGCCTGAGATCCAACTTACGTGCCCGTTCATTTATAGTTTGGCTACAGAGGGCAAGTTCTCCGAACCTGACCATATTATGGTCCCTACCACCAATGCTTTCTTCCACTGAAAGATCAATGACGAGGTCATCTTTACTGCTTAATACTAGAGCCAGAACGTTGTCCCTTCAGGTAGGCTCGCGGACCCACTGAGTTAAAAAGTTGCTGTCAGTAAGTTCCACAATCTGAGACGCCTCTTCCTCACCTGTTTGGTCAGCAGCGACGGAGTAACGTCCGAGAGATTGGAAAGTTATTGATACATGTCCATATTCACCTTGACTGTCCGATTGGGAGGCCAATAGGCCACTAAGACTCTTTACATTGTATCGTCGACTTTAATATCGACTTCTATCACCTCACAATCCCAAACAGGTTCCGCACTCAACGGAAGAGAGATGGTCCTTTACATACGCAAGAACTCCACCGCCTTCCCGGTTAGCGCGATCCTTATAGAAGGTTGCATAACTGAGTAGTTCAAACTCGCCGATGAAGTCATTGGTGTCTGCACGCCTCCAGAACTCCGTGATTGCCACTATTTCAAGCATCTCGGATAACATCAGTGCTATAAGCTTACAGAACATGTTCTTTATCGAGCGGGTATTTAAGAGAAGGAATCTTAGGGGGCGTCCACTAACCCTACTGCCCCCTCCACTTGACCTTTTTAATGGCTTGACCAAACTTACGCCCATGTCTGATAGGATCTCACCGACTCTCTATTTGATGCTCAAAGCCTCTTGGTTGGCCTAAGGTCTGCTCAAGGCCAGTCCGCTTACAGATTGTGTTAAGTTACCACTTTCTAATATAGTTGTAACATACTGTTTTTATTTATTTTAATTCTACGGTACACACTTATCTACATATGAACCATTTGGCCTTTTTTATTATGGTGTTTTTGAACTATTTCAATCGTACGATACACACTTATCTACAAGTATAACCTTTGGCATGCAGGTTCAGTTATCCATCAAATGCACGAACAAGTTTCACAGAGCCAGGGGGTGGGGGAGATAGGACAATACTCTCTTTTTCCGCAGACGATAGCGATGAGAATAATATACATATAGGACAGACAGAAAAAAGTTTAAAAAGTGTACAGATTCATTCGATGACATTGCAGGGGGACTTCGCTTGCATAGTTTTATTGCTCATTTTATTTTATACCCCTAGCTCCATATTATGTATGACGTTTTCATCTATGCTCCTACAACGTTGTATTTACACTATTGAAGTACTCATAGAGTCGGATTTTAAACATAGTAACTGCCATACTTTGTACTACACACGTGTGGGTGATCTTAAAAGTAAAGTAATTTTGAGCTATCGTAGAGTTAAAGCGCTGAATCAACTGTCCACTTTATCTTCTACTTTCAAGGGGTAGTAGGTTTAATGAGCGGAGTCTATCATCGTAAGCTTTGTTCCGGATTCCAGGAATTAGATTAGTATCCCTACAGGGAACTCTTTCTAACTTCGCTATATAATTGTTTAGGTATGGAACCAAATATTGAACCACATATTCCAGGGGTGGGAGTGCGAACGCTTTGTGTAGTGGAAGGATTACATATTTTTTGATATGAAAGTACAATTTTGAGTAATATATCCTAGAATTAGGTTGCTTTTTTAAAACCTTCTGCGCATTTTTCGATAAGCTAAGATCCTGTGAGATTAAAAGTTAACGGAGTTCAGAATTTGGTCTTTCATATGGTATTCTACTTTTAAGTTATGACATCCTATCCGAAATGCATGGCCTTGTATTAAAGCAATATAGGGTTTGGACTGGTTAATGACAAAGTTAGCCTAGATAACAGTCATTAAAACTACTTTAAATAAAAAAGGAAAGGATTGAAGAGAGCGCGTTAACAAAAATAGGGTTAGTCGGGAGAGTAATTTAGAAACAGAGAAAACGAGAATCATCCCAAATAAAAGCGTGAAATAAGGTAAGCGGTAAGTTTCAAGGCAAGCAATGATTGTAATTTCTACAAAGTTTATTTTTAAACTAAACAATAAATCAGAAAATAAGTATAATAAAGAGTAAGGAGAAAACTGGAAATATACAGGTGGAGTATGGTAATTATAAATGAGTACAAATGAATTAATTATTTGATTAAATGATTAAAGAATGTGGACCACGGGTATTATTTTATGAGCCGGGAATGAATATGAGCTAGTTTACATATATTAATATCCATGGCAGAGCAATGTGGTAAATTTAATGTTATCTTGATTAGAGATTATATATAGGTGGTAATTTTAATGTTATAGCTAGTGATGACTATGATGTTGCACGAATTATAACCTCGGAGTGGAACTGGAAATGCAAAGAAATAATGGAATTACATTCTGAACACTTAAGACATTCGAATCAGCTGATTAATAGGAACGTTATTATTACTGACCTTGTCCGGCGGGTAGAGAATACACAATTAGATTGTACGCACGAGAGAGGCAAGGAAAGAGGGAGGTCGACACTGATTTATTGATGTATAAGTTAGGAAAGATGTCAGCTGATACAATTACCCCTCCTCCCCTAAGAGAGTTACCGATCCATTACCAAAAAAAATTATGCTGATATCTCCGAGGCTTTCTGACAACGCAATCGGACCTGATGATGATGCCGGTAGGCTGACAACTATTGTTGGGAATGGCACAAAATGTGGACGAGCCACAGTAACGAGCGAGGGTAGACGGATTGATTGTAATCCATTCGGTTGTCCTTTCAGAGCTGGCGTGTGGTGATACCAAAAGGTTTTGAGTCTGGCTTGCTGATTGAAAGTGAGCAGAAGGGGAGAGATGGTCTCCTGACTAGGCAGCTCTGAAGACGGGGGTTCCTGCGAAAAAGAGAAGGCGGCAGCAAACGGGAAGGAGATATGGGCGAGGTAGAGGTGATTTGGGTTAAGGTTAGATAATGTGAGTTAAGGGAGTCACTGGACCATTTTTCAAGCTAGTTGAAGAAGTGGAAAACGAGGACTGTTCAGGGTGAACAACATCAATAAAAGTTGGTTTCAAGCAATTCAGAGAAACAGTATACTGCCTGGTACCAAGCTGTGGTACATATAATGTTGGCTTCCAAAAGATGACGAGAAAGGTTCCATGATAAATGGGTTGCAATGAGGAGCGAGTTGAATCGCGACGGACAAAGACGAGAACAAGTTGACATCCCATCTAGCACGAAAGTTTTCTGGTTAGCAGAAACTCTTGGAGAGGTAGGCCTAATTTCGGCCATCACACGTACCAAATTGTGTACTTATAAAGCAAGATCTAGATAAGGAAGTAGAGTGTGGTCAGTAGAAGAAATGAATTGACCAGGAAGGCGAAGTTAAGTGCCGTAAAAGAGTTCCGCTGCAGAGAAGGCCAAATCTTCTTTCAAGGACGAACGAATGCCCAAAAGAATCAAAGGTAGCTTGTCCACCCAAGCGATATTTGGATCGGTGGAGCGTTTTCTTGTTTTGAGCGTCCGATGCCAACGTTTTACGGCAGCGTTGCTTTGGGGATGGTAGCATGTGGTACGAAGGCTAAAAGAACCAAAAACTGCCCCGAGTATATTCCATTGGTGGGATTCAAATTGACTACTACTCTGAGTCATGAATATGGAAGGTTCACCAAAACAAGCAACCCAGCCTGAGTTAAAGGCCTAAACGACGGTGTATGCTCGGATGTCTGGAATGGTGATAGCCCCTGACCAACGAGTGAAGTGGTGGATCATGGTGAGAAGGTAGGTGCAACCACGAGAGCAAGGCAGAGGGACTACTAGATTGGCGTGAATGACGCTGAAGCGGGAAGAAGGCAGTGCAAAAGGAGCCAAAGGAGTCTTTGTTTGGCGCTGAACTTTAGTACGCTGAGAAGGCATATGTGAGCAGGTCCATTTAGCCACGTCGGCGTTCATACCTGGCCTAATAAAACGTTGTATAACGAGCTTGCGAGTAGCTCGAATGCAAGGATAAGAAAGACCCTTAGTTTTGTCAAATATGTGCTGACGGTAAGCGAGAGAAATGAGATGACAAGGGCAGTCAGGCAATGAATATTTTCTGGTAAGTCGACCTTGCGAATGACGAGTTGAGAAGAGTGACGCAGTGTTTGCGTATCTTCATCATGTTCCTGAGCCAACGCATGGTCAATGGGCTCATTAGAGATTTACTTGGCCTTTATTGAGGAAATGCGAGAAAGCCTGCCCGGTATGACATTTGAACAGCCAGGAACGTATTGAGTGTTGCTTGTAAGCTGTAAAATGAAGTCTAGATGACGAACATCGACTGCAGAGTGCATGGAAGAAATGCTATGAGCGGATAGTGCACCAACCAACAAATTGTGGTCCATGAAGACAGCAAATTCACGTCCTCCACGTATTGTCGGAAGTGTCGGAGCGAGAGATATATGCCGAACCACTGTCGTAAAAAGGTGTTTGATCTCTTTTTAAAAGAAGTTAAAGATTTTAAGAAGAACGAGAGAGGTTGCCATGAGTCACCAACTATTTTTTGTAAGGTTGCACCTACATTGGTGGCTGATGCATTCGTGGGAACGCTCATATGGTCCCTGGGAAGGATGGGCTAGTGAAATGGCGGAAACCCTAGCCTCTTTGGTGCGAGAAAAAGATTCGTTTGCCTCGAAAAACCATGAAAGAGGAGAGTTCTTCTTGGTTATTGAGAGGAGAATGAAGAGTGGCTGCATTATTCTTGAAACGTCAGGTATAAATCTAAGGTAAAAGTTAACCATACCACAGAACCGACGCAGTTGCTTGAGCGAAGATAGTCGGGGGAATTCCTGAATAACACCAACTTTGTCCTCGAGAAAACGAATTCCGACAGGAGAAAAATGATGTCCAAGAAAGGAGAGTTGGCAAAACCAATGGGGCACTTAGAAGTGTTGACTACGATACCATAATCTTCAAGTCGAGGAAAAACCTGAAAAAGGCGAGATAGATGCTCCTCCTCTGAAGAAGATGCTATCGGAAGGTCGTCTATGTAACAAATGACGAAAGGAAAACTCTTTAGAACCTAATCTATAGAACGTTGAAAGCTGTGAGGACTGTTACAAGTACCATAAGGCATTCAGTCCATGACGAAAAAAACAAATGGCCTGGTAATAGCTGTCTTTGAGATGTCATCTGTTTGAATAGGGATCTGGTTGAAAGCACAAACCAAATCGAGTATAGAAAAGATTGAACAACCAAAAAGAACATAGTTGAAGTCAGACAGATAGGGGAGAGGATATCTTTCGGAGATAGTACAGGTATTTAGCTGCATTTAATCACCTACAACTCTGTACTCACACGGAGTTGATTTGCGTACTATATGAAGCGGAGAGGTCCAAGGAAAAGTAAAGGAGCTAGCTATGCCATCTTTCATTATAAAGATGAATTCGTGCTTCATTAAACAGAGTTTATCTTGGTCTATTCGACGGGGGCGGGAGAATATAAGCCCTCCAGTCGTCTCTATCCTGTAAACAACAATGTTTTTAATATGCCTGTCTTTTGAGGTTGGGATACTAAGGCCAAGAAATTCCTGTAGAAGGCTTTGAATTGAGGATTGGTGGAACGGAAACGGACAGAGAAGAGAGAACTGTGCCGCCGGAAAAATGAACCAGATACTGTGATCGAAGTAATGCGATCGACAAGATTGCAGTTACGAGAATCAACCAAAAGGTTGTGTGGGCAGAGAGAAAATTGAGGCCCAAAATAGGAACTTCATCCTCGGCTATAATAAACATTCATCGAAAAATTTAAAGGCTGAGAGACAACTAAAGGATACGCCTTCCATAGGTCCTTATATCTGAGAAATTAGCGGCTTTAAAAAAAAGATCAGACGAGGAACAAGCTTTATCGTTCAGAGAGGCTGGAATATCACTACATTGAGCACCAGTGTAAACTAAATATGAAAAACCCTTGAGTGGGTTATAAATACGAAATGGTGGATCAACCTGAAAAAGCGAAGAAATGGCAGAGGTGATAGACCCAATGATCATGCGTTTTTAGTTTAAATTAGTGGGAGAATTTGAATTATTAGAAGGAGAAGTGTGAGAGTGAATTGGAGCATTAGATTGAGAAGATTTAATTGATTGTTGAGAAGATGAAGTTGGTGGATTAACGTTATATGCAGGAGGCACTGGTTGTAAATATACGCAGGCCTGTAAGCATTTTACGGCTTGTGCATCATATTTGTTGTGGTACCAACACCAATTTGTTGGTGGGGGGAAAGTAACAATAGAAGAAGCATGAAAAGGACGAAGTTGTGAAAATCGAGCATTTGATTGAGAAAGAGAATAGGATGAGTCGTAATATTGACAAGGCTGCCTACAGTGAACAGCGTTACTACCATATTTCTCATGGTAACAGCACAGTCTCTTTGGTTGAGAGTGAAAAATATTAGTTGTAGAGTTATAGACAGAAAATGAATGAGTAAAGGAATGCTGCGCCTCACCTCTTGAGTTGGAATGCCCTCGTTGGTTTCGTTTTGGAGAGGACGAATGGTGCTTGTCGCTCCGTCCACCCTTGTGACTGTGCACCCGCGCGGTCCCACATTAGAGTTTTAGGTTTTGTAACTCTCTTTCTATCCTCTCCAACATGGCAGCTAAGTCCGGCGATGAAGGAAAGAGGCATTACACGGGTCCAGCATGTTATCGAAAGACTCCGTTGGTAACTGAACTTGCGAAATAGTTGAATTAGAAGGAGAAATCGCATTTTGTAGGATAGTCCCTCAATTAACATAAGGGTGGAGGTATATAATCTCGACTGCTTTGGCCATGTGTTCTACATTGATAAGCTCAGCGATCATAACACTGGTTTGCTTGCCTTTTTTTCTTGACTGTATGGCATCTTTTTCAAAATATATATAAAAAATGGTGACTTACTTTGTTTTTTTATTCATCTCTATCACATCACGTGTCGAGTTATACGGAGACGATACTTTTCTCTTTTTGTATAGCCTAAGTAAATATTTATATATATTATAATATATATATATATATATATATATATATATATATATATATATATATATATATATATATATATATATATATATATATATATATATATATATATATATATATATATATATATATATATATATATATATATATATATATATATATATATATATAATATATATATGTTTACATTATATAATATTTCTATATATATATATATATATATATTATACATAGATATATTTCTAATATTGCAAATATTTTTCTTTATTTTTAGATTGTGAATATGTCTAGAGGCTGTATAAATTCCGCAGACATATTTTGCTACGTCTGCGAGCAATTCACCCCTTCAGATTCCCTGAGTAATATTAATCCTTTGTTGAAGCGTTGTTATTTAACTTGTTTTGGCTGCACATTAGGAGACCAAGAAAAGCAAGCCATTTGCCCCACACAAAGCTTGCAAGAGTTGCATCAGTAAGCTCCAAATAGGTTCAGTTGGAAAACTTAAAATGTATGCCCTTTGGAGTACCAATGGTATGGCGAGAACAGAAGAATCACCTTGATGACTGCTACTTTTGTATGACTAAAGTAGCTGGATTCAACAAGAAGACGTAAGATCAAATAATATACCAAAATATTCCTTCAGAAATAAGGCCTGTTCCACACTCAGATGATAAACATGTGCCTGTGCCATCTGAGATATGGGAAATTTCATCAGAGTCCGATACTAGTAATACTAATCAGATTGTAGTAGACTATGAACCACCAACAAACGAAGATCCCAAACTCTTTAACGAAGCTGAACTCAACGAGCTGATGCGAAACCTTAACCTCCCAAAAGAAATGCACAGTTACTTGGCTCTAGACTGAAGGAACACAGGCTCCTAGCTTCTGGAACAACATTCACTTGGTACCGTCATCGTGAAGCGGAATTCATTCAGTTCTTTAAGAAAGAGAATTCTTCAGTTTCGTGTTCCAAAATTTCTGGCCTTATCGAACACATGGGGATGCCGTACAAAGCTGATGAATGGAAGCTCTTCATTGATTCTTCTAACAGAAGTTTAAAGACTGTTCTCCTAGACAATGGCAGCACAGCTGCATCTGTATCAATTTGCCATAGTACCCAAATTTCCGAAACCTACGAAAATTTGAAAACACTAATAACTGCATCAAGTAACATCAGCATAATTTTCTCATTTGTGGTGATTTAAAAGTTATTGCTCTCCTACTAGGTCTTCATGAGCGAAACACCAAGTATCTTTGCTTTTTCTGTCTCTGGAAAAGTAGGGCTGACAGCCAGCACTATGAAAAAAAGGACTGGCTACCAAGAACCAGCTTTTTACCCGGAAATCACAAGGTGAGAGCTATGCCACTAGTTGAGCCCAAGAAAATTCTGCTACCAACAATCCACATCAAAGTAGGGCTTATGAAAAATTGTGTGAAGGCTTTGAACAAGAATGGAGCTGCTTTCAAGTACCTGGAGTCAAAATTTCCTCGTGTAATTGGAGGCAAGCTAAAGGCAGGAATCTTTGTTGGCCCTTAGATTCGGGACTTGATGAAGGACAAGCCTTTTGAGGAAGCATTAGCAGGTGTCGAGTTGAATGCCTGGTTTTTCTTCAAGCAGATTGTCCATAACTTCTTGGGAAACATTCGCTCCCGAGATTTGATTTGATGTTAATGATTTTGATTCATTTCATGATAACCGTGATTTATTTCATGGTATTTGTTATACATATGTTCTTAAAACTAAAATAATGTGTTTTTCTATGATTAATTATCATTTTAAATATATTAAAAATGCACATTTATTGTTATCATTAATTTGTATTTTATTCAAAATCCTTATGTAATAGCAAAAAATGGTTTATATATTTAAAATCAGCAACCACCAAAATATGTAAGATCAAATGCATGAATAAAAATAATAATTAAAAAATTAAAAAATGTAGACCAGTGTAATGAGGGGTCTAATGTGGCCAGGGATCCTACACATGAAAATCTCTGTCAGGAGGGAGTCGAAAGGCGCAGACTGAGCGCCTATCGCCCTGATCAATTCCTTGAGATGTTCAAGGATCCGCGTGAGACGCCTATCTCCCATTTGCTGCGTATTTAAGTGTTCACGTAAGTCCTCGAACTGGAAGCTACCGAACTCGAGCTTAAAAGCCTGCTTCAATTCACCCCATGCATCCCTTCTCCCACTTTCAAGGAAAATCGCCGAGAACAAAGTAAATATACTAAGCGGGACATTTTGAGTAATGTAAACTATGTGCTCTTGGTCAGTGAAGGGTTGATGAGCCATAAACACGTCTCATACCCCAACCACGTCATTGAATTGCATGCGTCGAAAGCAGGAAGAATGATTGAAGTGTGTTGGTGCCTCGGCCGCTGAAATCCTGGTTGAAAACAGCTGGATGGTCGAAAAAGCCGAATACACGTTGTAGGGTAAGTCGCGAAAGTCTAGCTTGCTTGCATCGTTGTGATCCAGGCAGAAGTTCTGGTAAACGATGTCGTGCCACAATTATTCATGACTGTATTATCCATGTTATGTTTAATAGGAGATGTGTGATATTGAAACTATTTCGGTTATTAAAATAAAATTTGAGGGGGTTAAATAAGGAGGGGGTTTGAAAGAAAAGGAAAAGAAATGTTATTTTCAAGTTTGAGTAACGTTAAAAAAGGACTTTTGTTAGGACATTTTCGATGCGAGAATCAAATAAAGAAGGGCGGGGCGTTCACCGTGCCGGCACGAATTAGAGCGAAGACGGTTGAGGTCAAACTTCGGCGGGCAGGAAATAACGCAGGAAATAACGTAAATTAACGATAAAATATATAATAATTGAAGCGGGTCTTGGGGCACTAATAAAGCAATATAGATTGAAGAGAGCGCGTTAGCTGCAAAGAAGTTCGTGGGGAGAGTATTTTTGAAAAAGTGAAACCGAGAATCGCCCTAAGAAAAAGCGTGTACAGAGATAACCGTTAAGTTTCAAGGCAAGCGAGGATTGTAATTTTTACAAGGTTTATTTTTAAACTTAACAATGAAATAGAAAATAAATATAATAAAGAGTAAGGAGAAAACTGGAAATACACAGGTGGAGTATGGTAATTATGAATGAGTACAAATGACTTAATTATTTGATTGGGTGATTAAAGAATATGGCCCACGGGCATTATTTAATACGCCGTGAATGAATATGAGTTACTTTACATATATTAATATCCATGGCAGATCAATGTGGTCAATTAAATGATATATCGACTATGTGGCAAAAATTAACGTTAGAGATTATATATAGGTGGTAATTTTAATGTTATAGCCACTGAATATGTTTCACGAATTATAACCTCGGCGCAGAACTGGAAATGTAAAGAAATAATGGAATTGCATTCTGAATACTTAAGACATTCGAATCAGCTGATCAATAGGAACGTTATTATTACTGACCTTTTCCAGCGGGTCGAGAACACACAGTTGGATTGTAAGCACGAGAGAGGCAAGGAACGAGGGAGGTCGACACTGATTGGTTGATTTACAATGGCTCATATAAGGGTTGTGATTGGTTAAAATAAATGGTACATCTTATAGGGTAAACAATATCAGAATGTCGTACATGAATTTGAGGGCAAGATGCATAATATCTTAGTCGTTTTACATGCCAACTGCATTTTTAAGAACTTTTGTAGGAGTTAGCAAATATATCAGCTGCTACAATACTCTCACCTCTTAAGATAGTTATTTAACTCGTTACAAAAATAATTATTCTAATCCGGATATCTCCGAGGCCTTCTTACAATGCTACTGGAGTGTATGATGACATTCGTGGGCTGGCTACGATTGCTGGGACTCACATTGCCGGTAATGCCACAAAATATGGACGAAGCACTATCACATGTGAAGGTGGACGTATTGATGGTGGCCGTTCAGTTGTCCTCTCCAAGCTGGCGTCTGGTGATATCAGGAGGATTTGAGTCTGGCTTGCTGATTGTGGGATGAACAAAGGTGGAGAGGATGGTTTCCTAACTGGGCAACTCTGACAACGGGGTTTCCTGCGACAGAAGAGGAGGCGACAGCACTCGAGAAGGAGATATAGGTGAGGCCGGCCCATCTGGCCTGGGGGTTCCTGCCGGCGTAGAGGAAGAGCAGGTTCATTCTCCGCCCTCCTCTCCTAAAAAGAAAAAAAATAGAAAAAAGACTCGACTCACTTCTCTATCCACAGGAATCAGGGAAGGAAGGGTCTGCTGTCACTTCGGTAAGCGATTAACCCAAGATCGGCACGTCTGACACAGTTTCTCGCCTGGTTGAGGAGTCCCCGACAAAGACCAAAAGTGCAAGTGCGCCGACAGGAGCCTCTATTACGTCGGGGCCCTTCATTCAGGGAGTACCTGGTGTTTTAGAGCCTTATGGCTTCAAACGCTACCTTGTTATACGCTCCACTGATAACAGCATGTTGGCTGAGGGTAACATGACGCAGAGTAGAGATTAAGCTAGTGTGATTGGTAGAGAGTAGAAGGTGACCCTTTTCTCGGACGGTAGCCTTTTGGCAAATGCGTCGGATCCCTCCGAGGCAGTCATGATTAGTGCTCTCGAAACACTTGATGACCCCCTTGTAAGTGTGACTCCGCACTCTACCATGAACTTCGTGAAAGCAGTAATACTGCATAGATGACCTCACTTTAGAGCTGGCTGACCATGGGGCGGTCAAGGTCGAACGTGTGATGAGAAAGAAAAGAGGGGCCTCGAGACCCACACCTACACTCTTCGTCGCGTTCGACTGTGACAAGCTCCCTGAGTCGGTGCGTGCCTGTTGGTATTGCTACGGAATGAAGGCATTCGTCCCACTGCTGCGAGGTGCTACTACTGTCACGGCTTCGGCAATGCTAATCGCTCGTGTAGACGTGCAAAGTCATTGTTATGCAAATTCTGTGTAAGTTCCTCCAAGGCATCACGCGATAAGTCCAAATCGTGGGTAGCCAAGTGTGTTAATTGCAGAGAGCCGCCCTCCGCTGATTTGATGCAATGTGGTGCGAATCTCCTTGAGAAAGAAATCCTGGTTGTTCAGGTACAGGATTATCTATCATTTCGTGAGGCTAAGGACTTGATCCTTGCGCGCCCGGCAATGCCTGGTACATCCTATGCCTTAATATTACGAAAGACACCCTCTGCTCCTAGAGCCTCCAGAACTACGAGCACGATCGTTTTCGCGCATATTCGAAACCCTTCTGCGGGTTCTACCCTACCCAGCCCTCCACTGTGTAAACTGACAGTGTATATGGTTTACAGACAGCCACGGTTAAAACCACGGCTCCACTCCCTTCTACAAGCGTGACGGTTTTCCGTCAGTTGAACCAGCCGCGCGCCTCCACTAAGGCGCTAAACTCACAGGAGACAATAACTCTGAAGTTGGTCGTGAGGATATCGTTGACGGATCCAAAAGCTGCTTCCCGAAAGGATGACAGAATTAAAGGAGATTCGGCTTCTTCGCCCACACCCAGTGGTAGGCTGGTTGGCTCGGAGACGGTGGATCCTCCAAAGGAGGGACTCCCGCCTCCGAAGCCCCCGCTTTTCTCTTGCTTGCGGATTTGAATGGTAGACACCCCCTCTGGGGAGACTACTCAATTGACCCAAGTGGTCAAGTCTTTGCCAACCTGATTGGCGAGCTGGCGATAGATGTCCAAAATCTGCATAAGTTTACGCATCATTGCCCGAGAACCGCTTCATTTTCCTACTTCGATCTTTTTTTGTGCCCCCTGAATGCACAGCCTAATTTGGGGTGGGGGGGTGTTCGATGACCTCCATAGTAGTGATCACTTTTCCATTCAAATATCATGTTCTGGGCTGCTGCCACCCGAGAGATCGCCTCCGTGGGGCTTGAAGCCGGCGCGGTTGGACGTATTTCAGGAAATTCCTAATTTATATATGTCAGTCGAAGAATTAGGTCGGTTGATGAGGCCGTTGAGTTCTTCTCAACCAACCTCATCGTTGTGGACCTAATTACTATTGCTAGAACGTCTGGCCGTTTTGCATGCCGACTAGTCCCAAGGTGTTCAGCCGATTGTGAGACGGCCCTCAAACAGAAGCGTTATGCCTACATGCGCCGCCCGAACGATTTCACTGTCGGTGAATTTCGGCGGGCTATATTTAGGTTCTGGTATATTTAGAAGCACGCTTGCTGCTATTCTTGGCGGGCATACGTTTCTTTATTAAACGCGAACAGCCCTCTAGCAGTCGTGTGGAAGCGAGTCAAAAGGATTCGGGGGAAGTTCTCTCAGGACCCCCCTCCCGTTCTCCACGAGAATACAACCATAATCTCGGACTATACGTCCGTGTTGAAATCCTTCGCGACCATTTTATCCGCATTCTCTATCCAGGATGCCTCTCCGTTATCAATCATTGCGCATCCTTATTTCGCGGAAGGCAGACGAATCGAATTTACATACAAATGCTGAGAAACCTTCAACGACAGGTTTACTCTGAGTGAGTTGCGTTCCGCTATCGCTTCGTGCGCGGACTGTGCCACTGGTTCGCCGAAGTCCCGTACGCCTTGTTTTCACATGTAAGTGAGCGAGGCATGGCAATTCTGTTAGACTTCTTCAACAGGATTTGAGTATAGGGTATCCTTTCAGATTCTTGGCAAATCGCTACTGTCCTCGCTTTTCGCAAACCAGAGAGATATCTATCTATCTTAGCCGGATTCTGACCAATCTTTTTACCTCCTACGTGTGCAAGTTGATGGAAAAATTTAGAAATTTTAGATTAGCCTTTTTCTGGACAGCGGAGGACATCTGTCTTCTGCACATTGCAGCTTCCGCAAGTTCTACTCAACGTCAGATGCTCTGTTCCGCCTGGAAAATGGCGTCTGCAAGGCCTTACTTATTAGACAGCACTACGCCACGGTGTTTTTCGATCTGTTGAAGGCCTATGATACCGCATAGCGATACGGTATCATGTATACTCTCCACACGATGAGAGTGAGTAAACGCCTCCAATATTTACATCTGAAGTTTTGTGAGAGTCGATTCCGCGTACGGGTCGGGGAGCTATCTCCGGCCCACTGGAGCAGGAAGATGGTGTCCCGCAGGGACGTATCCCTAGTGTCACACTCCTTACAATGATCATCAACGGCATCACCTTGGGGCTGCCAGAAGATGTTCTCGCTACGCTCTACGTGGACCACCTTTCGATTTCTTCTGGCGCGGCCCAGATGCCAACTCTGGAGCATTGACTCCAACAGGCATTGAATCCCATCTCTCGCTTTCCCGAAGCACAAAGGTTTCGGTTTCCCTAGGCCAAGACTATGGTCGTGCAGTTCTGCCGTTATCCATGGCTTCACGACTAGTAAATGCACTATTATTAAAATCACGATTATTATATGCACTATTAATTGGCACAGAGGAATCAGATGCGTACACTACACTGAATTCCTTTAATTACCCGGTCGCATTTACACTCAGGCATTGCGCTTTGTCGAACATAATCGGTTGATCCGCTAATTTACCTAGATGGGCCACGGATAGGTCCTTTCGCGACGCGATTACAAGCGCTATGCTCGACGGCAAGGACTGAACAAATTTATATCGCACTAAATCTTCACCTACTCCTAAATGAAGTGCTGTGCTCCTTAGTTCTTCCAATTCCAGTGAGGGCCGGCCGGTAAGTGGGGAAAACGCTAGGAGGTTGTCGAAAAGTTCGGGCTTGCTCTATTCGAAAAGCCCACATGACTTCTGTCTTCAGGTTGTTGTAGTTTTGTCTTTCAAAAATATTTCTCTAGCAATCAATTGACAGTCACCAAGGGAAGTGAGGCTAAGACTTGATAAAATATTGCCTCACTCTTTTTTATTCCGGATTTGTGGAACTGAGCTTCAATTATACGGAACCAGCCAGTCACCGAAAAATGATAGAAGAAAACACCAGAATTTTAGATTATGCTGCCAACAGGCACCAACCATTCCTCCTTGAATTGAAGCTATATATATATC
Organism: Ceratothoa steindachneri; assembly: GCA_963969495.1. Classification (NCBI taxonomy): domain Eukaryota; kingdom Metazoa; phylum Arthropoda; class Malacostraca; order Isopoda; family Cymothoidae; genus Ceratothoa; species Ceratothoa steindachneri. The sequence continues at coordinate 140,824,362 of OZ018328.1, read as the reverse complement.
CAGGAGAAGCAACCGAATTTAAACATACAGTCTAACTCCCATGAAATCCTCCCCAGCGCAAGAAAAGCGAACAGAGAGAAAGGTGTACCCAGAGCTGCCCCTAGCCATTAATCCCTCCTGGCAAGCAGCTTATTTCCCCCCCCCCTCTCTGGCTACCTACTTCTCCGCCCTTTTATCACCTGGATCCAACCTGCCTATACGTGTATAGCTTCGTTCGTAATTTTTTTAATACATTTTGTAACATATATAAACTGACTTCTTTGTAATAATTCCCCATTGTAACGCTGAAGATGGTACTCGATGTATCGAAATGCGTCAGCTAAATTAAAAAGAGTTCTAAATTACATTAATTTACTTCTATCTTTGGCAAAATAACAAACATCAGCCTTCGATGAACTTCGATACGCTTATCCACAGGTTAAACAATGAAGAAAAGGGGAATATGAGACAAATTGAGAAAATTAAAGAAAGAATTATTAATTCGTAACTAGCGGTCGCTTTTAATAAAACATGTATAATGAAAATATACTTCCTAAATGCACACATACGAGGGGCGGTCAATAGGTTTTGCAAATCGGTAGGGCAAAACAGAGGAAGGGAGATGGCTGTTTGTGGGAGTGTTAGGACAAGTTATGACAAGTCAAGACCTGCAGCCGCACTCTACCGCCTCGTCTATTTAAGAAGCAGTAGCTGATCACAGATCGTCAATCACAAATCTTTCATCAATGAAGAAGGTTGAGCACCACGCAGTGATCAAATTTTTGACCAAGGAAGACAAGAATGAAAAAGAGATCCATGAAGGCTTGGTTGCGGTATACATCGACATGGCCCCTTCCTATGCAACCATTGCTCGCTGGAATAGGGAGTTCCGCCATGGTCGTGAGTCCCTTGAAGATGACCCTCGTCCAGGACGCCCGTCAGCCGTGATCAACGAGGAAAATCTGGCCCGTGTGGAGAGGATGATCCTCGAAAATCGACGGGTTAAGGTCGAATTAATCGAGCAAGAACTAGGAATATCACATGGAAGTGTTATTAACATCATCCACGACAATTTGGCCATGACCAAGGTCTCTGCCCGTTGGGTCCCTAGAAACCTTACGAAACCTCACGTCTGATGATCGACTTCAACGTCGTCAAAGATCGGAGGAGCTGATGCTCCTGTACAACCAAGACCCGGCATGATTTGAGTCACGCATAGTAACAGGTAATAAAACGTGGGTCCATCACTGGGATCTCGAAACCAAGCTTTAAAGCATGGCCTGGAAGCACAGGGGCTCACCGACCCCCATCAAGTTCCGGAGCCAACCCTCAGCCGGAAAGATCTTGGCCACCATCTTGTGGAATTCTGAGGGAGTGTTGATGGTGGACTATGTGCCTCGTGGAAGGACCATCACAGGTCAATATTACGCCGATGAACTGGCTAGGTTGAAGAAGTGCATCCGTCCTAAGCGGCGCGGCAAGTTGACACGCGGTGTCATGTTCCTTCACGACAATGCCCCTGTCCAAGGCTAGAGTTGCAAAAGCTGCCCTGCGCGAGTACGAATTCGAGGAGCTCAATCCCCCTCCCCTTACAGTCCAGATCTGGCCCCTAGTGACTACTTTTTATTTCGCCAGCTCAAGGCTGCACTGCGTGGACGCCGGTTTGGGGACGATGAAGATGTCCAGCTCGCCGTCCAGGAGGGGATTGAACAGCAGTCGGGAGATTTCCGGTTGTCGGGAACTCGAACCCTGAGGGACAAGTGGCGCAAGTGCATTGAAGTCGAGGGTAGTTATATTAAAAAATAATAAAACACTTTTCCTCATATCTCGTTTCCTTATATCAAATTTGCAAAATTTATTGACTGCTCCTCGTATATATATATATATATATATATATATATATATATATATATATATATATATATATATATATATATATATATATATATATATATATATATATATGATGAAAAAACTCCCAAAGTGGCTCGTGAGGAAAGTAATAAAATGAAAATTAACCTACAGGAAACTGAAAACATGAATCCAAGCACTTTCGAACTATATTTGAAAGTTCATTTTCAGGGAATATCATGAAAATGGAGAAGACAACCTTATATATGGTACAAAGATACTAAGAGAACGCCCATCACATAGTACAAATTATTTTTTCCATTGGTTTGTACCATGTGATGGGCGTTCCTTTCGTATCTTTGTACCCTATATAAGGTTGTCTTCTCCATTTTGATGCTATTCCTTGAAAATGAACTTGCAAATATAGTTCAAAAGTGTTTGGATTCATCTTTTCATTTTCCTGTGGGTTATTTTTCATATATATATATATATATATATATATATATATATATATATATATATATATATATATATGTATGCTTGAAATATACCAAAGGAAAATAATACACATAATAAGCACAAGCGCTTCCGTGTTTACATCATCAGAGGCAGACGAACAATGGAATAGAAAAACAGTTAATAAACTGAGAAATGTTCTCTGTTTTCCGGAAGCCAACTCATGTTTCGTCTTACATCCATTATTATTTGAATCATCTACAAAAAACTAAAAAATTGGCTTTTATTTCTTTGTATTTGCGTGATTTTGGAGTATGCGACCCAGAATTTTTCGATGAATAGATAGAATCATTCAAAATCATTAGTAAAAAGTTAAATTATTCATCTCATTTTCTAAATGATTCCCTACGCAGAGCTAAGCAGTCCTTTGCTGAAAATAAAATTAAATACTCATTTTCGCAAATTAATATTTTAACGCTCCCTTTCAAGAAACACTTGTCCCATGTTCCGAAATTATTAAAATATTTTAATGTTAATGTTGTATTCTCTAATAATTCGATGTTAAAATACTTAGTAATTAAATAATTCTCTCCCTGATGAAATGGCCTGCATTTTTAAAATTCCATGCAAATCTTGTCTTGGTTTTTATATAGGCTAGTCAACAAAAAGCCTAAATGTGAAAATTAAAAAACATAAGGACTGTTGTTGAACGGGCCAAACTTCAAATGCACTGTTTATTGATCAATCTACTTTTAACCATCAAATAGATTGGTCTAATGCGAAATCCATTATTTTTGTGCCCAAATTTATTGAAAGAAAGTTAATGGAATCAGCCATGATCAAATTCTCCCATAACATTAATTTCAATCTAAGTTAGGGTCTTTTTAAATTAGATAATTGGATCATGAATAATATTTGTTTGCAATATATTTAATTTGTTTAATTGATTTGTATATTGTAGTTCGCGGATGGGCTATTCATTTGGTCGTCAGTTGTTTTTTTCCCTCCCTAAACGACTGTCTTTGTTCGTAAGTACGTTTGAATGACGTCACATTTCTCTGTTTATTTACTGTTTCTCTATTCCATTGTTCTTCTGCCCCTGATGATGTAAACACGAAAGCGCTTGGGCTTATTCTTTGTATTATTTTCATTTGGGATATTTCAAGCATCTTAGATCACGTGATTTTGGGTGATTATTTTTGCATATATATATATATATATATATATATATATATATATATATATATATATATATATATATATTTCACGCAAATGAGCAATTAGACAGTTGTATTTTTTTAAGGTAAGAGAAAGGGAGATTGGAAGAACACTTAGGATTAAAGAGAGCAAAGGGTGTCACAATGAACGCAATCCTCACTGAGAAGACAGAAATAACGCTAGGGAAAAAAGTTTGAAATTCCTGGTCGTGACTCGAACCCAGGTCTGCTGATTGCCGGTCAGATTCTCTACCGTTGAGCTTGCAGGCACAGTGACTCAACCTCGCCCAAAATGTTACTCTATCAATCCCAGTATTTCACTTAGCTAGGAAACTCCAAAGTATTTTTATAATATATCTTCTTACCCGCTCACAATTTAAAGGCTCATTATCCATGTCACACACAAAGAAAGACCAAATACAAGTTCTGCGAGTGGTAACAACCACCGCAGGGCTTTCGCCATATTTATTTTCCTACCTTCCAAACCATTTTGAAAATAGAAAATAATATGCAAAATCCTTGCATTGCATACTATATAACGATAAAGAACAAGAGAAGGAGAAATTTGAAAGAGAGAGGTTCTTGTATTGATCTATCTGAACTACTCCGGCTTTGCAATTTTTTGAATTATTGTTGACAAAATATATGAATTCAACCGTCACATGAACCTCACATTTTCCGATCTACCAAGCGTTTATTATTAGGCAGCAGCTTTAACTTATCATACATTAAGTACCCCCCATTATTTACTAGGTATTCCAGCGCAGAACATCCGATTACGGGGGACCTCCAGCAATAATTTAGGTGCAGCACTCCAATTATTCATTTCGCCCTTAATATAAGTGAAACTTTGTAAGCGAATGTTAGGTTTCGTGAGATTAATGGATGATGGTCTATTCTTGTCTGAATAAATAAAGAACGCGTTAGGAATAGAAAAGGCTGATGTGTTCCTGTGCTATCTCCATATACCGAAATAAACATCAATGCTATATCATTCATTTTATGTGTTAGATATTTTAATAAATGAATTTGCTATAACGTCGTTAAAAGTCTAGAAAGTTACTAAATTTCTTAGGATTTTATACTCTAGTTATTCTACTTATCATTATTGCTATATATATTGTACCAGTCGGAAAGTTTGTGCTTCTTTTGAAAAAATAAAAATATATAATTTTAGTGAATATAATTGATTTTGTTACTATTTTTTTCCAAGGCATTTTCGATGCTATTAGTTTTAAACCCTAAAAAACAAATTTAAAAAAAAATAAGAATAGGTATGCAAGTTATTTTATTTTATTCTTTTTCTATATGTGCGTGTATTGATTTATCTATGTTTCCTTACCCATTTACTTCTATGTGCTGAATCGGATACTGTAAGCATTTAGTTATTTTGTTTTAATGCTGTAAGTTTAAATTACTCGAGAAATTTACATTAATACTAAAGTGTGTTTAGAGTTTAGAAACAATAGCTCGTTAGCGTCTCATCATTTTCCAGAAAAGTTTTCTGAAACTTTTTCATTTAAGGGACTTTTATGAATGTAATAGGCAAAATTTAGTAGATACAGCAATTTATTTCGTGTATCAAATAGTTCCTAGTTGATTTCCTGAATTTACATTACATCGACCATCCAGACATTTTTGCGGTAAGAGATTATGATGAAATGGTTAAGAAAAAGGAACTTTCCCAAAAGAGATGAGTTATATGGCGAAGGCATTTGGAAACAAAAAGTTTTCTCCTCAAATTTAAAAAGAATGGAAGACTGATCAGAATAAAACTGAAGAGAATGGCGTTCAGCCAAGAAAGAATTGGGTTCAAACAGAACTATGCGCTCTTACACGTCGAGATATTTCTCAATCAGAATAAAAATGGCCAACAACATTCTGATAAGAACGAAGCCCTTTTTCAATCTCCGGTCACACTATATGAGATTATTCAAATATTCACGTGAATTATTTTTGACCTTATTTGAGTCAAGGGCCACGAGATTCTTTTCTTTGAGGTCAAACATATATTATTTTCCCGTATCCTACCCGTTCAAAATTCCTTCTAGAACTGGCAATTGTGCCACATGAGTATTGTCCCTCCTAGAACTGAAAAATGAAGGGTAGTCTTTTGCACCTCTATAAATATCTCAGCATCTTTTTGACGCCTGTATAGGCCCAATATTGGGTGGAAAATGGTGTGTAAAATTCTTAAAAACAAACAAAAAACAAATCCTTCCAGTAAAGATTTCTTATTTCTTCGGAATACTTATTCTTGTTTTTCCAAATGCTTCATTTTTGGCTTTTCTCATCTGTTAATGATATATTTCATTTTGCTTTTCTTATCCTCTCTGCATTTAACTGCATTTCCCTAGCCTTCTCCTTTGCATTATTAAGAATTTGAAATTATTCTCATTTTTGTATTACACTACATTCTTCTCATTATCATAACATCTTTCTGCATTTTGCTTCCTCTTTCCTGCTATGGGCCATCCCCAAATAACCTTTCCACTACTAACTAAAACTTTGTTAAATTGGTCCAAAGTTTTTCTATCTCCACGATTTCATTTATTTCATCTTATACTCTCCACATTCTAACACTTTCCGATATAATAAAGTTTTGTTCTGATTCTCTCTTCGTTACAACTTTATCAAGTCTTTTCATAGATGCACTTATCAATATAGGTTTACACAGCACAATTATGTGACCTGATCGTGTCATACTCATACTTATTACGGTTTTCACATCAAATTGTTGCCGCATCATCTTCATTAAACAGATATGCCTTAATCATACTTTTATGTTTTTCCCTTTTCCTTGTTCAACACACGTGTCTTCATGCACTTCTTGAAAAGAATGAATGTGTTTGTTACTTATAAGATTATTGCAGCACAGAATCTTTCCACCATCTCTCCTTTTTCATTATTTTCCCGTGTACCCAAAACTTATGTTATTTACTCGCTCATTCTGTCACAAATTCGTACATTTCTATATCAAACAACCCTCAACTAATACCCAATTTATAAATCCACCCACCAATCTTCCTAAATTATTCCAGAATCTCTCTTTCTCAGCCTTACCTCTATCATTAGAGGGGCCATAAACAACACCTAAGCACAGTTCATCCATTGCAAATCTCAGCTCGAGGCATACGAGTCTCAAGCACACACATTCATTCCCAACCAATTTATCATGCTACTCTTCAATCAAAAACGCCACCACACTTTGTCTACAACCACTACACCAATCTACGGCTGTTCACACGCTATCCACACAAACCTTTTTTTAGTCGCGAGTGACTCTATATATCACTATGTCGGTCCGTCGCTCCTCATTTGCTTTTTTTCATTTTTATAATAACATTGTAACTATTCAGCGATTCTAACAAAATTTTTAAACCTTATGTTATTTTACATTCTCTTTCGAATGCGATAATTTACAAGGTCTTTCCGAGGTTAGCCCTGAAATTATATTATTTTGGCAATAACAGCATAACTATTCTGCCGATTATAACGAAATTCGAAACCTTTATGTTGTTTTACATTCTCTTTCGAATGATATAACTTCCAAGGTCCTTCGAAGGTTAGGCCTGAAATTATTAAAAGTTTTGAAGGTCGTAAGGTGATAAATTAGAATAAGTGAGAGCATGTGACTTTGGTTATCAGACCTTCTTTTCTTTAATGTTTGTATCAAATAAAGTAAGCATCCAAAATATCCCCATTTAAAAACAATGACTACTGCTTCACCTTTTTTCTCAATTCATGTATACTTCGCAATATTACAGTCAATGCTTATTTTTATCGAGGGATAAATTATTCAGGGCACAGCTTCCAGGTCAATGCTACAATGATCTTGCGTAGTTGTATTTTAAGATACCAGCAGGAAGAGAGTAGGAACAATCTTCATGTCCCGCATACAGGCCTCTTCCTGGATGTAGTCACCTTTTAAAACACGCATCGAATGAAATATGTATCTTATCTTCGAAAATAAATTAAAATGAGGTATAAATGTACAAGACTGAATAATTTAAAAATGTGGATGAGAAATAAAAGCTCGTATTACTACGGCTCGAGATAAATTTCCAAGTGACTAAATCAAGTGATGATGCAGTCTGAGTGTGGGGCCACTTCACTACCGAGATACCAGTACCTGACCTTTGATGACCACAATGACTTCTAACAGCTAAGCTTTTATACTTAGCCTAGGCTAGGTGGAGCGAAAATTTCATCCCTAGTAGCGAGAGAATAGATTAGCAGGAAAATCTTTGAGAGAAAAAAATCATTCTAGATAAAACGTCGCTGAAATCCGCACCCATTTTTTAATCATCCAAAATTCTGAGTATCAATTTCAGCTCTGACAAAAGCAATTCCGGTGATTTGAATTTTACGGTATTTGTCTAACAGTGTTTTTATTCTCATTTTACAGCTGTATTTAACTATTTTTTTAAATACAATACTTTTCGCGCAGACAGGTCAATTGATTCTGAATATCAAACTTAATTAGTATACATAATGCCCTGAAACTACTTTTGTTTTCCCATTCTTCCTATCCAAATAACATTATGATTCACAATCTCTCGTTTTTGGCACAGTCTAATAAATTATGCTTTACTAATTTCTTATTGCAGGATTGTATTTTAAATCATACTGTAGGTATAACTTGTATGTACTGTAAATTCTACTTTAGATAGGAATGTAGTTGTATTAGGTATCTCTCAGTCTAGGAAAACTATGGACTCGCATTCTGGGATGTCAATCCAGGTTCGGATCAGCGTCGAGTGTGGCTGGTGGGTACGATGCGGGAATGGCAGTCCCTCTGGCCCCTGAAACAGATAAATGATGATGGTTGTCTCTTTCTCTTTTATTTGAAGCCTTTCTTCTGCCTCTAGGCTTTAGCCTGTTGTGCCAGTGTCTTTTCAAAGTTAGATAGGCCTTTGCCTACCACTTGCCTCCAGGTCGTTTGCTTTGATGCTGATCCTTCTAAGGTGTTTGTAACGATGTTTTGGGCCCTCATGTCTCTTCTTTGCAAATGTACTTGAAGCGACTGTGGGCTGTTTCCCTTGTTTCAACTCACCCTACAGAATGGCTTTGGGGATCCGGCTGTTGTCCATGCGTATGATGTGCCTAAGCCAGCGCATGCGCCTTTTTTCAGCAGGCAGTACATGCTGGGGATTTCAGCTCTCTCAAGGACAATGGTGTTGAGAATTTTTTCCTGCCACTTGATTTCCAGGATGCGTGGTAGACAGCGCGTGTGGAAGGCGTTTGGCTTGTGTTCCTGTCGTATTCGTATGCCTCAAGACTTGGTGCTGTACAGGAGGGTGCTCACAACAGAGACACTGCTGATATGAACTATGGTGCACTTTGACAGCTTATTGTAATAATTCTTGAATTGACCCAAATAATACAGGTTCGTCAGCAAAATAAGTACACTTTAATATATCGCTGTAATTTAAATTGGAAGATTCTAAGTGTAAATTTTCTAAATCGGTTGTGCCACCTTTGTAAATAGATTTAAAGCAAAGAATTTAAGTTGTTACCCTCCAATTGTATATATTCTCATAGGATGTAGAGACTGAATCACAAAACTTTCTAAAGCTATTTGTAGATTTTAGTTATGATTTTACCTATTCCTCTAGTGGTTAAAGAACCTTACACAATTTTTTCGTTTCTTTAGTTCACGATGTTCTAAACATCCAAGTCATATTTACCTGGTAGGTTAGGTTTCGCATTATTCCTTGCAAAAATGAAAATCTTGGTTCTATTTGGGAGAGTGTGTGTGATCAGTAAAGATTTTTATTCTTACACGTAGGCAGAATTAGAAAGAACAACGTAGTATCAAATGTTTTATAACGTTTCAATTTCATTTTGTTGATCAATAAAATTAATACATAAATAAATTTATAAATCCAAAGAATTATTTAAAAGGAGACTTACAGAGTCTATTCAAATTCGACAAATTAATGTAATCACACTATTCAGAAGGTTGTTGTTGGCATATTTAATGTGCTTTGTATTTATAAATTTCTATATAATATATTAAATATATACATATCTATATATATATATATATATATATATATATATATATATATATATATATATATATATATATATTAAAGGAATAAAATTGGGCGTGAATGAGCACAAGAAACAGGAGTATTTTTAAAGAAAGAGAAATTGCCTTAGGAAGACAAAGATCACTGAAAGCAAAGCACAGCACATTTAAAGGAAGCTATAAGGAGAACGGCAAGGGAAGAAAATTGAAATATCTTGGCCGGGCTTCAAACCCGGGTCTCCTGATTGCACTCGCACTAAATTACCAGGGACAACAAATCAAGTCTACCCAAAGCGTCACACTATCAAATACATTATCTCCGTAGGATAAAAGATAATTCCAAGGAATATTTATACCATATCTCGTTGACTATCCATAACATAAAGAGAGACAGAACATCTTTCTTCTTGCCATCGAAAGCTTTTTGAAAGGTAAAAATTAAATATGGCGAAATAACTGATGTGCTTCTTACCACACGCAGACCTCTTTCTTTGATATTTCTCTTAGAGAGAACTTTCCCAGTCCTGCGGCTAACTCCAAAATGGGTACAGAACCTCGCCTTCAGCGAGCGCGCTGTACTGCCAATATATTTCCCTAGTTTACATTTGGGGCAAGTTGATTCATATAAGACGGAGGAGCACTTAGGTTCAGGCATGATTCTGTACTTAAAATTAAAGTATTGGCCTATGTGGAAATTAGCTATAAAAAACAACTTAAAATTCGTATAGAAAAAGAATTTATTAATAGAGTTGTAAGATATTTGAAAAACTTTTTTTAATTTTCAAAAAGCCCATATCCTGAAAGACAACGTAACGAATGGCTTTGCAAACAGTTGAGAATTTAATTTTGAAATGGTAAATGTTAAAAAAATTTGGATGTGATTTTTTCAATCATAGACACATTAAAACCGTTTCGTTTGAAATATATGCTAAAAAATTCGTCGTGAAATCCAGAGTAGGATGAACAAATATTATAAGCCTGGAATATTAGGGTTTTAATGCCACAGATTTTGTAAGCAAAGTCTTAAAAACTGAAAAAGTTTTGGCTTTGTCCATTAAAGGTTGGCTTGCGAAAAACTTTGGTTATAAATCCTGTAGGAGAATGTGAAATGTTGATATCCGGAAATGAGATGAAAGCATTGAGCTCCTTTTCGCAAGTAAATTTAATATTGGGGAGTATATGATTTGCATATTGCATGGATTTATCTCATGACTCCTCAGGATTAAACAGAATATATTGATCGTCGACAATAGCGGTGGTAAAATATGGGTTTAGTGCTCCCAACTTTTGGCTGAATATTGATCTTGAAACTAGAAGATGAAGATATCTGCGAAGACGGGCCCCAAGGGACTGCCTCCAAGGGACAATAGGTTTCGTTTAAAAGTGGAAGAGTAAATCTATGAAATTTGGAGTTGTTTTGGGGAAATGCACGTCAGTTAATTATATCAATAGCTTGGTCTAGGGCAGTGGTGAAAAAACTATGCCACGCGCGTCAGGCTGGCTATCAGCAGTGGCACGCGTGACACTAAGTACCTTGTACACTGAAAACAGGGTCATAGCTGCATATAACACCAGCTGCGTCTATCATCTACTTTATCTTTATTTCAGAGTGTTAATGTACCAAATTTAGTACATGTGTAAGAAATCAAGCTAGAAAAATAGCACTTATGTACCAAGCGGCAACTAGTAGTGTTTGAGATGTTACGTGAGTATGTGTTGTGCAGTGCTTGATAACGTCAGGTTAAATTAATTTCACAGATTTGATCAAACCCTTACTTACAAAATGAGTACAGCAAAGAAATTTAAATTGTCAGAAAATCAGTGTAGTAGCAAAATCTTCCATAAAATGGTGGACAACTGAATATGGCGTTATAGATCAACAAGTTACTAGCAGAACTTGGAATGTGAAATAACACTCTTTAAGTCAAATCACAAGTGATTATTAGAAAGAAGTGATGGGGAACATAAAGAAAATATCGCACAAGAGGCAATCAAAAAAACGATCCAATCGCAAATTCTGTTGAAATCTGTAAATGGCAACTCAGTTGTGAATTTAGTGACAACAAGTTTCAGTATTTCTCATACTATTGTCTAGCAAAGAAAACCCTTTAATGAAGGAGAGTTTCTTAAAAATTGTTTTCTTAACTGTGAACCTTTTTTTTAGAAGATTTTAGTAACAAGGACAAAATAATTAAGCTCATTCAAGAGTTTGCTATTTTCAGAAACACTGTTAGAAGCCAGATAATGACTATGCATTCAAATATTGAAGAAAAAATGCAAAAGGACTCAAACGCGTGTAATTATTTTTCAATTTGCCTTGATGTAACCATTGATATTACTTCAGCTTCTTGATGGCTAATTTTTGCAAGATATTTAAGTGGTCATGAAATTTACGAGGAGTTTCTTAGTCTAGAAAGCCTGTCATTAAATACTACAGGAAAAGACATTTGTGATATTATAATCAAAGCACTTGGCGACAGAAACATAAATATATAAAAAAATTGTACTAATTGCAACAGATGGAGGACCCAATATGGTCACTCGAAAGCTTGGGTTTGTGAAACATTTCATTGATATTGTCGTCGGACATTCTTACTGTATTTTTCATCAAGAAGGACTGTGTGCTAAAGTTGGATTAAAAAAATTGGAAAATATTACAGCGTCAGTCACCAAAATAGTTAATTTGATATAAGCACGGACGTTGCATAAACGTGAATTAAGCTCGTTACTAGATGAATTTAAAGCAGGTTATGACGGTTTATTGATGTATAATAATGTTCCGTCGCTAAGTAGAGGCAAGTTTCTCGAACGCTTTGTTAAATGCATTAATGAGACACAGCCTTTCTTAGACGTCAAAAAAATTGAAGTCTATCCGGTACTACATGATGACTCCTGGATTCCACGGTTGATATTTTTCACATATCTCTTATTGCACTTAAATGAACTAAATTTTAAACTCCGAGGTTCTAGGGAAAACTATTGATATCATGTTTGCACATATTACTGCATTAGAAACCAAACTTGCCATTTTTCAGAGTGACATTGAAGCTAAAACTTTAAAATACTTTCTAAAATTAAAAAAGAACTATGAAGAAATTATTTACAAAGACGAGAATGATATCAAACATGATCAAGACTTCCTTTTGTCAGCTTTACCTTGGTTGAACGATGGATGTTCATCAAGATTTTCTCAGTTTAGAGATCTTGAAGAAATATTGCTTTTCATTAAGCACCCAGATGAAGCTAATTTTGAAAAAATAAAAACGAATCTGTTTAATGGCTGAAAATAGAAGAACTTGAAATGAAATAAGTAGAACTTCAATCCAGTCCTATTTGGAAGCATAATTTCGTCACACTTACTGGTAAATTAGAAAGACTTGGAAAAGATCGATTGATGGGAGTTTGCAGCGATCAAGCCAATCAATTATTAGGCATTTGGCAAAGCATTCCCGAAGAATTTGGTGCTCTTAAACTTCTTGCCAAAGCGGTATTAACAACTTTTTCTTAACGTATGCGTGTGAGAGTCTGTTCTCATCTCTTAGCTTCGCTAAAAACAACAGAAGAAGTCAATTAACTGATGAGGCAAGTGCTGTATTTAACATTTAAAGACAACGAACTATCGGACCAATATAAAGGAATTGGCTGGAAAAATTCAGTTTCACGAGAGAAATTAAATAGTTAGGGGTATATTTTTATTTCTTTATTGTATAACATAGCATATATATTTATATACTTGTGTGTTAAAGTCATAATGTAATATACAATTTAACAATGTAAATTTAGAAATGACACACGACGATGTAAAAATGACTAAGATATTAAAGTATTGACAAGCCTAGCATTAAAGTTTTGCTACCACTGGTCTAGGAGGATGTTTGTAAAGAGTGATGATATATCTCAACAACTCATAAAGTAAGAAAAAGAATGGGGAAATTTTGTAAGTCTTTAACAGAGGAGGAGCTATTTTGAATTTTCTAATGGTTAGAGGAGAAAGGAGTTAATAAAGGAACCAAATAATTAGCTAGGTTGTAAAAGCGGAGATTATGAGAAGCTAAAATGGGGCGAAGGGTGATGCCTTCCCTGTGACATTTGGCAAGTCCGTATAGATAAGGTAAGTAGGATCGTGAATAGCCAAGGCGGTGGTAGCTAAATGAATCCAAAATATTAATGTTTTTAATTTGAGCAATCACTAAGGGGATTCCGAGATCTTTTTGACATTCATTTTCTCTATGTAATCTGATTTTTTAAGAAGAACTACAACTCTATCCTTATGTGGTTTAGGTAGGTGGATGTACACCATCAGCAAATAATGGAGCATAATAAATTAATTTCAAATTTTCTAAGCTATGAATGCATAGTTAAAACAAGAAAGAATCGTTGAAAGACAAAACATATATATATATATATATATATATATATATATATATATATATATATATATATATATATATATATATATATGTTTATATATATATATATATATTTATATATATATATATATATATATATATATATATATATATATATATATATATATATATATATATATATATATATATATATATATATATATATATATGAAATAAAAAACTCACAAAGTATCACGTGAGGGTAGCAAATGAATGCAATGTCCCGCAGGAAAAATATATATAGAACTGGATTAAAATTAAGACAATTAATTTAACATGCAAATTGCAAATATTTCAAATAAATGAGAAAAACTTACAAAATTAAATATAAAAACATACAAACTTGAGTGAAGGATATGAGCCACATTCTGAGAAAAGTGAAATTTGAATGAAGGTAAACTTGGACACTTAAAATACTTGAAATAATAGAGAACCAACCAATCAAGTAATTAAACTGGAGGGGCATTGAGTAAATTGATGAACAATGGTGTATAGAAAATATATTAGAATTCAGAGTAATATTAAAGTTATTAAAACAATAGATTAAGATATATGGAGTGAAGTTGAAAACTGACTAGCATTAAATTACAGATTTAACCTTTGGATGAATAATGATTCGAAAATATTTAGGTCGAATGACCTAAGTATCTTTGAATCATTCCTAAACTTTCAAACAGCATTTTATATTAATAAATTTGAGAAATTTAATCAATACAAACGCAAACTTGAGTTTAACAACTTTACTTTCATGACATAAGAAATTCTTTGATAAAAGATGAATGGCTCTGTCCTTATATTCTGACCGGTATGCATGGCTTATCGCTCTCTATGGGGATTAACAGGTTTTGGATTCATGGGGGATATTATTGCTGAAGTTTTATTTCGGGGTGCTTTTGTTGATATAAGGTATATTTCCTTCTACTTTGCCTCAATTATGTTCAGATTTGTTTGAAGAGAATACGTTTGCGACTCTGTGGAAATTGTGATGCTTTCATAAATTCGCTAATTTTATTAGGGATTTTTACGATTAATAGTTCTAATATTAATTTTATGCCTTACATTGAGATTCCTTGGCAAGTTCATGAAAGTGGAATTCCTAATTTGAGGCGTAAATTAAAATATTTTATTCTAACCTTACATTTTTAACGTTAGTTTTCTTATCTAGCCATTCTGATGCGGCTACCCATAATATCTCAAAAATATATTTAGAATTCATAAATCGTACTGAACTTCTTAACACTTCTCATTTATGGATTTAAATGTTGAAAACATTGACACACTATCATATTATAACGGTTTTTACTGTTATTTTATTCTTGTGGCAATTTAACTATTATTTGTTTTTTCGTTGACTTTTCATATTGAATATATGATGATTTTTTGTAATAATTTATACATTCTCCTTTTTATAATGTGATTACTGCGGAAAAAGATATTTTTTATGTAAAATCACTGCATTTGACCACTACTCTGAGATTTTGGTTGGTACGTAAGTCAGTATTGCACATTTTAATTCTTCAATAGTTGTGTTTTCCTCAACTCTTCACACTTAATTTACACCCATGGAAATCAATATATTACGACTCTGACTTTCCTCCTTTACTCATTCCTTATGTCAGGGTTTTTTCAACCTTTTTGATCTCGCGGCACATCAAGCCAGGGAATAATATGCTTGAGGCACACCATCAGTATTTAAGAATATATTTAATCATATAATAATAAATGCTAATAAATGTTCATAAGTTAGGCATGCTAATGACTTATTAATTTAGTGGTCAAACGTATTATAGTACGAACATGAGTAAATAAGCCTTATCATACATACCTAAAAATATCAATGAGAAATTTGTCCTTGCCGTTGCTTCATAATTTCCCTTATCTGAGGCCGAATGGTAGATAAGCATACTTGCAATTCCTTATCTAGTGTCTGGAGCTGCGGCCTGTTCTTATTTTTTACCGTATTCATTGCAGAGAATTCAGCCTCACATAGATATGAAGTTGTGAAAGGAAGAAAAGATTCAATTGCTTTCTTTCTAATTGCGGGGTAGTATTCTTGAATGGACAACTAAAATCAAGGATATTTGTGGATTCATGCTTCACTTTTAGTTCTCTGTCATTCCTGATTTGCGTCAGCTAATCTTCTTTGGTAAAAGTTGCCTCTATTAAATCGCAAGCTCTTGCCACAAACGGATTTCTCAGCCAGTCCAAGGACGATGTTTCAAATGATGGAAAATACTTTGCAATGTACTTACTCAGGAGGGACAAGCTCTGCAGAATTAAAGTAAGAAAATTTCTGTCCAATCTGCAATCTTTTGTTAATTCAAACATTTCCACTTCTTTCTCTTCTTTTAATTCTACATCCCCATGATGTTAGTGTTTCCTTAAATGAGCTAACTTTGTCTGTACAAGTAAGAATGTTTTTATTCCTTCCTTGCCTTCTATTATTACGAATGTTCAAGCTTTAAAAAATATCAGCCATAAATGACACATTATTGCACCAGGATTTATCACTAGGTAGGTCAGCCAGATTAGACTCTTCTGATTTTTGGCAACGATTCCTGCAACAGCGTAACTTGCTTCTTGAGTTTTCTCGGATATAGTGGTGATTTTGGTCAGTTCTTTAGACTGGCATGTTTGGTCAGTAATAAGCCTTTTAAACTATTCAGTTGGTTTCTCACATAAATAGTGTGCTTTGCTTGAGGCTGTCTTTTCAGTTTACCTAAACTAATTGCTTGGTTTGCCAGTTTCTCGCCGCAAACAACACAGACAGATCCTGGCTCTTCTTCCTTAGGATGAAACGAATCAAAAGGACAAGTGGACTTCTTTATACTGGCGCACAATTGATTTGGAAGTAACACTGTAGATCCTAAAGTTTTTAATTCCAGAACTAGCTCCAGCCACTTTGCTGTTATAATTTTCTAACATGTTTTTTCTTTGTAAGAAATCTATCCATACCTCATAAGACCTGAAAGCAGGAAAATATGACTCTGAATATATATTTAAAAAATGCAACTAAAACAAGGTAAACACTAAGTGTATTAACATGATAATAAAGAAAATTAAAGAAATTAACGATAAGCCAAAACTACACGAAAATAATACAAAATAATAGTGCAAATTACCTAGCAGGGGATCAAATACACTGAATTTTCAAAGTATAAATAAATATAAAATGCAGTAACGAAAAAATTCATACTGCCTTCCAACCAAAATACAATAAAATTTTAAGACATAAACATAAAAAAAATGAAGAAAAGAAAAACATTCACTGCTAAGTGTTACATGAGCTGCCAAGTGTAGGCCATGTATGGTCTTTTGCAGTCTCCTTCTTTTCTTATGTTCTTATGTACAAGAAAAAATAAAGCACTTAATTTCTAAATCCAAATACCATTAAACAAACCTATTAACCTATTTAATTAACAAGCACTAAACATTACAATGAAAAAAAGAAATAGTATTTGCCAAATACAAAAATTTAAGTATTAAACTTCTTAAATTCCACATTTATTAAGCAATTATATATGAATTGTAAACACCAGCCATAATAACATTCGTTCTTTAAAACTCCCGTCGCACACTTGCAATCACTGTGAGAATTAATCTTCTTAAATTTCTCACAATTAATAAGAAATTATATATCAAATATAAATACCAAGCTTATAAATCTTAATATGCCTAAAGACCAAAAAATTAAAATATTGAATTGACATATTGAAAGATAGAAAACAAATTTATTGATATTATTAAGAATCTGGCAACTACAGTTGTGGTAGGACACTCTGTTACGGCAGGTCACTATATTATGTCACAAGTACGGAAATTCTATCATACGTTCGTACAGTTTCGAAATTTGTTAATGCTGTTTCTTGTGTGAGGGAGAATCAATTTTCCTCACAGCTCATACGAAACACTGGTTGGGAATCGCTTCCATATGTCAAGAAGGTTCTCCTTTTTCAATATTAGCCATGAATTTAGAAATTTTGATTACTGAATTGATTAATGGTAACGATGGTTATCTACGCTCGTCGCAAAAATAATAATTAATTTAACATACATAGATCGGATTAAATTTAAAACTAACTGAGTGGTGGTTGGAAAAATGAAATTGTAGGGGTTTTTCCATGGATAAAGCAGAAATTCGGAGAATAACCACAACCGATGTAGTTTAAGTACAATGAAATGAGAAGGGTGTTTTCACTCCACTCTGTTGCAACCTAAATTATGTTTGAAAAATTTAGCGAATCATGAAAGAGATCAGTCAATTTTTTTACATAAAAACTCATATTGGGTGGTATGTCTGATTCTGATAATACAATATACTTTCAGAATTAGGTAATTTTCCTAATTAACTTGCAAGTAGTGGCAGTGAAGGTCTTAATTATCTTTCTATTCCTTGATTTCTGTCACGCCTTTTCTCGATCTAACTCTCGGCCTCATGCCAATGACTGACTCTGTGTTGTATTTTTCAAGTTAACATAATAAATTATAGCCATATTCTCAGGAATTAATTAATTAATAAAATGAAAACCTAAAAGTTTTATTCAAATCATAATTCTTGTATGAGGAAGAGAACTAATAAAGGCAATAAATGCGAATGCAATGACCAAGATAGTAGAAAAGTATGTTGGTAAGTGTAATGGAATTTGTTCCTACAAAATAAATAAGTTGCAAAAAAGCTTCTCTGTAAAATCAAAAGGACCAACTATTCTCAAAAAGACTGACTCTATGAAATTTCTCATTCTACTGATGAAGGAATACATGAAAACTATTATTTGTGAGAACTAATAAGTATCAACCTGTATTACATGTTTAATATGTTTGGATCCCTTGAAGGCATGTATTTTTCATTATGGCATACATAATAGAAATTAAAAGCGTAAATATACTGCGTTGTACGTTACTTGATTTGCATAACGCAATTATAATCGATGATAACAGTAATATTTCACATTTTCGCGTGACATTAATTGTTTTCATGGTGGCGAAAACAAGAAGAGATTCTAATGGAAACAAATGAGAAAGAAATATCCAGTATCACTTTCATAATTCTCCATCTATTCTTGTCCTCTAGTAATATAAATTGTAATGCTTTCGTAAATTCGCTAATTCCCTCAGTTTTTTTTACGATTAAATTTTCTAATATTAATTTTATGCTTTACATTGAGATTCCTTGGCAAGTTCATGAAAGTGGAATTTCTAATTTGAGACGTAAATGAAAATACTCTATTCTAACCTCACATTTTTATCGTTAGTTTTCTTATCTGGTGCCGATTCTTTGTATATACATATATTCGGTAAGAACCTCATATTGAACCTTCATATTGGGGTTTATTTGCTTCTGTAATATAAGAATTACTCATGATCGATAGTTGATCGATCACATCCGTAATATGCTTTCATTGAAAAGCTTGCAACTCATGTGTTGAAGTAAGCTGTTATTGTAAGAATGTATTGATGTATTTATTCTTGACCTAAAAACCATTATGGATAATTCAGTGGTCCATTTAGTGTATATTTTTTGGTAAGATCTCGGAATAAAATAGTGTAATGAAGAAAATTTATCTCGACCAATTATCTGCACAGACCACAGGGCCAGTCTTACCTATACGCCAATTACGCCATCACGTAGGCCCCCAACCACTGAAGGGCCCACAAAACCTGATATTCCCGACCCATAATGGGCGCCCATATTATGTGAAATGTCTGTAGCTTTAATATTGTCAAGTTGGCAATTACTTCAATTATAATATTGTGTTTTTAAATGAGGATGAAACTGTAACTTCTGACTAAAGTCCTACTATAACTTTGCCACTATCACTCTAAACTGTTATATATTATTAATTCATAACTATCTCTCTAGGGAAGCCGGTCCTTAGGCAAGACCGATCGCACCCAAGGTCCCGTCCAGTAGTCACCCAAGCACTAAGAAATATTTATTGTATTTCAGTCAACAGCTGCTATTTGTACCTAAGAAGTTTTAAAATATTAATACTTTTGAGGATTTCCTGATGAATATTTGTTTGATGAAATTATTGTTATGCGCCTACTTCTTAATGGTGACATTTCATAACATCATAAGTATTTCACCCTCCTTTATTGTGTATTTATTTATTGCCTTTACACCTGTAAAAGGTTTTAATAAATATAGCCTAGGAAAGTGAGGAAACCTAAACTAGACCACCCAAGTCTAACCTAACTCGGATGACATTTAACCTAACCCAAGTACCAACCTAACCTATCCTAATCTAAATTAACTAGGTTGGTTAGATTAGGTTGCGCTGTATTGTGTTAGGTTGGTTAGGATAGGCTAGGATTGGGTTTCTAGGTTTCTCTAACATCTAATTTACCTAGACTAATTAAAAGTTAGGTTACGTTAAAACAAAGAAATGTGATAATTATAAAGAAGGGACTATAAGTCATCTACTTTTGTACAGTCCCGCTACTAAGTGTTATCTCAGACTATCTAGACTGTACATACACTATTTAAGGAACAGAGTTAAATACTAAAGTATTTTATAAAAATATTAGAAGTGAGGTTAGTGAGTTTAATATGAATATTATTTACGAGTTTGAAATTTATTCAATTATGAAAGAAAAATAAATAAAAAATATTTATTTATATCAAAGATATTATAGTAGCTAATTTATATAGAAATATTAAAGTAAATTCAAGTAGGGTGGAATCTATATGGTTAAATCTTAAATTCGAGAATAACGTCAAACTAAAGTTAACCTGTTTTATTACACCGCCATGCACTAATTTATTGTTAATGAAAGTGATAAATCATGTAAGAAAGATAAAAGCAAAGTTGTTATTCCTGGAGACTTCATATGCCAGATATAAATTGGGGTTCTCCAGCACTAAACGAGGATAATATACTTGTTAAATGCATTAATGAGAACTTTCTTGAACAATTAGTAAATTTACCTACTAGAGGGGACAATATACAATTACAATTAGGTTTAAGTGATGAAATTGTGTGGTAGGTATATAAAGGTGTGAAAATGTTTTCTAGTTTGCCCTGGTGTTAGGGCATCACTAGCATTATTCTTATTTGTATTTTTTAATATTAAAAATTTCCACCGTCATTAAAGTGCCTGACTGTCGTTGACAGCCAGTTTCCTCCATTATAATATATATATATATATATATATATATATATATATATATATATATATATATATATATATATATATATATATATATATATATATTTGATTAGTAGTATTTTTCCGTCGAAGCATTCAAGCCTTTCAAAGGTTTCTCTTATGCTGAGTCTCATAAGTTTTGAGTCTTAGTTTATCTCTTTTATTTGGGCACTTCGCCTCTTTTTATCGTTTTTTAGTTGTCATGATCTTACTTTCAAATGGGAATAGAGAATTGGGCACTTCGCCTCTTTTTATTCTAAAATGTTAATTATTTTTTCGATCATTTAGTTTGGGCACTTCTCCTCTTTTAAATTTAAAGTTAGTTAAATTTTTAATTTATAGTATATTTATATTGGGGGGGGGGGGGTCTTTAGTGTGGGCACTTCGCCTCGTTTTTATTTGTTTATAATTGTTGAATTTTTGCTGTCACAATACATTGGAGTAGTGGACTACTACTACGTGTACATAGGTAGTGCCACTTCTCTTGCGCAGGGTCTACTACTAGGGAACAGAGCAGTTCGACCTATTGCGCGTCTACGGTTCGCACGTATATTTAGGTTAAGGTTCATAGTCGGGAGTATCACTCGGTCTATTTTATCCCAAGTCGTTCTCCCTAGCCTTTGGATGTCCGTATTGATCGGCTTTAGTCCGATTATTTGGTGTAGAACCGATTACCGAATACGGTCGATCCTTTGCGTGCCAGTGATTAGCCGAGTGGCGTTATTCTGCACCCTCTGCATTATTCTGAGAGATGTGCAGCTTGCCATCTGCGTGATCACGGCCGGGTACACTAGGAATAAGCACACTAAGGCCATATACAGCTTTTTGATGTTTGGCACGCTGAGGCCTCGGAAACGTTCAAGTTTCCTCAGCTCTCTTTTTGCTAGGGAGACTCTGGTTTTGATATGCGTCTTGTATCCCGTTTTGAAGAGTTGTAAGCCCAGGACTTTACCCTCGTTGGAGTATGGCTAGATTTCGTTATAAACGATGACGTCGTCTACTTTCCGGCGGTTAATTGGAATGATAGTGAACTTCTGGCGGTTGGTTTTAATTTTCCACTTCTTCTCATATCGGTTGATATTTTCAATCTCGACAGCTGTCGCCCTCGCCTGACTTCCAGAGTTCCTGAATGGACTCAGGACGATTTGGGTGATGTCATCTGCCTATTGCAGATACATAGAATCGTACCTAACTGAAGCAGGCAGGTCAATCGTGTACACTAGGTACAGCAGAGGGCTGAGACAGCTGCCTTGTGGAACTTCCCCCTCGAGTTCGAATTTAGGTCCTTTACAGCCCTCGATTGCAATTCGGGCTCTCCTATCAGAGACATAGTTGCAAAGGACCATTTCCAGGAGTGGGTTAAGCTGAAGGTTGAGGATCTTGAACTGTAATTCTCTCAGCCAAACCTTATCGAAGGCCTTCTTTATATATTAGACCTAGTCATAACTGATATTTCAATAAATATTCATGGTTTAAATGTAGGAGAAACCTTAGACAATAGTAATCATAATATTATAAGATTCTTTATTAAGTTTAAAAAAATTTCAGATTGTATTTTAGAAAAGTCCTTGATCTAAATAGAGGTAATTATGTCAAATTTAGAAAAATGATTAATAAAATAAACGGGAATAACTTATTTAATGGTAAAGATTGTTATGAAACGTGTGAAATTTTAAAAAATACTTAATATAAAATTCAGTTAGAATGTTCAGAATCATAAAATAAGAGCCAGTCCTATACCTAGAAAAAAACAACAATTTAATTTAAGATTCTTTGCATTAGTTCAACGTAGGTAGATCATGTTTATTAAAGGGGGCGAGAGAGGAAATCATCTAAAATCTTCCCAAGATTAGTACTTTCCTTTATACATCCACTGAATTTTCAAACACTGAGAGTGGGTGTGAAGCTGCGCAGTCTGTGAATATAGAGACTGAATGTTCACAGACTGAACTTCTGATCCATGAAACTCCCAGTGATAAAAGTCTTCAACCTCTTTAACCTCTTGGTTGTTCAGTCATTCTAGTGTCTGATTCCCAACCTGATGAAACACAACAATGCTAAAAGGTTTTATGCTCTATCTATTGAATCACTTGCGGACAACTCAAAGAGTAGATATGTATAGAAAAGTTATGGCCATGCAGCCTCATTCAACATGTTTATATAAAAAGAGGAAACAAGAAAACCATTAAAATAAATAATGCAGTCCACAGGTCTAGTCAAAGGAACTTACTGTGTTTCCGATGAACAGAGGAAAACATAACGAACACTATGAACTCCTTGCAGCTACTATCTAAGGAATTGCTAGTAGTGAGAAGAAATGAAACAGACATATAAAGACTTTGTGGTACGCAATGAAAATGACGATAATAAACGGGTTTTGCTGCAGGTTAACCAATATCTAAAGAGTGGATAGTAGAGTGAGTCTATATGGTTTGTGTACACTGATATACTTGTGGTGGCCATTGCATTCTACCAGTCTTATACTGGAAGTACTGTGGGCCGCTTTTAATATGCAAGCATTTTGACCACATCCCAACCCATGACTTCTTATTTCTTGGCAAGATTTGAAAATAAAACTATGTAAAAAAATATCTTGTACAAAATCCTATATACAATTTTTTCTAAATACAATAACAGTGTAATACGATTTTTCGCTCCAATTTTTTGATTTGAATTTATAATAGCCTCCCCAGAATAAATAGATAAAAAAATCATAAAATTTCTAACAAAAGGGAAAAATTATGCCTTCCATTATATTTTCTTGAAAAATATAAGGTCACAGCCAAGAAATTCTTAAAGAATGTTCCTCAAAATAATATAATATTTGAGACCAATGGCATGTTAACTTTACATTATAAGAAAGTTTTCAGTACAAATATCTTTCTTCATGAAAACTTTAAATAAATTGTTTATAAGTGAATCATTACTGCACCAAATTCTCGTCAAGGACTGCCCTTCATTCAGCAAGTGACACAATATTATATATGATGGAAGTACTTTACCAAATGTTACTTTGAATAAACCAGGAATAACTTCATTTAGGATAAAAATAACGAATGACCAATGCGCAAAATCAAGTAATCTTTCAGCAATATTTATGCATAGGTAAAATTGTAAGGCAATTTATTTGAATAATAATTAGATGAGAAAATTCAGTAATTTCATCTCAAGAAAAATTTGAGAATGTGTACGTATTTACACTTTCCTCAATTTTTAAATTTATCAAGCGTTACTTTCCTTATATCCAATCGTTAGTCTCACCATCAAGTCTTAAATCTATATTGTATATGATTTTGTCTAGCCTACGTTGACTTGAGGGAAAAAACACCTAAACCTTACAATTCAAGCGTTGTATTTTTTTCATTTATTGAAGAGATCTATGTACATAAAGACAAAAACACTCGGAATTTGCTTTATTTTTCATTGTGTGTTCTTCTCGTCAAGGTGCATATTGTTGTTATGGCTTTGTATGGTGTATGTTTGCAGGTGGTTTGATTTTTAGAAGGTTTTACCCTCTTCCACCCATTGTTGGGTATATACAGGTATACAGGGGAGAAAATAGAGTGGGAGATTTAAATAGATGCAAAAGAAAACAATAGAGAGAGCACCAGTTACCATTGTGGTACGTGGCCTGGAGGTTGTGCCGTTCCTACCGGTTTATTTCTCTTGGAGTTACACCACCCACCCTATTGTGTGGGTGTTTGGAGTTTGTATTAAATAAATACAGGTATTTGTGCAAAAGTATAAATATATTAGTGTTTTCTGGATGTGGAATTGATCATCAATGATTTGATTTCACTTTTATCCTCCCTTCACTTCTTCTAATATATGGCCTTCAAATGCCAAATGGCTATTCAAATTTTCACCTTTCCATTGAATAACCAATTGATCTTAATTTTTTTTAAATAGATGTTTATAAATGTGCTTTTTGTCTAAAAATCGACAAAAAAATATTAAACCCAATGCCTAAATATGCCATATATGTAGATGACTCTTAAATTTACAGAAGCCAGTTTAAAAATTGCATAAAAATATGTTCCAATTTTGCAATCAGTTGGTAGGTGATTTTTTATAATTGTCTTGTAGTACCCCTGCAGTAATTATGGTGACTTTGTCAATCTTTGAAATCAACATGATATTTAGTTGCAGTTCGGTTGGCTTTATCAAGCGAGGAATTATAATCAGGAGTAAAATTATTAAGACGTTAATTACAAATGCCTAAAAATCACCAAGTGCAAACATTACCGTAAAAATGGATTTCCGTCAGGCAGTTATTATTTATATATTTACCTTCTACCTCTTGTATTCTATTGACATTTATGAAATTTTGGCGATTGTAATTTATATGATTTCTATGGATTTATTAGGCTCATATTCTTGTTGTATTTTACATATCGTCATATACTATAGTTATTTAATGCAATTTTATCCTATTGTTCTTTTGAGTGGTTGTCACACAAAAATAATCCAAATAATGAGTGCCAGTGAACTTATCGAGCGAATGCTGGCACCCATCCAATTAGTCTTATTTTAACATTTACGCTGTTAGTTGCCCTAGTACTCATCATGTTGGCTCTGTTGCCTTTGAAAGGATCTCTGTTTTTAATTGCCCGGTATGGAAGCGTAAATATTTCCTTTTCAGGAGAGAATATATTCTTAAGTGGTGTTTATATGAATGTATTTCTAAGTGTTAAAGTGCATATATTCTAGCATTAAATCTATACATGAATATAATAATAATAATAATGCGCTCTTCAAGGCCTGAGCCCTTTCCAGAGCGCACGTTGTGCTGAGATAAGAATGGAAATTCAATGGAAATTCAAGAGGGGGGAGAAGGCAATTCTGAAAAGATGCGTTTTCAGGAGACACTTAAATGTGGTAAGAGAGGCAAAAGACCTGATTTCATCAGGAAGAGCATTTCACAACTTAGGGCGCAGATTGAGAAGGAGCAGTCCCTCATTGAGCAGAGGGATAAACGAAGAATATTCCAAAGAGGTGCATGTGATGAACGAAGGGCCTGAGGGACATGGCGTGGCGAGAGGGCAGAAGAGAGCTAAGACGGGGCCTTGTTGTTTATGGCCTTAAATGTGAAGAGAAGTATCTTGAAGTGAGTACGGGATCTGACAGGGAGCCAGTGCAGTTCATGCAGCAAGGGTTTCGAGGGAGAGAAGCAAGTGCCACGGAGGAGAAGCCAGGCGGCATAGTTCTGTACAAGTTGAAGGGGGTGGAGAGAGGAGGACGGCAGATTCACAAGCAGTGAGTTACAGTAGTCAAGGCGTGAGGTGATGAAGGCATGAACAGCAGTCTCAAGGCTTTGGCGATCAAAGTGAGAGCAAAGGCTAGAGAAGTTACGAAGGAAACATAGAAAGGATTTGCTGACATTGCGGATAGGAGGCTTAAAGGAGAGATGCTCATCAAAAACAACACCCAGATTCCTAACGCAGTCAGAGAAAATGATAGTATTACCACCCAGAGTAAGCGAGGGAAAGAGAGATTTAGATTTTTTGACAAGAGCAGGGGTGCCGACGAGGATGATCTCAGTTTTGGAGTGAATAAGCCTGAGGAAGTTGGTAGAGAGCCAGTCAGAAATGGAGGAGTAGGCAGCCAGGAGGTCAGTGATAGAGTAGGCAAGAGACGGGATGATGAGGAAATGAAAGTTTGAGTGTCATCAGCATAAAGGTGGAGGGATAGACCAAGATTACGGAGAAGGAAACTAAGAGGCGGAAGTTAGATAGAAAATAGTAGGGGACCAAGGACATAGCCTTGTGACACTCCAAAGCGAATGGGGGTAGAGTCGGATGAAACGTCGTCAAACAACGGATTGGGTACGAGACGAGAGGTAAGAGCGGAACCATCAAGCACGGTGTCTGATATGCCGAGGAAAGAGTGGAGACGATCAAGTAGGACGGTATGATCAATAGTATCGAAGGCAGAGGAGAGGTCGAGTAAAACGAGGATGGAGGCACAACCCCCGTTCCGCGGCTCTTCGTAAGCAATATGACACATTAAGAAGGGCGGTTTCTGTGGAGTGACCTGACTTGAAACTAGATTGATAGGTTTCCTAAATGTTACAGGCCACCATGTGACTGTTAATGCGTGAAGCAACCACTCTATCCAGAACCTTAGAGAGGAAAAGAAGTTGTGAAATCGGGCGATGATTGAAAGGGTCAGTGGGGTTCAGTTGAGACTTTTTAGGAATCGGACGGATGTGGGCACGTTTGAAGGAAGAGGGAACAAGACCAGTTGCAAGTGAAGTATTGAACAGGTGAAGAAGCGTTGGGAGGATAGCGGAAAGAATTTTACATAACAGTTTAGGCGGAAAAATGTCCTTTTGGGGAGCGTGATTTCTTAGAACGCGAGAGCAAGGCTGTAAGCTCCAATGCGGTCATAGCGGGGAAAACGATAATCGGCTGAGGCGGGAAGTCAAGGAGAATGGCAGGAGCCGGGACAGAAGGCTGAGGGAGGGAGGCACGGAGGTTAGTGACCTTATCTGCGAAGAAATTCGAGAGAGTAGCAGGGCTAATGGGTGGGGAGACCTGGGCTGGGAAGGTAAGACGGAAGAGCAGGCGGAAGAAAGTACGGGGATCATTCCTACTATCAGTAAGCAGATTACGTGAGTAGGCTTTACGAGCAGATTTTAATTTCGCAACGTAGGAAGCTGTCGCAAGTTGGAACGCCAGCGAGAGAGGGGTGGTGTCTTGCCTACGGGTGCGAGCCTTTCTAAGGACTTTTTCATGGGCACACATGGACTGTATAGCACAAAGGAGTTCCATAGAGTACCAAGACGCACGGTGACAACGGGAGTTCGAAGGGGTGAAAAGGGGAGAGTGGGCATCAAGACAAGTGAAAAGGGGTTGCTCCAAAGAAGAGAGAATCTGGTCTGCAGAAGCATCAATGGGAGGAAGTTTGGAGGCCACATCATTAGATAGGGAGGGAATATCACTATAGGCTAATATACGGAAAGGCTCAGGATTATGAGACAGCTGGGGAGGTATATGGAATGGGGTAGAGAAGTTGAAGTTGATAAGGAAGTTTTCAGATATAGCATTGGACAAATTTTTAGTCGTCTGGCTGGAAATAAGATAGTCAGAGATTACAAGGTCTAAAATGTAACCGTGAGAGTGGGTAGGGAAAGAAACGTATTGGGTGAGGGAGAAGAGATCAAGGATTTCCGAAAAGGCTTTGAAATTAGGATTGTGGCCAGGAAGGTTCAAATCACCGAGGATTAGCAGATAACCAGTGGGGGAGAGGCCAGCGAGAAGGTTACTAAATTCATCAAGAAAAAGCTCGAGGGAGGAGCTGGACAGAGCGGTAGAGGACTAAGATAGTTAAGAGGGGGTGGAATCAGAGACATTGATGAGCATATCAAAAGAAAGAAGAAGGGGAGAGGGCCGATTATTCAGAGGGAAGAAGGTCTAGTGTTTCTTACTCTCCCTCCGACCATTTCCATTTTCTGTTTTAGTCGTATGAAAGTTGTCGTTTACAGAGCGAACATATCGCTCCTTTGTGAGGTCCCCAGATGTTTTTATAAGTTTTAATACCCTACCTGAGTCTATGCCCCTTACTAAGGTTCGTGGTGGTCATAGGACGGGTGCATACACTTTAGTTATATATGTCCAGTCGTAAACTAAGGAAGCTGTTATTGACCCCATGACGTATAAAATAGAGGTAATTAACCTTAACTGTTAATTACAAAAAATATCAAAACTTAATAATCAAATTATATAGAGAATGAGCAGTTGGGATTCCATAACTAAAGACTAATGGATATGTGGGAGTTAATAATAATCTGCGTGTAATAACGATGTCAAAGAATGCTTACAATCCACAGATTTGTATGGTGAAGTTAGGTTACCTAACATTTCCTCCAGATGTAAAATTAAAAAAAATAATCTACCATTTTTGCAAGATGTTCTTCAATGCAGATTTTCCAGACCTCAATTGCACAATTATCCATATGTTTTACTTTCAAATGACCACAAATTCCCGTATCTTGTGATCAACTAAACAGCGTAGCAGTTAGATAATTTGATGGATTTACTATACCTAGTGACCTGTATATTTATGCCTACAAGGTAGTGAGTACAACATACAGAGAAAAACGAATGAATGTGCCCTCACATCCATCTACTATCCTCGATCTAAGCAAACCACCCCAATAATTCTCATTCACAGGAATGGGATCCGAATGGATTGATTTAGCCATTATACCTCCATTAAAAATACTAATTAACTGCTTAGCCAACGAAAACCAACAAAAAAATGCAAACACTAACCCATTTACTGAATTAATTTAAATCTCCATATGAGACCTCAAGCCATTACAAGGAAGCACAACAATAGTACACCGTTAACAGGCCCCAAACTGAAGGTACATAAAAAATCTTAAGCAATATCTCAAATAATACTCTCTCTGGCCGTCTGAAGGCAAAATAAGAGATTGGTACTAAAATAAGGGAAGCTTTTATATGAAATATCATCTTATTCTCGTTTAAGATGATGTTGAGTAAATAGAGTCGGTCTTCTTCTTATAAAATAAATCCCTCTCCACTAAATCCAACTAAAAATATTCAAGATCACATTAAATCCGCAAACTAATTGAAACACAATTAGATTTGGTGTAATTATTATACTCATAGAAAAAGAGGTGCTTTGTCTAAACTATATCAAATCGTTCCTTATGTCTTATGTCAGGCCATCTGCCCAATACTACACATCGAACACAACTATATTTCAAGTGTTTTTAGCTGTGCCACAGGAGCGAGTATGTATTGCAGAGCAGTGGAACAGTGGAAGGTAGAAAATGAAGCTCCACTACGCAGGCTTTTACCCACCGGCTAATCTCCCATTTCCCCACAAGGGATACCCTTGGGAGACTGACAAACCTCGTACGTCATCTTGGCTTAACCTGAATTCTACTAGTGTGACGATATGGTCACGGGACCATCAAATATTATAAATGAGCATATATTTTTTCACTACCGATTATAGTTACTCGTTCTCTTATCGCCAACACGGCAAGATTTTTTTGCGAGAGTAAAAAAATGTCCTGAAAAAATAGGTAAGTTTTTTTCCATAATGCAATATTACTTTTTGGGAATATGCACATCAAAAATATACTAAATAACTATTATTTTGAGTATATAATGCAATATATAATTATATAGTATTATGTTTATAACACCATTTTCCCTTGTGACCATATGGGCACAAGAGTAACATGGACCTTTGGAACGAGACCGGCGACGATGATATTTATAAAGAACCTTCAGAACCTCACCATCTAACAGACGAAGATTAAGCGGATAGTGGAGATGAAACTACCAACATACCATCATTTTTAAGTGGTAATCATTTTTACTTGCACCAGCTGAACTTGATCGAAAGAATCAGCTTTCACCTGATTCGGATGACCCCGATGATGCTGAGGATAAGATACCACTAGCTTACCTATCTAAAGTAGTTCAGGCCTTCAATTGGATGTCCTCAAAAGAAGCAGTACTTTCTCCAATATTTCCTGACTCAAATCTGTAAAAATAGAGATTTTACGCCTAGAGAATTTTTTTACCTATTCTTTGATGATGAAGTGTGTAATCACATTTTCATTCAATCAAATCTGTATCTACTTAAAAGAATCTACCAAGCTTATACCTTAGTTTATACGACCTGTAAGTTTGCTTGAGTATTTTGATAGTGTCTAAGTATAGTAGCAATTCAAATAAAGTAGCATATTCGAGTGATGGGAACGCTTTGAGACATCAGACCATTCAAAATATAATGCGTCCTAACAGGTTTGACCAAATCATAAAAGCATTGCATTTCCAAGACAATTAAGAGCTTAGGGGCAAAGATAAATTTTATAATGTTCGACCAATAATTACGTTTCTGCAACGTCGTTTCATAGAACATTACATGCCATCTCAAAGTGTCTCTCATGATGAAGCTATAGTGAAGTACATTGGACCATGGTTGCAACCAATCAATTCACAACAAAACAATCCGTTTCGGCAATAAAATATGGTGACAACATTGCCTCTTAGGGTATTTGATCACTTTCGGCCCATGTCAAGGAAAATTTACCACAGTTGATGATACGTATGCAGCAATGAATATTTTTGTTTTACCAAAATTTAACAATTTGTTTCAGAAATATGTATAATTACTATTTATTAATTTGTAGCACAATCTTAAATTATTTTCATACCATAAATTGAGGAGCGGAAACCTTTATGCTGTAATTTTTAAAGTTAGATGATGTTTTCACGTATACAAATTAGTTGTAAGGAACGTTTGTTTCTGCCAAATTATTGCTCAGTTCATTTTTTGTATCCATATTTTCATAGTGTGACCATATTTTAACGTGTCATATCTCGAACACGATTAAAGTTGAATAATTTATACTTGGACATGGTAAGTGATACCAACTCGTACCTTTTACCGTGTGCAATTTAGTGAAATCAAAATTTTAATTTTCGAAAATTAATCTGAGAGGATTCGGGTTAAGGAACTGACCAGTTACCTTATGGCGTGCAGCATAGTGAATTTGAATATCTATAAACAAGGCCTTTTATCGTCCGCAGGTTGAAAAATACCAAGCTTGAGGGATCAGTTTTGCCAATTAACATCTTCCCTGCGACTTATAGGCTTACGACCACTCTGCAGCCGTTCTCGGATACAGTAAAGCTGTCCTGAAAATATAGGGCGGGCTTTGATGCCTTGTCTGCCAAGCCTGATCCTGTTTCTAAGTCTGTCACATAACAAACTTTCCGATCTTTGCCGTCTTGGCGACGATAAGTATGACAAATTAAGTAATCAGCTTTGTCGATTGGTCTCTGTCTCTGACCAACAAGGAAAGCGTCCTCCAGAAGAGAAGTTGCGCTCGGTGTGTGCCGTTGTATCTGCTCGGAAGCAGATATTTGTGCGTCAAGGGTCGGAGATATAGGTCCATAAATTCTAGCAGGGATATGTGGAAGCAGCTGGACTCAGGAGATAAGAGAAGATTCCTCCTTAACTTATTTAGTTGGTCATAAATTGTCGGATATTTCATGTATTGGTAAACATTCGAAAAGGTTCTGACTATAATTCTTTTATTAAAACCTCTCCGAAATTTAGTGTTGGGCAGGACAAAGCCTATAATAATACATCTCTAACAGATACAAGGGTTACGCCAATTCTTGAGCCGCCTTCGGGCAGCTTCAATTTAGATAAGGATATACTTCCCCCGTTTGCTTTATAAAGGCTAATTCATTTTTTTCCGAGCGGAGAAGAGCTTACCCATGTCCTATTTTAACAAGTTTGTGTTTCTCCATTACCCTCTTCCTTAGAATCCCTTTCTGGACAGGCAGCAGCCCCCTTTATATTTTTGCAGTGCATGCCAAGCATGTTAAAGGTAAGGAAGCCCATAATAATTCTCAAACAGTTCAACCGGTTTGATCAGAGGTTGAACAGTTGGCGACTCATATTGGGGCATGCACGCTCCTTATGAGACGCAAGTATCGTGAGGTTGTTCAAGGCCAATGAGACTCATCCCTATTTTTTTCTAAAGCAGGTCGGCTTGCTGTTCCACACAAATTATCGTTCATGATGAGACCTTATGAGACCATACAAAATTCCCCAAACCACTGGTGAATGTCCGGTTAAAGGCCCTTCGCGAGTTGGACAAAGAGGCCAAGAAGTCTGAGCCCCAGACTGTACGTTCTTTCCCTTGAGTGAACATCAACTCGCTGGAAACCATCATCCAACTAAATTTCGGCCATTATTAAGATCATCCTTGGGCAACATGAGTCATCGAGGGTTTACAAGGAGAGGTGCTCTCGGTCTCTCTCGTCAGATAGAGCCCCATGGAAAGAGAGAGACACTTCCACATTTGGAAAAAGATCAATCTGAGACTGGCTCATCTATCATGGGTACGAGAAGCAAGTGAACTTCCTTCACTCCTCTTCACCCCAAAATAAGAAGAATAATTATAAAATGAGTTCAAGGAAGTTTCGGTAAAAGTTAGATCATCAGCTAATTTAGCAGCTGAGCATGCCGAGGATACATTGATTCTCGTTGGGGAGGGTAAGTCAAAACAGATAAACAAAAAAGGGTAAGCGGAGCTTCAATGACGACGGCTTTAACTCTTCCGCATTATTTCAATCGCTCCATAATTACACCTGATATATGTAAGAAAGGCACATTCTCCTGGCTACCTTGTCAATTTTGAAGGCCTTCTTTAATACGGTGAATTTGAAAGTATGATATGGCCTGTGTAATCTGGTTCATTTCCCGATTCCAAAATTGCACCCAATCTTTAATACGAGTACCCCCATGTTACTTTCACTATTCAGGTTTAAGATCCTGACCAGCTAACACATGCCATGTCAAAAGTGAGGCCTTATGATATCTATAAAGAAATCCCTTTAACACTAGCAAGGTCCAAGAGAACAGGAATTGTGGGCGCCTGGGTCATTGGAGCACGAGTAATGAGAAGAGAGTTTTGCCCCATTACCACTTATGTGTCCATAATAAACTATCCAGCCTCTTTCGCTGTTTCTCCGTGCTTAAAGCTTTATTTCTCAAGTTGGTTGGCCTTCAATACATTGATGGCTGCCAAGCGTCATAAAAGTTTTATGTCCCGGAACAGGTTGTCTCTTAGGGGAGTTCATATGCTCTCTGTTGTATTGTTTAAGATTCATACTACTTAGAAAATATCTTACATTTCGTCCTGCCTCTCCAGGTGTTCATATGGATCCTGTTGTATTTTCCGAGTGAACGTTCACAAGGCAACTTCTAGTCGCTTCATTACATTAATGACCATTATTTTCTTACATATATGTCATAAACTTATGAAACATTTGTATTTGTTAGTTAAACTAAATCTAAATTCCGGATTATATTCTTGACAGCAAAGCCTAGCCAAAACTTGGTGTCGCGTTTTGTGAGGACAACAATAAAAACACCCCTCTGACTGGTGGAGGAACTTCCTACCCAGGACATTCTATTGGTAAACCAGTTCGCCTTTACCACTTTAGCTCTGCCTTCGGAGAGCTCTTTATTTGATAAAGAGGCACACTCCTGTCTTTTCTCAGGGGCAACTTCAATGTTCTCCTAGCGGTGAGGTCGGCTTTTCTCTCTCCTTTATCAACGGGGGCGGCTTTCTCATTTCAATCATTCATTGTACACGCATTCTGGAGACTCTACTCTTAGAACAGCGGCGACCACCCTTCTAATTTATAGAGACCTGCACAACTCTAGAAGCCACATAATCTACCGCAGTGGCCCTTCTAAATTAAAGCTGCCTATCATGAGCTTGTTAGAGGGACACCCCTGAGCAAGTGTCCACTTGGTTAAGGTCCTTCCAAGCAGACATGAATCCTTGAGGACTTAAGGTGAGAACAGGGCGATGTTTTCGTTCCTTATTTGGCGAACGATCACTTTTAATCTGGCACTCCAGACTTGGGGCCTCCTGTAATAGGGTAAGGAAAAGGGCACATTACTCACTCTAAAAATAAATCAAAGAAGAATAGTGGTTCCTCTTATTCTGGGAGAGTTCACTGGACCGAGAAGTCCCTTGACGATTCGACAGCCGACCATGCAACGGTGCCTCTTTGACGACGGGGCTCCTAATCAAGAGATTACCTAGCTATTTATAGCCACCCGGCTCCAAACGCTTTTTGATCATTTATATTTTCGGATACTGATCGCTGCATGTTTGCTAAATGATAGAGGATTCATCAGCGTCAAACAATAGGTGGGAATTTTGGTAGATATTCTAGTTAATGCTGCGGAAACTACACAGGGCAATCATGGCACTCGAAGGCTAATCTAAGTTGGGGGCACCCAAATCAATCATGAAGATTGTGAAAGAAGTAATCTTTGTCAGAGAAAAGAGAGAAGGGCCTCTTGACTCAATCTTACACTCTTCGAGTTAAACAGTGTCAGGCTCCATGAGTCGATGTGAGATAGTTGGTATTGCTACCACATCAAGGAATTTGTGCCAGTACTGCAGAATTGGTAACATTTTATACGCTTCGGCCGTCCTACTAGAACCTACAGAAAGGCTAAGTTGAGTCAACCCAAAATATCTGCAAAATGATCCAAGGCCTAACATGAAAATCCATATTGATTAATGACTCTCTTTTAGAAAGGCAAATAAATTGGTCCTGTCGCAACTTGTGCGACCTGAGCTATCCTAAACCAATTATTATATGAAATCCCACGCATTTCAAAGCTCATATACGCCTAAAAACACTGTAGCTCCCATACCAGAAGCGAAGCCTCTATGCGCCTCCACCGAGTCGTTTAAGCCACGGGAGGCTAATCCTCGGAAGGTGGATTCCTAATTTGGGGGGCATGATGTGCTAAAGATTCCTACAATGAACGAAGACTCCTTGAGCAAAACTTCAAATAGAACAATGAGTACAGAGCATTATATCTCCAAACGGCGATTCCTGCCAAAGCTTCAAATTGGGATGAGCCGCTGTATCCCATCTGAGCTAGGCCTTGAAGATAGAATTGCAGTTACTGAAGAGGCTCCTCTCATCCAGTTTCACTCTAGCTATTTTTCTTCAGGAGAGGATATTGGTCGCATAGATCCTGACAAAACTCGGTATTTTTCGGTATTAAATACCGCTACAATAGGATATGGAAAAGGCAGGTGGATGCGCGATTCACACCAGACAAGGGTAGGCCCTCGGATACCCATGCTTTCCTCTCTAATCATAGTTTATGGTGTTTATCGCAGGTCGACCCGTTTTGAGGCTACCATTTTTGGCTTAAGCTTCTGCAAACTACCAGTCTAATTTGCGTAGGGAAAGCGACTCATCCCCCCCTTGTGCCCCACTTCCCTTTTCCCCTTTCGGACTGAAGGATATAAATGGGTCCGTGAGCCCTTTTAAGTTATTCTATTGAGAAAATTCTGCCTGATTGCTCCACTGAATCGTTGTCCGTCACTTACCTTGACGTCATTAATTTTTGGAGACCCGTACTGGATTGCTTCGTGCAATGAGGATTTTCTGCCATTGATTCCTGCCAGCATTGTCGCTGCCCCTCTGTCTGCTGCATCGAATTGTGCTCTTCTAGTTACGTTTGCAAGTGTTCTCCTTTGGAAAGCCGATCACACTGGGCACGTGAAAGTTCTCCCCTAGTCACCTCGTCATCTCCTCTTTTAGAAATTCTGTCATCTCGGATTCCTTCTCTCTGATCATTGGGCCTTCGAATTATCGTTTCCCGTGGTCCCGATGCCTTTCGCCAGGATATCGCCGCT
Source organism: Ceratothoa steindachneri (assembly GCA_963969495.1). Classification (NCBI taxonomy): domain Eukaryota; kingdom Metazoa; phylum Arthropoda; class Malacostraca; order Isopoda; family Cymothoidae; genus Ceratothoa; species Ceratothoa steindachneri. The sequence goes on along the minus strand of OZ018328.1, from coordinate 140,788,017 downwards.
GTGGGTTTCTCCTCACCGAAGACCGGCATCGCATTCACCCCTGTTAATGGACGTAAGACAGGGAGGTTATTCCGGGAACACCTGTCACTAGAGTAGAGAAGCCTATTTTCATCTTCAACGGCGCGTGCCGGTTTCGCTTTAAACAATCTATCCATAGAACCCATTTTTGTATGTGCGAATATCTCTTTGGTTAAAACGACTTGTGGTCGTTCGATGGTGTTAAACATTTGTGACTTTTCCTATTGTTTGATGACCCCCGTATAATTTGTTAACAGTTAATTAATTTATTTTTAATTTTGTTGTAAATAATACTGTAAATACTTTTTGTGTGTGTATTTATTTAACCCCTTGCGGATACCTCATAAATTAACACCGTCCTGATTAATTCTGGTGAATTTCTAATAGGCCCTTTGATCCCTGGTCTTCTAAATATTTTATATATGTATTCTCCTTGGGCCGTGTGAACCGGGTTCCGCGATAGCCTTTACACTTTTGTTTAAATATTTCAATTCAACACGTGTTACATCAGCTGCAATTGGATAAGTAATAACTTTATTTCATTGTATATTCCACCGCCAGCTGACCACGATACGACGGAATTCTGCCGCGTCGTGACACAATTGCCAAGGTTATTTCTCATTCTCGGGGTTCTACGCTTTAGACATTTTGTCTGGGTTATCAACACGATCAATCCTAGTGGTCAGATATTTGCCAAAATGATCAAAGAGCTGGACTTTGTTGTCTTATATGGGAAGAAATTTAAGAATTATTGCCCAATAACCGATTCAGTTTACAGCGCTGTGGAGGCACATTCTTGTTGTACATATTAAGTTGATGAGTTTCATGGTAGTGATAACTTTCAGGTCCAACTTTTCTGAGCCGCTAGAAGAAGTCTTAAAAAGTTAAAATAATATATTCTCTCGAAATATATTTTTCTGAACCGCTGGAGCACGAAAAACTATATCACTAGTGCGTAGACCTGGCGCAGTGGCCCGTATTTCATAAAATAGCTGATTTCTCTAAGGCACTAGTGTTTAATTTAAATGAAGAGCCATTTGAGTTCTTTTGGCGTTCTTTCATCACCATGACCCTTGCTCTATGACCTGTAAGCTGAGTGACCCGATCGTCATATTTATTTCTTGCACGGACACCGCCCATGGTCCGGATGATATTCAGTAAGTTATGCTTCTAAATCAACCTGACTGAAGCATGGTTTCTCTGCTTGATTTTAAAAAAAAATCTTTACTGGGGTGTTACACTTATATATGCTGTTTTCCCTGCAATTTCTCTTTTCCTTCGTGTGTCAGTTGATAAAAAAATTAGTAACTTTACTTTAGCTCAATTTTTGAGAGATGATCCATCTTGCTTCAGCACAGAGCACTTTCACAAGTTTAGTTCCATGTTGGTGATTTGCTCTGGCTAAAAGATGTTGCTTATTTTGCTTTCCTTATTAGACATTAAAGAATTAAGACGAGTTTTTTAACCTTAAAAGGCCTATGATACTGCATGGAGATATAGTACATGGAGACTTTCCAAACTAAGGAGGCAAGGCAATAACCTCACAATTCTCTAAACTGTTATTGCCAAAATTGTAGATGATGCATTTCTAGTTCCAGGAGATCTCTGCGGTCCAATAGGGCAAGAAGTATGTGTCCCACAACAAACGGACTCAGTGTTACTGTTTTAGCCTCGAGCATAACAGTCCTATTTCACTGCTGCTGGAAAACGTTTTTGCTAGGCCTCCGTAGACTATAGTCTTTTATGAGGCCCAGAGGCATATTCTAGAACGCCTAACAGAGACTATACTGCATGTCTCTAAGGTAATTGGTTTAACTCGCCTCACACTAAAGTAGTGCTCTTTAGTCGCTATTATCTTCTTCACCTAAACAAGGGCTTATCGTAAATGTGCTTCGCCTGTATCTAGTAGTGGTAAGGTTTCCTTTCTCTTAAGATCGAATGCCATATAAACTTAGATGCCATTATTCACATCGTTACGGGCTCTTTTAAGCATGCTATCGACATTTTTGTTCAGGAATGTTCAAACCTATGCTTGATTGCGAGTTCTCTACATCCCAAACGAGCAAGATTTAAATGCGGAAGGTAGACTCAATCGATCACACTGGTATCCATATGGCAATCGGTGATTTCGGCACATCTCTCCGTAAGAGACTCCTTATCGATGATAGAGAGATACTGCTTTTCCTTTGCCGTACACAAAGTTTTATACGTTTCTACACGCAAGCTGTTTGACTCCATCAGTAGCAAACGCATCTAGTTGTATCTGAGGACGATATATACGGTGCCTGCGCCTTCATGGGATGCCGATGATAAGGTAAGTCTTTCTGATTTAGGGTAACTCATCTAATCCATTACTTTGATGTAGCTCTAGGGCTACTGGCGCCTTAGTTCTGGTTTTCCCAAAGATTATATCGCGTTGAGAGTAATGCACGTCCTGTTACGCTGGCTTAGTGACTGTTTCTAATGTTGGCTTCAAGTCCGAAGAAAGCTCCAAACATAATGTGGCTTTAAATATTAGTCTTTTCTTGGACAAGTTGGTTAAAATATACCTCAGGCGAGAATTGTCATCTATAGTAAAGCAAATGTGACCTGAGTGTTGGAATTGCCGCCATCCTTTGTTCACAGTATCAGTGACCATACGTCTGCTCCAAGCCAAGATTATGTCTAGATCGTCTTCTGCTGGATTTCTATATATTAAGTGATTGCGAGAATCAGCCTTGTTGAAGAAAGCCCTAAGTGATTTGCAAGGACTGGACAACTGGAGCATCAATGGGCTCTTTCCCACTCCTACTACATTGAAGGAATTAAGTTAGACCATTGTGTTGCATCGAAAATAAGATCGGTGACTTACTACGAGAACTTTGGGTTTCGTGATATCGCACCTGACCTTTCCCTTGGACTTACGTTCAATGACTCTGCGGGTTCATATCGCTTTCGTACTAGTAATCGGACATACGCAATACTATCTGATGGAGTGCTCCCCTCCTCTTTACTATGATGACTAGGTGGTCCCGCAAATTGAAAAGCAAATTTGCTGTACGTGTGCAAATCTGCAATATTTTCACGCCGTTATCGGTCAGGGCCGCAGGACGATAGTGGTGGCTAACTTTTGTAATTTGTACTAAGAATGCGTTTGTGTACTCGTTAATGTAGATTAGCCAGATTTCAGCATGAACCAGGCTTCCTTGATTGTGTTTACACAGCTTTGTGGATGTTGCTAGCTCGCTCGAACGATGGAGAGCGGGAAGTGTGCATCTTCTGACGTCTTAGAATGCTTATTTCTTATTTTTGGTAGCTGAGGGTATTTTGTGTTTCCTTTTGTTTATTTTGGTTTGTGTCTTTTCCATTATTCGTTGTTGGTTTAATGTTTTGAAAATATCCTAAGCATTAGGCTAAATATTCATTTGACCGACTTATAACAATGATGGCAGTACCCACATGTGATCTTCTTAAATTACCAAATAGTTATCTCTAAGAACTAATCTTTGGTGGCCGTCAGGGCTAAAGTCCTAGGATCTCCGATTACCTTCCCAACCTCAACTAAGCTCAGGTTAACTCAGCTCAAGCTGGGCCAGTCATTTTCATCTGGGTAGCAGTCTCATGCTACCCTCTCTATCTATACAAAGACCACCTTGCTTTGGCTGTTCACATTTTCCAAAAAAAGAAATAACGTTTCATGCTTCATTTAAATCTTGTTTAATGACCTAACTTCATTTAAATATTTTGTTGACATTATCATCTCGCTTTCTCAAGGCTTTCGTATTTCAGGAAATTTCAAAGGCATGGCCCATAGTTGAGGTAACTGCCACTCAACTTTCTAAGTATTCACTCTTCTATCCCTTATTGACTAGCTATTCTTCTCATCTATCAATGGCGTCATGCCTAACTATCAGCTATCTTTCCATTGACAATCTTCTTAATAGAAATATTTCCCTCATTTCTAATGAAGAACTGCTGGCCTTCGCTTTGTATGTTCGCTCTCACCACACTAACCTTGCACATCTATCGTGAGACAAAGATGACACTTCCGAAAGCAAGACTTGGCCGGACTCTCTAAGTTCACAACCTTCTCCACGGTTGATGACAACAAACCCTCTCAAATCATTAAATATTTCATCTACAGAATCTTCTATCCTCCAAAACTGCGACAAGCCACTTATGTGTCACTCTTCATGGATGTGTTACGTCTCTAGTATGAGTATTTCAATGTCGTCCTCACCCAACGACGTCCAACGGAAAGTTTGCAATAGTGGGTACACCAATACACAATACTTGTCCTAAGGAATATCACTTCAATTTATCTTAATGGCGGATTGTATGCTGAGATGATGGGGGCTCCATTTCGCTTTAATTTTAAGGTCGTCATCAGATAAACTACTCCCCAAACTCTTCTCTCCCTCACCCTTTCCCGCCCACATGCCGTCCTATTTAGAACAGCTGCGCCATGCTCTATCAACGTGATCATCTATTGTCCCTGGCCATAAGAGAATTCCTTATTGCCTCATCTAATACATCCATGTTTTGGCACATCAATTTCTTCTCGATATTTGTAACCATAACTAGCTGGACTCAGCTCCTACTTGGTTTGATATAAGGTAAATATTATGCCTGTCTTCAAAGATGCTTCCAAATATTAATAGATTTATCCTGCCTTCACACGAACCTGACAGACTATTTAAGCAAACGCAAGCAAAGTATGGTGAATTATGGATTGTTCTTTTTCATAGTCCCGTTTCCTGCCCCATTATTGCCATGCTTGTTTAAACCCATGTCTTCTTGTTTAAGATCCCCTTTTCTGACTTATCCATAGGATGGGGAGGCATTTACGCCCCACAATAGTGCGCCATTTTATGGTTTATTTGACATAGGAACGTTTCGCTAATCTACCCACCGCTCCTTAATTATCAAGAGATATAAATCTCACTGACTTCTTCGTTTCGTATCCATATATATATATATATATATATTTATATATTTCGCTTCCAACGCGACATTTCTTTCCAGTTAGTTACAGGTTTTTCTATCTTCATCAACTTATTACGGGTGGAGGTCCTTCCCTACGGTTCCGTCCTTAGCGTCATCTTCTTCTCATTTATAGGGAACACCAGCACTTCCTCTCTTCCCCTTCTAATTAGCTCCTCACTCTAGGCTGACGACCTAGTGATAAACTAGATTGGTAGGTAGCTTTCCAATGTCATTATACATATCCAACTAACAATCACTATTAGGCTCTCAAGGAAGACACGACTTTCAGCTTATTGCCGTCATCCAGTCAGCTCTTAACCGCCTGAGTTATCAGCACTGAATTACCTGGAATGCTGACCTGTGACCCACCTAAACCTTGAAATGCATTGGTACAGCACAAACACGACCTGAGCTAGGCATAGTACAAGTTCACATCACCATTGGCTCTTTCTCACCTTGATTAAACTCTGAGCAGTGATCTTCGACTGGTTACATGGGCTCTATAGAACTTGCCAGTAGCCAGCCGCCTCACAGAACGCAAGCTATATTCTCTATCAGCCAGACATACGTTCCTGTTGAAAACAACTTTCATCCGATTCTGACGGATACCAACACCAGCAACTTTCAAACTGGTATCGATTTTCCATTCTAATGATGACCACTGTCAATTTGCATTGACAGTCGCCTTTTTTTCTCTCGTCTCACATTCTCTCTGCTTTCTATGCAGTAACTTTATTTCACGGGGGTTCTTCCCTGAGGGATATCCAGAGCATATGAGGCCAATATTTCATCCATGCGTCCACCCACTCTCAAATTAATCCTATCTTCACCGATGACTCCCTTTCACTCCATAGCTCGTCTTCTGAGGAAAACGATGCCTCAGTACTTATTCTCCCGAATTTTTACCTATCGGTGCTCATCGGATACCTAAGAGCTGTGTTACATCCTGGAGGCCATCCATTTCATAATAAATACCGACTCACTTCTACCAAATTACTGCTACTTACCTATTCCCAATATCGTCTCTCCTCTCTCCTATCCCAATCCTTTGATCTGTTAGATCCTATCGCTATTGCGTGAGCTTTTCACCGCCAAACAAACTTATCACATTCAGCTCACTATCTTCCTATGTTGGGTTGAAATCAGGCAAGTAGCTAACCAAGGTTCTTCGACGGCCATCCAGCCAGCTGCTTTGCCATTTACTGAAATCCCTCTAAATGTGAAGAATATCCTTAAAATCCAATGGCTCACTAACATCATCTCTGAAACTGGGATTCATTCATTCACTGCCACCACCATAAAGATCTGGTATTGATTTGCCTACGCCTGGGTCACGCCAGGCTCATTCTTGGATACCTTATGTCGCCCAAACTCCGATCCATCTGAACCACCTGCACGACAAGAATCCTACTACTATTAAAACGTTATTGGCTATAAATTTATTTGCAAAGGTGAAAACTAATAATTATTTTTGCCTTTCAAGACATAAATTAAGTTAGGTAACAGTTTGGAATCAGTTAGTTTAAGTTAGGCAACCTAACATTACATAACTAAAACTAAACAAATTATTTCCACTATCTAGTATTAAAAGCATCCCCCTTCCTTTTGATTTGCTGAATAATGTCATTATTCGCTATATAATTTTTGTAGACACTAGGAAGAATTTTAAAAACTAAACAACTAAAATATTTAGACATCCTATGTGAAAAACATCTTCTGTTCATTTGACACTCAATTGAAATAGAAATATCTAATTTTATCATATTCATTATTTACCCCATAGGCTCCTCTCACTAAACCGATAAATTCCATAAACCATTCATCTTTGGAGAAAAATATTTCTCTTTATCTAGGAGAAGTGCTCAAAATGCTAGGCTGCAAAATGTTTAGCAATAAATTTCCTCAAATTCTTTACTACAAAATGTTTGGTTAAAAATCACTAATAATTATTATAATATAAAAAGGTTTCAAACTGAACACACTTGTGGCTATCACCCAGCAAATTGACTTGCACCACGTCACACTCCAAAATACTTTGAAGTTTCAATTGCAATCAAGGTTTGTTGTCAAGACATTTATTATAATTAATTAGACTGACGATTTTAGCCAATTAACACTTCAGAGATACTGGACATGAACGATTCCTTGGCGCTTCTCTTTAATCGGACCAAGAAAGATTTCCCGTAAAATCGTAATAAGATAAGACCTTGATTCTTACTAAAATCAGGGAATGGCTGTTAGGTGAATGTTATCGTCAAAGCTTTGATTTTTATAGTATGTCATAAAAAGACTACTCTGCTTGTTCTTGGGATTTAACTAATTTACAGATTAAATTTCGGAGGTGAACAGAGAGATTCAGTAAACGTCTAACGACTCCTGAAGAGTTGGCTTGAAGAACTCAGGTCGGAAGAAAACTACAGGAACTTTGTCGTCATCGGCAGTTTTGGGGCTAATGCGACCTTTGCCTCACGTCTCTTATCTACTGAGATTTAGGAATGCTCTTTGGAATATATAATATCCTCATTACATTATAGCTATATTATCGACTATTATTGTTAACTTCTATTATCTTTAGTTTTATCATAGTCTCTAACAATCGTGCTCTACTTAATTTTACTATAATTATCACTAATTATTTTATCATCTGAATTATCATATGAATAATACATTATATAGTAATTATATTGACCCAATGATTAATTGAAATTTATTAAACTATAGATAGTTGTAATAAAATATTTAAGTTCCTAGTTACCTTGGACTAGTCTCGATATAACTTCGTTACATCCTGCGTACACATGTAATACTTCAAGAGTTTCATATCTAATTCAAAGCAGTTTAATATTGACATTAATAATATTTTTCCATTTCTCCCACTCTTTATTTATATATAAGATCCATAAATGGTTGAAAATGTTGTAATATAAGTTCCGAGGATTTTGCTAGTTTGGTAATTTGCAAATTTAATGTGACACTATCTGAGTTAAGTAGAGGTTGCTGCCGACTTTCTCACTCGAGTTCAATGGTCATGTAGAATTCTCATTAATAATGATTGGCACTTTGGATTCCTTTGAATTTCGACTCTTTAGTGATTGTGAGAACGAGTATTATATTTAGGTACATCTATACAAAATTTTATGATCAAATAGTTTCAACAACATGATTCAACTTTTAAGTGAAAGAAATTTTTATAAGCCATACATCACAAACTTGTACAGGAATGTGATGGAAATTTATACTTATTTAAACTTCTAGTACAAAAGAATTCTTATATTTGTTCTATGTCGGGGAACTAGTTTGATTTGAACAAGGGCTATCGAAGTGCTGCTTTAAGACTATGTCAGGGCTATTTATAAATAAATTCTAGTAGCATTTCTAAAACCTTATCGAAAGCACCTCCTTCAATAGTGAGGTTTCACTCATAGCTTGTACTATTAGTTTCTGCAAGTTTTATCAGCTCATATTATTATCATACTGATTTCACTGGATTAAAATTGTTCCTATCTCAAACCCCAGGAACTTGTTCATAAGAATGCAGTCCATGTTATTCTTCATCAGTCCAGCTTTTCCCGTTTGACGCCATTGATCAAAGAATTGCAATCTGTCTATTTCCTTCTGGTCCGTAATGATTTCCTAAATTACATTGGTTTTGATAAAGCTCCCACTTCCTACCCGTATTATTCACTGAAACTTTGCTGACTACCGAGGCTATGTTCTTTGTCGCATGTGCCAAGTATTCTTTTGTGCTTTGTGCAAGATCTGGGCTTAAAAGTTTGCGCCCAAAAGAAGTAGAGAGACCTTGTCGTAGAATAGGCTCTCGACGATATACCATATATAACTATTCGTTGAGGGAATTATTTTAATATTTCGAGTGCGTGGTAATCTGATTGACCGAGGTTAGTCCAAAGGGTGAAGGGGGATGGAGAGGCTTATTTATCTTCAATATGCTTAAGAAGTGGAACGGCGCAAAAGGATAAATAATATGGCTACCATTAATAAAATAGAGTTTTATTAATTAAACTATCAACAACCCCCTAAAAAAATGTTTAGATAAACGGAGAATGAATGAGGTTTTGGGAATATCTGACTAATCCGAGGATTAAGATTTGGGAGAGATTTAAAAAGGTAACAAATAAAAATTAAAGGAGGGTGAATGGTTCGCTAAACCATTTAAAGCACAGGGTTGCGTTGACAACAGGTTGAATGATTAAAGGTAATGCTCAGCTTACGTAATTACAAAGTTGTTGTGCAAAGGAAGACGATGCGAAGGAATCTTCGGTCCACTGGTGATTTCCAGCAGGAGGGTTCTTCGGGGAGTTGTCCTTAACGAAAGGGAAGGACTGTCTTCGAGGAGTGAAAGCGAAGTGGGGCTCGGAAGTACGAGCGATCTTTGTGACAGCAAATTAGAGATGTTGTAGATAAACAATGGAGGTTATTGTTAAAACCAAGCGTTCTCTTGAAGAACGTTAAAAGGGGGGATTTCTTGGGAACGAGAACCGTTTCTTGAAAAACATGCTTGAAGAAAAATGGCTGTTCTAACGTTGTTCTCTTTCTGAACAACAGGGAGGGGGGGGGGTCAGAATCGTTTCTTGTCAACGGGCTCAAAGAAAAATGGATGTTCTAACGTTGTTCTCTTTCTGAACAACAGGATGGCCTTGTTGACTTGGCGTCTCGAAGGCACGAACCTTGGTACTCAAGGGATATTGTCTTTTTTTGGACAATAAGGGGGTTCTCGAGGTAGAGAGTTCCTAGGTGCACAAGGGAGACGGATCGGCGTGATGCCTTGCGAACATAATCGGGATCTGATCTAATTGGGAAAAGCTATGGTATAAATACCCGGAGCCATCTCCATGGCGGAGGGGATAGTTGAGTGGGGAACTTCGGGAGAATTTCCCGGTGCGCCTGGGAAAATACCTTATCTGCCCATAAACCTAACTCAATCTGGCGAGATCGACGTATGGAGGCGAAACGGGGGAGCGAACCTCCTTGATTAAACATTTGCTATCGTGGGCGATAACGCGCTCTGCTTCCTCTCGCAGATGCACGTGGGTAGCATGTGTTTCTTACATGTGATAGTGGCTGAATTTAAGCGGTCTCAGACCGTTCTATCACACCCTCCATTCCAGGGAAAGTTGTAACTTCAAAAAAAAGAGAGAAGGGACAACCATACAGCTCAGTTGTAGAGACCTCGCTTTCTTGCACCGACCGTACCTTCATGCACCTAGCTAGTATTACCTCAATACATATGATTATGTTGATCATTTGATTATAGGACAAACTAAACTTTAATAAAAACTTAACCATAAAAGAGACATGGAACAATAAAATAATATAAAATTAATACATATGGGACAAAAGAATTCATACGTAATTCAATGGGTAAAAATATATACACATACGAGAAAAAAAAGATAGACATTGAGCCACAAAATTTAGACATATACATTAACTAATTATACTACAGGAGAATCTAATTTAAGTCGTACAAGACGGTATATACATACATGGAGATCTTAATCTTACGAATTACAAATTAATTTACACTATTTGGTAACGCATTCCTACTGAGTGCGTCAGTGACCTGATTATCGGAACCTTTTATGTAATTTATCTTAAATTGGTACTCTTGCAGGAGTAGACTCCAGCGCATAATTCGGCCGTTAGAGTGTCGTACATTCCGAATATAGGCCAACGGGTGGTGGTTTGTTCCTATCTGAAATTCTTTTCCTATCAAATACATCTTAAACTTGTCGATTACCCAAATAATAGCTAGAGCTTCCTTCTCTATAGTTGCATATCTTTTTTCACATGGTAATAACTGGCGACTACCATATGTAACTGGATGACTCGTTCCTCATCCTCATATTGAAGTAGTACACCTCCAATACCCTCGTTGCTCGCGTCGGTCTTAATCCCAAAGGATTTTTCCGGGTTGGGCCACTTTAAAATGGAGGCAGAATTGAACTTACTCTTGAGCTGGTTAAAATGAGAAACAGCGACATCAGTCCAACGTAGTTGCTCGGGGGAATTCTTTTTTAAAAGGGTGCTGAGGGGCACCGAAATTGCAGCAAATTCGGGACAAATCGCCGATAGTAAGAAGCTGATCCTAGGAATGATCTTAATTGCTTCTTATTATTCGGGAGGGGCATGTCAGCGATTGCCTTAATCTTGTCCTCCTGTGGACCTAACTGGCTTTGTCCTATTTTAAAACCCAAGTATTTTATGGTTTTGTGGCCAAAATCGCATTTGCTGGGGCCAATGGTGAGGCCATTTTTGCGCAGTCGCTCGAAGAGAGCTAATAGGGTGGTTAAATGATGACTCCATTCACGAGTAGCGACGTAGACGTTATCAAAGTAAAAGGAGACATTCAGAAGTCCATCTAACAACCTTCTCATGAGACGGTTATAGTTACTACAAGCGGTCACGAGGCCAAGAGGAAGGCGCTTAAATTGCATTAAGCCTTTCTTAGTTGCAAAGGCGGTATATGCTTTCACATCGGGCTGAAGGGGAATTTGGTAATACGCCTTGCACAAATCAAGTTCTGAGATGAACTTGGCGTCTTCAAAAGGGTGGAAATTTTGATCTACCAACGGGATGGGCTCGGCGTCGAACCCAGTTACCGAATTTAACTTCCGGAAGTCAATGCACATCCAATAAGAGCCATCAGGTTTCTTGTCCATGACGATTGGGGAACAATAACTAGAGGTGTAAGGTTCTATTATATCCAAACTAATCAAATTATCGACTTCGGCATTAAAAGCTTGGCGTAAATAAATCGGCATGGGATAGGGTTTTGAACGAACAGGTTCTAAGGTCTTTAATTTAATATCATGCTCGAAACTAGTAGCGCATCCAGGCTTCTCTGAAATAACGTCGTCGAACTGACATAATAATTCTTGTAGCTGACTCTTTTTATGTGATGTCAGCTGCGCGTCGATATCCAGGTCAGAGGGTTCAAAAGACTCGCCTGGCAGGGAAGGAAGAGGGTAATCGGCATCAGGTTAGATGCACACTGTCTGTATGACATTGAGGGACTCCGTGGGGTAATCCTCTTCAAGCACCGATGTTTCGTCCAGTGCTACGAACGTATCTCCATGGGCGCGTCAGTGGTACTTTTTCAACAAGTTGACGTGGTAGAGCTTATCGCCTGCTGCGGTACCAATAAGGTTATCTTCCGATCCTCGTAGCTCGCGGACTGAGTACGGACCTTTCCATTGGCTCAGTAATTTATTAATCGCTGTGGGAAGGAGCAGGAGTACTTCATCACCGGGCTTAAATTTTCGATCTTCGGACCTGACATCAAAATAGGTTTTATATTTTTTCAAATTGACATCGGCATTTTCATAGGCGATGTTTGCGCATTTTTCGAGCCTCTGGCGTAGATCCAAGACATAGTCGTAGGATGACTGGAGTTCTTGATCCAGTTGGGGCTTGATTAGCAACTCCTTTAAAATGCTGAATGGTCCGCGTACATTACGTCCATAAAGGAGCTCGAACGTGGTGAAGCCTAATTTACGGTAAGGAATTTCTCGATAGGCGAATAGAGCGACCTGGAGATATCGGTGCCATTCGCGAGGTTGCTCGGCACAAATCTTTTTAATAATGGATTTTAAATTTCCATTTAATTTTTCGCACATCCCGTTTGTCTGTGGCCGGAAGGGTGTGGTAAAAAGGGGCTTTACCATGAGCAGCTTCCCTACGTACTCCATTAACTTTGGAGGTGAATTGTCTTCCTCTGTCTGAGAGTATTTCCTTGGGGACGCCTACCCTTTAAAAGATGGAAATGAGGGCTTCGGCGCAAGAAATACTATCGATTCAGCGAAGGGGGACAGCCTCGGGAAAACGGGTAGCAAAGTCAACTAAGGTAAAAATATAGCTGTGCCCTTCGCTCGAAGGGGGGTGGATAAGGCCACCAGGTCGATGGCCACTCTGGAGAAAGGTTCAGTTAGAACTGGTTCTCTTTGTAAGGGAGCAGGTTTGACCCGCCCCTTAGCGGGAAAAAAATTGGGGGTTTTACGGGGCCCGGAAACTTCGTCGGCTTTCCTGGGAAGGGGCGCGAATCCTTCCTTCTTTCCTGGTAGGGAGATTGGTGAGAATTTCGTTTCTCCTTGGGGTATAAATTATGGCTTGCGGCATAGACATCCCCTTCTTCGGTACATTCTTTAAAGTTCTGGCACCAACGATCCTTGACGAACGCGCGAATCTCCATCGGGAAAGACGCCAAAAATTGATCCCGTAACACGAAGTCTGTTAAGGACTCGTAGTTAGGATCAACCTTTGAGGATTCTAACCAGAATTTAAAATTCCTCTGAAGAATGTATCCGAATTGACGGAACGTCTTTCCGGGTTTAATATGACCTCCTCGAAATTCTTGTCAGTAGAAATCAAGAGTCATATTATGAGCGGCCAATAACTCAGCTTTTAAGGTGCTGTAGTCAATTATACATTCAGATGGCAGAGATATGAAAATGTCGCGCAATTTACAATTTAAAAGCGGAAGTAATCTTACTACACCTTCAGCCTCCAAATCAAGGTTATTGAACTCGAGTTTTTTTTTCAAAGTCTGCTAAAAATGCTCCGAAATCTTCTCCATCCCTGAAATTGGGGAGCTTAAGTGGGAGATTGGGTGGGGCTTCGGAACGTAAACTTACCGATTGGGTTTCAGCATCTACACAATCCATTTCAAGCTGATGGTGAAGCTCAGCTTGTCTTTTCCGGTCCTTCCTTTCTTCTCGTTGAATTTCTCTGTCTTTTTCTCTTTCTTCTAGTTGGATTTCTCTTTCTTCTCTCGTTCTATTTCTCCTTCTCTTTGCCTTTCTTTCTCTTAACTTTTCCCTTTCTGTTCGTTGCTACTCTTTAACGTTCTCAATCAATTCTCTTCCGGAAAGTCCCAAGGATTCTCCTTGCGCTTTAAAGATTTCAAACTGAGTCATATTGCACTTGGGGGGGGGGGGGGGTAATAATCAACCAACTAAATTCTTTGCAATAAGAATTATTCCTTCTAGAGAATTGGCCTACCTAAATATGGGCACTGAACTATTCGTGATTGGTTTCTTGACCTAGATAACCAATGACTAAACTAACACAAAAAACACAAACAAATTATTATAACAGGTCCTTGAGCTACTCCAGCTTCTTAAGTTTCAAAAAGGGGATAGCAATCGTTAAAACAAAAGGGAACTACTATACTCTATTCTTATAACGAATAACACTATGCTTCACTCGACTGAGACCAGTGTTTGCAAAGATATAGCGTTAAACCTTACACACTTGACACAAAATTTAAATAGTATATATATATATATATATATATATATATATATGTCGTAGAATAGGCTTTCGACGATATACCATATATAACTATTAGTTGAGGGAATTATTCTAATATTTCGAGTGCGTGGTAATCTGATTGACCGAGGTTAGTCCAAAGTGGGGTCGATGGTCCTGGAGAGGCTTATTTATCTTTAATATTAAAGGAGGGGAATAATTCGCTAAACCATTTAAAGCACACGGTTGCGTTGACAACAGGTTAAATGATTAAAGGTAATGCTCAGCTTACGTAATTACAAAGTTGTTGTGCAGATGAAGACGATGCGAAGGAATCTTCGGTCCACTGGCGATTTTCAGCAGAAGGGTTCTTCGGTGGGTTGTCCTTAACGAGAGGGAAGGACTGTCTTCGAGAAGTAAGAGCGAAGTGGGGCTCGGAGGTACAAGTGATCTTTGTGACAGCAAATTGGAGATGTTCTAGATGAACAATGTAGGTTATTGTTGAAACCAAGCGTTCTCTTGGAGAACGTTAAAAGGGGGGAATTAAATTATACGGACGCGGTGTCTTGGGAATGAGAACCGTTTCTTGACGAACGGGCTTGAAGAACAATGCCTGTTCTAACGTTGTTCTCTTTCTGAACAACAGAATGGCCTTGTTGACTTGGCGTCTCGAAGGCACGAACCTTGGCACTCAAGGGATATTGTCCTTTTCTGTACAATAAGGGAGTTCTCAAGGTAGAGAGTTCCTAGAGTTACTAGGTGCACAAGGGAGCCTGGATCAGCGTGATGCCTCGCGAACATAATCGGGATCTGTTCTAATTGGGAAAAGCTATGGTATAAATACCTGGAGCCATCTCCATGGCGTAGGGGATAGTTGAGTTGGGGACTTCAGGAGAATGTCCCGGTGCGCCTGGGGAAATACCTTATCTGCCCATAAGCCTAACTCAATCTGGCGAGATAAACGTATTGAGGTGAAACGGGGGAGTGAACCTCCTTGATTAAACATTTGTTATGGTGGGCGATAACGCACTCTGCTTCCTCTCGCAGATGCACGTAGGTAGCATGTGTTTCTAACATGTGATAGTGGCTGAATTTAAGCGGCCTCAGACCATTCTATCACAGACCTGACCATTACCATTTGCTCATATGCTAACTTGCTACTGTCTATCGTACCATATAGAATCCCATCTGCAGCCACGGCAGATAAGGATCAATGAGCACATATGTCTTTGAAATGCGTAGTGTAAATGTTTTATTAGGTTATTATCATTTGCACGATGTATAACTTTGATCTTGGGAAGAAGTTCCTTCAATTTCCCTTTCCCAAGTATTGGTGTTAAGGGTTTTCTTTTCAAGTTCTTAATCTTCTTTCATTCATTGTTTATTCTTATCTACATCTTCTTTCAACCATCTCATCGTCACTATTTAAAATTATCCTTGTATGTATTCTCAAGTGTTTCTTTTCGTTTCATTAATTATAGGAAAGACTGGATAATATCATAACTGTTAATATTATGTTTATTATTGTTTGCCCCTTTTATTCTTGTACCAGGGAAATTTTTCTTTCTCTTTCTGTTGAGATGTTTCTCGCTCCACGGCAGCTTTTTTTCCTGCCAAGGATCAATGCTAGGCCAAATTTTCTATTCTGGTTCAGATATTCAAATTAGACGCCATACATATGTGTTTTTACACAATATGTGCATAAAAAAACCCATGAAGTAATAATGTGTACACTCAGCCAATGTAAATATATTTATGTTTGTCAAACGAAACAAAAAGAAACTCTAATGAAACATTTAAGATGTAACACGATATTTTACAACTGTTCCCATTTTTGATTTTACGAAAAGACCAAAGTCGCGGTGATAATGTAAACTGGGAATGGAACTAATTATTCCGTGGTTACAAAAGGGAACCTTAAAACGAGTTAACTCGATCGTAACGACATTCGGTGAGCATTAAATTACAACCTTAATATTATTTTTCTATTTTGTTAAGAAAGACGGTAAAAGCAGTGGCCAAATTTCACCGTTACAGTATATTTTCTCACAAGAGAAAAGGTTTTCAAAATTATTGTTTATGTATATATATCTGTATGTTTGTAAATGTGTCCAAGTATAAAATGAGCAAATCGAAGATGAAAGGGATCATTCGAGGGACATCATTTATTCGACAATCATTCATTCGAGATCATTCATTCGAGAGAAATCATATTCGAGGAGCATTTTCACATATCGCTCGGGTAATACCAATAAAGTCATTTTACTCCGCATTAGGAGATAACGTATACGCAACTGATCTTACATCAAGACGAGTCTCATTCATTCATCCTACCAAAGCACGAACATTAAGAGAGTTGTATTTAAGCATCATCAAAGATAAGCCCGTGAAATTGACAATCAATCTAATTCGAACTCTTCCTCTATTTCCTACCCAAAGTCACTAAATAAATAGAACTGCAGTATTCTTGTTTCCATCACAATTTTGCTCGAAGGCAAAATCACATCAGAATTTATACTCATCGCCCAGCCAAAAATATTCATCTATTACCTTTTGGAATTAGGTAATAAATTCCCGGAACGTTATCGTATCACACAAATCCGGTTTAACGATCAACGTGTCGAAACAATGTTGTGGGAAGCGCAATAGCAAAGAGAATCACAAAACGAGATGGAATATAAATATATCAAGGTGATCCACTCATCATCCAAACCCAAACCAAACAAAACCCAATCCAAAGCTCCTCCCCCCATCATAAATTGATGACGTTTATTAGTAATCGAAAATCGAATAAGAAAAAATAATATTAGATGGAGTCAAGAACAATCGAACAAATATTCCAAGAAGAAGCCACAAACTCCATCGGAGTCAAGCTTCCGATTTTCAACGACGCAGCGGTAGCTGGTTGGTTCATCACCATTTTGTTCGAAGCTAAAATCACATCAGAATTTCTACTTATCGCCGAGCCAAAAATATTCATCCATTACCTTTTGAAGTCAGGTAATAATTTCCAGGAACGTTATCGTATCACACAATTCTGGTTTAACGATCAATGTTCAATGTTTAGCAACAATCATATGAGGAGCGCAATAGCAAAAAGGATCACAAAACGAGGTGGAGTATAAATATATCAAGGTGATCCTCTCATCATCCAAACCTAAATCATCTTTTTCTCTAATATTTTAGACTAGAACACCTTTCTAAACCATTCACATTAGAGAGAAATTATAGTAAAGCCAAGCTACAAAGGATCAATTTAATTCATCGATTTTCATAATGATATCTAAAGAAGGCAAGTTTGACGAGTTCATTTGTTTGTAAATGTTTATTATAGTTTCAATTGAATTTCTTGATCATTTATCAGAATCTTCATTTTGTGGAGAGAATTTCTTTCTCTGAAGATTTTTGACCCCGTAAGGGGCGCGACGATTTGCCATCCTGGCCGCCGTGCTGACGGGATTTAGCACCCTGTCCGACCCAAGGGAAGCTTCTTCTCCTTCTTTCAGACAGCCTGTATTTCTCGCTTACTTCGTCGCTTTTCATACAACCTCTCCCACAACTTTTTCTGGTCAAACTCTAATTTCACAGGGTAGATGCTGACCCTCTTCTCAGCCAACCATCCCAGATCGGGGCTCAGGGGGGAGGGGACAATGTTCCCTAATTTCTGAGCTCCAGTTAGGGATGATGGTTTTTTAACAACCTGCTTTATCTCCACCCATAGCTTCCTCACATCCTTTTTTCAGTTTTTCTCCACACACTATCAATTTTACGCCGTGCCCAAGGTGAAGCCGCCATGCTGAAGGGATGCCAGGTCACCAGGCGGGACGGGTGGCCATAAATAGCGGCACCTGAGCGAGCTACTGCGAGGCGTGATGAGCTATTGCATCCCGTAATAAAAAAGGGTCACCATGCCCAATGATAAGTCGGAAAAACCCTATCTTTAATTGCCCCTGTTCCATCAACGGAGCCGCCATCGGGCAGCTGCACAGAAAAAATGGAAGCCCCCCTACCTGTGCTTGCACAGGGGACCCTACATATTTCTCTAACCGGAGAGGAGGCCTATTCCTCTCCTTCCTCTAGGAGTGTAGGGAACTCCCCCTCACCCCCTTCTCTGGAGGTGCTTTCGGGCACCTCCCTTTTACCAGGGGCAGTCCCCCTTTTTCTTTCTAAGGGGACTGACAAGAAAGTGAACAGGCAGCTCATAGCCAACCGATCCACAGTGAAATGGCTTGGTAGGGCAAACCCGCTTAGGGGGAAGAGGGGGGCCAGGCCCCTTCGGTCGCTTTCCTCAAAAGAACTGGTGGCAAGAATATTGAACCTTACCGAGATCAAGGCCTGAACCTCCCCACAAATGACTAGTGACGCTGCCAACGGGACCTGCGATATCCTGGGAGGGGATGGCCAACTGAAGGCCCCTCTTAAGATAGATATGGTCCTTGAGGCAACCCAGCCTCAGACGGTAGGGCCTTCCATGGGAGGGAATCTGGGCTCGGCGCAAAGCCCTGAACCCGAATCCACCCCTATGCAAGGTCCTCCTCAAACGGCCCGGAATTTCCAAGGCAGTACAAGTAGGAGGGGGATCTCCTCCAACCGGTGCCCCTCCGACTACCAGGACCTTATTCATCTCGGGGAAGGAACTGGCTGAGGCCAGTCCATCTGGCCTAGGGGCTCCTGCCGGCTGAGGTGATAAGCGGGTTCATTCCCCGACCTCCTCTCCAAAAAAGAAAAAGAACAAAAAAAAGACTAAAAAGACTCGTGGCACCTCTCCATCCGCGGGGGCTGCGGGGAAGGATACGTATGCTGCTTCGGTAAGCGACCAAGCCAAGATCGGCACCTCTGGCTACTCTGCCACCCTGGTTTCGGAGCCCCACACTAAGACAAAAAGTCCGCAGGGCCGAGCGTCGATAATATCGGGTCATCTCATTCAGAGGTTACCTGGCGTTTTCGAGCCCGCTGGCTTCAAACGCTTAGCTCCACCAATGGTAGCATGTTGGCTAAGGGCAACAGATCCATCAGAGGAGAGCATTAGATAATGTGATTGGTAGAGAGCCGAAGGTGACACGTTTCTCGGACGGGAGCCTTTTGGCGAATTCGGCGAAGATAAGTGCTCTTCGGAAACACTTGATGGTTCCCCAGTGAGTGTGACGCCGCACTCTACCATGAACTTTGTGAAAGGAGTAGTTTATGCGAGGGAACTCGTTGACTACTCTATAGAAGACATCACCTTAGAGCTGGCCGACCATGAGGCGGTCAAGGGGCCTCGAGACCCACCCCTACACTCTTCCGAGCCCTTCTGAGGGTTCTACTCAACCCGGGTGCTCCCCTGGTAAAGGTGGCGCCAAAACGGGTTCACATCCAGCCACGGCTAAAACCAGGGATTTCCCCTTCCCCCAGCGTAACCGTTTCCCGTTTGGCGAAAGGGACACGCACCTCCACTGAGTCGTTAAACTCACAGGAGGCGAGACCCCTGAAGTTGGTCGCCAGGCCATTATCCGTGGTTCCTAAAACTGTCCCCCGAAAGGAGGACAGCAAAAAAAGATCTTCGGCTCCTTCACGCACGCCTAGTGGTGGGCTGAGTAGCTCAGAGACGGTGGTTCCTCGAAATTAGGGTCCCCCACGTCCGAAGCCGCAACGCCCGCCTAAGGTTTCGAGGCGGAGGGATGAAAAGACTCGCATTGCGAGCCTAACCACCTCCAATTAGTCCTCGAAGGCAACAGCACCTTCAGCGCCTCGTCTCTACAAACAGCGCCCGTGGTTTGCCTACGGAATTCGTACGGCAATTCCAGTGAGGGTCGTCTGTTAGAAGAGGGCCCTCTGCGTATCCCTTGAGCTAGGCCTGGAGGGCATATTTCTTAAATGGAATTGCATGGACTCCGGGTCAACGGGCAGGAGCTGTGGAGGCTCGTCTCGTCCCGTTTCCCGTTAGCTATTTTTCTGCCGGAGACATTGCTAGGCGCGTGCCCCCTGCCCGTCCTTCCGGGGTATTAGGGTTTTGCGACGCCACCACCACGAGAGGCCCGGGCTGGGGGATGCGTGGTTTACACCCAGCATGATGTCTCCGTTCTTCCTTTCACTCTAGATACCTCCTTTCAGGCAGAGGTTGTGCAGCTTCACCTGAATAGGAGGTATACTATCATTTCTGCGTACATTGCACCGTCAGCTGACTTCGACGCAGGGGACTTCCGCCGCGTCGTGGCACGGTTGCCGAGGCCCTTTCTCTTGCTTGGAGATCTGAACGGCAGATATCCTGTCTGGATGGATTACCCCCATAAATCCAGGGGACAAGTCCCTGCCGATCTGATCGAAGAGCTTGAGACAGGTGTCCTAAATGTGCATGAGTTTACTCATCACTGCCCGAGAACCGCTTCATTTTCTTTGCCTCTATCTATCCTTGTGCTCTTCGGATGCACAGCCTGATTTTGGTGGGGGTGGTCGATGACCTCCATGGTAATGATCACTTTCCTCTTCAAATCTCATTTTCAGGGCAACTGCCGCCTCAGAACCCACCTCGATGGTACTTGGCGAAGGCGCGGTGGCCTGAATTTCAGGAAATGATTGAATTCTCTATCTCAGTCGAGGAGCTTAAATCGGTAGATGAGGCCGTCGAGTTCTTCTCAGGTAGCCATATCGCCGCGGGCCTGACTACTATTCCCAGAACGTCTGGCCGTTTTGCACGCCGACCACTCCCGTGGTGGTCGGCCAAGTGTGGGACGGCCCTCAAAGAAGAGCGTTATGCCTACATGCGATATAAGCTCCGCCCGACCGATTTCACTGTGGGTAAATTTCGTCAGGCTAGGGCTCTGTTCCAGTATATTTTGAAGCACGCCTGCCACTCTTCTTGTTGTGCATACGTATATTCACTTAACAGGAAGACCCTCTGGCAGAGGTGTGGAAGCGAGTCAAAAGGATTCGGGGCAAGTTCTCGCAGGACTTTCCTCCCGTTCTCATGGAGAATTGGACCACAATCTCGGACCCCGCGTCCGTAGCGGAATCCTTCACGACCGCTTTTTTCGCATTCTCTAGCCGGGATGCTGCTCCGCCAGCATTCAATGCACGTCGTCATGTCGCAGAAGGCCGCCCACTGGACTTTACCTCCAGAGGTGGAGAACCCTTTAACGACAAGTTTACTGTGAGTAAGTTGCGTTCTGCTCTTGCTTCGTGCGCTGACACTGCCCATGCTCTGGACGATGTCCCATACGCCATGCTTCGACTCCTGGGTGAGAGAGGCATGGTCTTTCTTTTAGATTTGTTCAACAAGATCTGGGTGGAGGGTCTCCTCCCAGATTCCTGGTGAATCGATACTTGCTCGCCTTTTGCAAACTAATGAGAGATCACTCTACTCCGTCCGGTTTCCGCCCAATCTCTCTAACCTCTTTCATGTGCAAGTTGATGAAGAAATTGGTAAATGTTAGATTAGCCTTTTTCATGGACAGCGGAAACATCTGTATTCTGCACAGTGCGGCTTCCGCAAGTTCCACTCCACGTCGGTTGCTCTGCTCAGACTGGAAAATTTCGTCTGCGAGGCCTTCCTGAGTAGACAGCACTACGCCACGGTGTTTTTCGATCTGGAGAAGGCCTATGATACCTCATGGCGATACGGTATTATAGAGACTCTACACACGAGGAGGGCGAGAGGACGCCTCCCAATGTTTATATCTGAATTTTTGCGAGATCGTCGATTCCGTGTACGGTTGGGGGAGCCCTCTCCAGCCCAATGGAGCAGGAAGCGGGTGTCCCTCAGGTAAGTGTCCTTAGTGTCACACTCTTTTCCCTGAGCATCAAGGGCATCACCTCACTGCTGCCGGAAGATATTCTCACTACGCTCTACGTGGACGACCTTTCGATCTCTTTTGGCGCGGCCCAGATTCAAACTGTGGAGCGTGGACTCGAATAAGCATTGAACCACTTCTCTTGCTATGCCGAAGCGCACAGGTTTCGGTCTTCTTTTGCAAAGTCTAAGGTGGTCCACTTCTGCCGCCATCCGCGGGTCCACCCCGACCCAGATTTGTTTCTTAATGTAGTTCCCCTGGAAGTCGTTGAATCGCACCGTTTCTTTGGTCTTGTATTTGACCGACGTCTCACCCGGAAGGCTCATATTTGCAGCCTTAGTTTCTCTTGAACCCGCGCCATGGATATTCTCCGTTCCGTGACGTTCAGAGCTTGGGGTGCTGATAGGTCTACTGCCTTACTTTTTTATCGATCCTTTGTTCGTTCGAAGCTCGACTACGGATGCGAGTTTTATGCATCCGCACACGAGCGTTTATTGGGAAAGCTTTATTCAATTCACCACACCAGCCTTTGCCTTGCGACCGGTGCCTTCCGCACTTCCACCATTGAGAGCCTACTAGTTGATGCTGTGGAGATGCCACTCGCTCAGTCACCAACAGCTCTCACTTCATCCACAGATGATTTCGATGGTACCTATGCCGCCGAGAGACGCCAGTCATACCCTAAGCCCTTTGGGTTTAGGGCCAGGAAACTCCTTCGAGAGCTAGATATAGTTCTCGGGCCGGTGGCACCCCTGGTTCTGCCTAGGACACCACCCTGGAGGGTACCACATTTGGCTATTTGTCACCACACTTCTGCTCCCAAAGCTTGTACAGTGCCGGCAGTATTGCGTTTGACCTTCCTGGAGCACACCTCCTTTCACGCTGGAACCGTGCCAGTTTATACGGATGGCTCCAAGGGGGTCAGCTTCCACGCCGTATCCCCTCTGTTTCAAGTTAGCGGGGCTCTGCCAGGCACTACGTCTGTCTTCACGGCCTAGTTGGTGGCAATACACCACTCGGTACAGGAGATTACGCGACGTGCTCGGTTCGGAGACCCAAATGTAATCTATAACGACTCACAAAGCGCCCTGAATGTCCTCGAGGCATTGGAATCTCTGCATCTCCTGGTTTGTGATATATATGATGCCATGTTTTTGATTATCCAGGAAGTTGTTGATATTATCTTCTGCTGGGTTCCTGGAAATGTAGGAATTGCGGGGAATGAGCGCGCCGTTGAGGGCCCCAAAGAGTACGTGAGTACGCTGCCACCAGACCAGTATTTTGCTCTTCCTCACTCCGACTACATGGCAGGAATACGAGCAGCTCTTCGGACTGTTTGGCAAAGAAGATGGAAGACGGTCGAAGGGAACTTTAAGTTGCGTGCCATTGCGCCGCGACTGTTCCCATGGACCTATTCTCCAATGTCGCGACGGCTTTAGGTCACTTTCTGTCGTTTTCGAATCGAGCACACTCGTGTGACGCATCGCTATTTGATGCAACGCTCGACAGCACCCTATTGTGACCACTGCGTCGTCTCTTAGACTGTTAGGCACATTCTTGTCGAATGTACCAGTCTTGGCGATCTTCGCGCACGATGCCTGTCCCGGTTCCGGAATGGGTGAGGTCGCCACCGCCTGTCCTTTGTACTCAGGACGGATTCGTGCACCTTGACTGGTGGACTGATAGACTTTTTGGAGTTGGCCGGCATTCTCCCTTTTATTTAACTAGGTTTTTTTATTGTTGTTTTTTCTTTTTTTTGTAGGTTGCACACTCCTGCGCCAGGGGGGAAGGGGACCTCCCACCGACGCGGGAGATTGCTTCCTGATTGTTGTGATCTACCTTTTTTATCATTGTTTTCATATTCTTATTTTAAAGTAGCTTAGTGCTAGGCTGTGTTGATTACGACGACTTATGCCCAAGTGGGCAGTCGCCAGATAGGCTCCTAAATTTAAAAAAAATTCTGAAGATTTTTGACGAGCCGTCACTTTAAATGTATTTATTCATGATGTATTTTCTCTACGAAACATTTTGCTTACTTTCTTCAAATTATCCAAGTTCTATTAATGGGTTCATCCTTTCTTCCATTCTTTGCCCAATGTGAGATAAAACCTGATTTTATTTCACCTTTATTTACTCATCAAAAATGGCCTGAAAAATTTAGATTCCCGCATGACTGAAAATTCATCGGAGGCTAAGGCGAGATCTATATTTCATCTCCGGTAACTATAATTCCAGCTCAATAAAAATATTAGAACAAAGAACTGCATTTTAGAGGGTTGTCTATGTATCTTAATGGAAAGAATATCCAATTTGTCCAAAACAATCTACATACAATAATAACTTTTCTGAAAAAGTTGTCTACAAAAATAACACTGTGTAACACGATTTTTGTTTTTTAGTAGCAACTGTTATTTTCTATTTGTTTGTCTAGAATACATAGAAAAATACTGTTATTTATTTCAAACTTAGCTTGTTTCCAAGATAATGATATTTATTTGAAATTTACGTATTCAATATGGAAGGAAGGGGTGAATTTGAACTTCCATTTGCGAAAAATAGAAACCAAACGACATAATACAAAAATAGCATTTATTTATTCTAGAATTACATAAGTGAGACAAGTAAAATATTAGAAATGAATAGTTTCCGTGATTTAAGCTTATAATGTAAATTACTTTCACGAATCAGCCCCCAAATATAATCCTGGATTAGATTTTTATTATACGATCCTTGATAGCGGCGTTCAAATTCCAGTGGATCCTGGTGAAAGCACTCGCCATGCTCCTCGGAGTATGCTACCATTTTCTTCTTAATTTTATCAAGATTATCATCAAGAATATGGACTTTCAAGGATATCCTGCAACTCATCTTACCGTAGTTTCTCACTAAGTTTGCAACAAGCTCTACATAGTTTTCGGTTTGGTGATTACCTAAGAAGCCCAGAACCCCTGCGATAAAGCTGTGCTACGCTGCTTTTTCCGTCTTAGTGATCTTCTCGAGAAACTCCTTGGACTCCATGTTCTTTTTTATTACTGGAACAACGAAGACCCAGGTTCCAACTTTGTCCCAGATAGTTTATGAAAGAAATCTTGGAGATACTTGAAAGCTGCAGACTCCTCATCTAGAACTTTAAAGAATTGTTACATAAGGCCAAATTTGGAGTGCAGAGAAAACAGTACTTTTCGGGGTCTAAAATAGCCTCCCATTTGACGTTGTTTCTCCCCACACGTAACTTGGCCCGTTGTGGCCAATCCCGCTGATGGTAGTGTCTCACGGTGTCTCTGCTATCTCAAAGGCAAAGATTACCAGGAAACTTGGTAAAGCCTCCTTGGAGACCAATCAAGAAGGCCACCATTTTGAAGTCGTCGATAACCTCACAACCGTACCCATCATATTTCAATGCATCTAGCAAGATGTTGAGACTGTCGTTTTCCTCTTTGAGCTGGATTGAATGAGCAAGGAAAAGAGATGGATACATGTTCACGTTATAAAGCAGCACTGCTTTGAGGTTCCTTGACAAGCCATCAATGAAGAGGTGCCACTTAGTGGGGTTACAGGCGATTCCGATTGCCTCAAACATACCGGTCACTTTGTGACAAAAGCAAAGCTCATCTTGACGTGTAAAAAAGCTTGAAAAACACTGATGACGCTTTCTCTGACCTGGTATTTGCACACTGCCATCTAACAAATCCCAATGTTTGAGTCAGGAAGTTCTAATTTTTGTCATTGGACTTTGTGAGGCCAAGATCTCTGACAAGGTTGTTGAGAGCTTTTTGGTTTGGTTAGTATTGGTTCCTCTCTATCAGTTGCACCTCTGTCATCTGGATCAATGACTTCTTCCTCATCTGAATTGCTTTTTTTTTCTAAAAAATGATGCTTTCTTTTTTGAGGAGTGGGTACGGGGAACTCAGTAATGTGTAGCACTGGCGAAATAGATGACTGAAGGTCTGGATACATGATAACAGGTGCATTTTTGACTGCTCGACGTTTGGAAGGGTTTACCATTCAGAAGAAACAATGGCTTGAGTGGTCAGTTAGTTCGCTCCAAATTCATGGGAACCATCCTGTAAATAATCAAAATGAAAATATAAGTATAAATGTACAAATTATTTTCACTTACTGTTATTAGAAATGTAAAAAAAAAATCCACTTTTCAAATAAACAAATAACAATATATATATATAATTTTCAATATAATCCAAAATGTTTTTCTTCAAATCCATTCATTCAAATTAACAACGTTTCGAGCAATTTAAAAATAATGAGATATATAGCTTTAGATTACTTACATGAATGGATTGTAATAATTATAAAAATTAGGGTAAATGTTTAATTTACTGTATGCAATTTAAATAAACAATACTACAAATTTATGATATGCAAAGGTTTTTGGTAACAATAGTGAAGAATACACCGTTACGCTAAGCGGTTAAATATATTTCAATTGACAAATATTTAAACAATAGTATTGAGTATGTTTCACTAGGTTGTGGCTTTTAAAGAACATGAAGAGGAACTGACGAATTATCTGAATTAAGAGTTGTTTTTAAAGATTTAAAATATATTGATTCTGCGATCCTGAGTGTGGTCGAACATTTATTGCTGGCTATGATTTTAAAGTTATTTATTGTTATTGACGTTTTAAAATTTATTATGTGGTCTCTTAAGGGTGAATGTTCTTTTTTCTTCGCATATTGTTAATTGCCATATGCGAAGAACAACGAGCTCCCAATGATTGCAGAGTGCTGCCGATATATGAATCCGAGGAACAACCTGGACAAATAAATTTGTAGACAACACCACTGCCTAAGCAATCAGGTGTTTGAATCTTGACAAGGAAAGGATTTGTATTGATTTATCATTTAAAAATACGAATCTACTAGGTTAGGGTCCCGCTCAAATTCATTACTATCTTGTAACAGCTGCATGAAGAGATGCAAGCCTGGGTCCAATTCTGTGGATCATTATCAAAACCGTTTAATGGGTAGGTGAAAGTGAAGCAGGTGTATGTTATTGACCTTATTTTCTTCAATGTTTACCTCATGGCTCTCATCAATCTGGTCCATGCTGCCCTAGGAAGAGATGTAGGTATTACCATATAGTACTAAAAGAGATGGTAGTTTATTCAACATACGCCGATTCAAGGCCTGAACTAAAGTTTCTTCCACCCAAGTAATATAACTGCAATATGCATATGATTGTGCCATTGTTCCCTATGATGCTGAGACACTCCAAGCCACCCTAGATACTCTTTCATCCATATAGAGCGCTCTGCCATGGGTCTTAAAATTAATGCACAAAATAATCTACGGTCAACTTAGGCAAACATAAATGCAAGAGGCCCCAAGAAGCGTTAAAAGACCAGTGCAAACATCTGCTAAAAATAATGTACCATTCAGCCTAAGCAACTGGAAACATATAAAAGAGCCAGGCAGGCCTGAAAATCATCCTGCTCAAAAGGGCTATTCCAAAATAGAAGCAATAAATTCAAGAAGAAGAGCGGGAAACCACCGCACGCGACACCAGCAAAACGGAGTAGTACTTGTGGAACAATTTCCCTGCCACAGATGCGAGAAAATTTATGGATCCCGAATTGGACTGAACAGTCGCTACCTTCGGAGGCACCAAAAGAATGACACCACCTTTAGCATATATGCAGGTTGATTATAATATTTGTACTTCAACATTAATTACAATTAAAAATTTTTTTTGATCCTGGCCAGTACGTGTTATTTTACTATTCATTTTAGCGAAATCAATAGAAAATAATAATTACTTGTTTTAAACTTTACCTTTGTGGATTGTATGTTGAAATATTTCCTAAATTATGCAAATTTGTTTTTTTTTCATTCATTGTAGAGCTACAAACACAAAAAGGGTTAAATTTTTACATGTTGATTGAAACTCCTACAAGAAATAAATAAAAACCAAGTAACAAGAGTTACAAGTCAACAGTTCCTCGATTTTCGTTTGTAATGTAAATCACTTTTTCTGAAAGGAAAGCCCCCAAATGTAGTCTACCAATCAGTTTTGATTGTATACTCCTTGGTATCTATGTTTAAAGTTCAATATATCCTAATGGAGGTGCTCCCCCTTCTCCTCTGAGTATGCTCGCATATTTTCCTTGAAGATGTATGGAAGTATATCAAGAATGTGCACCTTTATGGACACCCTCGGTCCATTTGGCAATAGCTTTTCACTTAAATCTCAACTAATCCCACATAATTATTAGCCTTGCGGTTGCCATAGAAGCCCTGAAACATCGAAATTAAATTCTTTCAGGCTTCTTTTTCCTTTTTAGTAAGCTTTTGTAGGACACCAGCTGAAAGTGTTGAAAACTGAAGATTCTTTGTTGACAGCTCTAACAAACTGCTTCATGACACTTTTTTTTCAAATGTAATGGAGAAAACAACACGTTTTGATGGTCTATCAATTGCTTCTGCTTGGTATCATGCCCTCCACCGGAGAACTCAGTCCTTTGTGGCCAATGCTTATTGTGGGCTGTCTAATGTGGTATCTTTATTGTCACAAATGCAGAGATGAGATGGACACTTGGTAAAACTGCCAATCACTTCCCAGGCATAGTCCTTATAATTCAAAGCTTGTACCAAGATCTTGAGACTGTTGTAATCATCTTTCAGATAGAATGAATGTGCCAAGAGAGAACTGATGGAGAATTGGAGCTTTCATTCTTCTTCACGATATGTGAATGAAGAGGCTCTATGTACTTATATGAATTACATGTAATTCCAATTGCATTACACGTAATATATATATAACAGTGGCGCAGCATATCCCTACTTGATAGGTAAAGAATCTTAAGAAATCTTTATGACGTTTTCTTTGGCTTTGTTACTTGCACATTTTCATCTATAAAATGATCCTCCTTTAGCTTGCAAATCAAACGCTAGGCATTTACATTGGTACTATCTTTAACTAAGTTATTGATGACTCTGTGGTTTGGATAGTATGAATTACTCTTAACAGCCATATCAACGACAGTGTAGTCTACATCTTCACTGATCTTTTCAGCTGTTGAATAGTTGCTTTCTTCTGATGGGTGCTTATTCCTTTTTGGGGATGTATGTAGAGAAAGATTAGCACTGTTTGGTAGTGGTGCAGTAGGGAATAGAAGATTTTTACTCGGATAAAAAGGCGCATTTATGCCACTAAGACGAGTAGTACGGCCCATCATTCAAAGTTGCAGTTGCGTAAGTGGCCAGTGAATATCAAATTTCATGGCTTTTATTTCCTCTCTATGTCATCCTATAAAAATTAAAAATATATAATTTATTACAATTTGACTTAAAAACAAATATAATAACTTAAATTTTTTTGGTATTTAATACTTTACTCTTTAAAATAAACCATATTTTTACCATTAAAAGTTTTCTTGCAGTGTTCACAAGCAAAAGTAGGTGCCCATAATTTGTCTTGTCACTAGCTCGAATACCAAAATATGCTTTGTAAGCTTAACACATTCTCATTGATGCTGTCAAATCTATGATAGTGAGAGCTGAACTGATAGAACATCTCTGAATTCCTGAAGTAATATTCAGAGGTTTTTAGAAGTTTCTTGAAGTTTTCAAGGTGTGTTATGGCAAGTTCTTGAACATTGTTGAAACTTAATAAAATTCTCTTAAATTCTAGAAATATATCAATAAATCTAGAATCTTTTGGAAGCTTTTCTTAAAATAAATATTAGTTTACAATAGTCAAATTTTTAAAAGAAAATTTAAAATTTTCAGCCATGATGGGAAAAAGGTAAAACACACAGCCTTTTTATATATTCAATTTTTTTCGAAATTAAGAATACCCTAGCATTATTTTCCAAATAGTCAAATTTAGAAATTAAGTGCCATATCTACAAAAAACAGTTTTTTGTCTAAAAAAAGACTTTATTTCCGCGAAAATAACTCTTCTAACCCATGAACAAGAAAAGAGTAAATGTTCGTTACATAGTTGTATTATAAATAAAACCAAAGATCATTTAGGACCATCTGAACTTGCATTATATGTTTTCTTCTTCCATTTCTTCATCTAATATCCACATTCTCTCTCAATGGTTGATAAAGCAACGGGAATGATTTGACATTTGGTTACAATGTTTATAAAAGTTTTGAAAATAAATCTAATCATTATATTTGGATGCTAAATCACATATGTTCAAATACTTTAAACATAACAGTTTTGTCATTTC
Source organism: Ceratothoa steindachneri (assembly GCA_963969495.1). Classification (NCBI taxonomy): domain Eukaryota; kingdom Metazoa; phylum Arthropoda; class Malacostraca; order Isopoda; family Cymothoidae; genus Ceratothoa; species Ceratothoa steindachneri. The sequence goes on along the minus strand of OZ018328.1, from coordinate 140,757,798 downwards.
ATCCTTGGCAAAAGACCCCTAGCACGCCCACATATAAAACCCTCCACGCACACATATCATACTCAAGATCATCCACCTTCCACTTGTTCTGTCTTCCCTTGTCTTACACTTGTTCACACAATAAAACCTCATTCTACGCATTCTTCTATCCTTTCTTTCACCCTTTAAACACTCACGTATATTCTCTTCAAAATTCTATTTCGATCACTTCTTTCGTGTCTATACCACCTCCGAGCACTGAATCACAACTTCATTCACACCCTTCAACTTCTTTATTTATTAGTACTGAAGTAAATACAAATTAAATAAGCTTTTGATAAAACTCAGAGAAGAAAACTTAAGAGAATGAAGAAAAAAAACCGCCAGAATGAATTAGAAAAAAGAGAGAGAGGAATAAAGACGAAACATAAAAGAGGTCGCGTTAGCAGCCCTCTTCAACCAGGTTCATGACAAAGTGGGAGAATCTGAAGACTCTTTTGGCGAGTTGCTGCAGAATTCCAACGAACTCAATGAAAATTTTTTAAAAATATATTTTTATTATTATTACTTTTATTAGTAAAATGGTAAAGAAAAATAGAATAGTCCCATGAGAGCTGCAATTTGAAGAAACATTGAGTAAAATTAAACCCAAACGCCGTTTCGCATCAAGCCCAAAATAGAGATCAAGCTAAATTTACCCAGCCATTTGTGAGATAGGTGAGATCTAATGTTTTACCTCAATGCGTAAACTAACGGGAAAATCACCCGAAAATTTTGGGAAAAAAGATATTTTAAAAATTTTAAATGAAAGTCAACGAGTGCAAATTTCTACTAATGTTTTGAATCATGTATCTGTAAATAAAGAGGTAAGGTTAGAAGACATGAAAATGCGTAGAATATATATAGTAGCAGTTTCTCATGTGAGCATTGGAGCTGGCAGCTCAAGTAGACCTATAGATGTCAACTGCAGCCTTGCTGATAACGCTATACTTAGAAGTCCCTTGCGAAGTGTAAGGATATATCTATAAAGAAGGTTGAGCCATAATACTCAATTGTGCCCAGTTCAAAGAAAAAGGTATAGGATGGAAGTTAAGGGTGAAAGAAAGATAAGAATAAGACAAGATATGAAAGGAAATTAGGCTCAAAACTCGTATTTCTGCAAGGTCATAATTTTATATAAATATTTAATGATTCATCCATTAAACATATTTATTACAGGGCTTATAACGGCCTTCTTAATCATCATAATGCATTTTAGTCCTTGGGAAATAAATGTATTGCTGTCGCAGTGTTAAATATTTTATTTACTAGCATTAGGACGTTATTTCTACTGGCCATTTGCTCATCTAGCTAAAATAGTAAGTAATACATTGCATTTTATTAGTGAACCCGTTTATAATTAAGATCTTAAAAATTTGATGTCGTAAAAGCCTGTCGTTCAGTCAAAATAAATTGAGGGGACTCAAGCTTTATGTTAACGATCTTAATGGAAATTCAGGAATTCATTTTGTCGCTTGAAACTGGACACGTTCCAATATCCTCTCGGATGTATGGAGTTTTACCGCAAAATTCCAATTGTAGTCAGATAAGCGCGTTATACAAGGGAAAAATATCCTAATATTTAAACGTAAAATATTAAACTACCGGGCAATGGCTTCGCCACTCCCCACCTATGGGTGGAGCTTGCGCTTCGCTACTAAGATTAAAATTTTAAATCTAAAAAAAAAGCAGCCATGGTTAACTTTTTATAAATTTTCTGAACTTGGCCAATTATATTAATTTTAAAAAGGATATCTAAACTAAATTTCCCCACTTTCCAAATAACGCGTTACTAAAATATAGAATTATAGAATAGAAGATATATAAAACTAAATTTTCTGAACTTCACCATTTGTAATTCTTTGAGTTTTAATAATTCACAAAATTTCGATACTTATATTCATTTCTGAACTTCACCATTTTGTTTTTTGATATTATAAAAGGATTATTAGAAATAACTTTGATAAAAAACATAAGTCATAACCAAACCTAGATGAAATTATTATTCAAATACTCAAAAACCTCACCTTCGTAAATTATAGAATTACTGATGATGATGATTATGATGAAGCCTAGATCATTCAGTGGCTTTTGGGACGATAGTTACATGGTTTTAAAAATGTTTGCACCTTCAGGATTAATACAATGTAATCATTTTCTCCCTTTTGACCAGGTTGAAATTTGCTGACAACTATTTTAACTTCTTGAAGGCTATACATCACTTACCCTTTTTTAAGTAGTTTTGCATCTGAGACCATTCAACTAACCAATATAAGTTTTATGTGCAGTATTTGCAGTCTCTAAAGTATTTGCCCTAGTACCTAGTTTCTTGCCATCATTCTTTATAAAATCAAGATATACTAAATTTTCAGACTTATTTCTGTCAACTGTTGTCTTATTTTACTTAATATCAAGAAATTAGTTGATTATGCGCATATGTGTAGCAAACACGTCCTGAGAGATTTAAATTATTTACCTTGATAATTTTTAATGCATTATATAAATTATTAAAGGTTCTTAGATATCAATTGCTTTAATTTCTTCGAGTCACTCTTTGGTCACCAATTATGGGGGTTAGTTAGGTAAATAGGCTCCAATTATTTACACTGTCAGTTAGGAATATTTCTTAATTGCTCAATTCAACTGTCTGCAGTTCGCATGAATGAAGAGCCTTGGTGGTTGAAGGGTGAGGCTGGCACTTAGAGCGAAGGGTGAAGTAATTACGATATAATATGATTCACATATGTATTCTTTGAGTTCTCAATTCCTTTCGCATCTTTTCTGAATACCACTAAATAGGCCCAAATGAGATCAGGTTACCAAGTCTCGCAATCTGTGGGTTACCAGCAGTCGTTCTCTGCCCCACGAAAATGCCCATGAATCATAAATCACTGAACCTTTTTTCAGCTAGTGAGGCCTAACCACCAATCGGTACACTTCAAGGCATCTGAGGTTTCAAAACCTGAAATAAGATTTTCTAATAATTTCGTGAAGTAAATTACCAATTATTTCTCCAAATTGCTTTAATTTTACTTAAAGTCCTCACTGATCTTGAGAAGATCATAATTTCTCTTTCGTATCCACTCTTTGTTTGCTTTGATTCGAAAATAAAAGAACAATATGTCACATTCTTTTTCTCATTTTGGCTCAAAAGATCCGAATAAAATTTCTATTTATAAAAAAATAGCTTCTTTTCTTTTCTATGAATATAAAATATAAGATATGAAGCTATCTGTCTATATATCTCCCAAGTTACATTTTAGATTTTATCTAGAATTCATTTTATTCCCGAAGATCTATAGCGACGTTTCGAGAAAAACTTTGCTTTCCTTAGAGAAAGAAAATGGCAAATCTCTAAACGTGGATTTAAATAATTTCCATTTGTGTTTGCATTTTTTCTATCATTTTCTTAACAATATCTTCATGTAGCACATATTTAGTTATTACTAATTTTCAATTCTTTTTGATCATCTGTTTTGAAGTTTAATTGTAACATGGGAAACGTACTCTAAAATAATGAAATAAATAAAAAGAAAGGCATGAAAAAACGAAAATGAGATTCTTGATTGCAAATACCTTACTTTCCGGGACAAGTCAAAAGCTCTGTCATCCTGAAAAAACAAAAAAACAAATCACTTATTATAATTTTGTTATCAGCACACATATACATATCACGAGGCGCATTAAATCTTTAGAGTGGATATTTCCTTTTGAGCGCTTCGACATTCTTTAAATAGTTTTTGATCTTGGTTCCTTCCATATTTATAAATTATTATTTAAATTATTTTCCAATAATTAAATCCCCATATTCTTTCCATTCCTTATATTTTCTGTAAATTTACGGACCTAACTTTTAACCTTTCTTTACAGAGCAGTGTTTTAGGTGGTAGCTTTCATTTTTACTATGATTATAATTGATCTGAATATGTTACTATCAATAAAAGCTTTACTATCAGTGTTTTTTTTTGCCAACTTTTAAAGTTTAGACCATTCAATTTTAACTAATTGACTGTTAGTCACTGTAAAGAGACTATTTGGAGAAAGGGAAACTAAGACATCCATTTGAATAAAGGAATTGCACTCAGGCGCTCTCTTCTTTCATTGATTATAACATTTTAATCTGTAGTTAGAAGAATTTTGAAGGATAAAGTGCATTAAGAGCACTCTCCTAATACTAGTTATACTTGAGTACAATTTACATCGCAATCAGATAATAAAAACACCGTACTATTACTCGACTACGTTATTTAAAGATATGGTTTAAATCTAAAATTTGTAGTTCAGGCAAATCCTGCCTATTTATTGTCGCCAACTCATTTTACTTAAGCCAATCCATTAATGATAAAATTAATTTTCCATGTATTTAAGAGCTTTTAAACAGGGTTATTATAAATTGGGGGGCCAAGAACAATAATTTATCGTTAAAATAGCTAAAACTTAATTTTCTATGACCCAATGCATTATTTCAGGAGATAAATTTATTTTTAAAATAACAAAAATCTCCTTTTTCAAGCATTTTTCTTAACTTCATGACAACACCCCGAAATCCCAACTGAAAATTTTATTTTCATATGCTATAACGTTATCAACATAGTAACGTAAATGACATTTTAAACAAAGGTTAACCCTAAAAATTTCTACGTTAGAAAAACTTCCTAATCTGACGTGGAATAGATATATCTAATTCAGCGTGGCACTTAGTAAAGGGAATATATTGGTCAAACGAGTAAAATGCACCAAAATGCAGCATAAGAACCGAATCATAATCTACTGCCGTTTTTTCTATTGTTCGGAAATGGAAGAGCCATTAGATTGCAATTTTGCTTCAATCGTGTTTAAGGAAAACTACCTTATTGTTAGAAACATATGCAATATTTCTAAAATTGGACGTGGTGAAACCAGCAACCGTATTTTTACTCAGAATATCTAGAAAAAAATAGAGTATTTTAACTTTTTCTGTTTGTGACCATTTCATTTGCACGTGAATTGGTTAACCATACATAGAATATTAAATAACATTTACAATCTAAAGATTGCAGCGATAACTGTCCATAAAGATTCATATTATTTTCTTATTCTGTTTCATTGTCTTTTAAAACAAGGGGCGTTAAGATAATTCATTATTTTTCACAAATTCACTTTGTGTTCTTCATAACCAATTTTAAAATAGTTGCTTTCTTTTGTATTAACGGTGTAACCCCGATGTGTCTTGACCTAGAAGTTTCCAAGGATCATACATAGGAAGTACCATTCACTCCTTCCACTTGATGGTTTGTGCAAACTTCGGTTTTAGCTGCAGAAAGGAGAAATCTCTCTCCATGAAGGAAGTCTCGCATATCAGAGAGACCACATTATAAAATCTAAAGTTGATGGCAGAATTGAAAATTCTGAGATTCTTGATTCTATTCCTATTACAACCAACCTCAGAAGTTTCCTGTAGCTTTTCATTTAAACCCACGCCCTATAATTAAATATCGACTCAACTTGGCATTTCCAACTTGCAACCAACTTTCCAAAATCAACCCATAATTCTGTCCCTTTTCTCCAAATTTTCAGTCCTTGTCTCGACCCGTTGATAGGAGGCATGTTTTGATATCCATGTTGCTTAAAATTTTAAACATGTGTTATTATAGTAAATCATTATTTTTAGGTAATTTCACTTTAGCACTTGTTTGTGATGTTATGCTTTGTATTTACTTTGTTTTATTGCACTCTCTCTCTTTTGTGACCAAATGACATATATATATATATATATCTACTATAAAATTCACCATGTATAATAAGTTTTTTTAACAGTTTTATTTTAAATTTAAATTCTCGGTGACTGTGATTTAAAGACGATTTAATTGTTTTATTTATAGTTAGTTTTGTTTCTCCTGACCTACATAGGATATATGTTTTACCTACACAGAAAATATTTCAATATATACAATTCTACATTACAAAATATGTTCATAAAACAACCAAAGGAACGATAATAATGTAATATATCGTATATCTTGTTTAGATTGTAATTTATTCTATGTAGGTCAAATTTCTAAAAATATCTCTGTAAGAATTAAGCAACAACAAAATGCAGTATCTAAGGAATATACAAATAATTCTTTGGCCGTCTACAGGCTTAAGATGGGTAACCAGATTACATGATCAAAAGCAGATACCATAATGTATATAAATAATTTTATTAGCAGAATTATCTTTGAATCATACCTAATCTCCAGCACAAAGGAAAGTAATGTAAATATTAGGCCCGTTTTGCTTTCTTTAGATCCAGTCCTATGTTTCTTCCTCAAATCAAACTTATCAGACGTCATAAAACATATGACCATCTGATTTCATAGGCATAACATTGCTTTGTATAAACACAGTGTCTCTATTTCATAAGCCATTGTGAGTTTGAAAATGTTATTAAAATAACGAAAGTACTAGCTCCAATCAATCTTTCTTTTTCCCTTCGTCGACAACCAAATATATATATATATATATATATATATATATATATATATATATATATATATATGATGGTTTCAAAGTCTTGTGGGTAAGTAAAAATAAGAAATAATATAATAATATTCAACATATATACTAGTTTATGTGGTAACATTGTGGTTTTTGGACTTCATAGCTCGAAAAGCCGTTTTCCAAATGAATTCGAGGGTGATCAGTGAAATTATGTTACCCTCCTCATGCTCTTGCCAGAATGCATATTTTCATATGCCAATACACTTGCAATCAGTCTCTCTTCCCTACTGTAGAAGGTCGTATTAGCCATCTGAAAGAGAAAAGTAAAAAGATATTTACAAGGGGTGACAAAAGTTTTGGGCCCTGGATATATATGAAGTGGGAGGCAACAAATATTCGTTCCACCGAAAAAGTGATTATAAATAACGTTAAATGTATCCAAATAACTCAGTAACTATAGAAATGATTGGGATTAGAATAAAGTGCATTATTTTAAAATTATCAAACCTAAACTTTAATTGACATGTATTAAAATATAAATTAGGTATTGACAAAAGTATTCGTACATATGTTTATTTCAACTCCGTATTTACTTCCATGACTATTGTTAAAAATTACTTCATGCAGAACTTTTTTCTAGTTTACAACAATTGTTTTGCATGTTTGATTCTGTATTTTCGTTCACTCTTCTCTACATATGACAGTCAACTGGGCTATATTACTGGGTTCTTTCAATTGAATCAGATCTTTTGAATTTTCGGCAGAAATTTCCTCGTAGTTTAAATCATGTGACACTCGAACCAACTGCAGCACCCTCACATTATTCTGAACAAACCAATCATCAATCTGGCAGTGTACTTTGGGTCATCTTGTTGGAACGACCAGTCATCTCCAAATTGTAACTCTTAGGAGATCTGTCTGCAAAATTATACGATAATGAGCTCCAATTAATGTGTCATCCAACATATGAAGTGGTCCCGTACCATTTTTTAGTGAATAGAGGAGTCCTTTTTTGTCGAGATTTAGAATATTGGGAGGAAGCTTCCTACTGACTGTTCGTTTTGATGCCAAAGTGCTTTCAGCAAGCAGTTCTCCCAGTACCTCCTCACCTGTTGCCATAAGGTCCGCCTTAACTATTTTAATAATCTTTCTTGAAGCACTGGTTGAGATTTTACGGGGAGCGCCATTTTTTTGAAAATTATGCACAGTACCATCAGTTTTCTTTAAATTTAAAAATCTGAAAACCAATGTAACTTAAAGTATATTTAGCTTCTTCAATACATCTAGATAATTGAACTCTTCATAATAAAGGCCTTTAATTTCATTCTTACATTCAATACAGAGTTAATTCGTTTCTTTATGGTGATAATCTTGCTGCATCAGAAGAAGGCAATGCTTAGCTACCTAACTTCAAAGATACATAACTTGCTGATAACTTTTGTGAAATATTTTTTAATATTCTTAACTATTCGTTCAATCAGTTTTCCTCTAAAATTATGTAATTAATACTTTAATATATATTAATTCTTATGTACGACTCTTTTATTTCTCCCTAATAATTGAAGAGTTTAGATTTTCTATGTGAGTTCACTTGAATTTTGGGGCTTTGTTAATTCCAAATAGTGCACGTTATTCTAATCCTCATCTTATTTATATTTTTTATGTAGATACTTGTAAGCTTATTAAACGAAAAATTTCACCTGTACAAATATTAACTTCACCCCACTGTATATATATATATTTTTTACTGTAATTAATTGTATAACAACAGTAGGCTTTGCCGTTACACTTCTTTTTGAATTATATTGTTCATAATAGAGCAGTTATTTACCTAAAACTAAGAAGTGATATTGAACGAAGGCTTCTTCGCCGGAGGTTGGTGATAAGAAGATCTCAAAGTGGTAAAGAAAGAGAAACTTAAAATAGATAAAAGAAAGTTCGAGTGCCAGAATAGACTCGGGGAGAGACTACTTGGTGCTTGGAGCAACGTTAAAGCACAATTCTCCAGAACGTCCCCAACCTCCTAGCAGATATCTGTGCTTGGTTTGAGCTGCGATAAGCACGTACATTTTACGATGTTAACTGCGACATTGATATCTAGCATTTATTCTGAATGTTTGTCATTTTGTGAGAGAGTTGCATGCCCACCGGATTGGAATGCCGCGAATAGGCTCCTCTCCATGCATCTTTAATGAAATTCCTTTGCCATAACATCACCCCTAGGCACACTCTTATATTTACAAACTTATGGAATTGTTTTTGTTTTTAGTTTTGGAAATAATGAGACTGGACCTTATCAGAGCTCAATTTTGCCTTTCTCTACCTTCATCACTTGCCACAACCTAAGGAAAAGATTTAAAGTTCGCGAAGTGAATGGAAATTTCGAAAGACACATAACTGGTTTGATCTGTAATGTTTTATCTAAAATTTTCACTTTTACTTTTAGTTGAATTGACTACAAATAATATATTTTATCAATAAAAAGGACGGCAGAAAATTAACTAAAAATTATAAATTAAAACTTAAAATAGAAGGAAAACAACGAAGGAGCGGAGAATAATCAAGGGTTATATAAGATAAATAGGGATCATCTTTGGAAAAAAAGAATAGAGCTTATTTTACAAAATGGAGAAAAACTACAATAAAAAAATAGACACTATTAATGATTTTGAAGTATGATGTCTTAGAACTCTTTATTAGTCATACTAAAAATAACAAGGCATCTTACAAAAACGTACGAAGTGGGATGTCGAAAACAAATACGTAAGTTTATCTGCTGAAGATCAAGACCCGTTTTTTGAATGTCAAAAGCCGAGTGAAATTGATAGTTGAATGAATATTTTGCTATTTGATTCCTGGGAAAGTTGGTCCACGTCTTCCCTCTGTTTAATATGCATCTATAGAAGAAACCTTCAGAGGTCGTGCCACATTGTTTTCTAATCAAATACATTCGTAAAAGATGATTTGTTATGTATTTCTGGCTCATAAAATAGTGCCTTGAAATGTAAAAGTGACAAAATGGAAAGATCAAGTTAGGTAGCGAAATCTGGAATCATTTCACATGTTTATGTGTACGAGTATTTATCTTTAATGGTCAATCATATAAGTTAATGATATAAATGTATTCATTAAATTTCTCTTTGCTTAACTTTCAATAACTCTATTGAAAGTACTGAAAACAAGATCTGTTCTTTCCTATCTGTAGTGTGAAAGTTGTCATGATTTGGTTGAATTAGTGTTTTATGTTAGAAACATCATTTATAAAACTTTTTGTCCATTTCTATACATTATTTATTAAATCTCATTATCAAAAATAGTGTATTACGTTTCAGAGCAGAGTAAATTCTTATTATAGCAGCTTTGAAAATTTACTCTCTTTGAAATCTTTTTATTGTGTAGCATTCAAAAACTTTTTCAATTAGCTTCCTCTGATTACAGAAATTTGGATATTTACCGGAATGATGGATAGCTCTCATTGCCTTTCCGATATGATGCTATTTTGTGACTATTTTTTTCCCGTATATTACTATGAATTATTTCTACAAATATTGAGAAAGCTCATCTAAACGGCGCTATTACATATTTGTCATGTAACTGAAAATATTTGGGTGATGAAATCTTTTGACAGATAACCGGTTGCTTGAAACTTTACACATGTTCCTGTGTAAATATAGTTAACTGTCAATAAAATAAATTTGTGAAAAATGCAGTAGTTTAGTTTCACTTTGCTAACTTCCAATAACCCAGTTAAGAACCTAGATTAAGATAGACGAGGTGTGGATGTTCTGATTTTTCTGTTGAATTAGTTTAGGCTCTGAGATACATGATTTATAAACCTTTTTACATTTTCTTTGCTATTTTAGGCAATATTAAATTCATGAATATTTCAAAGCACGGGATTCCATCATTTTCATTAATGTCGCTTTCATCATATATCAAAAAATTACTCAGCCGAAGCATACGAGTACTTAACCTTTATTTATTAATTTTTTATGAATACATATTTATAAATATCTCGTGTTGACGATTAAAATGAGAGGATGCATCAGGATTGAGATGCTTCTGAATTTTCGTTTTTCTCGCTGATGATAACAGGATCATAGACACAACTCAAAATGTAAGAACGATGTGCACTAAAGTATAAAATGATGAAGATGTATTTGGCATATTTTAAAAGACTCATGTAAGTACATATTATGACCTGTATACCGATCGCCAATTGATAAAACGCCTAGGATTAGAATAGGTATTCCATATGTTTTCGAAGAAAATGGTAATCTAATAAATCAAAAAATGACCAAAAGAACCTAATCATTTGTCATTACAAAATAAATAAAGCGTCTGGAGTATTTCAACCAGAAAAGTTCTTAATAAAACCTTTCAATAATGCCTAAATAAGACTACAAAAATGATTTTGCTACAGAAATGAGAAAGTAGTTTTCTATTGTAGTTTTTCCTGGAAAGAATTCATTTTTTTGTAATCTACACATTAAATTTTTTATTAATATTAGATTATTCAGAATATAGAGGTATGACATATTTGTTATTATTTTTTATTTTATTTGACAAAAATCACAAATATAAGTGGAAACCAAAAGCTTATTCATCAAAAGAAATTAATAGGTACTTTTAAAAGATTTCAGAGTCTGGTATTATAAAAAAATGAATATTTAAGATTCTTTTCAAACTTGCTGAAATCTATAAAATAGTCATATATTTTTAGAATATTTAGGCTTCTTTTTTATGTAAAACATCTTGTCTGTCTCTGTGAAGGGTCCAGCAGAAGTCAGCAAGCAATGCGGGACTCCATTTTCCTTTATAACGATTTTCTATAGTAGCAATATCTTAGAGGAATCTTTGAACATACTTATCGCTGACGTCTGCTGGATTCTCTGTAAAGAAAGATAGGTGGGAATGCAAAAAATGCACCTTTAGTGACATACTACATCCAACTCATTATAAGACCTTATCAAATTCTGAACAAGAATGTAGTTTTTTTTTTATTTGTGCCTTCCAAGGAGACCATTACATACACCTTTTAAACTATGCCAAGCCTCAAATTCTGGCTTGCTCTTTTTTGCCTCAAACTCACGATCTACCATAAGTTGTCGAGTCTGAGGCCAAACAAAGATTCCCTCTATAATTTTAGAGTCACTAATCTTAGGAAATTTCGTTTTTAAATTTGAAGAAGAATGGCTGGTCATACTTTAAAGCTTTCACAAATTGTTTCATTAAACCTAATTTTATGTGAAGTGGTGGCAAAATTATGTTTTCCTTAAACAACAATGGTTCACGTATAACATTATGACAACCTACTTTTGTCTCTTCTCTTAAAAGCCATTTAGAGCGTATGTAATATACTCCTTGAGCTCTACTGTCCCACTGGCACAAAAAACACATGAATTTTGTGTAGCCTGACTGCAAATCATTTAAAATGGATACTACTTTAAGGTCAGCACACATCAACCATTTATGTTCACTTTATTTAATGCTTTTTAAAATGAAATCGAAATTCTCATATGTTTCTTTCAAAACAACAGAGTAAGCTGCTGGTATTAATGGTAGTTGTCGTAGAATGACTCCCGACGATACCATATATTACACTATTTGTTGAGGGAACTTCCTTAATTATCTTTAGAGTGCGTTTACTGTCTGTCGGCCGATATTATGTATCTTCGATATGCTTAAGAAGTGGAACTGAGCTCAAGGATAATAATATTTCTATCAATAATAAAATATAGTTTTATTAATAATAACTATCAATAATACACAAAACGGAAAATATTGACATAAACAGAATGGAAAGGGTCGTGGAGACTCGGGCTAATCCGAGGATTTAAAGGATTTAAAAAGGTAAAACAAATATGGAGTTAAAGAGATGGGATGGTTCGATAAACAATTTAAAGCACAGGATAGAATTGACACAAAGGGATCAATACTCAAAAGGTGACGTTTGGCTTACGTAACTTTTCATTAGGGTGCAGTAAAAGGTACTTGAAGGAATATTCGGTCCGCTGGCGAGCTCCAGCCGAAGGGGGGGATAAAAGGATCCCGACGAGGCGTCTTGGAAAGGAGAACCGTTACTCGACGAACGGCTTGAAGAACAATGGCTGTTCTACTTTGTTCTCTTCTGAACAAAGGGGGGGAATGAGAACCGTCTCTTGTCTACGGGCTCAAGAACAATGGCTGTTCTAATGTTGTTCTCCTTTGAACAACAGCGGGGGATGAGAACCGTTTCTTGGCGAAGGGCTCAAAACGAACAATGGCTGTTCTAATGCTGTTCTCCCTTGAACAACAGGGGGGGAAGAGAACCGTTTCTTGGCGAAGGGCTCAAAACGAACAATGGCTGTTCTAATGCTGTTCTCCCTTGAACAACAAGGGGGGGAGGGGGGATGAGAACCGTTTCTTGGCGAAGGGCTCAAAACGAACAATGGCTGTTCTAATGCTGTTCTCCTCTGAACAACAAGGGGGATGCCTTGGGGACTTGGCATCGGAAAAGGCTCGAACCTTTGGCACTCAAGGAATATTGTCCTCCTTCTGGACAAGTGATGGTGAATCTCGAGGTCGAGGTCCCTTGGCGCACAAAGGGAGAGAGGGTCGTGGTGATGTTTCGTGACGAAAATCTGGATCTCCAATCTGATCTTAGTGGTAAAGTTTCCATATAAATAGCCAGGACATCTCCTTGGCGTGGGGGAAAATGGAGTGAAAGCTTGGAGGGAACGCACAGCCGGGCCGGGGAACAATGCCTTATCTGTTCATAAGCCTAACTCGATCTGGCGAGGTCGGCGTATGGGGGCGAACGGGGGGACGATAACCTCCTTGTTTAAACATTGGCATCCGGTAGCTGAGATAAGACTCCAAGCCTCGAATCGAAGATGCACGTGGGCAGCATCGTGGTTTTAAATAATACGGGGTAGGAGTTGAAATTAAACGCAGCTTCAACACGTTCTATCACAGTAGTTTATTTCCATTATGCAGAAGCAAAGATTTACTACTATAGAAAGAAGCGTCAATGAAAAGTCTTCATTTATTGGGTTCATAATGTATATATAATTCTTCAAAGAGACGTGGAATACTATTAGAGTAGCATAAATTGTTGTCAAATGGAAATTTCTCTTGTAAAATGTTTGATCGAATGCGAAGCTTAGTAATTCGAACATCTTCTGCTACTAAATTTATTTCTTTCAGTCTCGAGGGCAGTAATTCTATTCACTCTGTTGCTTTGTTAAGTTTAGATCTCTTACAAGATCTTCTAGATTAAGTTGTGAGAAAGGTTTTAGAGTAGTATCAACATTTTCAGGAACATAAATTTCAGTTTCTGGTTCACATGATTCCATATTTGATTCATCAGAGTTAGACAAAACAATTTCTGCAGGTCTCTCTCAGGTACTAGAATGTCTTTTCAATTAAGTATAGGCCGAATATCAGTTCTAAGGTTGGGATATACCACAGCTGACGCACGCTTCGTTGTTTTTCCTAAAAGTATGGAAATTATATGCTTAAAATTTAATTCATAGTTATGTACATATGTGTGATTACAATAAGATGCTTGTAAACTTAATTTATTTTGTATTTTAAAAAGAGAATATTACCGTTTACTACTTCAAAATATAGGTACAGTAGACAATAAAAAATTACTTACTTTGTATATCTACCAAACAGAAATAGCAGTCAGTGGCATGATCTTGAGTCTCTCGCCATACAATTGGAACACCAAATTGAAGGCTTTAATTTTACCTTTAGAAAATTTTGATAAATAAATAAAACATCTCGTGCAACAGATATGTGGTGCCATGGTTTATCTTGGTGGCCAATTTTACATTCAAAATACTAAAAAAGTCCTAAAAAACAGGCATGTTAGTAATTATGTAAACAATTACTTACTTTGTATGTCTATCAAACAGAAATAGTAGTCAAATTTAAATTAGAATAAATGCGAAGGTAAGGTAAAGTTGGAAAAATAATAGCGTGAAACAAAGTAACATCAGTATTTCTCAAGTTCACTTGCAACTTATTTTTGGATAACCTATTAATTCGCTGTGGATATGTACCATTAAATTATGTTGCCATATTTACTTTCTCTATAGTTGTATCTTATATAGAAGGAAACAAGCATTATGTGCGCATTACTATTACTGTTCCAGTAGTGGCTCTTATCCTGAATTATCCATTTATATGTAGTTCCTGGGATTGACGTTTCACAATCAACTTGTCTAATTCCCGTAATTGATACTTAGAAGATTTCACTATTCTGAATATGTGAATTTTATGTATTAGCTCTCAAATTATTTTTCATTTTAAACTCTAGATAATGAAACCCATCTAATATTAGAATTACTATCAGTGCCAACCTATGGGCACCAGGAGTACTTGTAATATCAGTTTTGGTTCATTTTTTAAAAATTCTCTATTTAGAAATGACCAATTTGGGATTAATTATATCGTTGATGATTCATTTTAAGCGCACAGCGGTGCGTTTTTAAATCTTAGGCAATGGCAAATCGGGTGTAAATTCTTGTCTGCTCCGATGTTTGTTAGCTTTAAAAATAATGAAAGAAGAACATCTATCTTGAGCGGTTCTATTTTTGTTTGGCGTTTGGGGTTTTCATTTCACTATTGATTGAGATATGAGTTAAGAAATTACTCCCTTTTTATTCCCATGTAGATTTTTTTTATTCTTCTTCCTTACTAACCCACTGAGATTGTTTAGCAGGACACACAGTGATATTGCCATATTTTTTAGAAATTTAGTTTTCCTGCTTTTCATCGGTTATTTTTTTTATCGTGGTGTCTCTTCCTTTTCTAAATTCTAAATGGTATTCTTTATATAGATTATTTTCTTCCAGAAACTCTTGCAATTGTGTTGAGGATTGTTTCAATGACTTTCCAAATATAATTCAATAGTGATATAATCCTGTAACTGTTGTGGTTACTATAGGTTTATCTAGTTTCGGGCCGAATATAATATTTATAAGTTTGTATTCACCTGAGAACTACGAGTATTTGGTGTTTAGGCATTGAAACAGTGCCTTAGTTTGTTCTGGTTATTACAGGGGTGCTCGGCGCTTTAAGTTTTAATGAATTAATAGCATTTTTAATTTCTTCCTACATTGTAGTGGCCCTTGGTAACAGAATTTCTTCCCTTTCTCGCATGACTGAACATTGGAAAGATCTTTGTTTTTTTATATTGTTTGATAAATAAGATTGGACCAACTCGAAAACAATTTCCCTTCTAGAAAGCCCGTTTGATTTTATTTATTAGTCTCCAGTTCTTCTTTGGTCCTCATTTATTATCGATTTGTTTTATAAGACTAATCCTTATAAGTATGTTCTTCTAAGTAATTGTTTAGGTCCTCTTTTCTCTTAATGTCTCCCGTGAATCTTCCTCTAATCTGTCATATAATCTTTATTAGATCGTATATTCATCGTAGTTGTCGGTTTTGTATTCTTATTCTCCTTCTAGCGAGGATGGGAAAGACTGGATTCTCGTTCCGAGATGTGCCTTTTGTCTCCCATGGTGATTGCTTTAATTAATCTTTAGTTTTTTTCGCCTTTTTTTCTCGAGTTTTCTATCAGAAAAATCCTCTGGAATGCGTTTACGGAGTTTTTTTTATAACTTTTACAATCGTTTCTTCTGTAGTCTTTATCTACCCGCTATAGGTACTTCAAGTAGATAGTGATTACTGAAGCGTAAGGTTCTTTCTTTGCAATGATGATTGGTCATATAGATGTTTCCTGGCAAGTTTTGCCTGCTTAAAGGGCTATCTGGCTTCGTTACAGAATTGTAGTTCCTATATTTCAGAACATAATGTTTTTATCAACATTTCTAGCCTGTCTTCTTTTATGTTTTTGCTACGGTAGCCATTTTCTATGCACCAGGGATTCAACTCTTTTATAAATATTGTGATATATATGTTAAGATTGCCATAAAATTGTGCAAGGGAAGATAATTTTTCCTAGGCGCTTGGTAGTTTATGTAACAATAACTGGCTATAATTTAAAAAAAAATCTTTATGTCCAAGAATGAGTCGTCCAGGGTGATAAGCATTTGTATATGAGGCTATATATGATTGCTATTGCCGCCTTGTCACATAGCTCAAATAAAGAGTAAAATTAGAATAATTTCATTTATCTTCGTTCTGAATTTAGTCAGTGTTCTTAGATTAAGATTATGTAGGATCATCCTCTCGAAATTTGTCACCTAATGACGTCCATTTATCTATCCAGCCTTGTAAATTTTTTGATGTAAGAGGGGTACTCTTCTGTCGTTAGTTTCGATTGTTTAGCATAAATTGAAGTTTATCATTTGTCCTTTCCACACCAACGGGTGGATTCTTTGATGCCTTCGTACCATTTTCGAATTTTCAACTCTTTGAATGTTATGTAATCATCTTTTCTTTTGCCTCTGAAGGCCCATTCGCATCATTTGCTTCTTTAAAAGCCTTAATAATGTATTTTTGTTTTTATGTATTTGTAGACGATAAAATTCAGTAACGTATACTTTAAAGTGCATTTCAGATGCCTCATATTTTTTTCGTTTTCCTCTTTTCGTTTGTTGATTGGTTGATCTTTGTCGTTTCTTTGTTTTTGTCTTCATTTGACCGAATAGTCATTGCCACTAGATTCTAAGATTTAATATTACGAGGGGGCCTCGGGGAACTAATATTCTTTATCAGTTTTTCTCTAACCTTGTGAAGTGGTCTCCAAGTTTCCAGGTTGTTCAATATTCATGCTGTAGAAGTATAAGGTGTCGGTCAGGAATTCGGTAAAAGTTTTGAGGAGAACTTTTAGTTGTGTGCTGCCTCTTTGATCTGCTTAACTGTGGAAGTTGCCAGCCTTGTTTAAGTTGCGTTTCTGAACCAATATTCTTCTTCTCTCGATTCTTTCTCTTTCTTTTCCATAATCTCGACTTTTAACTCACTATATAGCTATAGTTATATAGATTCTATTTTATTTATGCATTTCTTTATGGTTTCTCTGCAATTATTCCTTTCACGGTCCTTTTTCATCATTCGAAAGATAGTAATTCTCTCTCGGTACATTGCGTGGAAGGTGGTCGTCCATCTTATAGCACCTAAAGCATATTTGCATGTCAATATACTTTTTTACAATTTCTTTCTTCGTATCTGTATTGTTGGACCTTACTCAAATCTGAATTTCAAGGTAGATTACGATTCTATTTGAAGTAATCTGGGAATAGATTTTGTGTATCAATCATATTCTCTATATTGAATCGATCATTTCGATTGAGACAGGTCTATGGCTTTCCTGAGTTGCAAATTACTATTTAACCCCTCAGAACTTTAATAATTTTGATTAACTCTATCTTTCATTGTTCTTAAAGTTTTTTGCATCAGTTTCGTTTGTCTGGTTTAATCAGCGGATTCCTGGGTACATAAACGCACTTTTAAGCATTCTAAATAGGCCCAACACCCTAGGAGGGACACCCTCCTCGCCTTCTTCCTCTTCTGCGAGTGGTAAACCTTTTTCTATTAACGTTCATTCTCCAAACGTGATGTTTTTTATAGACATTCACGAAATATCTATAGAAAGAGCCATTAAGCCCATTACTTAACGGACAATGACTTTCTACTTGCAGCGTAAAATGTAGTACATGACCAACTTGCCTAAATGATTCGATTTTATTATTCACCTTCAAAGAATTTCCGCTTATTTGGCAGTTTCCTTACTGAGTTCACTACACTCTACCTTTGCGTAGTTCTTGGGTCAGTATTGGTCGTATTACGAGTATGTTGCTCTAGTAAGTAAATATCGAGAGTTAAACAGGGAGCGTTAGCAAGAAATAGCACATATTTGCGGGAACATACTTCGCTCAAAAGAGTAAGAGAGATCTCTAATCGAGCCAGAAGACACATAAATTTCTTCTACTTCTTTTAGGCACTGCCAAGTTTTATTCTTGAATCAAACTCAAAGCTTGAGTGCCTTGCAATTGCTCAACGTTAATCATTCTATGACGCAAGAAAATAAAATAAAAGGAAAGGAAAGAAAACGATAAAGTTCGGATAAACCTTACCCACATCCTGGCACTCCTCGAATTAGCAAGGCTGTAAGATGATCACCAAGGGCTCAGTACTATATTTAGTCCTCTAGGTCTTTTTATCAATAAGAAATATTAATAATAGGAATGACTAGGCTGTAAAATGAGCCACAAGCCCTTGAAACTTGCAACAGCCTAATTTTTTCTGACCAATCAAGGATTTCTAAATTTTGAGACAGTTGGGCTAGTACCGGGTTGAATATTAAAGCTTCAGAAGTTCGACATCAACAAGGTAACAACCAAAAACA
The DNA here is from genome assembly GCA_963969495.1 of Ceratothoa steindachneri. Taxonomy (NCBI): domain Eukaryota; kingdom Metazoa; phylum Arthropoda; class Malacostraca; order Isopoda; family Cymothoidae; genus Ceratothoa; species Ceratothoa steindachneri. The sequence goes on along the minus strand of OZ018328.1, from coordinate 140,739,012 downwards.
TTGAGGCTTTTTTGTTAAGATATGGGAGCAATTTGGAAAGATGGAATTTCAGATGTGGTGGAGTAAGTTGGATATATCAATTCGCAAATGTACATTTCCCTTCTTAAAGATGGATTACTAGTGTTTTTAAATGGCCAGCTTCAAAAATAAAAATCTCTATTCGTGGAAAAACAAATAAATATGATGAACAAAATAACATCAAACTAATTCCTCAACCAAGGTATTCCCCCGACTTGGACCCAATAGTACATAGTCACAAATGCTATATCATATGCCAAACATGATCGAAAATACCACAAGCTATAATTTCACAAATTAGTATTAATATATCAGGCAAGTCGTAGTCCTACAAGTCGATGAGTCTACATATTTTTAATTACGTAGTTGTAAATTTACAAATAATCATATTACATAATTACTACGTGGAATTGCAACTTTAAGGTTGAATGAAGTTTCTCCCGATTTTGGGACAATTTGCAGTTTCTGTTATATTTTGTCTCAGATGATAGATTGAACTATTGGTTGCCATCAGAATGTGAGTAAAAACAAGAAAGAATCTGTATTAGTATTGAATTCCCTTATCTTACAATCATTTTAATTTTCCTCTTAAAAACTTAATTTCATTTTTGCATAAAAACCTATATACATCTATTTGTGCGGTCAATACAATAAAGTTCTTGTAAATATTTATCGATGGTAACGTGATTACTTTAATACTACATATGAGTTTTCTAGAACAGAATTCCGGACTTTAAATCAATCGAGATTAATTGTTTGTTTTTATCGGGCAAATATTACCTGTTAATTTGAATTTAAAAAGCCACCTTTGTTAGTGATTATTTCTGTTAGCTAACTACATTTTATTTGCTAGAGTTAATTTAACCACTTTTTAGTAGAGACACAATGATGCGTTCTTAATTCACTCTTTCATCTCTTGTACTATGAGAGGTAGAGGTTGAATTCAGAGTGGCTAAGTAAAGGATATAATGAAATAATGTCTTTCCCGTTAGAAAAAAACCCTTAAAGGAATAGAAAGTAACAGATAAAAACACTCAAAATTGCGTTTAATTTTTAATAATATCCACTTGTTTTATAATCAGGTTGCACCATTTGCATCAATAATGGCACTTAATCTATGTGGTTATGACCTGAAAGGTTTCTTAAATAGTTCGATATCACGATTAATTTATCGAAAAAAAATTTAAATCACGAGAATATAATAAAATAATTTTTAAAAGTTGATTTTTAAAAAATACGATCATATAAATAAATCGATTAGATTTTTATCGCATTCTCCGTTGATTTTTTAATATCTCATCCGAAATTTGATTTTATAATATAAAAATCGTTTTTAAATACAAATTATTAATTTATTGCAAAAAAAATGATAAGGCATTGATAAAGGTAAGTACTTGTAGATTTGTTATTAGGTCATTGTTCAGAATTCGAGGATGAACAGCCGTTTTCTCGGGCTCCTTAAATGTTCAGCGGTAGCAATGTCTCTTCAGATTTAACAGGAATCAGCAATCATCACTGCATCCCAGCATCCTTGATACCTAGTTTCTATCTATTTCATCTCCTGGTAGAATCTCTCCCCCTGCTCTCTCAAACTCTCAAGAAACCGATGCATATGTGAAAATAATAATGCATTTTGATGTTTATGTAGCAAAGTAAGCTTCTGAAAGCAAACAGCATATTGATGACAAGTTCTGTGTAGGTGATAGCTATATTGTTGCAGATAAATTTATTAGCGACCAGAAGAAAAGGCTTCCACGCTTCCAGTTCTACTTCCTTCTTTGAGTTTTCTAAACTCTGGGTCTTTGCTGAGGTGACGGAGTTAAGGAACGTCAAATATACCATCTTCCAACTTGTCCTTAGTCAATCCTGAAAAGCGTGGCACAACTAAGTGAAGCAGCCACCATCCCTGTCTAGAACTGAATATTGTCTCAAGCAAATGTTCACCATCTTAAGTAGACAAAAATCAACCACTAATGCTGATCTTACGAATTTTCTCCACCGAAAAATTCACCGCTCCATTTTTCTCCTTCATTTAGTCGAGTGATAGAGAGGTACAAAGGCAAGCTGTTTGCCGTTGTGCAGCAGAACACATTTCAGCGATTGCTTGGTCGTGTCAATGAACGGTTTCCAATATTCTGTTTGATACTGTAACAATCTAAATTTGTATTGAAGCTGCGCAATATCTGTATACTACACCATGCTTTTCTCTCCAGAGAAAAAAAAGAGGAAATCTTGATATCTGTTGCGGTAGAAGGGGATCTCAGCACTGTCAGAGAGGAGCTTTTTACTTCAATATAGCTCACACCAATTCGGCAGAAAACCTTGGCAAGCTGAGATCCTTTAGTTCCTATTGGAAAAAGAGATGTGGAGAATTATGATCAAAAACAACTTCTTTATCTTCATTTTCTTCAACACCGGACGAATCTTCCTCACTAATGTTAGGAATTTGTCAAAAGACAGCTACTGTAAATTCATCATGATAAGTTAAAGAACAACGCGCTGCTTAACGTCAGTATACTTGAGGCTGGTTCCATTATTTATGTAGGTCCCCATCAAATCAATAGCGCAGACGTAGCAGTAAGTGTTTTAGTTTGTCGGCTCCGTCCAAACCATTGAAATTTCCAAACTTCAGTCAATTCTTTCTACCCTTGGTCCAGATACTCGATGCATGTCTTGGATACCATGTGTCGCGGCTAAACTTTATCTCGTTCATCAAGTTTCATATCAAAATCAGCATGATAAGTTCGTTTTATGAACCTTGTAGATGGATTCATTTTACGAACAAAGATGTTTTCGCCGCTGATAGGGCAAAGACATCGGACTTATTTTTGGAAGATCTTTAGGTTTAATCCATAAGAAAAATACTAGTTATAAAATATTGCCATATGTAAAGCTTTCAGAATTTGTTTTTAAGGAAATAAGAACAAATTTGCATCATATAAATAGAAAATACCCGTACAGGTTAAAACGTAAAAGATCATCATGTGAGAAGTCAAAAGATTTTTGGATTTAGCACATCAAAATAAGCATGAATTAACTAGAGCCTTACATAATACAATTAGCATGGCTAATTGTATTGTGTCGGTTAATCTCATGACAGAACAAGCATAATTTTCGGTGAAATGACTCGCCTCCAAACAAAGATTAGGTGAGAATGTCCAAAGTCCCTGCTGTAGACATATTATTTTTTTAATTCAATCAAAAAGTTCCTATATTCAAACCAAGTCATCTTTTCCAACTCTATAAGGTGTAAACAACTTCTGGTAACTTAAATCATCTTTCAATGCAAAACGAATAACATCGTAATCAGATGAAATCTTTCACACTGATTTGAATACAATATCACACAACAAGGGCGTCCAAAGATTCCAGAGTAGATGCAGTCTTCTAGAGTTAGCCAACACCTGTAGTTGTCCTGTAAAGTTTACTAGAACGCAAAAAAGAAAAAGATTTTTTATCGAGCTCGCTGAGTCAAAGGGTCTAGTCGAAACTGGCAGTAGAGGCTAATTCTTAGTTTTTCTTATATTCTTGACTAAACTGCTGTATAAAACTTCCAATTTATACATGTATTTACAAAAAGTTAAGCTTAATATGTATAGTAATGGATTTTATCTGATTTTCTTTTGAGACAAAGCTATTAAACATAGGAAAAATAAAGATTAATCTCGGTTGAAACTAATAGACAATGAATCAACTAGGTTGGCTAGACAATGTGAGATTTGTACGAAAGGTCAACATCACCTAGGACGTAAATGAGAGAAATTCCATAATAAAATTGCGGATGTAATATTATATTAGATGTTGGAAAGTAATATTAGATGCTCAATAGTAATTCATAGCTGAAGTCTTATTAGGATCCTTACAATAATATTATTAACTGACAAGTAAAAGATTTGAAAATAAAAAAAATGTGGCTTGCAATTTTAGTGCTTTTGATTTGATGCCTTTTTTTACGCAGATGATGAGAACAATTTAGAATCTTTAGTAAAGACGTAATCAAACGCCATCAATTCTCAATACTCAATTTGTAATCGTCGAACTTACATCATTTAAAAAATATACTCAGAGAAATAATAAACACTAACATTGTTGAAAATTAAAATGTCGAAAAAATTTCAATAAAAAACTTACTTTAGTCGAGAATCACCAATGACATGAGTTCCATTTATCCTAATTTGCCCAAAATCTACCTTATATTTTTACCTTAAAATAACTAACTAACGTAGTTGCGGAAAGATGCGTTTTAACTCTCTATTATAGTTAAAACGAACAAGACTTGATCGAACATGAGCTTTGGAGCACAAATAATGGGATGTATGGTTTTGCTCTAATGAGCACTCCCTTGCGTGTAATGAGCTGAGTACTTCCCCTCACCCTTTCTGAGTGCATAAGGCTTTATTCTTTATAAAGGCAGGCTTTCCTACCTTGTTGGTGTTCAGCTAAGCTAAGATTCTCGGTTTCCGTCTCTGGGCTTAGCATCTAAATGATTTTCAGAAGATGGCGATCTTGTTCACAAGTACTTCAACTTAAGAGAGTATTTCACTCTATCGCGCCTATCTTTTTTGCCCTCTCAGTTTGGAGCTGCAGCCGTTGGAGAATAAGAGCTAGCTGCAAACTTGTGGTCAGTGAGTGAGTCACAAAGGCGTAAATATCACCCTTCAATACGTCCAAAGTTAAAAATACTAAACGGTCCGAAAATATGAAAAGGAATAGAGGGCTGTACTTAACTCGAGAATAATCAAGTAGTCTGCTTTTCTAATTTTAGTTAGGAGCAATTTTTTCTTTGTAAATTAAAAAGCGGATAGCCTTATAATAAAAGAACCCACTTTTCGCCTAAGTTTTCTGGTGAGCTATGATCATGAAGATACGTCTCTCTCTGATAGAGGGGCATTAAGGCAAATCTACAGCCATAGAGGAAATGGCTGCCTTCCACGTATGTTTTCGCAGAAACACATTCAAAGTCCCATCAGCGTTGAGGTGGCTCTATTTTCTCATTTCCTATGATTTCGGGTATTGGCGTTTTCCCCTTACTTAATTTCACAAAGTAGCTGACCCCTCATTCTCTAGTTAAACGCAAGCATCCTAATTCTACTATATTTGGCTTTGTTCTGAGAGCAGGAAAAGTATCGCGAAGAACCAAAAGAGTATTTTTACTCACTTTTTAAGGAACTAAATAAGCAAAACCTAAGAGCGGCAATTGGCACCAGAATCTATTGGGTCACGTTATCTCACCCTCGCCCTAAAGAATTAATCTCTTTATGTATCTGCTTTCCCTTACCAAATATTTTCTCCAAGCGGATTTTTCAACATCATGGCTGTGATGTCCAATATGTTTGTGTCCGGAATATTTATAATAATATTTTGTAATGTTCCGCGAACTTAAGAAAATCATGCAATAACATCATCAATGCAAATGCAGCTTGAATTTTTAAAAATAACTACCTTCCCCATTTGTTGGCAATCCATGGTCTCAAAGGTATCCTAAAATACAACAGGAAACAAAGTTGTGGACTAAGGTTTTCCAAATCTCACTTTTATTTAAGGAATAATTTTCTACTAAAAGGGACAAAATATATAAGAATTTTCTGTTGAGTAAATAAGTAGTACAATATTATATTTAGGTTTTAGCCCTTTCCTTGTTTCTCTATTATGCATAAAACAATAGAGACTATCAATATTTTGTAGAGAGGTAATTTAATTTATTATTTTGATATTATAGGTTTTGAAGAACTTGTTAAAGATCATCTGTAATATAGCCTTATCTTTGCAAGCCTGAACTTGGAGATGATTACAGTCAAGCGTTTCAGGTAATCTTTTTTGTTATGTTTTAAGTATTGAGTATATTGAATATAAGAAACTGATTGAACCGTACTTCAATTCGTAACCGAACCCTATTCCGAAAAAAAATAAAGTACAAATATATTATTGAAATCTATGCTGTGCCATAAAATTGTGCTCATTTAGCTGAAATGAAGTGTCCTTGTTCCTATGTTTAATTTGTATTATTATTCCTTTTGACTAGTGCTCTTACCCTTCCATTAAATATTACTCAGTATAAATCAGATAAATTCTAAAGGGGGAGAAGAAAAAGCATTAATCATGTATACCAGGGATACGATAAAAGAAACAAGTGTCGAAAAGGATTGCGATGGCATATCAGGTCAATTATGAATGCTCTAGCTAAGATGGTTCAATAAAATTACCAAAGGAATGTTTTTTATCTCCGAAAAAACCCTTCTACTTATACAAACCTTATTCATTATAAAGAGCTTTCTTTCATCATAGGGGTTGGGTCGATTTTTAATTACTTCTTCGCTATTATAAAGGAAAGAAAAACATATTAGTCTCAAAGTTTGAGGTATACTATATATATATATATACATTTATATATAGCCGGTTTGGTGACATACTGACAGTATTAGTCTCTAGGTTCTTCTTTTCTACAATTGTATTGCTTGCTAGGAAACGAGGTCCTATCTCTCGTGTTCTTTTGTTGTTTTTTTCGAGGGTTGACATCTTCTGAGGAGCAGTTCACTTTTGAAAGCATCTTCATCTGAGGAGGAGTTAATATGGAGCACCATCTCACTCATCCCATTCGCTTCAAGCATTCCATTTATTTCCCTTGTGAATGTACAAGTACTATGGATCATTGAATTTCTCGGTCTTGCTTAAATTATGCACTTGAAAATCTGGTTGTAGATTTAACTCTCGATATTGAGATAGATATATTTTGCATCGTATTTAGTAAATGCGACTTTTGCCACTTTGGTGTTTGGATGTCTATATCTTAGTTTTTTCTTTCTGCCTCTTTTCATTGGTATTCTGTAAATTTTTTTATTTTGAACCGGCAATTCATGTCCAACATCAGAGGTCCAGTTTACAGTTAGCACAAATTTCTTCATTGTTTGTCAACGACTTGAGTTTGGGCCAAATTCTCTACACTGAACGTGTTTCTTAGTCCTCTTTTATTCGTGTTGTGTAGTGATTCATTTACAAGCGGCAGAAGCACATTTGTATAGGCATTAAATCTTACCGTTCAATTTGCTTGCTGCATACTCTTAGTTGAAGTATCAGAAACCCGCATTATTTGGCCCTCTGTAGCAATGACGCCAACGTTAATAACAATTTAAATACGTGTGTGTACTTACTAGTGTCCCTCATTTCATTTAGTGTAGCGACTGCCTACTCTTTTATGAAAGTTTCAACTTCACGTTCGCTTTCACAATTTACGACGAACTCCGTTGAGACTTTGATGAGCTATACTTATAGTCCGGTAGTGTGAAAGTTGTCATGATTTAGTTGAATTAGTGTTTTATGTTAGAAACATCATTTATAAACCTTTTCGTCCATTTCTATACATTATTTACTAAATCTCATTATCCAAAATAGCGTATTACGTTTTAGTGCAAAGTAAATTCTTATTATAGCAGCTTGGAAAATATTACTTCATAAAGACAATTTCAAAATTGCTAAAATTTCCTCTCTGAAATCTTTTTATTGTGTAGCATTCAAAAACTTTTTCAATTAGCTTTCTCTGATTACAGAAATTTGGATATTTACGGGAATGATGGATATCTCTCATCGCCTTTTCGATATGATGCCATTTTGTGACTATTTTTTTCACGTATATTAGTATGAATTATTTCTACAAATATTGAGAAAGCTCATCTAAACGGCGCTATCACATATTTGTCATGTAACTGAAAATATTTGGGTGATGAAATCTTTTGACAGATAACCGGTTGCTTGAAACTTTACACATGTTCCTGTGTAAATATAGTTAACTGTCAATAAAATAAATTTGTGAAAAATGCAGTAGTTTAGGTTCACTTTGCTAACTTTCAATAACTCAGTTAAGAACTTAGATTAAGATAGATGAGGTGTGGAAGTTCTGATTTTTCTGTTGAATTAGTTTAGGCTCTGAGATACATGATTTATAAACCCTTTTTCATTTTCTTTGCTATTTTAGGCAATATTAAATTCATAAATATTTCAAAGCACGGGAATTCAATCATTTTCATTAATGTCGCTTCTATCATATATCCAAAAATTACTCAACCCAAGCATACGAGTATTTAACCTTTATGTATTAATTTTTTATGAATACATATTTATAAATATCTCGTGTTGACGATTAAAATGAGAGGATGCATTAAGGGTTGAGATGCTTCGGAATTTTCGTTTTTCTCGCTGATGATAACAGGATCATAGACACAACTCAAAATGTAAGAACGATGTGCACTAAAGTATAAAATGATGAAAATGTATTTGGCATATTTTAAAAGGTTCGTTTAAGTACATATACCTGTATACCGATCGCAAGATGATAATAAGCCTAGGATTAGAATAGGTATTTTATATGTTTTCGAAGAAAATGGTAATCTAATAAATCCAAAAAAGACCAAGAGAACTTAATCATTTGTCATTACAAAATAAAAAAAGCATCTGGAGTATTGCAACCAGAAAAGTTCTTAATGGAACCTTTCAATAATGCCTAAATAAGACTACAAAAATGATTTTGCTACAGAAATGAGAGAGTAGTTTACTATTGTAGTTTTTGCTTAGATTACGAAAATAACCTTTATTTTTCCTGGAAAGAATTCCGTTTTTTGTAATCTGCACATTAATTTTTTTCTTAATATTAGATTATTCAGAATATAGAGGTATGAAATATTTGTTATTATTTTTTATTTTATTTGACAAAAAGTACAAAGATAAGTGAAAACCAAAAGCTTATTCATCAAAAGAAATTAATAGGTACTTTTAATAGATTTTAGAGTCTGGTATTATAAAAAAAATAAATGAATATTTAAGATTTTTTTCAAAATTACTAAAATCTATACAATAGTCATATATTTTTAGAATATTTAGGCTTCTTTTTATGTAAAACGTCTTGTCTTTTTTCGTGAAGAGTCCAGCAGAAGTCAGCAAGTAATGCGGGACTCCATTTTCCTTTATAACAATTTTCTATAGTAGCAATATCTTGGTGGAATCTTTCAACATACTTATTGCTGACGTCTGCTGGATTCTGAACAAGAATGTAGTTTTTTTTTATTTGTGCCTTCCAAGGAGACCATTACATACACCTTTGAAACTATGCCAGGCCTCAAATTCTTGCTTGCTCTTTTTTGCCTCTGCAATAAGTTGTCGAGTCTGAGGCCAAACAAAGATTCCCTCTATAATTTTAGCATCACTAATCTTAGGAAATTTTATTTTTAAATATAAGAAGAATGGCTGGTCATACTTTACTGCTTTCACAAATTGTTTCATTAAACCTAATTTTATGTGAAGTGGTGGCAAAATTATGTTTTCCTTAAACACCAATGGTTCACGTATAACATTATGACAACCTACTTTTGTCTCTTCTCTTAAAAGCCATTTTGAGCGTATGTAATGTTCTCCCCGAGCTCTAATGTCACACTGGCACAAAAAACACATGAAATTTGCGTAGCCTGACTGCAAATCATTTAAAATGGATACTACCTTAAGGTCAGCATACATCAACCATTTATGTTCACTTTACTTAATGCTTTTTAAAATGAAATCGAAATTCTCATAAGTTTCTTTCAAAACAACAGAGTGAGCCGCTGGTATCAATGGTAGTTTATTTACATTATGCACAAGCACAGATTTACTACTATATAAAGAAGCGTCAATGAAAAGTCTCTATTTATTGGGTTCATAATGTATATATAATTCTTCAAAGAGACGTGGAATACTATTTGAGTAGCATTCATAGTTGTCAAATGGAAATTTCTCTTGTAAAATGTTTGATTGAATGCGAATCTGAGTAATTCGAACATCTTCTGCTACTAAATTTCTTCCTTTCAGTCTCGAGGGCAGTAATTCTATTCACTCTGTTGCTTTGTTAAGTTTAGATCTCTTACAAGATCTTCTAGATTAAGTTGTGAGAAAGGTTTTGGAGTAGTATCAACATTTTCAGGAACATAAATTTCAGTCTCTGGTTCACATGATTCCATATTTGATTCATCAGAGTTAGACAAAACAATTTCTGCTGATCTCTCTCAGGTACTAGAATGTCTTTTCAATTAAGTATAGGCCGAATATGAGTTCTAAGGTTGGGATATACCACAGCTGAAGCGCACTTCGTTGTTTTACCTAAAAGTATAGAAATTATATGCATAAAATTTAATTTATAGTTATGACATATGTGTGATTACAATAAGGTGCTTCTAAACTTAATTAATTTTATATTTTAAAAAGAGAATATTACAGTATACTACTTCAAATTATAGGTACAGTAGACAATAAAAAATTACTTACTTTGTATATCTACCAAACAGAAATAGCAGTCAGTGGCATGATCTTGGGGCTCTCACCATACCATTGGAACATCAAATTGAAGGCTTTTGATTTTTCTTTCAGAACATTTTGATAAAGAATTAAAGCATGTCGTGCAACAGATATGTGGTGCAATGGTTTATCTTGGTCGCCAATTTTACATCCAAAATACTAAAAAAGTCCTAAAAAACAGGCATTTTAGTAACTATGTAAACAATTACTTACTTTGTATGTCTACCAAACAGAAATAGTAGTCAAATTTAAATCTGAATGAATGCGAAGGTAAAGTAAATTTGGAAAAATAATAGCGTGAAACAATGTAACATCTGTACTTCTCAAGTTCACTGTCAACTTATTATTGGAAAACCTTTTAATTCGCTGTGGATATGTACTATTAAATTATGTTGCCATATTCACTTTCTTTATATTTGTATCTTATATAGAAGGAAACAAGCATTATGTGCGCATTACTATTATTGTTCCAGTAGTGGCTCTTATCCTGAATTATTCATTTATATGTAGTTCCTCGGATTGACGTTTCACAATAAACTCGCCTAATTCCCGTAATTGATACTTAGAAGATTTCACTATTCTGAATATGTGAATTTTATGTATTAATTCTCAATTCTTTTTCATTTTAGCGGAGTTAAACTCTAGATAATGATTATCATCTAATATTACAATTACTATCAGTGCCAACCTATGGGCACCAGGAGTATTTGTAATATCAGTTTTGGTTCATTTTTTAAAAATTCTCTATTTAAAAATTACCAATTTAGGGTTAATTATATCGTTGATGATTCATTTTAAGCAAACAGCGGTGCGTTTTTAAATCTTAGGCAATGGCAAATCGGGTGTAAATTCTTGTCTGCTCCGATGTTTGTTTGCTTTAAAAATAATGAAAGAAGAACATCTATCTTGAGCGGTTCTATTTTTGTTTGGCGTTCGGGGTTTTCATTTCGCTATTGATTGGAAAATGGGTAAAAAAATTACCCCTTTTTTATTCCCATGTAGATTTTTTTTATTCCTTTTCCTTACTAACCCACTAAGATTGTTTAGCAGGACACACAGTGATATTGCCATGTTTTTTATAAATTTAGTTTTCCTGTTTTTCATCGGTTATTTTTTTTATCTTTGTGTCTCTTCCTTTTCTAAATTCTAAATGGTATTCTTTATATAGATTATTTTCTTCGAAGAATTCTTGCAATTGTGTTGAGGATTGTTTCGATGACTTTTCAAATATAATTCAATAGTGATATAATCCTGTAACTGTTGTGGTTACTATAGGTTTATCTAGTTTCGGGCCGAATATAATATTTGTAAGTTTGTATTCACCTGAGAACTACGAGTATTTGGTGTTTAGGCATTGAAACAGTGCCTTAGTTTGTTCTGGTTATTCCAGGGGTGCCGGGCGCTTTGAGTTTTAATGAATTAATAGCATCTTTAATTTCTTCCTTCATTGTAGTGGCCCTTGGTAACAGAATTTCTTCCCTTTCTCGCATGACTAAACTTTGGAAATATCTTTGTATTTTAAATTGTTTGATAAAAAAGTTTGGACCAACTCGAAAACAATTTCCCTTCTAGAAAGCCCGTTCGATTTTATTTATTAGTCTCCAGTTCTTCTTTGGTCCTCATTTATTATCGATTTGTTTTATAAGACTAATCCTTATAAGTGTGTTCTTCTAAATAATTGTTTAGGTCCTCTTTTCTCTTAATGTCTCCTGTGAATCTTTCTCTAATCTGTCATATAATCTTTATTAGATCGTATATTCATCGTAGTTGTCGGATTTGTATTCTTATTCTCCTTCTAGCGAGGATGGGAAAGACTGGATTCTCGTTCTCGAGATGTGCCTTTTGTCTCCCATGGTGATTGCTTTAATTAATCTTCAGTTTTTGTGGCCTATTTTTCTTGAGTTATCTATCAGAAAAATCCTCTGGAATGCATTTACGGAGTTTTTTATTACTTTCACAATCGTTTCTTCTGTAGTCTTTATCTACCCGATATAAGTACTTTAAATAGATAATGATTACTGAAGCGTAAGGTTCTTTCTTTGCAATGATGATTGGTCATATGGATGTTTCCTGGCAAGTTGTGCCTGCTTAAAGGGCTATCTGGCTTCGTTACAGAATTGTAGTTCCTATATTTCAGAACATAATGTTTTTATCAACATTTCTAGCCTGTCTTCTTTTATGTTTTTGTTACGGTAGCCATTTTCTATGCACCAGGGATTCAACTCTGTTATATATATTGTAATATATATGTTAAGATTGCCATAAAATTGTGCAAGGGAAGATAATCTTTCGTAGGCGCTTGGTAGTTTATGACAACAATAACTGGCTATAATATAAAAAAAATCTTTATGGCCAAGAATGAGTCGTCCAGGGTGATAAGCATTTGTATATGAGGCTATATATGATTGCTATTGCCGCCTTGTCGCATAGCTCAAATAAAGAGTTAAATTAGAATAATTTTATTTATCTTCGTTCTGAATTTAGTCAGTGTTCTTAGATTAAGATTATGTAGGATCATCTTCTTGAAATTTGTCACCTAATGACGTCTATTTATCTATCCAGCCTTGTAAATTCTTTTGATGTAAGAGGGGTACTCTTCTGTCGTTAGTTTCTATTGTTTAGCATAAATTGAAGTTTATCATTTGTCCTTTCCACACCGACGGGTGGATTCTTTGATGCCTTCGGATCCATTTTCGAATTTTCAACTCTTTGAATGTTATGTAATCATCTTTTCTTTTGCCTCTGAAGGCCCATTCGCATCATTTGCTTCTTTAAAAGCCGTAAATAATATATTTTTGTTTTTATTTATTTGTAGACGGTAAAATTCAGTAACGTATACTTTAAAGTGCATTTCAGATGCCTTATACTTTTTTCGTTTTCCTCTTTTCGTTTGTTGATTGGTTGATCTTTTTCGTTTCTTTGTTTGTGTCTTTATTTGACCGAATAGTATTTGCCACTAGATTCTAAGATTTGATATTACGAGGGGGCCTCGGGAAACTAATATTCTTTATCAGTTTTTCTCTAACCTTGTGTAGTGGTCTCCAAGTTTTCAGGTTGTTTAATATTTATGCTGTAGAAGTAAAAGGTTGTCGGTCAGGAATTCGGTAAAAGTTTTAAGGAGTACTTTTAGTTGTGTGCTGCCTCTTTGATCTGCTTAACTGTGGAAGTTGCCAGCCTTGTTTAAGTTGCGTTTCTGAACCAATATTCTTCTTCTCTCGATTCTTTCTCTTTCTTTTCCATAATCTCGACTTTTAACTCACTATATAGCTATAGTTATATAGATTCTATTTTATTTATGCATTTCTTTATGGTTTCTCTGCAATTATTCCTTTCACGGTCCTTTTTCACCATTCAAAAGATAGTTTTTCTCTCTCGGTACATTGCGTGGAAGGTGGTCGTCCATCTTATAGCACCTGAAGCATATTTGCATGTTAATATACTTTTTTACAAAATCTTTCTGGGTATCTTTATTGTTGGACCTTACTCAAATCTGAATTTTCAGGTAGATTACGATTCTATTTAAAGTAATCTAGGAAAAGATTTTGTGTATCAATTATATTTTCTATACTGAATCGATCATTTCGATTGAGACAGGTCTATGGCTTTCCCGATCTGGAAATTACTATTTAACCTCTCAGAACTTCAATAATTTTGATTAGCTCTATCTTCCATTGTTCTTAAAGTTTTTTGCATCAGTTTCGTTTGTCTGGTTTAATCAGCGGGTTCCTGGGTACATAAACGCACTCTTAAGCATTCTAACTAGCCACACACCCTAGAAAAGACACCCTCCTCGCCTTCTTCTTCTTCTGCGAGTGGTAAACCTTTTTATATTAACGTTAAGTCCCAAACGTGATGTTTTTTATAAACCTTCACGAAATATCTATAATAAGAGCCATTAAGCCCATTACTTAACGGACGATGCCTTCTTAGTTGCAGCGTAAAATTTAGTACATGACCAACTTGCCTAAATGATTCGATTTTATTATTCACCTTCAAAGAATTTCCGCTTATTTGGCTATTTTCTTACTGAGTTCACTACACTCTACCTTTGCGTAGTTCTTGGCTCAGTAGTGGTCGTATTACGAGTATGTTGCTCTAGTAAGTAAATATCGAGAGTTAAACAGTGAGTGTTAGCAAGAAATAGCACATATTTGCGGGAACATACTTCGCTCAAAAGAGTAAGAGAGATCTCTAATCGAGCCAGAAGACACATAAATTTCTTCTACTTTTTTAGGCACTGCCAAGTTTTATTCTTGAAATCAAACTCATAGCTTGAGTGCCTTGCAATTGCTCAACCTTAATTATTCCATGACGCAAGAAAATAAAATAAAAGGAAAGGAAAGAAAACGATAAAGTTCGGATAAACCTTACCCACATCCTGGCACTCCTCGAATTAGCAAGGCTGTAAGATGATCACCAAGGGCTCAGTACTATATTTAGTCCTCTAGGTCTTTTTAACAATTAAAAATATTAAGAATATGAATGACTAGGCTGTAAAATAAGCGACATGCCGTTGAAACTTGCAACAGCCTAATTTTCTATGACGAATCAAGGATTGCTAAATTTTGAGACAGTTGGGCTAGTACCGGGTTGAATATTAAACTTTCAGAAGTTCGACATCAACAAGGTAACAACCAAAAAAAAACATTGAGGCTTTTTTGTTAAGATATGGGAGCAATTTGGAAAGATGGAATTTCAGATGTGGTGGAGTAAGTTGGATATATCAATTCGCAAATGTACATTTCCCTTCTTAAAGATGGATTACTATTGTTTTTAAATGGCCAGCTTCAAAAATAAAAATCTCTATTCGTGGAAGAACAAATAAATATGATGAACAAAATGACATCAAACTAATTCCTCAACCAAGGTATTCCCCCGACTTGGACCCAATAGTACATAGTCACAAATGCTATATCATATGCCAAACATGATCGAAAATACCACAAGCTATAATTTCACAAATTAGTATTAATATATCAGGCAAGTCGTAGTTCTAAATTTACAAATAATCATATTACATAATTACTACGTGGAATTGCAACTTTAAGGTTGAATGAAGTTTCTCCCGATTTTGGGACAATTTGCAGTTTCTGTTATATTTTGTCTCAGATGATAGATTGAACTATTGGTTGCCATCAGAAAGTGAGTAAAAACAAGAAAGAATCTGTATTAGTATTGAATTCCCTTATCTTACAATCATTTTAATTTTCCTCTTAAAAACTTAATTTTATTTTTGCATACAAACCTATATACATCTATTTGTGCGGTCAATACAATAAAGTTCTTGTAAATATTTATCGATCGTAACGTGATTACATTAATACTATATATGAGTTTTCTAGAACAGAATTCTGGACTTTAAATAATTCGAGATTAATTGTTTGTTTTTTTCAGGCAAATATTGCCTGTTAATTTGAATTTAAAAAGCCGCCTTTGTTAGTGATTATTTCTGTTAGCTAAATACATTTTATTTGCTAGAGTTTATTTAACCACTCATTAGTAGAGACACAATGATGCGTTCTTAATTACCTCTTTCATCTCTTGTACTATGAGAAGTAGGGGTTGAATTCAGAGTGGCTAAGTAAAGGATAAAAGGAAATAATGTCTCTACCGTTAGAAAAAACCCTTAAAGGAATAGAAAGTAACAGATAAAAACATTCAAAATTGCGTTTAATTTGTAATAATATCCACTTGTTTTATGTATAATCAGGTTGCACCATTTGCATCAATAATGGCACTTAATCTATGTGGTTATGACCTGAAAGGTTTCTTAAATAGTTTGATATCACGATTAATTTATCGAAAAAAAAATTTAAATCACGAGAATATAATAAAATAATTTTTAAAAGTTGATTTTTAAAAAATACGATCATATAAATAAATCGATTAGATTTTTATCGCATTCTCCGTTGATTTTTTAATATCTCATCCGAAATTTGATTTAATAAAATAAAAAACGTTTTTAAATAAAAATTATTAATTTATTGCAAAAAAAATGATAAGGCATTGATAAAGGTAAGTACTTGTAGATTTGTTATTAGGTCATTGTTCAGAATTCGAGGATGAACAGCCGTTTTTTCGGACTCCTTAAATGTTCAGCGGTAGCAATGTCTCTTCAGATTTAACAGGAATCAGCAATCATCACTGCATCCCAGCATCCTTGATACCTAGTTTCTATCTATTTCATCTCCTGGTAGAATCTCTCCCCCTGCTCTCTCAAACTCTCAAGAAACCGATGCATATGTGAAAATAATAATGCATTTTGATGTTTATGTAGCAAAGGAAGCTTCTGAAAGCAAACAGCATATTGATGACAAGTTCTGTGTAGGTGATAGCTATATTGTTGCAGATAAATTTATTCGCGACCAGAAGAAAAGGCTTCCACGCTTCCAGTTCTACTTCCTTCTTTGAGTTTTCTAAACTCTGGGTCTTTGCTGAGGTGATGGAGTTAAGGAACGTCAAATATACCATCTTCCAACTTGTCCTTAGTCAATACTGAAAAGCGTGGCACAACTAAGTGAAGCAGCCACCATCCCTGTCTAGAACTGAATATTGTCTCAAGCAAATGTTCACTATCTTAAGTAGACAAAAATCAACCACTAATGCTGATCTTAACGAATTTTCTCCACCGAAAAATTCACCGCTCCATACTTCTCCTTTAGTCGAGTGATAGAGAGGTACAAAGGCAAGCTGTTTGCCTTTGTGCAGCAGAA
Organism: Ceratothoa steindachneri; assembly: GCA_963969495.1. NCBI lineage: Eukaryota > Metazoa > Arthropoda > Malacostraca > Isopoda > Cymothoidae > Ceratothoa > Ceratothoa steindachneri. The sequence continues at coordinate 140,721,967 of OZ018328.1, read as the reverse complement.
CACATTTCAGCGATTGCTTGGTCGTGTCAATGAACGGTTTCCAATATTCTGTTTGATACTGTAGCAATCTAAATTTGTATTGAAGCTGCGCAATATCTGTATACTACACCATGCTTTTCTCTCCAGAGAAAAAAAAGAGGAAATCTTGATATCTGTTGCGGTAGAAGGGGATCTCAGCACTGTCAGAGAGGAGCTTTTTACTTCAATATGGCTCACACCAATTCGGCAGAAAACCTTGGCAAACTGAGATCCTTTAGTTCCTATTGGAAAAAGAGATGTGGAGAATTATGATCAAAAACAACTTCTTTATCTTCATTTTCTTCAACACCGGACGAATCTTCCTCACTAATGTTAGGAATTTGTCAAAAGACAGCTACTGTAAATTCATCATGATAAGTTAAAGAACAACGCGCTGCTTAACGTCAGTATACTTGAGGCTGGTTCCATTATTTATGTAGGTCCCCATCAAATCAATAGCGCGGACGTAGCAGTAAGTGCCTTAGTTTGTCGGCTCCGTCCAAACCATTGAAATTTCCAAACTTCAGTCAATTCTTTTTAACCTTGGTCCAGATACTCGATGCATGTCTTGGATACCATGTGTGGCGGCTAAACTTTATCTCGTTTATCAAGTTTCATATTAAAATCAGCATGATAAGTTCGTTTTATGAGCCTCGTAGATGGATTCATTTTACGAACAAAGATGTATTCGCTGCTGATAGGGCAAAGACATCGGACTTATTTTGGGAAGATGTTTAGGTTTAATCCAAAAGAAAAATACCAATTATAAAATTTTGCCATATGTAAAGCTTTCAGAATTTGTTTTTAAGGAAATAAGAACAAATTTGCATCATATAAATAAAAAATACCCGTACAGGTTAAAACGTAAAAGATCATCATGTAAGAAGTCAAAAGATTTTTGGATTTAGCAGATCAAAATTAGCATAAATCAACTAGAGCCTTACATAATACAATTAACATGGCTAATGTTATTGTGAAGGTTAATCTCATGACAGAACAAGCATAATTTTCCGTGAAATGACTCGCCTCCAAACAAAGATTAGGTGAGAATGTCCAAAGCCCCCTGCTGTAGACATAATTTATTTTTTAATTCAATCAAAAAGTTCCTATATTAGAATTAAGTCATCTTTTCCAACTCTATTAGGTGTAAACAACTTCTGGTAATTTAAATCGTCTTTCATTTCTAAACGAATAACAGCGTAATCAGATGAAATCTTTCACACTGATTTAAAATACAATATCACACAACATGGGCGTCCAAAGATTCCAGAGTAGATGCAGTCTTCTAGAGTTAGCCAACACCTGTAGTTGTCCTGTAAAGTTTACTAGAACGCAAAAAAGAAAAAGATTTTTTATCGAGCTCGCTGAGTCAAAGGGTCTAGTGGAAAGTGAAAGTATATGCTAATTCTTAGTTGTTCTTATATTCTTGACTAAACTGCTGTATAAAACTTCCAATTTATACATGTATTTACAAAAAGGTAAGCTTAATATAGTAATGGATTTTATCTGATTTTCTTTTGAGACAAAGCTATTAAACATATGAAAAATAAAGATTAATCTCGGTTGAAACTAATAGACAATGAATCAACTAGGTTGGCTAGACAATGTGAGATTTGTACGAAAGGCCAACATCACCTCGGACGTAAATAAGAGAAATTCTATAATAAAATTGCGGATGTAATATTATATTAGATGTTAGAAAGTAATATTAGATGCTCAATAGTAATTCATAGCTGAATTCTTATTTGGATCCTTACATTATATTATTAACTGACAAGTAAAAGATTTGAAAATTTAAAAAATGTGGCTTGCGATTTTTTTACGCAGATGATGAGAACAAATTAGAATTTTTAGTAAAGACGTAATCAGACGCCATCAATTCTCAATTCTTAATCTGTAATCGTCGAACTTACCTCATTTAAAAAATATACTCAAAGGGATAATGAACACTAACATTGTTGGAAATTTAAATGTCGATAAAATTTCAATAAAAAACTTTCTTTAGTCGAGGATCGCCAATGACATGAGTTCCATTTATCCTTTTTTTTTCCAAAATCTACCTTATATTTTTACCTTAAAATAAATAACTAACGTAGTTGCGGAAGGATGCGTTTTAACTTTCTATTATAGTTGAAACGAACAAGACTTGATCAAACATGAGCTTTAGAGCACGAATAATGGGATGTATGGTTTTGCTCTAATGAGCACTCCCTTGCGTGTAATGAGCTGAGTACTTCCTCTCACCCGTTATGAGTGCATAAGGCTTTATTCTTTATGAAGGCAGGCTTTCCTACCTTGTTGGCGTTCAGCTAAGCTAAGATTCTCGGTTTACGTCTCTGGGCTTAGTATCTATATGATTTTCGGAAGATGGCGATCTCGTTCACGAATACTTCAACTTAAGAGAGTATTTTACTCTATCGCACCTATCTTTTTTGCCCTCTGAGTTTGGAGCTGCAGCCATTGGAGAATAAGAGCCAGCTGCAAACTTGTGGTCAGTGAGTGCGTCACAAAGGCGTGAATAGCACTCTTGAATACGTCCAAAGTTAAAAATACTTAACGGTCCGAAAATATGAAAAGGAATAGAGGGTTGGGCTTAACTCGAGAATAATCAAGTAGTCTGCTTTCTTAATTTTAGTTAGGAGCAATTGTTTCGTTGTAAATTAAAAAGCGGATAGCCTTATAATAAAAGTACCCACTTTTCGCCTGGGTTTTCTAGTGAGCTATGATCATGAAGATACGTCTCTCTCTGATAGAGGGGCATTGAGGAAAATCTACGGCAATGGAGGAAATGGCTGCCTCCCACGTATGTTTTCGCAAAAACACATTCAAAGTCCCATCAGCGTTGAGGAGGCTCTATTTTCTCATTTCCTATGATTTCGGGTATTGGCGTTTTACCCTTACTTAATTTCACAAAGTAGCTGCCCCCTCATTCTAGAGTTAAACGTAAGCATCCTAATTCTTCTATATTTGGCTTTGTTCTGAGAGCAAGAAAAGTATCGCGAAGAACCAAAAGAGTATTTTTACTCACTTTTTAAGGAACTAAATAAGCAAAACCTAAGAGCGGCAATTGGCACTAAAATCTATTGGGGCACGTTATCTCATCCTCGCCCTAAAGAATTAATCTCTTTAAGTATCTGCTTTCCCTTACCAAATATTTTCTCCAAGCGGATTTTTCAACATCATGGCTGTGATGTTCAATATGTTTGTGTCCGGAATATTTATAATCATATTTTTTAATGTTCCGAGAACTTGAGAAAATCATGCAATAACGTCTACAATGCAAATGCAGCTTGAATTTTTAAAAATAACTACCTTCCCCATTTGTTGACAATCCATGGTCTCAAAAGTATCCTCAAACACAGCAGGAAACAAAGTTGTGGAGTAAGGATCTCCAAGTCTCACTTCTTTTTAAGGAATAATTTTCTACTAGAAAGGACAAAATAAATAAGAATTTTCTTTTGAGTAAATAAGGAGTATAATATTATATTTAGGTTTTAGATTTTTCCTTGTTTCTCTATTATGCATAAAACAATATAGACTATCAATATTTTGTAGAGAGGTAATATAATATATTATTTTGATATTATAGGTTTTGAAGAACTTGTTGAAGATCATCTGTAATATAGCTTTATCTTTGCCAGCCTGAACTTGAAAATGATTAGAGTCAAGCGTTTCAGGTAATCTTTTAGGTATGATTTTAAGTATCAAGTATATTGAATATAAGAAACTGATTGAACCGTACTTCAATTAGTAACCGAACCCTATTTCGAAAAAAAATGAAGTACAAATGTATTATTGGAATCTATGCTGTGCCATAAAATTATGCTTATTTAACTGAAATGAAGTGTATCTGTTTCTATGTTTAATTTTTATTATTATTTCTGTTGACTAGTGCTCTCACCCTTTTATTAAATATTACTCAGTATAAATTAGATAAATGCTAAAGGGGGAGAAGAAAAAGCATTAATCATGTCTGTTAGGGATAGGATAAAAGAGGCAAGTGTCGAAAAGGATTGCGATGGCATATCAGGTCAATTATGAATGCTCTAGCTAAGATGGTTCAATAAAATTACCAAAGGAATGTTTTTTATCTCCGAAAAAACCCTTCTACTTATACAAACCTTATTCATTATAAAGAGCTTTCTTTCATCATAGGGGTTGGGTCGATTTTTAATTACTTCTTCGCTATTATAAAGGAAAGAAAAACATATTAGTCTCAAAGTTTGAGGTATACTATATATATATATATACATTTATATATAGCCGGTTTGGTGACATACTGACAGTATTAGTCTCTAGGTTCTTCTTTTCTACAATTGTATTGCTTGCTAGGAAACGAGGTACTATCTCTCGTGTTCTTTTGTTGTTTTTTTCGAGGGTTGACATCTTCTGAGGAGCAGTTCACTTTTGAAAGCATCTTCATCTGAGGAGGAGTTAATATGGAGCACCATCTCACTCATCCCATTCGCTTCAAGCATTCCATTTATTTCCCTTGTGAATGTACAAGTACTATGGATCATTGAATTTCTCGGTCGTGCTTAAATTATGCACTTGAAAATCTGGTTGTAGAGTTAACTCTCGATATTGAGATAGATATACTTTGCATCGTATTCAGTAAATGCGACTTTTGCCACTTGGGTGTTTGGATGTCTATATCCTTTTTTTTTCTGTCTGCCTCTTTTCAATGGTATTCTTTGTTAAATCTTTTATTGTGAACCGGCAGTTCATGTCCAACACCAGAGGTTCCAGTTTACATTTAGCACAAATTTCTTCGTTGTTTTTCAACCACTTGAGTTTTGGCCAAATTCTCTATGCCAAACGTGTTTCTTAGTCCTGTTTTTATTCATGTCGTGTAGTGCTTCATTTACAAGAAGCAAAAGCATACTCTTAGTTGAAGTATCAGAAACCCGCATTCTTTTGCCTTCTGCGGCAATGACGCCAACGTTAATAACACTTTAAATAGGTGTGTGTACTTACTAGTGTCCCTAATTTCATTTAGTGTAGCGACTGCCTACTCTTTCGTGAAAGTTTTAACTTCACGTTCGCTTTCACAATTTACGACTAACTCCGTTGGGACTTTGATGAGCTATATTCATGGTCCCGGGCGCCCCCTTTACGCCTCCTTGGTACCCTCCTTGAATGGATTGTAAGGTCTCCTAGGGTACCTTCTTTCCTTGTTGTTACTCCTTGTTGTTATTCCTTGTTGTTACCTCTTCTCTGCTCGGGCTTCTTGTCAGGGTATTTTTAGTAGTGGTATCCCTGTTATTGAGGTTTGGACCATGGTAGTGACCATGCGACCCTTTTTGGGTTATCAGCTACTCGTTTCTTATTAGTGGTGATATTTACTGCTGATTTAGTTGGTTCTCTCGATGTTGGATTTAATCAACGTTTCCCTTGTCGCTACAACTGGCAGGTAACTCCTTCCCTTGGGCGAATCCACATTTCTGATCGTGAATTTCTTTGTGAGCTCGGTGATACAGGATGAACTCACAAGTGAGGAGGACCCTCTATAATTCTCAATAGTGAATGACTTGATGATGGTGGAATGTAGAATCAACTATTGAAAACGGGGTAGCGTCCGTCTAGTGTTTTGCAACAAGAACTGCTTCCGTTTTACACTGGCTTGGCCAGTTCACTCTCGAGGAAGAAGATAATAAGCTATTATTTTTCTTGATGTGAGAAATCACCGAGTTGAGGTTTCTGTTAAGTTCTCTGTTGGCAGGCAGAAAATACATAAATAAGGACGACTTCATCTATTTTTTCTAATTTGTATCCTTAAAATGGTTGAATGTCACTTCAGCTTTCGTCCAGATCAGCACACTCTATGCCCGACCCCTAGTTTCTTCCCTCAAGCATAAAAACAGCCACGAGCACACCTTGATGAGTGCATCTTGTGCTGAATTTCCGAATCCTTTACCTACTTTACCATTTCATCTTCTCCTGAACCTTTTATAAGGGAAAACTAGAATGAGAGAAGCATTTTAGTATCACGCTGGAAATGTAAGTATATATATATATATATATATATATATATATATATATATATATATATATATATATGAAGGAAATAAGAGATAAAATGTGGTAGCATTAATGAAGAAATCAAATTTAGATATAGTGGGAAATACGGTAGCGAAATGGCTCAGAAAGATGTACTAACTAACTTATAACAAAAGTAGCGGAATTTACTACACAGGGACAGAAGAAAAGTGCTCTAGGGAGGAACTTGTTCTTGGTTTGTTGGCTAGTGTTCAAAGACCTTGGAAAATGTAATAGCGATCAATTTGTCTTAAATATATTGCATAGCGAAGTTAAAGTTCTGGAAAATAGAGACGCTCATATTATTATAGTGACCTCCATATATCGAGGTAGCAAAAGAGACCTAAACAGGTATATTAAGTAACTATGTAAATGTCGAAAAAGGAGATGATTGAGGGGGCAAGTCATTTTTACAGAAGATATAATTATATTCTTGATCTATAAGGGCTTGAGGTTTTGTTAAAAATTATAATTGACTAATATTTTCCATTATAATTATAAAAGCACTTTCGTAGGACATTTATAAATTAGTATTACTAGGACTAATGGACGGAATAAGATTTACCTTCTTGGAATAAAGGAAAAAGGCCATTAGAGTTAGATAATTTATCTTACAAAAGTGCATACGAGAGTTGGTAGAAAAGAGGGAGTGAAATTTAAATTACTGTCTGAGAAATTAAAGTGTGTCCTTAATCCTTTTCTTCATTAACATACCAGTTATCATAACTTTAGTGTAGATATTATAAAAACCTTTGAAATCGCCTGGAAGAAAGAAAATTGTGGCATTATTTACAAGGTATATTGTTGTTCCCTCTATAAGTAATGTGTATCTCAAGAACCTATATCCTAACATGTAGAAATATGATTTTTTTTATTTTTCAGAAATAGTTAAATCATCAACGATCTTACATTAGATTTTGTTTCAACTGGGAGAGAAAATTAGTGCTTTAAATCACAGCCCGAATTTGTAACTTTTTGTTGAGAACCAATAATAGTTTAAATTGAACTTATTCGCTAAAAAAGTGAAGAAAATTCGAAATCATATACGCAAATTAAGATTCAGAATGCTAAATGCTATAAAATGGTTTTTGTTTTGACTTCTCCTGTTTTATTAAATAAATTCTTTTTTCTATAAAATAGACAGTAAAATACAAACTGGCCTCTTAAACGGCATGAAACATGTTTGCAAGCATTGATATGGATATGCCTCTGGTAAAGAACTTTAAAATTAAATCGAGCTTCATTTTAATGCTGTAACGGATATTTCCGCTCATTATGAGAAGCTCCCAACCGCTCTTAAATCTTGAGCTGTGACTCCGTCAAGAATTCCACCATCGTAAAAAAAGCTGAAATGGGAAACTTTGGCGCCAGATTAATAAGTCCAAATCACCAGTAATGGCCATCTTACTTTCCAAATCGCTCTTTGAGGCAAGCGCATTTTTGTGGCACATATTTCTTGGACGCAAGTTCGCTCTTAGCATAAAAAAGCTACGATGAATATCTTTTTAAAATCAATGGAAAATCCTTTTTAGTTAGAGTTGATGATATATTATGAAATTTTTATACAGCGCGAATTACTTGAAGAAATACGAGAAGGTAAAGATTGCATTCAACTGAGATGCAGCAAAGCGTGACATGGTATATAATCAGATAATTTCCTGAATTATATATATGTAGTATGTTTTATTTTGCTGGTTCTGCTGTTTTATGGATCATGTAGAGATGTTCTTTTTGCAGGTTTTTAATGAATATTAGGTAATAAAATATTTAATAGCTGCATACATAAAGCGTGACTAAACTGTTGACCTGATAGGAATTCGGGCATTTGACACCATGGATACACCATTAAATCGATTAGAGAGACACATTATATAGATTTGCAAGTTAATTGTATTCCTTGTATTGCCATCCTCTGAACCGCTTTCGTCGCTATCATGTTTTTACTGCTTGTGCTCTTTCTACTATCTTGTTGGTGTTTTGTAATATGCATTACTGCCACATTTTCTAAAATGGTTTCTTCATTTTCTCTGTTTACTAATTCTTTCTACACAGAATGATGTAAATAAAAACATATTTTAACTTATATCCAAAATTTATTTTAATACTAACACTGTATTCGTGAATTATTTAATAATTTTGAAAACTTATAACAATTTTAAGATCATAAAAGCCCATTATGCGGCTTATAATACTCCTACGTTAATTAAATTATGCTCTTTACTTTGATATGGCATAAGTAATTATAAAAGATAGGCAGATATTACAACATATATGATTGATTTCAAGAAAGTGGTGGTTATGATTGGAAAATTAGACTGCAGAGTAAAAGGAATATAATTAAAAATAGATAAAATCCTAAATAACTTCAATCAGCTATTTCAGTATTATAGAATCATACTAGAATTTTTGTGTATAAATTAAATTTTACAAACTCTAGGTCAATAGTTTTATTTCCTTTGGGTCTAACATATAAACCTGTTTTCCATATTTGGAAATTCTGTTGCAGTCGAACTAAAGCTAAATACAGAGTTTATAAAATTAATAGTTACTAAAGAAATGGAGATAAAATACGAATAAATTGGCTAAACCTACAAACTTTCAAAAATTAAAAAGCGTATCAAGGGAAAGATAGTTGATTTCTGTCATAAAAATAATGCATTTCAACGTAATAACTGTTTAATATTCTATTCTTTCTAAATCTTAAATATCGAAAAGTAAACTAACATTAATAATTAATTTGCATATTTTAAAATCATCTTGGGAATTAAATGGTTTGCGGTAGGATAGTGCGACCAAGTATTGATTTTTGAGTATATATGACAAAAAAACAGGGTAATTCCAGAGATAGAATCAAAGTCTATAGATAACTTCAAGGAAAAACTCTGAATCAGAGCCCCCCCTCCCCATAAAAATATGTAGGTATCAAACAAGAAAATACTTTTATTTTTATTGTTGGAGGGTAGACTCAATCAAAGTTATGAAAAATATTTGTCAGTTAATTACAATAAGGATGCCCCAAAGGAAGTTATATAATGAAGCGAACAAGGAACATAAATATTTTGTATTGCTCGATAAAATGAGGCAGGAAGTGTACGGCTTTAAAGGTTGGTTAGCAGAAATCGCTTAAGAAACATTGATCAAAACCCCCTTACCAATTTAATCGCAGTGTGGTCACATCAATTTCACTGCAATCGTCTAATGATTATTTAAATTTACTCTCCTAAATATTAAATTAATATTAAATATACAGTTGAATATAGTAAACAAAATAGCCTGTAACTATTTTCAGGTCAATTACTATTAACCTATAACTATGATATCAAAACTGTGGACATTTGTGCATTAGTTGATGTTCTTTACTACACTATAGTAAAGCCTTTGATGATGTTAATCATAAATTGATTTACATCAAACTTTCTCAACTCGGTTTTTGTAACCCAATGCTTGGGTGGCTCAGTGATTGCTTATCAGTTCATGTTACTAGTGGGGTTCTACAGGGTTTAGTGGTGGGTCTTGTTCTTTTTCTAATCTTTATTAAATATATTTGTCCCGCTCTAATCAGCAAATTTATCTTGATGCTGACGATTTGAAATTGTATTTACCTCTCTTATGTTTATCCTAATAAGCTTAATAATAATGGTGCTTGTGTTTCCTTACAAAATAACATTTATTTGCTTTCCAATAGAAGTAAATACTGGGGCCTTTATTTTTCTGTAAATAAGTGTACACATTTTCGTTTTTGTCGCTCTCATGTTGTCCCTATGGGTGTATACTACTTAGGCAATAATTCTATCCCATCTAAATTCTCCTTTAAGTTTCTTGGTATTTTGATAGATACAACTCTCAAATTCTACGTACATGTTAGAGAGGTCTTTGTTAAAGCAAATGGTGTTGCCAATAATATCTTCCGAGGCACCATTTATAGATTAAGTCAATTTATGATTCAGGTGTTCGTTACGCATATTCGTCCCATTATTGACTTCGGCTGTATTGTGTGGAATACCAGTATTATTGGTGATTTGAATCTTCTTGAATCAGTACAGAGTAGGTGGACTAAAAATGTTGCTGGCCTTAGAGATATCCCTTATACTGCAAGATTATTAAGATTGGGTACATTCTCAATCAAAAGCAGTCTTATTTGACCAGATGTGATAATAGTTTGGAAGATTTTAAATGGTCATTGCATTCAATTGGCCTATCTATTTAATTGCATAGGTTATGATCGAACCAGAGATCATTGTAAGAAAATATTTTTTTGTCACTCCACAAAATTCTGATGTCAGGGCTCGTTCCTTCACATATCGAACTATCAATTTATGGAACTCTTTGCGTGAAGAGGTTGTTTCTGCAACTTCTATGTATACTGTTAAGCATAAACTTGAAACTTATCTGGTTAGTTCAGTCTTATTATTGCTTGTCTATCCATAATTAGCCAAACATTGGTTAAAATATTTGTGGCACAATTGGTTTTTGAACACTCTGAGTTCATTTATCTTAATGTTTATCTATCTGCATTTGTAAGTAGCCAAACTTTGGTTAAAGTTTCTGTAATTTCATCCTCATATCCTGATTGAAAGATGCAGTAGAAACTGAAAAGAGGCAAGACCCTCATCAAGGTGAAAATCAACGTATAGGTAAACTGTTACGCGTCATGTTAGACATGTCAAACCCAGTAACTTTCAGTTGGTTATTCTCGACATGAGTAATTTTGTGTTCGCTTTTCTTTAAAAGGAAAAATTAGGGAACAATAAACCGTCATACTTCCTCTGGATGTGCTAAAAAGTAACTAAATAATATACGCAAAATATCTATATAATTTTGATAGAAATAAAAAAAACAAAAGTTACAAACGATTTTTGAACTGAAACACTTTCGCATCTGGATGTTTTTCCCCGAATCAAGGGCTTAATTAAGGCATTGGGTTAATCTTATTTATTATATGAGTGAGAAAAGTGGTAAAAGATTGGCAAGATGGCAAGTGCGGCATTCGCTTCCTTAAGTATCTTAGACTAACTTGTCTCACATATTGAGGGAAGAAGTTCAATTGCCAAAACATGGGGAAGAGCTAGTTAAAATGGCTACATGAAGCCGAGAGGATGTTAAAATGGTTATAAAGGAGAGGATGTTAAAGTGATCCAAATAACTTAATATTTTATTTTATAAATGAGATGAACATTATATTTGTTTAACCATTTATTTTACGTTGTATATACATGATCGAATGGCATCCACTCACCCGCTGCTTTATGTATAGCTAGCGCAATACTTTCAACTCGCGCTCAATAACTTTAGAAAACAAGAGGTTGCTTAAAGTTAACTCTACTCTGGAATATATAAGAAAACCCATAATTAATTATTAAGTAATTCATTGAATACCACATTTACTTCAAACCAATTAGTGGAAGTACATCTTGATTTATGGTTTTAACATTGAAACTGCTACACTACAAAAATTGTTTGCCACTGCCACTTGAAACAAATAACTGTTATTACCCAAAGAACGCAATATTTTACAATGACGAAAGGGTGATGATAAGAGTACATAGTTTATGTAATTATTTTTTGAGAGTTTTGCCCATCTTCACTCACGTTGTTTTACATCTTTTACGGGAGTCAAGCAAGAACAAGAATATACCATACTAAATATTACCTTACTCGGTAAAAATCAATACAAGTAAATAAATCAAGTTAGTTAAAGCTGAGTTACACTGCTTAAATTAATAAGTAGCTAAATGTCGAGGGAATAAAGAACACCACAATGTTATTGAGGTACCTATAATTCGAGAGTAGAATGCTCAAATTCCGAATAGACAGATAATGCAAATTAATGCTGTAAAGGCTCTTAATATAAGTAATAAGTATCTTAGATTAACGATTTGTCGTGTCGCAGAGAGAGGTACAAGTAATCTTCGTTATTCAATAGAAAAATTGAACTCTCTCAGTTAATGTCAAAAGTTAAAACACACAACCTTTTATCATTAAAGGAAAAATAATTTTAAATTATGTAAAGTTTTACGCTGAAGGCAGAGCAAAAATGAATATCTCAGAGTGATAATGACAACCAGAATAACTTTACCACCACATTGATTGAATCGACCGCAATGGTCTAATCCCAATAACAACTTTAACTGTATTGATCGTACACTTTGATGAAATCAAACGTAGTATTATCAAAAGTAAGACTGAATGCAACCGCATTGGTTTGCCAACAAAGAAAGAATCAACATTTTCCGCAATAGACAATTCAAAGTACAAATCTGATTTGCACTGTTCATAACAAAAGGATGAATGAACTGCCTATTTACACTGTTATACCCCTACTCAACGCGTTTTCTAAGAAGAAAATATAAGAGGAAAAAATTATTTTCTTTTAAATAACCCATAGGTTATTTCGAATTATGTATTTAAATTCCTTGCTGGCTAAAACTTTCTCCCAGTAAAATAGCTATTATAATGTTTCCAACATATTTTTGGGCGAACTTAAATGAAAATATATATTAAAATACCACCGTAATCATTATCAACACAGTCTCACATAACTCAATTTCAAAAACTAGCCCACTGAACACGGCTTAACAGAGTATATTTTCAAACGCGGTACCACAGCTAAATCTTGTCCAGTAGGATCACAACTATTTCAAATAACTTTCCAAAACTCATAGACAGAATGCTTTTAAATCCAAAGCTGTAGAATCCTTATAGTGGAACCAGTCAAAAGAACAATTACTGTGCTAAACCTTTCAAGGTAAGAACACTTTAAATGACAAAGATCCATAAAAAAAAGACATTCTAAACCCTATTAGCATAGCAGTGATAAATATTATATCTATTAATAGTAATGTTAGCTAAGATTAATTACTCCGCTTGGCTTAAGCTCCTTTGCAGTATTCATTAGTCCAAGAATAAGTATGTTTAAGAGGAAGTTATACCTTCCATTGGCTCTACTATCTAGAACACGTTATCCTTCCAGTATGCGCACTTCTACTACCGAAACATTTCCACCCTCCTGGCAGCTACAGAAACCTCATACATATTGAGCTTTAAAGATATAAGGGTAAAGGTATTATACCCTTCTTAGGCTTAATATTTGTAGTAGAGACGAATTACGAGTGGGTGAGATTTTAGCGAAAATCTGCCCTGATTTATAGGCTAGGAAGAGATAAATTTGTGATTTGACTAAGTTTGATTCAATATTTCCTTGAATTTTCTTTAAATCCCTTTTGGGATATAGAGCAATAGATGATTAATATTTTCGAAGTAAATATTTATGTAAAAATTATAGCACGTTATTCTCTCGACAGACATAAAATTCCTAGACAATTCTAATAGAGAGCGGCTAAACTAAACGTCTATTTTAATGTCTCGCATTAAATATGGCTGGCTAAATTGATTAAGACCTAACTAGGTATTTTAAATATCTCACACTTGAAGTGAAATTTACTTCTTTGTTGTGCATGTTGAGTGCCGCAAAAGTGTCACTCAAACATGCATTATATTTTTATAATATGATAAAGCAGTGTTTCCAATTTTTTATCAGAAATCTTTAAGTAGTTCAACTTATAATTGTCACAAACTTTCTTCTCAGAATTTTCATTACTGTATTAGGAGATTACTCCTCATCATCTTGGATTCTGAATGTATTAGCCATGCTACTCTTGCCAAAAAAAGTATTTAATACCGCGGAAGAATGAAAAAAACGAGAATTATAATTCAAACACTTATAATAACGTAAGTGAAAAATTGCACACATTTTCAAGTTCTTTTCATAAATTGGGAAATATTACCTGATATGTAAACAAGGTCTGCTGTATTAAAGTTGTGTGCTCTTACACATTCCGATTTATAACCATACGACCTTCAAATCTTTCAATAATTCCCAGACTAACATCAGGAGGACCTTGGCAATTATATCATTCGAAGGAGAATGTAAAACAACATAAGGTTTCAAACTTCGTTAGAATCGGCGAATAGTTATGATGTTATTGCCAAGACAAAGAAATCGTAGACTAATCTTTGGAGGACCTTGGCAATTATATCACTCGAAAAAAAATTTAAAACAACATAAGGGCTTCAAATTTCGTTACAATTCGCCTAATTGTTACAATGTTATAAAAAAAGCAAAACGGGGACTGATGGACCTACCGACCAACTGATCGTCCGACCGACTGAAATAGTGAGATATAGAGTCACATGCGATTAAAAAATTAAATCGCCTAGGAGAAAACCCACCCATAAATATTAAGAACTCGTGCCATAGCGATCCAAACTAGAAGACTCGCTTACTTATTGGTCTAGTTGAAAAGTGGCAATAAAACTTTGGTTTGAGAAAATTTTACCTAAGTTAGTAATTAAGGGTTACGAATATAATTGCAAAAGCAATTGAGGAAAGAGTGAAATAAAGCTTCTGAGTGATTTATTTTAATATTCATCGTCATTCAAATTGAATACAAGACACTTCTCTACTCATAGAATATTATTATAGGATGATAGCCAACGTCAAAGAAAACAATAATGAAACCACGTCTTTAGTGGCTTCATACATGAGATAAAACACATCGTATTCCTATAGCAATATTCAAATGTTTGAGAAAATTGAAAAGAATGGAAAACAGGATTAAGAGTGGTAAACATTCCACACATATATATGTTCAGAGATAAAAAATTATCAACTTCTACTCATTAGATAAAAGAGACTATTTTACTAAAGAAGTATCACAGATCTTGTAGTGCAAGAAGACACAAAATATGTTTTGAAATTTTTCTCTTTATGTTTCTGGCTAATAATGTCTATAGCTATTTTAGTACATATCATTAACCATATTATACAAGAAAGGTCTGCTTGTCAAAATGTCGCGTGCTGTCAATTATTTTGATTTAGTGCCTAACGACCTACAACACTTTCAATAATTCCGGGACTAAACTTGGGAGGATCTTGGCAAATATATAATTATAAAGAGAATGTAAAACAACATAGGGGTTTCAAATATCGTTAGAATCGGCCAGAGAGTAATGATGTTAATGACAAAACAAAGAATTCTCGGGCTAACTTTGGGAAGACCTTGTAAACTATATCATTCGAAAGATAATGATGTCAATCAATATAAGTGTTTTAAATTTCCTTATAATTAGCCGAAGAGCTATAATGTTATTGCCAAAACAAAATAATTCCCGGGCTAAACTTAGGAGGACTTTGGCAATTATTTCATTCGAAAGAGAATTTAAAATAATATAAGGATTTCGAATTTAATAAGAAGCTACCGAATAGTCACAATGTTATTACAAAAAAAAAAAAACACCGACCTTTGTTTGGTCGCCATACCAAAAACGAGAGCTTCAATTTTAAAATCATAACACATGATTTTTTGCGTAGAGTTCAATTTGCCTTCATGCAATGCACTGTCTAATACGATAGCTCTTTGAATCAGACGTAAAAAATATTCTTAGTCTTTTGTTGTGTTTTGACTAGTGACATATTATTAATCGTGTACGAATAGTTGACGCATTGCTTTCTTAGAAGATCACATTGAGCCAATACACTGTTCACACTAATACGTTGAGGACCCTCACTATGTCAGTCTTTGACACAATTGTCATATTTAGTCCTCTTTTGAGGAACAAAATCAAATTTCCTTTAAACATTAAATATGTTATATCACCTATTATATTTCCATCAAAATCGGTTATAATGCTAGAAAAAATACTTAGTTCGTTACAGAGTAGAGATTTTCTCGTAACCAATTCTACTTTAAATAATATTTATAGATCAGTTTAAGATTCTGTCACAAGAGTAGCAATTCTAAAGTTTAACACCTATTAATGTTAAGCCAATTAGAAGTTAATTCTTGCCTTGCTACCTTCTTTTAATAAGGATGTTCTTTTCAATATTTCTCATTCTTAAAGACATGTTGAATGTATTGAAAATAGAATGACCAGGGACTATAGCAGAAACCCCAGAGCTGGCATTGCGACACATAAATGTTTCGCTTATTTCAAGCTACATCAGAATAACAATAATCATTTTCCATCTCATGTGTTTTTGATCCACAAGGTATAGATCATTTAGCGACGATTATCGATTTGTTTTGTTCTTCACTTATAGAGCTGAAGAAGCTCGATAAAATGAAAAGGGAACAAAGGATCTCTTAAACCCAAAGACCCTTATTACTATTTTTTCTCAGAAATATTGTTAAGTGGCGTAAATATGATTGACTTCCTTTTAGATTTCTAGACGCATCAAGTAAATTTTGCACGTTCTCAGAAATTTTATTGGTATTCATTTTATCAATGTAACCTGAAATACTTTCCCCTTTAAAATCGATATTGGTCAAGTTAATTATACCCAATAAATTATGATGTTGAAGTTTTTAAATCAAAGATTTGCTCTGAATGTAATTGTTAAAACATCACAATCAATACAAGTACATTTGGCAAAACAACACTGGGGGAGTGAGGCAAACAAAGTACAAGAAATTTAACGTGATATTACGAAAGTCAAAATAATTCTAACAGCATTTAGGAGTCTGACACAACAAGAGGAAGGGTCAATTTTGAGATTAAATCAAATTATTTGGGCTAAAAAATTTATTAGAAATAACAAAATACGCAGATGAGAGCAAAACATCCAAGCAGAAATAAATTAAATTGAAGAGAAGTTGGAAATCTGATGAATAAACAATAGTTAATTTGCGCAACAAATGGAACAAAAGATAAATTGAAGAATAATTGGCTCTAATAATGTATATATCAAAGAAATTTCGGCCAGAAAAGAAAAGCCTCCTAGATTTACGAACGGAAATAAAAATAAATTTAAATCTTGGGGGATTGAGTAGAGAGAACTGACGAAATTTGACAGTGTGGGACATAGAGAAGAGAGATATTATTGGGCAAGTAAACTATTAGGAAAAAGATAAAAAGGAATACTTATGAGGAAATCTTGTCGAGCGATAAAAGTTCGCCAGGGAAATCGGCGATAAACTTAATGATGGAAAACTTAATGTTGGAAAAGGTAAAGCAAGATGGTGTTAGACAGCAATAAATATAGTTCCAGGAATGTACGCCTCAAATAACTCACACGAACGAGCAAGACATTACATAATGGCATTAGTAAACTTATAAATTTAGTCACACATTAATAAAAATAAATATATTTTGGTAACGTAATTTTTTTAAGTGAAAACTTGATGGACCGAGACGGAACAGAATATGAAAGAGTTAACTTTGCCTAATAAAGTTAAATTAGTTGACAGTACAGATGTTGGGGGAAACTTTTGCTAATCGTGATTACAACATAATCAATCCGTTTCATCTAACTTTTCCTGAAAAATGTTCACGAGAGCTCTCAACTAGTTCCGTACTTTAAAAGATGCAATTTTGTTCTTGTTCGCGCCCGCTTTAAACTTTTAAATGAAGATGAAATCTAAACTTTAAAAATTTCCTGGAAATGTATTGAATATTTAAACGTTCAAACTTTACAATAAATAATGAAATTTGTAATATAAACGTAAATAATCTGATAAGACAATACAAATGACATGGGGATAAAGTAAGATTAAAATGTCTATAAGTGAACGTAGAGGATTTTATAATAATTTGATAACCAGCAATACAGTTGAGAATCGAAAAAAAAACAGCAAAAGTTATGTAGGAAAAGGAGTTAGGGTCAGTGTTAAAACAAGTAAAACATGTTACCCCAAAAGAGTGATCATCAAGCCTCTCCAGGATGCAAAGAGACTCCTATGTATAGAAGACATTAAAGGTACATTAGTACTTGTGAAGATCCACCATTCCAAGGTTTTCGATTGCAATATAACCTAATCTAACCTAACCTAACCTAAACTAACCTAGATAATTCTCAACTAGGCTGATTATTTAGGTTAGGGTATATTAGGATCACAAAACCTTGGAATGCCTCTTCTTTACAAGATCCTGAAAATTTCCCAAATAATTTTACTATGGAAGATGTAATACTTTACCTAACAAGACAATCAATTTTAGTCGAGAATTTTTACCTTCAAATATGGACAAAGCTAGAAATAAAATTTACAAGGCGAAGAGTGAAGATAAATGATCTAATCCTCCAAACAATATTTAGGAAACGAGCTATTAAACCCCACTAAATAATTTTATATAATTAATTAGAGAAAGAAAAGCTCATGAAGAAGTCAAAACAATCAAAGATAAGCCCCACTTTTAAAGGGAAAAATAATTGATTGTAGAAAAACCTTTAGCCCATTTCGCTTACTTCTGTCATGATTAAGCTCCCAGGGTCCATTGTAAGTATGAGAGTGTACAGAAGCTAGAGGTCAATAAATTGATAAATAACTTGAAACACTGCATTCAACGTTGAATTACTGCCTATATTATAGGTTAAAATACTCAATGAGTTTTATAATTTGAGAGATTTAGTTTGTAAAACTATAAATGTTTAGTTTATTCAGGAATTTGTATTTCCAATATCAAAAGATACAAAAATTAAGACCCAAAACTTTGTATTGGAAAATAAATTGATCACTCCACAACCCCTCGTTCAGCCTCCACCTTAAAATTTGGTTCATGAAACGGCACAAAAGATTATATATTGTATTTTTTGTTTTCGATCTATAATATATATATATATATATAAATATATATATATATATATATATATATATATATATATATATATATATATATATATATATATATATATAAGTGTGATCTGTTAGATGGAAGAATTGGAAATTAGATTCATTGGAAACCAGAGGTTTAAGAGATAATTAATGCAAATTATTAAATAATTTTCAAAGAATGTGTTAGAATGAAGCGCATTGTACAATTGAAGAATCACATTTATCGATTCCGTAAAAAATAATTGCATATATTTTTTAGCAATGGATCACAAACTGTAAAATGTAACTTACCATAAGTTACGATATTTTGACACATCTAGCCTTATCCGTCATCAGAAAATGCATTTAAAAAATATAATTTAACATTTCACTTTTCAAAGGATCACGGATTTAATAATTACAAGCAATAATCATTAGATACGATCAAGGAAATATCAGTAAATCTAAGCTGCGCAAGCGGATATTTGAAACCCATTTCTAAAGTGAGATTACTTCTAAATGGTTGAAATTCATTGACTGTCCAAACTTGTAAAGCGATAGTATAGCTTAATTGTAGCTGTTACGAATAGTGGCTGGCCTCTGATTGGGTGGATACTCTGATACTCACACCCGCGGGTGTAGGTAGCTCTACAGATATAAACTGGCACTTAGCCAATCATAACAGCATTATCTTTTCCTTTACACCTTTCACAACACAACAGACCAACTTTCTCATATGTTATGGAAACCTGCCGATAAAGTAATGGTGTCTCATTTGTAGTTATTCATATCAACAAAACTCTTAAATCAAACGGGTAGCCCCTCACATCTGGATGGATTTTAAGGATGTAACCATCGGTCGTTTTTACCACATAGCACAGTACTACGAGCATTACCTTCCCAGCCAACAAAGGCCCACTCGTTAGTGTCATTCTAAACTTTATATGAATTTCATTTTTCGGTCAGGAGTTTCGTATATGATGAAAGGGGAAAATGCCGGTATCCACCTATACACTTCGTCCTCATGAATTGGATTAATGTAAACAAGATAAATTTTCTTCCCCATGACATTTTTTTTATCGTATTGTAAGAGTTAGGGAAAAGATAAATTTTACTAAAAAAAACAAACTTAAATTTTGTTGCTTATAAAAGAAAATGGTGTTAAATGTTAAATACTTAAGTTTAGAAATCAATGGCATGTTATTTTTTTAGAAGTATTTTCTCTCATTGTGGATTTCAAGCTTAACGTGAGATGCGATTCATGAGAAGCTACAGCAAATGGCAGCAACGTTAGAGTCGAGCCGAACCAGGATCTGACAGGGGCGACTCACCTAAACAGATGTAGATTAAATTTTTCTAATTCTAGAAGCGGTCTTTCTAGCATACTCAATCTTCCCCAGTATATTTCTATCTATACTAAAGAAATATTTAAAACGAAGAGAGACAGAAGGCACACCGAAGCCAAATCATCGAAGTAAACAAGAGGAATAACATTTAAAAAACAAGGTCTGCTCACCAAAACTCGCCTGCTCTTAGTTATATCATTGATAGTTATATCATTCGAAATAGAATGAAAAACAACATAAGGGTTTAAAATCCTGTTAGAATCGGCCGAGTAGCTACCTGTTATTACCAGAATGAAAAAAGTAAAACACTCCCAAATTACAATTTTACTAATATAAAACAAGAAGCGACATCATGTTTACTAGCAGTAGATAATGCTACTGGGATTCCTTACTATTTTATTCCTATTGTTGAAAATTCTGAAGAGAGAATCCCTACTGGTTTAGGTTACGGCCGCAGGAGAAGTTGAGTATAAAAGATCTTTCGAATTTAATAATATAAGTTAGGTTTTCCCCCTAAACATTTCTGATACTGATGGCGAGCATTAAGAAAATGATGATAATAATGTTGAGGAATAATTTATTTTATTTTGAATATAATTCTGGTGATGGAGAATCAACTTTTCATATATACTATACGTCCCAGCATTAAGCAAGATAGCAAAACTGCTACTATAACAATTCATTCATTATTCTTGTAAGGTAAAAATTGTTCTTATCGGCAGTTTTAACACACACCTAGCGTGGATGTGGTCATTTCCCGAAACATAATTTACTGAAATTTTAATCATACCCAACTACATATGATACAACTCAAGTAATCAGGGATAGACTTCTTTCTACCTTTAAAACTTTGTCCATTGAGTCAATGCTTAGAAGTATTCACAAGTATACAATTGACGGTCCAATGGTTTCTGGCTGTGAAGACTGTCTACGAAAGAAAGCTACTCATGAAAAGTATGTTGAATTGCTCTTGAAATGTGCTGTGGTCCACAAGGATTTCTTTCAAACGTATGACTTTAATCCTCTTCTATACCAAATGGTACGGGAGTAGAAATCTACTGCAAGATAAGTTTTTCTCATCATCACCGGTTGGAATATATTTATAAAAAATTGTTAGAAAGCATTTATTCCTGAAGCATATATGACGTTTTATGATCAATTATTACCGTGTAACGTACGTTGCAAATTCATGTAGTCTTTCTCAAATAAGCTAGACAAAATGAGCCTGAAATTTTGGATGCTGATGATATTGAAAATAAATATTTGTTCAACGAAATACCATATTTATCAAACAATAATGTAAAAAGTAAAGCTTGATAGAATAATATTGAGCAAACTTGAATTTCACTACTTATTCTTTTCCATGACGACAATACAATTATTTTGGATTTCCGCAACTCACTAGCCTCCTAGAAAGAAGTGAATTTTACTTTTTCTCTTGAATTTAGACTTCTTAACTGTTAACAAATAATAATCTTCATCGAACACACTTCAAAATGAAATGCAGAAGCTAGGTCACAAAAATCAATTCGCAACTCGACGCAAGTAGGTGAAATGATGAAAATATGATTAAAGAGGACATACTCTAATGATTTGTCTTAATTACTTCATAACCACGTTGATGTCCTAGTAGCAACAAAAAGGCGTTTTGCCTTAAAAAATATTACTCTGATTAAGCTGCAGAAACGTCTATACAATTACTGCAATTAAAGGTGAAGCTTTATCAGTATCCCATTATGCTGAGGATCTTTAATGCCAAGGGTTTGGTTTGAGTTTATTCAATAAAATGGAGGAAAAATCAAGCAAATATGCAAAACAAATGCATCTTTCCGGGATTCAATTTTATTTGCGGTCCATTGCAGTGAAATATTATGTTCTCTCCATTATTTCAGGAAAATGATTCTTTTACATAAACTACGTGTAGTGGAAATATATAAGGAAAATAAATCTTTTTAGTTTTAAACACTGAGGCAGAGTTGGCCTGTAATTACACCTCGTATGTAATCCTTCATTTTATATTAAAACACCGCTCTGTATTAAATATATTAATTTTTTAAAAGAGGGCGATTAAAATCTGAGCGTAGTTTTTGAATAATACTGGTTAAAGTATTAGATCCATTTTTCATCAAATAAATATCAGTTATAAGCCTAATCATCTTCTTTTTTTAGCCGTAATATAGATATATATAGTTTCTATACCTTCCTAGATTTTTCAACACTTGCTAGGTAGGTATATCAATCACATTTTCACTACAGTTTGTATGCATGTCGTGAAAGACTACAATAATGAAAAAGCCCATCAAAATAATTAGCTATGTACAGTAAATCGCTATTTACTGTAGTTCTACACTAAACTTCATGCATTATATCAAATTACACTGATATAATTATACAATTGGTGTTAATACCGTGCAATCATTTTAAAAAACTTATAATAGGCAAATTCATTTAGGCTTCTGATGATATTTATTTCTTTTAATAGGTAAAATATATATATCAATGAAAGAATAGTTTCATTTGTGTTGAACACGTAAGTGTTTCCACTAACGACTAAGGACACCAAAGCACTACTGCATTCTTTGACTTACTGATTGGCAAACTTCAGCCTAAATGTAGGTAGTGATATTTCTACATGCTTTTACCAATGAACCTTTTAATTGTTCATGTGAGGTATGTCTTCTATTTCCAACATTATTTTTAAAAGCTCCCCTCCCTAATGAATTTAAGTATGTTCAAATATGGTGAACCTGGTGAACACTTGATAATACCTCGTCGTCTGCAAGAAAACATTTTCTCTCAAGGTATAATCGGTATCTGTGCCATCAAGAGAAAATGGACCTATAAAGCTTTGGAAGATAAATTAAACTGTTTTATTCTGTAGAAAACAATAACAGAACATTTGCAAAAGAGTGCATCCACGCCATCAAAAATAAAGTTAATATTTAAGTAATAATGATAGGAGTTAAAAATATTATTTTTATTGAGTTCTTAATAATAAAGAGTATTGAAGAAATTTATTTGAGAGATTTACTCTTTTATATGAAATTTACTTTCGCATGTAAATATTTAATATGTATTAATTATTCTCATTATTAATTGCTATTGTCTTTGATAATGCTGAGAAGTATTGAGTAATTTAATTGATAGCTACACTTCTCAAAATGAAAGTTCACTCTCACTTAGCGTTAATTTTGAAAACGTTAACAAGGAACCAATCGAAAACTGCTCATTATATATTTAATAAAGCTAAAATTGTCGTTTTCTTAAAGCCTATTTCATTATTTTAACCCTAACATCTCTATGATGTATAATTAAGACTTTATAACCTTATTAATATATAGAAGTTCGTAAGTTAAAAAACTTTTGTTCGAAAGCACCTGTACTTGTTTTTTATAATACGAATTCCAGGGAATAAGGATACAACTAACGAGATTAGCTAGTGTAACTTTCGTCATCTGATTAATTGCACTATTTAGCCTTACTTTAAAAGCAAAGAAAATTTTACACTTCTTACTTATCTACAGATTAAAGCCATGGTAGTGTTCAGAAAAACGTCACAACTAGACTTGTTTTTGTCAGTAAATTAGAGAAAACTAAACTTTGTGCTATCCTCTTTCATTGCATTAGAGCCCAGGTTTTCATCCTGTTGTAGATACTCCAAGCAGGGTAGACGTAGCAGATGTATTTTGAGCTAAGCCTTTTTAGGTTAAGTATTGGATTTTCAAATCTTTATCAAAACTATTCCTATGCTCTTTCATAGATATTGTGACAATTATTATTTCGGTATTTATTTCCAACTGATATAATTTAGCAATATTTCAAATAACTACTTGCGCAGCAACCCCTGAGTGTTAATTTCTTCAGTGTTTGTATCAATCTATATTACGTATTTCATTTTATATCGAAATACTTGACTATGTACACTTTTTATTATTCGTGTGAATTATCTCAAGCATAGTATCAATTTAATATCGTAGAGCTAAACTCTTCCAAGTCTCTCTATTATATAGAAAAAAATATGGTTCATAAGGTCAAACTATACTATAAAAAACAAATATACCTGAACTTTATAATATCGCATTTATATATTTTTATTTGAGGAGAAATAAGTAAAATTTTGAGAATGCATCCGAGCAGTTTGTTGATTACTTTAATGCCTCAACACTTTGGTAATTTTAGAGCTGTTGTGTACATAATAAAAAATCTATTCTTACTCAAACTTAGAACTGCGACAAAAGATGCATGCTTAGATGCCGTCATTATCAAGCTCAATTTTGAGCGCTGGTAATAAAAATAATATTATTAATACCATATTTCGTGAATGATAGATTTGGACATCTCGCTACAGTCGTGTTAGCAACTAGCAACTCATTTTTGCCTAGGTATTGAGGTATCTGTAACGGACCTG
Organism: Ceratothoa steindachneri; assembly: GCA_963969495.1. Taxonomy (NCBI): domain Eukaryota; kingdom Metazoa; phylum Arthropoda; class Malacostraca; order Isopoda; family Cymothoidae; genus Ceratothoa; species Ceratothoa steindachneri. Next base: position 140,697,569 of record OZ018328.1, on the reverse strand, counting down.
AGCTCAGGCGAATGGGAATCAGACCTATGACAATTACAGGGAGCTAACAAGAGCGACAAACTATCTTGGTGTGTATAAACAGAAAGCAATGGAGGTTGAGTTTTATTTATGTATCCCAAATCATAAAATAATTTAAATAGATATACAAAAGGTGTCCTAAATATATTGGTAATTAAGTTACTTCAATCAATATATATATATATATACAAGAAATATATAGAAAGTGTATTGAAGTCATTATTAATCAACTTATTCAATAAATTAGATGAAAAAATTAAACGAATTTTCTAAGATTTGCAAAACGCAAACATTATGGTTTTGATTCTAAAAAACAGACCTATTAACATCTTGAGGCTAGTGGATTACCCTGTATAATCGAGAATTTAAACTAATACAGTTCTTTCAGCGCTATTAATGCAATAAGAACTATAGGAGAGTTAAATGGAAGTAATGTTAATGATACGGACTAGTCAAGGAGAAACTAGATAGATTTAAATGGAAAAGTGGCTCGGAGAAGGTAAATGAGGCAATTATCCCAGGTATATCCTATTAAGTGCAAGCATTTAGGTTCTATAAATTTAATATATCCTCTAAAGGCAAGGAGAGATCCATTTGGGCATGTGTCTACGTGCGCCTAATTGTCAAGTTTGTTGTGAATATGCTTTTGTTACTCCTATCTCGATTAAATATGAAGTGATTAATTTCTGAGAACCCTTAACATTAGCCAATGAAAGATAATGCAGGGCGAAATGGTACATAAATATATGATAGAGATTTCCATGTTAATATATTGAATAAGTTTGAGACTTCTACAGCCCAATGTCATATTGGAAAAAATGTGTGGAGTAGCTTCCTGAAGTAGGCTAAAAATTTGAAGCCAAAAGTTCTGAGTGCTGCATTTGGAAAAAAATATCTACTGTTGTTATCAAGAGTTCTGGAGTCATTAGGAGAAAGAAAGTTTCAACAGCCGTTGAGGAATGAAAGCTTATTATTCCCAGTAATTTCTCCCTTTGCTAAAGTCCTCCTCAGAGTAAATAATTTTTTAACAGAATGATAAATTAAACTAATAATTATTTTGTGCATTCATATATAAATTACTCTTTGAATACATGTTTACTAATGAAATTATCATCTTAAAAATATTTTCTGCTTCAAAATAAAATGAGTGAGGAAAGAAGAATGGTTTGGTTTTTAAATAAAATATATTATTGAGTAGAGTCATATATCCTGAAAGCTATTCTATTCGTTGAGTAGGTTGAAGTTAATCTGAAATCATATATAAATGCTTCTAAGGAAATGAAAGAAGTTCCTGGCACTCATATATATAATAGAAAAGAGGTTTATAAGTAATGATTTGAAGGCAAAGACATTCAAAATATTTTAAGTTTTAGATAACTTCCAAAGTGTCATTAAGTTTTATGGAACGACGACGTCAAATGGACAGGCAAGGGCTTAACCTAAAACCTGCTTTGATAATGTTAGTGTCCTAATATTTAAAAGATTTCTAAATTTCTTATAACTTACCCTCTCTGAAAATTGAGCAAGAAATTATGTCGATATACAAAACCGAAATATTTCTAAATTAATCTAAGAAATATAATTTTGGAGTTCGGATGAAGACAATGAATTAGACTTCAGAGAAAAGAAATATGCCTCAAAATTTGCGCCAGTTCCTTGTAATTTGCACTCTTCCCATTAGAAGGCTACTTTCTCAAGTTTTGGAACGGATAGGACGAAATCATTATGTCAATAGAGAAAAAGAAACCATAAATAGTATTATATAGAGGTAATTTCGATTCCATTCAAAATTATATCCCTAGGATTTGGGCTATAGTCAATATTAGCCTCAAATTTATGAAATCCTTAAAACAATACCAATTGTGTGTTCCGTCACTACTTGTTAAAGTTGATTGTAACGCTAAACTAAAGAGAGACGTGACTGATTTAAGGTGAATGAGAAAGTTGAGTTGATAATATACTCTCATGAAAAAAATATTAATAGTTGGCAGATTATTATTCCTATAGAGAAAATATTATTAATTACGTCACAGAGATAACTTTAATTTAAGTATACAGAATTGGATTGGGTAATAAATAGCTATAGCAACTGAGGTACTAAAAATTCAAATACATTTTATTTTATTGAACTGCTCTGAGTCATGACTTTTATTGCTTAGAAATCTGGAAGGGGTTTCTTATAAAAATAAATTTTGGATTATTTTGATTTATTTGAACTAGAATTAAATCACTGTATAGAGCTGGTTTAGAGTGGTAAAATGTTTAACTAATATGTATATATTTATTTTCATTCGTTTTTAAAATTTACGTGATAGAAATATTCTTTTGAATAGGTAAATTATTATAAGTTTATTAAAAAGGCTAAATTTTTTTAAAATAATAGGAAAAAACAGTGTAGTACTTAGCTGAATCCAAAAGTGTGCTCTGTTATGTCCCTTTGAGAAAGAAATTTTATTTCAAGCAGCTTTGCTATTCAATCAAATGAGTAAAATGATGAAAAAATTGGTTAAATGAATGATGTGTAATTATAATCTTTCTTTGAATATTTTTGTTGTAAAAATTGTTAGAATATCTTTCAATTCTAGAAATTATTCTTTCTTAAGAAGAGCATGCAACAATTGCTGCTCTCCACCAATGTGACTTGAAATACAAAAAGCACGATATATAGGATCGTTAATGACATTCAAAAGACTGGTTATACTCGTGGGAAGAAATCTTCTGGCCGCTCAAGTGCTTTAAATGAACACCAAGATCACCTCTTTGGTAAGGCTGAAGCTCAAAGTTTGGGTTGCCTGTAATGACAAGCTTGCTCACATTTAGAAATAAGGAGAATTAAACGCTGCACCACCTACAGTAAAACTGAGGCTTTGGGCAAACGTCTCAAATCTAAAACGGCTGCGAAGAGGTCTCAGTTCAGCAGGAAGAACCTCGCGAATAGTCTTAACTTTTGAAGGAAATATGAAAAATGGAATATTAATGTATAGGCCAAAGTTATAGTCTCTGATTAAGTTTGCTTCCGCTTGTTTTGAGACTACAGGACGATCTCTCGTTAGAAGAAAAGGAAAGCGCTTTCACGAGACCTGTATCGTGCTCACGATAAAACATCCGCACAATTTATCTTTTTTTGTCTTCTTATCATCTAAGAGAACTGTAACTCTAATAATTGGTCCAGGAAAATCTCTAAAAACTAAAAATCGTAATAAAATATGCTTCATTAACATCTATTTTCAACAATTCAGGATGAATTTGGCGATAATTACTTTATGTTTAATTATGGTAGTGCATCTTATTAAAAAGCAAATGCAATTTCAAAGTTATTGTCTTAAAATAAAATACAACCTTTCAGACCCTTCGTCTGAGAATTCGCCAAATTCCAACCTAATATTTAATTTGTGAGCATTAATTAAACTAGCATTTGATAATCATAAGTCATCCTGTTCTGAAAAGTTATGGGTGCTTATTAAACAAAAGGAGATTAATATCAGTCAAGATATCATCAGAAATTTGGTCTACAGCATATAAAAACGAATTGTAGCTCTCTTCAAGCACAAACACCATCATTGTAAACATTGGTTGCACGCATCATTGAATTTATTCAATGCTAAAATGGTTTAGGGAGAAATATTTGTTTATATTTCACTTTCAAACCATGGTATAAAGATATTTAATATAATGTAAGCTTGATTGGTTCTTTTATTTTTCAGATGAAAAATATTGTAACATCAAAACATTTGTCTATGTCTGTACTTGAAAGAAACAACGGGAACCCTTTGTTGAGAGCGTGTGCTATGCGCTCAGTCTTTTACTGGCATTTTCGAAGTGGCTTGGATGATCAAAAAGTGCCTATTAGATAGAAGTTGTTAGATTACGCGAGAAAATCCATCACTCTCCTTTGATGAAAAATCGCCTAAAAATTGCGTCTTGGAGTGAACTTGTAGTGTTTGGAGTTCTTCTATCTTATGTAAACATTTCCAGCACGTTCTAGGTAGTCTTCGCGTTTGGAACGAGAATTCTTTCTATGACAGTTGAGGGTTTTGAGGCTTTTTCTTACTTAGAAAACTTATTTCATTGTAAATCTAAGCCTGCGGAGGTGATCTAAACCAGTAGTTAGGTTTGGGTGCGGACTTGGGACAAGACAGAAAATAAAAAAAAGTTATTCGTGCTCACAAGCTGGGAAATAATTTTAGGTGCAATACAAAGAAACACACGCAAAGAATTTTGAATAAAAGAAATTTCTAATTTCACACTAAAGTACAAAATATATTAAGCTAATACTTCTTTCCGAAGCGTTTTCCTTCTTATACATAGGTTAAAATGGGAATGTAGTTGGAAGGTATAGGCTTTCCGAAATGACAAAGCGGTTGTAACCAATTCGAGTGTTGCAGTAATAACGGAATACTGTAGAAAATCGGTGATGAGGCGTATCGAGAGAGGAAAACAACGAAGAGATGGTTGTTTTAGAATATACTCGGCCTCATTTTTCTTTTTCACAAATGGTTACGAATGCATGACTTCTTTTCACATCGGTCATGAATAAAGTTTTTGCTCAAATCATCTTGAGTCCATGATCTTCTTCCTCCATGCTCCTCTAATTTATGTAAATGTCCGATGGAAATAAGAATAAAAATTCTAGTGTATCAAATCTAACCGGTTTTGGAATAATGATATATGAGAAATATAAATAAGGAAGAATTAAACTACCTTATACCATTGTTGAGCCTCAGTCGATTCGCGTCCAGGGGTCGATATCTTGGACAGGTATCTTGGATCCTCCATGAATTCTCATATAATGTGGAATTATCTCAAACTCATAATGATTTACTTTACTACTCTGTATGCTTCTTTATCACTTTAATATTCTTCACATATATGTTTATTCAAATACAATCCACTCGAACCGAACGAATGAAATAGTGACGTGTTGCTGGTTTCGTTTACTTCATAGTGCGCTAAACCATTGACTTTCTCTCGACAAGAATGTTAAATCCTGTACAGCTCGAGACCACCTAAACTACTGTTTGGGCCAAGCAAGTAAGCACCCAAATGACGTCATTTTATGCGCTGTTAGTACTGCCATTTAGTATTTATTGATTGTGTTATTTGTGTATCCATATGCTTACCACCAAGGTTAGTCCCGATCACCAATTGGTAAAAGCTAATATTTATTTACATTTTGTTCTTAATCGATGACATTATAATCATGTAAAGAGTAATTATTGACTTGAAACTAGACGCCATTAGCTTTTACTCTGTGATGTAATTCCCAACTGACTGACTTTTCTAATTGTTCGATGGTCTACTCGTCTAAGGTTGTAAAAGCCCCTGCATCTAGGACTATAATTCAGCAAAACAAACTTCAGATTTTGATAACTTATGTTGGCATAGTGATGTGTTAACTTGTCCCAACAGAAAAAAATATACTCCCAAACTAATCCCTGCATTTCAGTAAGTTATTTTAAAGCAAAACTTTGCATGGCGTTTATCAGGTTTGACTTTACCACAGGCAATAAAGTATACTGTCTAGGCTGAAAGAGCTGCAGAGTCGTTGAACTTTACTTCTTGGTTTGACGCCTTCCATCGATGAATAAACTTTGTGAGTTCTTATATTTTCTCCAAAGCGTTTTTGTTTTTACTTTTGGATAGAATCAGACGTAATTCCTATGCGAGAGTGATGATTCATGACAGGGTCATACATATAAAAGTACTCTACAAACAAAAAAAGTTTTCTTTCACCCTCAAGAATGATGTAGAGTGACCACCAACTCACGCTAAAGCCTACTACATATAGATTTTTTCGAATACTCTTTCTTACCTGAGTCAACCTGTCTCTATGTTCAATGAGTTCTGTCTCTTATGGCTTACAAACAAATATTTTTGCCATTTTCAAAAGAATAACATGTAAATGATTGTCTACCTCATCATATACAGAAACCAAATTAGGATCATCAGCTGAGTGTGTTAGCTTTAACAGTTTATTCCTTCGAGTATTGACGAAAGCTTGAGCTATGGAAGTGAACTTCTCCACACTTAAGATTAGAGCAAGTATCTTACCCTCCTGCCTGTTATATTTTTGCCAGCTTGAATGTTACATCAGATCTCAGTTTAAAACACTTGGCTGCCCTCCTGCCATCTTTTTAACCTTCATTTGATGGTCTTTATTATGCCGTGTAGTTACAGCCATTTTACTATATATGCCTTTGGTAGTTGTGGATCTATATGCTTACTACTACGGTAGGTTCTTTTTAATTTACCGCAGGTAATGACGTAAACCGTCTGGTTGAAAGAGTTGTTGAACTCTACTTGATAGTTTGATGATGTCAGTCCACGAATAAATTTTCTGAGTGAGTCGGAGATGATAGAGTTCTTTTATCCAATTTTTCAAAAAGTCTTCAGTATAAAAACAAGCAGAAATTTATGATAGATCTCCGTTTTCTTTTAAAAAGAGCGTGATATAAAAGTACTAAATTAAGGTTAGTAGCTTAATGTTAGAGCATCAGACTGGCAATCAGCAGACCAGGGTTCGAGTCCCGGTCATGAATTTCAAAATTTTCCCCTGGCGTTATTTCTGTTTTTTTTCAGTAAGGATTGTCTTCATTGTGCCGCACTTTGCTCTATATTATTCTAGTGTTCTTCTGATGTCCCTTCTCTTACCTTTAAAAAACTCCTGTTTCTTGTTTTATAGCTCATTCGCGTAAAATTTATCATTCTATTGTATATATATATATATATATATATATATATATATATATATATATATATATATATATATATATATATTCCTGGAGAATCTGCTGCTTTTGCAGATTCTCCACGAGAATGAAGCAGCACAAATGCGACTTAGTCCATGGAAGCTTACCTTCTAGCCTCAAAAATATACTCTTTAGTTTCTAACTGTGGATTTAAACTGGTTTCAACTCCAGTCCCATATAACAAAACTTTGAACAAAAGAATGGTACTGAGTAGATTTCAAATCTGCTTAAGTTAATGATGACGTGTTGCTCCCAGATGTCAGAGAATTCAAGTGGGTAAAAGAAATAGAATTGGAAGTAAGAAAGTTAGTGTTATCAGGCACTATTCTTGTGTTCAATTATTAAAATGAGTGAAGAGCGAACCTCAAGTTTTGCTTTAAATTATTACAAAGTAAACACAAATTGTTAGCAAAAAGCTTAATCCAAAGAAATATTACTCAGTACTCCTACTGTATGAGTTTTCTCACTGTGTTTAAGATTGGGTAGGCTTCAAACTTAAACTTTTCTTCATTTACTAAGTATGTCGTAACTTTTAAGATTTTATTTCAAGCTATGCTTTTAATTGCATTTCACGCTCCCTTGAAGAAAGATTAAGGGTCGTAGAGACTTCATGGTTTATTTTTATCTCTATATGAGAACATACAATACACTTTCCTTAATTTATTTCATATGCTTTTAATAATTTGCCATAAAACGCTTCGCTACTTAATACCTTTATCTTTTTTTTACGACTAAAACTTCTTAAGAAAGAACCCCCCACATCATTATTTCTGATTGATTGAAATTTCATCATTGTTTATAGAACTATAAATTAATTTTTCAATAATTAATGTTAAATGCATATCATATTAAATACAAGTAAATTAACGAATTTGAGCGGAATTTATTGTTAACATAAACGTTATTAAAGTGATTAATTATACAGAACAAGAGACAAAACTGGTTAGTGAAATAGATTAATTTCAATGTTTTTTCGTCAAAGATGTGGACCTGTGAGGAAAGTCTTTAGGACTAAGAAATATTTTCACGTCTATTCAATCTTTTCCTTTATTCTTTAGAAATCTCTCTAAAAATTAAAGAGGAGAGTCTAGAATAATTTATAATCAATATAACTTCAAGGAAAGACAAAGACAAAAGCCACCTTAATCGTCTAAAATAGGAAAAATAAAGCGAGGAAATTTTCGTGCTGGCAAATTCTTGAGCGCCATTCAAGAAGGAAGAAATTACTATTGACTTGACAATTGCAGATGTGTTTAGCGCTGAGAACTGGAAGGATTTCCTACCAACCCCTAACTTAGTTGATGGAGGCGAAAGCCGAGGAAGGTGTGGTGAAGGAGCAGGGAATGGAGGGATCTTTTTAAAGAGGAGGGAGTTGGGGACCGTTCAGGAAGTACTGGCAATGGAAAACGGAGGAGGAAGAAACAAATCATGCGGGGCCGATTTGGCTAACATTTGGCGAGTCTATTAAGCTTGAAACTGGGCAGCTGCTTGCTAGATCTTTGATACACGATGGCTAGCGCCTTCCTCTTCGCATCGATCGAGGGAGGAGCTATTATCAGCCAGGAAGTTTCAGCCGTCGCTACACCGTCGAAGAGAAGAGAGTTAAATCTCTTATCTTTTAGGGCAATTTTTTTCTATATCTACATAATATACACTTTTATTTAGATATATATTAAGAAATCATTCTTTTTTTAAATAACAGTGTGCAACAATGATTTTGCTACAGAAAAGAGAAAGTAGTTTTCTATTGTAGTTTTTTGCGTAGATTACGAAAATGACCTTTATCTTTCAGGTAATAACTTCAGTTTTTTTTATAATCTGCACATTTAATTTTTTAATAATATTAGATTATTCAGTATATAGAGGTATGACATATTTGTTATTATTTTTATTTTATTTGATAAAAAGTACAAAGATAAGTGGAAACAAAAACTTATTCAGCAAAAGAAATTAATAAGTCATTTTAATACATGTCAGAGGCTGGTATTATTCAAATATATTTAAAACACTAATGAAGAATTAAGATTTTGTCAAAATTGCTCAATTCTATACAATAGTCATATATTTTTAGAATATTTAGGCTTATTTTCCTTTATAACGATTTTCTATAGTAGCAATATCTTGGTAGAATCTTTCACCATGCTCATTGATGACGTCTGCTGGATTCTTTGGAAAGAAAGACAGTTGGGAATGCAGAAAATGCACCTTTAGTGACATACTACATCCCAACTCATTATAAGACCTAATCCAATTCTGAACAAGAATTTGGTAATTTTCTGATTTGGGCCTTCCAAAAAGACAATTACATACACCTTTGAAACTATGCTAGGTCTCAAATTCTGGCTTGCTCAATTTTGCCTCAAATTCACTATCTACCATAAATTTTCGAGTCTGAGGTCACACAAAGATTCCTTCTTTCATTTTAGCATCACTAATCTTAGGAAATTCTGTTTTTAAATATAAGAAGAATGTCTGGTCATACTTTAAGGCTTTTACAAATTGTTTCATTAAATCTAATTTTATGTGAAGTGGTGGCAAAATTATGTTTTCCTTAAACACCAATGGTTCACGTATGACATTATGTCCACCTACTTTTAGCTCTTCTCTTAAAGGCAATTCTGAGCGTATGTAATGTTCTCCCCGAGCTCTAATGTCCCACTGGCACAAAAAACACATGAATTTTGTGTAGCCTAACTGCAAGCCACTTAAAATGGCTACTACCTTAAGGTCAACACAAATCAACCATTTATGCTCACTTTATTTAATGCTTTTTAAAATGAATTATAAATTCTCATAAGTTTCTTTCTAAAACAACACAGTGAGCTACTGGTATCGATGGTAGTTTATTTTCATTAGACAGAAGCACGGCTTTACTACTATATAAAGAAGCGTCAATGAAAAGTCTCCATTGCCTTGGCTCATAATGTATTATATCTAATTCTTCAAAGAGATGTGGAATATTATTACAGGAGTACAAATTGTTGTCAAATGGAAATTTATCTTGTAAAATGTTTGATCGAATGCGAACCTTAGCAATTTGAACATCTTCTGTTACTAAATTACTTTCTTTCATTTTCGAACCAGTAATTCTGTTTGTTGCTTTATTAAGTTTAGATCTCTCACAAGATAATCTCGATCAAGATGTAAAAAAGGTTTTGGAGTATTATCAACAGTTTCAAGTCCATAAATTTCAGTTTCTAGTTCAAATGATTCCATATCTGATTCATCAGAGTTAGACAAAACAATTTCTGCAGGTGGTTCAGGTACTGGAATGTCTTTTGTGTGAGGTATAGGCTGAAGCACACTTAGTTGTTTTACCTAAAAGTATGGAAATTATATGCATAAAATTTGAAGTTAAGTTCATATGTGTTATTACAATGAAGTGTTTCTAAACTTAGATAATTTTATATTTAAAAAAAATAACATTACAGTTTACTACTTCAAAATATAGGTACAGTGGACAATAAACAATTACTTACTTTGTATGTCTACCAAACATAAATAGTAGTCATTGGCATGGTCTTGAGACCCTCGCCATACCATTAGAACACTAAATTGAAGGTTTTTTATTTTTCCTTTAGACTATTTTGATAAAGAATTAAAGCAAGTTTTGCAACAGATATATGGTGCCCATGGTTTATCTTGGTCGCTAATTTTACTTGCAAAATACAAATTATCTAGTTTTTTCACTAGAGAAAAATATTTCTTTGATTTTTTTATAATATTACTGAACCACATATGTAGCAGAATTTATCTGGGCTATTTTCACACTGTTCTCTTGGCATTTTAATTAAAATTGTTGCTTCTATTTAAAATTTTATTTAATAAATAACCTGAAAATAAGAAATAAAAGAATGAAATTCGCTAAAATCTTCAAAATTTGACAAAAACAGTAATTGGCAACTTACAAAAAACTGGAGTCATTTCGATAAAAATTACTTCCATTTTTTAAATCTATACATAAAACTACATTAAAAGTTAAATTTTGCTAGACAGTGTAATTAACAGGTTTTAATATTTTGTGCAATATATTGCTTATTAAATACTCATATAATATATAAACTGTTTATTAAATATTTATATTTCAATAAAGAAAAGTATTTGGAAAACTATGAATCAAAGTGAAGGGAAAAACATAATTTAAAGAGACCCAACGGCGAAGATATGAATGGGTACGTTAAAATGTGCATTCATTGGTTATTAGGCCTTATCATTAATTATTAACTCGTAAAAGAGTTAATAATTACATATAATGTCTAATAACCGATGAATTATTTACATATCTGTCGTATAACTTCATCTCTTCGAATTTCCATCTCCTTAGATTTTACGACATTATCACAACACAGTTGAGCAAAATCTAGGTTCAAAATACAATTGAATCATAAAATAATTAATCATTAGTAAAGAGAAATACAGAACAAAAATATGTCCAATAGTTTCTAAATATTACGAGTAAACAACTTTATAAAATTTAATGATGAATTGATAGGATGCTTATTATAATATTAGATAAAAGGCCTAATTCCCGACAGTGCTAAGTAATATCTAACTAGAAATCGGTTTTTCTTTCCAAACATTATTAGGTAGAGTTATGAAAAAAGAGCTAAAGGTAAGAAACACAGATAATTGCGGCTAATAATATAGTAGAAATAAGTGAATATACTCGTACTTTGGACATTAATAAAATTATTAATAAATATGTCATGTGAATGAAAAACATTCACATGACATATTTATGATAAAATATGATAGATAAAAACAATCTGAATTAATAGAAAAAAAATTAACCTATAATTTGGCACACTAAAATGTTTAAATGACAAAAGGGATTATCGAAAAAAAAACGTTTAAAACTAGACATAAATTTTGTGTTATTCTACTAGAAGCAAAATAAAAATATGGTAGAAAAATAAAGTGGAAAAGTTTTAGACATCATGCGAATTTTAACTGCTTCTAAAGCCCTTTAACTTAATTTAGGCATGCAAAGAGAAACCCAAAATACGGCTAAAATTAAGGTTAAACTATATTTTTATCTTGAGAGTCTGTTCCACCCCAGAATGTTACGTCTACCATAGGCAATAGTAAAATACCTGGAAAAATATATGCTTTTCCTGCTCCAAAGTTTGATATATCTTCCATACATTTTCACATCAACCATCATTCCCATTTTCATTAATGATAGCCACATTCAAACTTTCTGACAAAGACAAAAATAATGGAGGGTGATTAATCCCAACTACTAAGAAAATATATTTACTCCAAGCATTATCGAGAGATACATATATATCAAGAGAGCCAAAAAGATATAAAACAATATATCTATCTATCTATATATCTCTATCTATCTATCTCTATATATCTATCTATCTATCTATATATATCTATATATATATATATATATATATATATATATATATAGAGAGAGAGAGAGAGAGAGAGAGAGAGAGAGAGAGAGAGAGAGAGAGAGAGTAAGCCTAAGAACTGTCTTCAGGCCTCTAGAATTACTGAAATAGTTCTAGAGTGAGGCGATAGTAGATTACTTTGAAATTACTTTCTAGTCAATTCGTTGGGACACACGAGGAAAAATTTCTCTTTCAGGCGGAAAGGAAAATCACATTAAGAAAAGGTTTGCCTCGAGTGCTGTAGGAGAGAAAAAAACTCTTTGCTCAAACTTCGATGTCGTTATTTTTCCTATGTAATATCAAATAAATATATATATATCTATATATATATATGGGTGAGAATGGATGGGGAGAAAGAAAAGTCCAGACACTGAACAGAGCTCTTTATTGACGTTTCGCCTCTTGGCTTCCTGAGGAAGCTAAGAGGCGAAACGTCAATAAAGAGCTCTGTTCAGTGTCTGGACTTTTCTTTCTCCCCATCCATTCTCACCTATACGTCGAGTCTTTCATGATATATATATATATATATATATATATATATATATATATATATATATATATATTTATATACCACTAAGATTAATTTCGCAAAGAATATCGACGTTCTTTGTCACCATGAACAGAGAATTATTATTTTCTTTGACACCTGAGCATATAATAATCCACTGAAATCTGAGAAAGTAACGATGAAAGGTAAGATAATTGACTCATAACGAAAAACAGCATTATTCCATACTTACATCTCTCCTATTAATTGTCTGAATTTAAGATATACTATTAACTTATAATTTGGAAGGAAATAAGCACCAATAATTGTGGTTTTCACATCAGAAACAAACAAATACCACGTGACAATCCGTCCAAGCATGAGAGAAAGTGGTAGAGTCTTGATAGGAGCTTCTGTCACGGCCTAGATGGAAATAAAGATCTATACAGTTTTATTGTATAAATGTGATCCTGGTATTAGCAAATTAATTGATCCAGTGCTGATGAGGAATTGCCTGCTTGTATTGGGGTCATTAATTTGCAAACAAGCTTTCGCATTGCCACCTTATCTTCGAATTTTCTTCCTGGTTGGTAACGTTTTTGCATCCGGAACGGCATATATGTGTCTTATCTCTGAATTTCATATGCTATCAGCAACCTCCGTTATAAAATTTGCAAGTACTCTAGCGAGATATAGAGTAGCTTCCTATCAAAAGACCCATCTTTGAGATGGTAATTACTTGGAGTGAGGGAAGATATTTATGCAGTAATTCTAAGCAGGACTTCTGGAATAATTTCTCATTGGTTAAGGAAACTTCCCGGTAGGTCAATTTTTTAGAGTACAGTCTACTATTGGTTGAAAGGAGTGACAACTGATAAAATCTTAAGAGTTTGGTGAGTTCGGTTCGGAGGCTGTCACAGAAAGGATTCCGTGAGGAAGCTCTTATTAAAGGTATCACCCAGCAGGATATTACTTTTGATATCTGGCTTGTATAATCAACCAAGTTAACGATGTAATGGCTCGACTCTCGAGGGATAATGGCATAGTTAGTGACCTAATGTTCCCCGCAAAATATCCCTCGAGAAAAAAATTGAAAGGAAAGCTAATTTAAAAAAAGCAATAAGTAATTCACAATGAGAGATAGTAAGATAGGAAAGAGCAGGTCAGGAAAAATCCATGAGCTCCTCGCATAAATACCAAGAAGACAAAACAGACAAAGCACAATTTGTATCAAAGAAGTAAATGAAAGGAATAAGCCAAAATGACTAAACTATCTAAAACCTATTTGCAAACAGGATTGTTTTTTTGGTGTTCTAACTTCTTCAAACTTAAACATCAAGAGAAATGTAAAAAATCCATAAAATATATATTTGCATAATTCTACAACATCGGAATGTGAACATATATTCTATATTGTTCCATTACAAAGTTAATCTCTAACTACATTATTTATTGATAAATAATAGAACAAATTTTTAAAAAGGCAGTCTATGAGGTAAATACTCAGTCCGCAATGCTAGAAGTCGAGAAATGACAATTTTATAATAATTTTTACTATAATGTGATATAGTGATATAAACGATAAATATTAATGCAGGGTTGTTTACTGCTAAATTTTAATTAACTACCCCAAGCAAATAAAATATTCTCCAGCAGCACCTAATTCATCATAAACACGCCTATTAGAGAAGAGGAAATCTTCAATAAAAGACCGCATACCACCCTCATAATTCATTAAAGTATTTATTTGCCTTTTCCTAATCTTTATAAAATATCAGTTATGATAGAGTTGATGAAGATTTCAAGACAAAAGTAGCTTTATCAAATCATATCAATTTACTTCCAGGTTTTAAGCCTGAACGAGACGCTGATGGTCTATAATTTATCTAAACTCATGACTGTGAATAGGTAATACTTAGTCTTTAATCGCATCTTATAATTACAGAAAGGCCGTCAAACTGCCTCAAAATAAGGAACATTTGGCATATAATTTTTTTTCTATCTTGACGCATATTTTATAAATAGAATTAGAATTATACGCAAGAATGTTGCCTAATAGTAAAACTTCGCGCTGGTAGTTTCCTGATATTGATAGCTCTGGCACAGCTAACGAACGATGACAACCCCATGAGAGCGACAACTAGTAACATCTAACTCCTCCGTGATGTTAATTTAGTGCCATTGAAAGAGAAAGAGCCGAATGATAGAGCATGTTTTAATCGCCTTTAATTAATAGGGCAGAAAATGATCTAGGAGGCTCTCGAGGTTATCGTTATTCGGCATTAAAAGAATCCAACAACTCTTTTTCAGCACCTCCGAAACGCCACTGCTGATGACTTCCATGTGACACATCTGAGTCAAGCTCTTCTCAGTTAGTTGTCTATCCATTTACGTAATACAAATCTTGCAGGCGTTCGGTAAAGTTCAACCTCTCGATAGTTCGGCAGATACTGCCAAACGCGTCTTAGCTTGGATTGCGTTAAGTGACCATGGGTTAGTCACCGGTGCCGCATACAATCGTCGAACCTACCGACCTATTTTCCCAATGCGCTTAGGAGTCGAAAGTTTGTGAATCTTTGAACTGGAAAGGCCATTCCTCATGGTGGGATACCATCGAACGTGGTCTCCGATAAAGTGGAGGGGAGGGGGTTTCAAAGGTTGTTCTTTTTCACCCCTCCCTTCCATACGATGAAACTTTTCTGAGAGAGAGGAAAGAACATCGTAAATTTAGATAGGAGGAATTGTTATTAAGGTGTCAGACGGATAAAAAATAACGGGGCACCTGACCTATATTTGACAGGCTTACAAAAAGGCTATGATATTGATCTGAGCAAAAAGTAATGTAAATAGGTCGCCAAAAATTTACATTTAAATTAAGGAACAAAAGTAGAACTTTGTCTAAAAGGGTAGGGGAACAACAACACAAAGAAAACAAACACTATATTAAATAGGTATCTACAGGGACACTAGATACATGTGCAGAGTTCAAAAGACGAAAAATAATATATACATGATTGTATATCACAACACGGGAGATGGGAGAGGGTAATCACCATCGTGTTCAATGCATACTACTTGCACGACATTGAGGGCGTCAGTGAGATACACCGCTTTCAATGGGTCTCTTCATCGAAGGTCACAATATTGTTGATACACGCACGGTGGTGATCTTTCTTCAACACATTAATGTGTAAAACATTATATCCTGAGGGGGTTCTAATTAGGTAATCCCCTGGTCCATTTGACTCTTAAACGGAAAAGGGGCCCTTCCACTGGCTCAGGAGTTTGTTATTCTCCGTGAGAAGTAGAAACAACACCCCTTCGCCAGGCTTAAATCTTATTTCCTTCGCCTTTAAATCGGAAAATGTTCGATACTTCTTCAAATTTACCTGAGCATTTTTGTATGCGATGTTGGCACATATCACGAGACACTTTCGGAAGTCTAGGAGGTACGAATAGAAGGATTTGATTTTGTTATCCAGAAGGGGATTGGTGAAAATGTCCTTTAAAATAGCAAGGAGGCCTAGAACATTATGGCCATACAGTAATTTAAAGGAAGCTAATCCTAGGGTCCTATGGGGGATTTCGCGACACGCAAACAGTCCCAACGGGTGAAAAACGGTGCCATTTACGGGGCTGGTCTATATACAGTTTTCTGAGGATTTCTTTCAATGTGCCATTTAGCTTTTCGCAAACTCCGTTTGCGACTGGGTGTTATGGAATGGTAAAAAGAGGTTTTATCAAGAGGAGCTTGCCGAAATTCTCGATAAGCTCGGAAGTAAATTGTTTTCCTGAGAAAATAGAAATGAGGGCTTTGGCGCAAGAAACGCTATCAATGCGCTTAAGGGAAACTTTCTCCGGGAAACGGGTAGCGAAGTCTACCAAACTGAGGACGTAACTGTGTCCTTCACTAGACGGGGGATGAATGGGGCCAATAAGATTAAATGTCACACGAGAAAAAGGTTCCAAGATGATTGGGATTTTATGATAAGGGGGGTGGCTTGATGCGCCCTTTTGCTGATATCCTTTGGCAGGCATCGTATGATCTGCAGTAATCTGCAATTTTTCTGGACGCACCCGGCCAATGCAGGACTTGGGGGACGTGAGAATTGGGAACACACAAGGATTGTGTTTCAGGTTTGCTTCCGTCGGAACATATACGATGTAACAGCTCATCCTTGACAAGGTATGAGATGTTTTTTCCACCACGGCGAGTTTTTGCTTCCAAATCTTGGCTTTCTCCCAACGGAAGAGGAGAGTTGCGCACCCCTTCTGTGCGCGGGGAAAATCCTCGTTCCGGAGGGTCTCAATCCCCGGATCGACGGGGTTTTCTAAAGGAACTGGTTCCTGAGAAGTCTTGGCGGCCTGGCACGGGTTACCACGGGTTGTGCTACCGGGTTACTTGTAGCCTGTGGGCTCTGAACAATCAGTACAGAGCAAAACTTAATTGGGTCTGCTATCACTTCGACCCAACCAGTCAAATACTCACATTCGATGTGGCATTTTACAATAGGGAAACGATTCGCTCGCCCGAGGTAATCATGGACCACAGCGAGCTTTTGGTGGTCAGGATCGACCGGGAAAAGTAAATTCTCGGATACCACGATGCATGTGCACCCAGTGTCACTTACAAAAGTGTACATACGGCATCCGTTCACGGCTCGATTTTCAAATTTCAAACCACCGGGGGAGCTTTTATTAAAGATAAAATTTACTTTGTGACCAGAGTTTTTGGTCGACGACAGAGACGTAGTGGAATCTTGAAGAGACAAGTGAGGAGCAGTAGTAGCATTAACTTAGTGTACCTGATGGAAGGACACGCTTCTAAATTTTGAATGTTTAGAACAGTTCGTGCGTACATGTCCTTCTATTCCGCACGTAAAACAGATTATTTGCCTTCTGGGGGTATAACAACGCGGGAGGAGCAGTAATTATAGGCTTAATGTCTCTTGGTTCCGAAGGAGGGAGGTTCCTAGGTTTCGAAGGGCCTTGAACTTTCAGGAATTTAGCAGTATTTCTTGAGGGAGCCTAGAGGTATTAATCTTAGACTTGGAAGGAGACGGTGAAGGCTTCTTCTTAACTTTGGGATACAAGTTATAGCTACCTGCGTAAACATCAGCCTCTTCTAGGAAATCCTTGAACGTAAAGCAGCGCTTTTCCTTAAGGAAGGCGCAGACTTTGTTGGTCAGGGAAGCTAACAATTGATCTATTAGGACGAAGTTCAGAAGGAACTCGTATTCTTGGGGGACTTAAAACGCATCTAACCAAAATTGGAGGTGTTTCTGGAGGGTGTACCCAAAATGGCGAAAGGTCTGACCGGGACGGATCTTTTTGTGACGGAAACGGGCACAATAGAAGCCCGGGGTCATATTTATGGAAGCTAAGAGTACGGACTTGAGGGTAAAGTAGTCCACAGTGGACTCTGAGGGAATGGAAATGAATATGTCTCTCAACTGTGAGTTTAGGAGTGGGAGCAATTTGGCGACACCATCTACCTCGATTTCCAAATTGTTGATTTTAATAATATTCTCAAAATACGTAAGATATGATTCAAAATATTCTTCTTACTGACGTGGACTGTGGAGTTTCGGTCCGGGAGTTAACTGACATTAACTTCAATTGATTATAAATTAATTCAATTTCATGCTGCCTTATTCTCTCACGCTCTTGCACCTCTCTTTGTTCTCTTGCTCTCCTCTCTTCAGTTTCTCTTAGTTCTTGTTCCTTCGCTCTTCTCTTTCATTTCTCTCTTCTTCCTTAATATAAGTTAATAATTCTCGGCCCGACAGGCTCAACGACTCTCCTTGTCTCTTGAAACGGTCAAACGAAGAAGACATTTTGTTGGCTTACTTGTGTGAACGTAATACGCTAACGGAGCTATCGAAGTAACGAAATTTCTCGGCAATATACGTGAAGCCTAACTTTTCCCTCAAAATTGATTTATAAAAATTATTTCGCTAAGGGAACATTAAAACTCTTTCTCCCTTCCTACACGGTTAGGACGGGTTAATCTTTATAATTCGGCTGGCGATTAACTCAAATATTCTCTTAAATAGAATACGCAAAGACAAGGAACGAACCCCAACTAATAATAAAAATTTTAAATAGTTAGTAGACTAAAGTTTCACACTGATCTAGAACTAAATTTAACGTACTTTGGCCAAAATTGAAAATTAAAGACACTTTATAATGAAAGGAAACTACTAAAACACAAAGGGGATATAAATTAACTAAACTGATTTACTTGACACCAGTGCTTATAATATAAAAGTAATATATATATATATAATATATGTCGTGGTACAACCACTCTATAGCATACCTTACTCCTATATTATGTGGGGGTGGGGGTAACTTAATCACCTATTGCAACGCGAACCTTTGAAGGACTGTTTGCAGGGATTAACGACCGACAAGGAGGTCATACGAAGCGTTGGGTTTCAAGTCCTTAATAATCAGACAAAATGCATAAATGGTTGGCGAGATTTACTTGAATAGGCCAAGAGTATCGTCCAAGGTTAGTTAAAAATGAACAACAAAAATATAAATTTATTTACAAAGATTAAAATAAGAATAACAATAGACAAAAGGCAATATTTAAATTGAAATAGTCTCTTGATAACTATGTATTATGGGGAAGGATTCTCAAATGGAATTAATTGATTAATGTAACTAGGCTCAGATCAAAAGGGGGAACTTGACAATACTTATAATAGAGAGGGTTTCAGTCTTGCTGGACGATGACTTCGAGGAAGGTCCTTCATGCGATGAGGCGATTGGGGAACGATCCAATGAGGTAAGTGAGGCACGGTCCAAATAAGGAGGTGGGGCACGGTCCGAATGAGGCAGGTGAGGCACGATCCGAACCAAATTACCGATGAAGATAGAAAATCTTCAAAGATGACGTTCCACGTGAAATGTTGGATTACTCGTAATTCCACTGGAAGAGGAAACTTATTTTTCTCAAAGGTAATCGATGAACATTTTCTTTGGTTCGATTAAACGAAGGGAGACTGTTGCGCAAATTCAAAGGCTACCAATTGACTAGGGTAGAATCACGGCATAGAAGGTCTTGCTGTCTGACGAACGCTTACGGGACTTAAGAATTGAGACGATGAGGATGGCCCTGCGGTGCGGGCTGGACTTCCTGAACTACAGAACAACCCGAGTATTTGTATGCCTGATTCTGAGGGGAAAGGGGGGACGGGGGAATTGGGGGAAACGAGTCATAAGCTCCAGACATCTTAATCCGGAGGCGGAGTCAATTCATCATTTAGCAGCGAGGTGCGAGAAACAGCGGCTCTTCCTCGCCTCGTCACCGTGTGGAGGAGGGGGGGATGTTTGGGAATATTTCCCGAATGCGCTTATGAGTCAAAATTCGTGAATATTCGAACAGCAAATGACGTTCCTCATGGTGGCATACCATCGCACGTGGTCTCCCATAAAGTAAGGGGAGGTGGTGAGAGGTCGTTCTTTTAAAAATTCGTTGGTAGGTTTCCAACTTTAGACAAACATTATGACGACGAAGCGCAAAGTGTCTTCGGAAAGAACGTTCCGTCGTTACGACCAATTCACCGTTCTTAACAAACTCTTCAACACCAAGTGCACGATGCTCTCCATTGAAACATAAAATAAATGGCATTTAATGTACTTCATAAAAATTACTGTTCTTTCTTGTGTCTCCATATGTTTGTTTTTTATTAACATTTGAAATCTAGCAAACTTTCTGCCACACCCTGTATCTCACCGCAACGGACGCTGTATCTACGAATAAATCTAACACAGACCTTCTTTCTCATAATCATAAGAACGATTCTCACTTATCACTGTACAATCGCAGCCTTTTCTTGCAATCGACATTAGTGGCTGCTACGTCCTTTCAAACTGTCTACTATCCACGTCTAGCCACTCACCAACTCAGCTATCCAACCATTACTCGCTTTTTGAGTAGGAAAAATTCCTCTAAATATCATAAATTTCTCCCTAACTCAAATATTTACAGCAAATATTCAACCTTTTCAATTGCTTGTGTTATTCTAGTATTAAAGACACAGCATTTCTACTTTCAAAACACCGTGTGGCTACAAAAGCGCAAAGTTTAAAACATTATTCGTCCTTGAGTTCCTGACAGCAAACGTGCACAACCAACTTAACCAAACCCCGATTCAGGCAATATTCGCTGCCGGACTCGAGCCTGATATGGTCCATATAAACATCACTGGACCCTAAGTTATAACCCATTGGTTTGACTACCTATAATCTATCTTATAAAGATATCCCAATTAGGTCAATGTTCTACCCTTGTGAATTTATCAGCTGTAGAAGCATTTCTAGCGATTCAACAAGGATTGATTCCGCAGTAAGGAGTGGCCCAAAAGCTAATATTCGAGTTTAGGACTAACTTTCGATCTCACCTGTTCTTTGAATTCACTAGGACTCAGCATTTGCCATGTTTCCACTTCTCTTTGAAGTTCGAGGAACTAGTGTAGTCGAGTATTTTTATACTACTATTAAACGTTCTGTTTAAAGTGTCCGACCTGATTAATGGCATAATAATTTACCATCGATATTTCTTGCCCACCGCTCTCAAACTAAGGATAGTTCTGTTACATACCTAGTACAGAATGCTTTATCCTTCTCCCCTCAAAAGTTTCAAATCTATTAGATTCCTTCATTACTATAAGTAAATTTACGGAGGCCCTAAAACTTCATATGGCAGAGTTGCGCCCACGACATCGTGCAAGCTGCCTCACAATGCGAAAATGCCCATTCCTAACAATCTCCAAATTTGCAACCATGTGTTCGTTAAAAACATTAAAACCTGCCCCAAAATCTAAAAAAATTTGCAGTTAGTTTCTTTGTAAGGTCGGCATACAACACTCATTTCTAGTGCACGTAAGATCGAATAATTTGACGACCATCAAGATCAAAAGACCGTTTCCATATCAGATTCCCCTCAACCTCAAAACACAGCCTGACTGATTTTGAAGCATAACTCTCTTCTAACGCTAACACAGTAGTTACCCTTTCTGACCAAATCGTCTGTCAGATTTCTTTTAAAAGACATT
Source organism: Ceratothoa steindachneri (assembly GCA_963969495.1). Taxonomy (NCBI): domain Eukaryota; kingdom Metazoa; phylum Arthropoda; class Malacostraca; order Isopoda; family Cymothoidae; genus Ceratothoa; species Ceratothoa steindachneri. The sequence goes on along the minus strand of OZ018328.1, from coordinate 140,675,842 downwards.
TCAATATTTATATGTAATTTTTTTAAACTACCTTACTTCCCACCATTATCGATTTTCCGCTTGTTTGGTTCCGAAATATTGACGATATTATTTGTTTGTGGCCTTCTTCTAAGGATGTTAATGGTTTTCTTACTGGACTTAATTCTCTGGTTCCCTCTATTAAATTTACACTTGAACTGGAACATAATGGTGTCATCCCGTTTTTAGATCTACATATTCATAGGACTCCATCTGGATTTACATTTCCCGTCTACCGTAAGCCTACCAACGCCGGTTCTTATATTCATTTTTACTCATGTAATAGTGAAAAAGTCAAACGGTCTGTATTTATTTCAAAGTTTCTCAGGGGTTGCAGGTCACTAGCCCGTAATGCTTGAATCGTGGGATTTCCAAGATCTTTGAAATAGGTAACAATTTATGTAAATTAATTATTTACAAAATTCTAAGCAAAATACACTTTTGACTACTGAAATTTAAGTCTCTTTTAGAATATGAAAATCGAAAGGATGTTAGCAACCCTAATTCTAAATGAATATTATGACTAGAAGGAAGTTATTTGTTGGATAACTTCTAAATAAAAGAAGGTATTACTACTATCCGCATAGTAAAGTGGAAGACATTAAGAATTCTCTTGCATACGAAGTAAGGAAAGTACTGCCTTTTAGGTTCATATTGCTGCTAATTATATTAATTCAATATTAGGGTTGCTAAAATCCTTTCGAATTTCATATTCTAAAAGAGACTTAAATTTCAAAGGTAAAATTTACCATTACTAGAAAACTTACACTTTTTTGTACACATTGAGATGAGTTCAATCAACATATTAACTGGCAAACGAATATCAAAGTTACGCAATTTATCACTAAGAAAGGGGAAAAGCTCGTTAACAAGCACTTTAGTAAAAGGATAACAAATATCAAAACTAACAAGGGAGAAGTTATTAGATTAAGGGATGGAGTTGAGTTTTTCAATATGGTACTAACTATTTTTACTATGGGAATTAGAAATGGTACCAACAAGGGGAGTAAGGGATGAAGTGAGGTGAGCCATTCAAATAAGGAATATGAAACTGAACCAATAGATAGTTATGTATATTGAAATACAAAACACAAGAAGTAAAATTTTATCTTCGAAATAAATTAACATTGCAGCATTAATGTGTTGGCAGTGTAGCCAAAGTGTAAGGGTATTCAATACTCTTTCATTATTCTTCGATTTTAATATCAATGAAAAACTCTAACACAGTGAATGAGAGGCTGTAGATTTCATAATATTAAACCTTACTTGCCAACCACATTCACATTTATGTATGTGGAAGTATGAATTCGAAGGCGCATTGTAGCTTAATTCTTATCAAGCCTAGACTGGAGCCAGCTATGTTTGTTTTCATTTATGACCGCCGTTCCCCACTCTGATGGAGTTGACCGCCCGTCTGGCCGCTGGTGTCTCCTTTGTCAAAACGGCGCTTATCAAACCCCCTTGTTTGCCTTGTCTGACGCCATACTATCCCTTGGGACTTCGCCCGTTTCGCCCCCCCCTCCCCATTGCCTCCAGACGAACTGCTCTATTTAAGACGAGGTGAATAGTTCTCATCAGAGAGTGCGAGTTAGGAAGTCTTGCAGCTCAGATCAAGTGTATTTGTATCCCAGTCACACCGAGCTTCTTTGTCGTTATCACTTGAGCAGATCCTTTCCGTAATCCGCTCTGTTCAGAAGAAGATTATCACTATTTCATTACGTTCCAAAAGACTGTCTCCTTGGCTCACCTCTTCTCATCCGTCTTCCTGGAGATTCTACACCATCCGTTGACGAGTCATTACTGTGGGCGCCACCCCCTCCTTCCCGGGAAGTCAGGGTAATCGCAAACCCATTGGAGTTCCATGAACGCTCATACCCCGAGTTAGTTCTACGAAGACCTGGCCACTGGTCTACTGCCCCCATCAATCATCCGAGGTAACCTAGAATCATACCCTCGTAAGTCACTTCATTCTCTCAAGTACTAAGAAGACCCCATAATCGCAAAACTAAAAGATTTAGTAATGTTACTTCTCTTGTTTGAACCGTCGAATTAATTAATAATTCCCGGGCCCAGCTTCCATTAATTCCTGCCCGATATAAATTTCATTGTCAAGCTAACCTTTGTGCTAATTTTCATTATTATTCTTGTCTCCATATTTAATCATTTACCTTGTACTAAAGCTTATTTTTGTAGAGGTGTTTCCTTAAATAATTCCTGAGTTGAAACTGGCAAACGAATTTCCCTTTCGAATAGCCAACATGTAATTAAGTCGCACTCTTATCTTGGGAGGCCATTGCCTTCCGTTTGCTTCATTCCTGCCTGAGTACAGGGCCGAGATTTCCTGGTCTGACTCAATTACGTATGTACCCATATTAAACCGTGGGACATACTCTGTCGTTCCTCGACAATGTATGTGAAACATAATTGCTGATGCTTTAACTTTGTATTGTGCGTACACTAAGCAAAAGTGTATTTTGTTTTATTTGGCCAAAAAATCTCGAAATTAATTAAACGATGCTTCTTTAGAAGGAGTCAAATTTTCTATGTGGCCCCCGACTCTAATAATAATCTCCTCATTATTAAGAGAAAATAATCTATTCCATTATCAAAAAATTTATCCTTGAAGTCTCATGAATAAATCATTAAAATATTTTCATAATGACCTCTTCATTCTACTATCATTAATAATGGTTAGGTTGAATTGCTAACCTTTTACGGTTAAAACCTTTCTTTTACACACATCTGATTGCTCGCCTACAAATTCTTCCCCACCTTGTAGACAAATGAGTTGAAAATGAGTTTTTATTTCATTGAGACCAAGGTATCCATAAAGAGTAAAATGGAATGAAGCGAGAGTGAAATTTGCATAATAAATACCGTTATAATTCCTGAGTACATTGTAAATTCGGAATAAATTCAATAAGTGTGGGGAAATTATCGATTCGATAATTTCTTGGTCGAGAGTGAAAACACTGTTAAAAATTAAGGTTTGTGGAGAGGGAAACTATATTTAATATTTAGTCAACCATTACTAAGAAACCGACGAAATTACAAAACGTAATATAATGAAAGCTTTATTGCAAGTATAGGGTTCTTCACACATAATTAGAGAATAGCGCCAAAAAATACATGAATTAAGCTGGAAAGTAAACTAGGCGAGAAACGTTACCGAGTTCCCTTACGGTAATTGAATTTTGAGGTTGTGGACTTTTCCAATATAAATTGTGTTCCCAAGGTATTACAAAAGGTATTGGAAAATTCGCCTTAACATATTGAATTATTGTAATCAAACCAATGAAACTACATTAGAGAAAGATACAATTTCATTTTAAATTCTAATGCATTGAGTTTTAATAAATGGAAAATGACTACAAATTCTATATAGTTGAAAAATCCAAGTTTAAAAATAAATAACTCTTTTAAGCGACAGATAAAATCTGATATGATTCCAAACACTTTGGTAGGGCATAATAAAAGAAAATATTTGTATCATCTAAAGGGAATTATTTTGTTTTCTCATTCCTTTATATGTGTTTGAGGAGGATAGTAAATGATAAAAAGGAATGATCAGAGGGAAGAGTAATAGTATAAAAATAAATGTTTATGGTGTTAGAGCTAGTCCAGAAAAAATAGCTCTCTAGTTTTCATTGTTTGCATTCCCGTTCCCTTAAATTGGAGCCAATATGCATGCTGTTAAGACCTATTTTACCTCTAAATCCTTTTCTTAGTTGGTCAGCAGATGTTTTCTGATGCTAGGGGCCCTTGAAGACTCGATCTATGAACGTAACCAACTGAAGGGAAATTGAACGAAGTTCTGGATGGCGGGGCATGTAAATAAAATCTTTCAAATACTATCGAATCACGAAGATTTTTCATGCTAGGATTAATCAAAATAAATTTTATTCATATCCAAAAGATATAACTGGAAACATGCATATTAATATTTTTAATTTTAGAGGATCCGGCTGCTAAATTAATATTTTATCTGAGACGGACGTTTTTCGATTCGTAATGTTTTGAAGCAAAACAAACTGATTTGTTAGAGAAACAAAAGGTCACAATGCCAAAATATTGTAATTAAATAACAACTTGAGGAACTAAACGAAAGACTTAATTTGATAGTCTGACAAGATCTCAAAGTTACAAAGACCATATTTTTCCATATAAATTTAATAACCTTCAGAACGATCTGTTTTGTATAGTTGTATACCAAAACTGAGTCCATGAGTTAAAAAATCATCTAGATGGTCAATTATACGAGTAAGGTAAATGAAGCCGGCCTTTTGGGACTCAAGTCTGCTTTTTGTTTCAGTTACATTTTATTAGATTAAATCATTGATTACCTTAAATTTGATGAAATTATCTTTCATTTGCGAAAATTCTAAAAATTACTTAAAGTTTCACTCCATCATACAGTAAAGTATTTCCAAAAGAGCAAATTTTTTTGCACCATAGTTTCTCTGCCAACATTCGAGTAATTAAACTAGAGATTGCATAATGCTAAGCGAACTGGAATTGTTTTTAATATTATTGCAACAATTTGCCACATCTGTCAATGAACGGATTGAGATGATTTAATCTTAAAATTGATCGCCATCCAACTAATAATAGTATCTTTTTATTCTCTTCTTTTGTTTTTGCCTATAAAATAAATATCCAATAATATACGGCAAATATATAGGGTGAGTTTTTTCTCATTTTTCCACTTGAAATCTAAACTACGCACTGCTAATTATTTTAATAATAAAGAAAAACCAATAATAATTATCCGTCCTTCTTCAGAATGAGATCGCACTTGACTTATGACTCGATTATTCACCCATGAAAAAGCCGACTAGGTACACCTGTTTATAAATTATTATTAAATCATCCTCAAACCTTTTTACGCATTATCAAGTTCGCTCAATTTAATGGTAATCTCTCTGATCTTAATGGCTAAAATGGCTTGATTTACGTTCTTAGTACGAAAATGAGTTGCATACTGTCCTAAAAATGATCAGAAAATATGTGAAGAAACAACCTAATACTTAGCTAGTCTCACAGATTAAATGTTGCAAGATTATGCTCAGTATATTTATGAAATAATTTGCTATACTACAAAAGGTGGCTCTTAATATCGGATTTCTTATTTTGAAACAAAACTGCTTCGAAATTTCTGAAAATATTGCTACTTTAAAAGAAGAGAAAATTTAGGCTCTGATTTAATGGTAGTTTTGTTTGCATAAGTTCGCATAAGTTTATAAATTTTAGAAAAATTAAAAGGATTTGAAATAGGGTTCTTAAGGTATCCTCTTGAAAATTAAAAGTTTTTTGGCTTCATATGGGTGAGAATGTTTTCTCCTCTCCTCCACTCTTGCTACTTTTCTTTCTTCTTTACCAATTTCTTATTTTTTGCATCCATCTCAAAATGCTTACGAGTTTATAAATTTTATAAGATTAATATATAAAATAAAGTACACACTGGCGTTCCTCTGGCAAAATATATTAGTGTCAATTAGGGGACCAGAGTTTCACTGTTAGAAATTTTCCATATCGCTATTCACATTATTAATATGAATTCAATATAGCTATTTTTAAAAATTAAGACATTAACACTAAGACCATATAATAAATGATAGCTTCACAGATTAAATTATTATAAGTCAAAACTTAGTTATCATTCTTCGTTTTATATGTATATACCACTAATATTTATAAACTTTTCTTTACCTTATTGTCTTTTCCAATTAAAAATCTCTTTGGTTTAATGATTTCCTTTAGTTTTTTCAATCTATAAGCTAAAATTATAATATAATTATTCAGAATGCAATAAGTGTTTTTAAATTTTATTGATTTTTCACTTACATATGATTATTATACTTTTAAGTCTGCTATTTGTTCATTTTAAACAAGCATAATTTCTGGCTTCATTTTTTATCGCAATTAGGTTATTTCCATGTCTATAATCACGACAAATTTCATACTCCAATCATGCCTTTGTGGTGTCTTACTTATAAATAGAAATTTTGGCTCATCTATGTATTTTTAATTGGAATATCACTGCTCTAAACAGAATAACAAATTAATTAAACATTAGAGATCATAACATTTATTAATAATTGTTGCTCTAAAGATTCCCACTAGCTTTTAAAAGATATAAACAGTGTGCAAAGGTATTTTAAATAAAATATCCTTCTTCAATTATATTTTCATTTAAATATGTACGTTTTACAAAATGATATTCAACATGATAAATTGAGAAAAATTTACTGAACTTCGTATTTTTCAGAGTATATGGAAAAGCTCAAATTTAATAATTTTTCTAATTTGTACACCTATTTTTCAGAGTACTGATGCTTTCTTTATTTGTATCATCTGATCTATCTCTTTGAATATTACATCAGCAGTCAGCTTATATTGCTGGCCCCCATTTACCCTTCTATCCATTTTCGATAGTAGTGATGCTAATTAAATCATTCACATGTTCCTTATTTACTTATGCTGTATTCCCAGGAAAGAACAGATGAAATGAAAGAAATGAAAGCTTATTGACATTTTTCAGCCTATAGTAAATTCCTTTTTCAGACCTGTACTTTCTGGCTAGCCCATTGCAGTCCAATATAAACTTATAGTTAGTTCAAATTGATTGTTTTCAAGGCATTGAACAATGATCTATTCCTTTTGTTTCGCTTCAAATGGCAATGGTAATTTGCATTGAGGAATATGCAACATGGTTAATTATGCTTCAAGCCTTTTAGAAATTGTTTCAGAAAGCTTAATTTTATGTGAAAAGGGCCAAATAATACATTCTTTTCAACTACTGATTCAAAAATGATGTTAATGAGCCAAACATTTAATTAGTCCGAGGTGGCCATTTGGAAACAAAGGTAGTGTTTCACTAGAGCGCGAGAATTCAAGACGCCAAAAAAATAAACATAATATAGCCCAACTGGAGGCCATTTAATCTCGCTACTAAATTTAAGTCTGCATATATTAACCAGTGCGGCTCATTATACTTAATAATCACTAGAATAAAAGCTATATTTTTATGTTGCTTCTACAACAACAGAGTGAGAAATGGGAATTTTTAGATTATTATTCTCATTATAGAAAAGAACACATTTTAAGTTAGAAATCCATGTATCGATGGTGAAACTACATTGGGTAGAATCATAAGGCAGATCTTCCTTTTCCTATAGACATGAAACTAATTCCCAAAACCGAAATTGTTTAAAATTAAAAATTTAGCTTACAAAACGTCCGAATCCATTTAGATAAAATGATATTCAAACATTTTTAGTCAATATTTTTGGAATATACCAAGACTACCGGTAAAAGAACAATCCGTTCTTTTCTCAAAACTTACTAACGAATAAAATAATATGTAATATTTCTAAAGCTATATGTATACTATTCCGGTTAACTACAAGATCAAATACTTGTTATGGATGTTCGCTTAAAGAAACAACAGTCAGTGATGTGATCTTGTACTTCATGCTAATCCATCAGCTCAGCGAATTTACAATTTTTCAATTTTTTCTTCAGACCAGTTGGACAAAGCATTAAAATATGCCATACAATATATGCATATTTGCTAGGTATTTTTTATCTTACTCGCCAATTTTGTAGCTAAAATATAAATTATAAATAATTTTCATCGAAAAATAATTTTGCATTTATTTTTCTTAAATGGTTTTAAGCGGAATTTATAACAAAAGAATCTGAAAGATTCTTACATAATATTTAATTAATATCAGAAAAGATATTCTCGATTATCCAGAAAATAAATTCTCGAAATTTTTTCCGGTAGTGAAGTAAATTTACTACGGACCAAATATTCGATGAAATTAGTTTTCTCTTCGTTACTATGCCATGTGCACACACAAAAAAGTAAGGTTAATTTTTTAGCTAGGAGTTATCTACATTTATGGGAAAATATATGTAAAAGTTCCAATCGTAAAAAATAATAAAGAAGTCAGAGTTTATATTTAGAGCATAATTTACATTTGATTACTTATAAAATTATACTAGTTTAATGGGCCGGGGAAAAAACTTAATACCTCATGATATAAGCCTAACCTCCTACTGCGCCTGAGCTCAAAATCTGTACCATTATGCTAATTAACCAAATAGAATGTTGTTGATGCATTAAGTAGACAAACGTATCAAATCTCGCACCCTTAATCAAAAGTCATCAGGATTCGAGTTAAAACAACTGTTGGAAGGACAATCAATTTCATCCCTATAAAAGTAATCTCCCTTTCGAAATTGGTTTCAAATCTCAGCGAGTGCAAATTAGATTTACTGATGGTTCCTTCATTCGTATCAAATTGTGAACGCTTTTAATTATTTCTTTGCTGATGCAGATAGAAGCAAAATGTTAAATTGTTGCTTTGAAATGTATGCATTATCTGATGATGGATATTGATGGATTTGTCATAATAACTTATTTTATGGCAGGTTACCTGTTACAGTTTGTGATCAATTGAAATAACTTGAAAAGCAATATTATTGTTGAGGGAATCAATAATTGTGATTCTCTAATTGAACAATGACTCATTCGAACATTGTTTGAATTTTTTTTTTACAATTTGCATTAATTATCTCTCAATCGACTTGTTTCCAATGAGTATAATTTCAAATTCTTTCAGCTAACAACAAATTACGGGCCTAAGATTTCTATTGATTTCAAATGCATCATTGATCTATTCTCGAAATCGTTAGTGTTTATAACAATTTCCAGGATAAAAAATAAGTCAGTAATACTACATATTTGGGGCGCACGGTAGGTGGTGCTGTTAGTAGGCTACAATTTTGGGCTACAATATATCTCTTATGAGGTCAGACGGTAGCTTCAGATGTGACCAATCACGGCGTTATATTTTTGTGTTGTTTTGGGGGCTTTGTAACTTTTAGACTGTATCATTTACTAAATATCTGCGCCTCTGCTCGTTTATAGTTTTTTCTAAGTTAAGTAAGGTTTCTTGATGTCTTTTATTGTTTTTTGTTTTGTTTTCGTATTTTTTGTTTGCTGCGAGCGAGAACAACTTCTTACTAGCAACGTCTTAGCTTATAAATAGGACCCGTTTTGCAAATGTTTTTGTTTCGTTATTGCGTTTCCGTGCTCTCTATGTGCTTCTTTGTTATTCGAATTCGGCTTTAGTTTGTATAATCGCGAAAAACTTTTAGATTATCTAGAGGCGCATAAACTAATTTAAGAAACCTATAAAAGTAAGAATTGTTTGTTATTAGGTTAGGTTTTTCTGCCAGTAAAAAGCTGTTGGGGGAAAAATCCCCCAGTAAATTAAAGGGGACTGCTCGTGGGGGAGATATCCCTGCGCGAGGACCACCCTGCGATGATTCTGATTTTCAATACATTTGGTGGGGGTCTAGGGGGCACAGCCCCCCACTATAAACTCATATACAAAAAAATATAACGCCGTAATTGTTCACATCTGACGCTACCGTCTGACGTCATAAGACATATATTGTAGCCTATAAACGGCGCCACCTATCGTGCGCCCCGAAACTGAAGTATTAGCCACATCAATTTTTCAGTTTTATCACTGAGGAAATAATAATATGTTTTCCCTCAATTACCCTACTCATCCTACAAATATTTCTAGACTATATAAATATAATGAATGATACCATCGGAATATATCAACATACTTTTAAGATCAATAACGAATTGAATCCCGTATTTTTCCTCAGCTTTTCATGAAAATAATCTCATGTGAGATTATATTCCTCTTCGTCCAGGAGGATAGCTTATTTTCGAAATAACGAGATGGATGCCAAACCCTTGCAAGGTGTGTCCTGTTCCTAAACCCCTTACCAAACTTTCCAATGAATAGTCTCATTATTTTTTATTAGTTATAAAGAAATATATCCTAAGCTAACGGAAATTTCAGAAGCTTTCTTTCAAAGTTCATAAAAGGAGTTATTTCAACTATACACCCTGAAAAATCGCATTAACTTTCTCAAAATCTAAAGTGACAGGAAATTAACTATTTTCTTAACCAAATATTCCGCAAATCGACCAAAACTCACCTTGCCACAACCATTGTATCATCCATTGATAGAGAATTTGTTTATGATTTATTTATAAATAAGCCTTCGATCAATATACAGCGATAAACTTCCTAAGCTTTGTTCGATCATGTTTTCAGATAAACACCAATATTTTCCCTCCAATTTTCAATTTATACGAAATTGCACCAAGAGTACCAAAACCATGTATTGTTTTTCCTTTTCCCGTATTACCATGATATTCTTTCAGGTTTAGTATTAGTAATATTTGTTTATTATCTGTTATTTATATAACGCAATATCGATAATTGCATAACAGTGCATTTTGGAGAAAATAAATTAAAAGAGAGCTCTTAAATTCAATAATCAATAAACTACGCGAAAGAATATAATAGGAAAGACTATAGATTATTGGACTCAGCTACAAAGAAAATGAATCCGAAAGGCCTCTATAAGACTCTTCTCTTTAACTAAATAGAGTTTTTTTAATTTGTAATTACTTACATGTCTGCGCATATAATTTTGAATGGAGAGTAAGACTACAATTATCGTGATGTCGCTGAAAATGTCAGCTAGAAGGCAACTAACACAACAAAACTCATATATTAAATGGGCGGAGAAATTGGATTTGCAACAACTTTCGGTAACACTTCAGATTCGGGGCGCACGGTAGATGGCGCTGTTAGTCGGCTACAATTTTGGGCTACAGCATATCTCTTATGACGTCAGACATTAGCGTCAGATGTGAACAATATCGGCGTAATATTTTTTGGTATATGAGTATATACTGGGGGGCTGTGCCCCCTGGACTCCCCCCAATTGGTTGAAACTCAGGATCATCGCAGGGTGATTTCCCTGCAGTAATATCTCCCCCACGAGCAGTCCCCTTGAATTTACTGGGGGGGTTTTCTCCCCCAACAGCTTTTTACTGGCAGGAAAACCTAAGCTAATAACAAACAATTCTTACTTTTATAGGTTTCTTGATTAGTTTATGCTCCTCTAGATTATCTAAAAGTTTTTCGCGATCATACAAAGTAAAGCCGAATTCGAATAACAAAGAAGCACATGGAGAGCACGAAAACACAATAACGAAAGAAAAACATTTGCAAAACGGGTCCTATTTATAAGCTACGATGTTGCCAGTAAGAAGCTGTTATCCTTCGCAGTAAACAAAAAATACGAAAAAAAAACAAAAAACAATAAAAGACATCAAGAAACCTTACCTAACTTAGAAAAAAACTATAAACGAGCAGAGCGCAGATATTTAGTAAATAATAGACTAAAAGTTACAAATCTTCAAAACAACAAAAAAATATAACGCAGTCATTGTCACATCTGACGCTTCCGTCTGACGTTATAAGAGATATGCTTTAGCCCAAAATTGTAGCCGACTAACAGTGCCATCTACCGTGCGCCTCGAATCTGAAGTATTACCCAATTTTCTTGTATAATAGAAAGACGAACCCCTTAAACTTCCCTAGATTTAATCAACTAAATTTTTCCAAAAATTATGCAAAACTTGACTCCTCGATAGACTTATGCTGCGGCAATCTGCTCGATATTTAGCTGATTTTGTTATGCCCTTTCTCTCCGTGATTCCTGACACTTGCATTTAAAGGAACTTTGATCAAAGTCTTCGAAACCAATCCAAATTGCGTTTTAGATATTTCTAAATAAATTATTGATTTTCCATCTTAGAATAAACGGAGGGGAGATGGGGTGGCTCGGCGAAACTGTCAATCTCTCATTTTATTTCATTTTACTTCATTAATGTTTGACACCTTTATGAGCTCTTATCGTTCAAATCATTTTAATGCTGTGATTTCTTGGTATTAAAAATTGGTTTAACATCAATATTGGTAAAACTTTACAATTCTAATCTTGCAACAAAATCGATGCTAATATCTTGGTAGGAAAAAGTAAGATTTCTCAGTTCTCTGTTAATCAATTTTGATGAAACTGTTCGGGGCTGGTCTGCACAATAGTACAACACTAATCTTATGTTTTCATTATACTGTTACATTCTTCAATTTATATTTCACATTCATCCTAGTTTAGGAGAACCAAGGTATTTGCTTTTGAATGAAACAGTATCAATGTTGAAATACTTTGGAGAAAACGAAGTGTACGTTGCGCATAGATTTAAAAGAAAACCATAGCTATATTACAAGAGTGAGGACCAAAAAAATAATTTGCCCGCATAAGTGTCATTTCAACGTTTGATTTCAAAAACCATCTCATACCTGAAATCTGTCAATTTCCTAATAGTTACAAGTTGAACTGCTTCTGATCCACCTTTGATGCTTGCCCATAACCCTTCTTTAGAAGAAAATTTCCGTCACTGAGCATAAAATCTTCTTTAATGATGGACCACAAATTTTGGTTTGAGTTTAGATCCGGAGAGTCTGCCTGCCATACCATGAATTTTTCATCTTGTAAGCCGTAAAAGCCACCCTATCTGTCTAGTAAGCTAGCTAAAGAAAAGGTTAAACGAGTTATGTGGTCTAACAAATGGAAAAGGGTTCGCGTCATGGTTTTGCAGAAGAGAGATACCATTAAGAAAGAGACCTGGACCTTGAGCCTCATCTGGAATTATGTGTTTGTATTTGTGAGAGGGTTGCAAGCTCTGCTTTGATAGTCCTAGTGCTGGCTCCGACCGATCAAGAATTATTTGAATAAGGTCTTTGTACCATTGTTGTTATGCTGTGTTACATGATTTCTGTAGAATTGAGTAAGGTTGAGTATTGCAAAAGAAAATTCTACATATAAGGAATTCTAGGATCAGTCCGAGATCAGGTCTTTATAACCATATGCGGAGTCGTTGCTTGGTAGTTACTTTATAGTCACTCAGTGAGTAAGCCCCTTATGGCGGAATGGTCTCTTGTAGTTATAGTACTTACTGCTGCTTTCCCAACCCTTATAAAGACCAAAGCTGGGTTTACTGTATATCTTTTTCGGCGAGGGTTGTTTGCACATAAATCGGCTAGCGTCTCAAATATCGCTTGTTGAAACGCTGGTGAAATAGAAATATTTTGGAGTCACTATTTAGTGTAAAAATAAAACTCATAAAAAATAAGGTCATGGCAGACAGGTGAGTGATCTCCATCAATGTGGGAAATAATACTTCTGACTTTCTGCATACAGAGGAATTTATGATAAAGTGAATGAATGGACTTAGAGAAGTTTAAGTCCCTCCGTGGTGATCTAAGAGCAATGACAGTATATCCCACCATGAGAGATTAAGGCATTTTCCAATGGATAGAACAGAGACATTCTTATAATATACAGCCTTGGCCAAAATTCTTGGGTAGATATGAAAAAGTGAAGAATATTATTGAAACTCATTTATTTCATACTTGACATAATACAAATAAAAATTTTTGCTAATATTCTATAGAAAAATAATTAATATGTCCTTTTGCTTTTATAACCACTTTTATGTATTTATGCATACCTGATACTAAGTTGGCCTAGGTGGTTGGGTCACTTTTCTGCCACTCTTCATTACTCTCGGCTGTTAATTCACTTTTGGAGGAGCATTTTTGCACCTTCAATCTTGTGCCTAAGTGTGACCATGAAAGATCAATGGGGTTGAGGTCTTCAGATTAGGATGGTAGGAGCATTCCATCAACGTCACATCTTTCATTTTCAAATAGCCATTTGAGAATCTTGATGTGTGGCATGGAGCATTGTCTTGTTGGAAGATTACACTCTTTGATATGTCATCATTGGAATTTTTACGTCAGTAAAGTTGCTATATCTGGTCTAAAATGCTAGTGTAAGTTTTGGAATTCATTCTGCTCTCACAAATAAACAATCTTTGACCTGAAGTAGACATAGAGCACCAAACCATTGCACTGCCACCTCCAAATCTGACTGTAAAGACAACACATCTCGGATCATAAGCTTCCCCAACTCTTTGACGAACTTAAACAGCTCGAGGGGTTCGAAAGATTTGGAGAGAAATACATATTTTACTGATGATTTTAGGTATCCAATGCAAGTTTGGTATCCAATATAAATGTATACAAACATAATAAATTCGTGAAAAGTAATGTGGAGAAGCTACCTCAAAACTGCTTTCATTAGAGCAAACAGCTTTAGCCCAATTATCATCAGTTCAATCTTCATGCTCTTTTGCCTAAGACACTTGCCTCTTCTTGTTTATCTTATATACTTTGAACTCAGCTTCTTTAACTTTTTTTTCAATGTATGTTGCGATATCTCTTAATTTTTTGCTACCTGAAACTCAGCAGCTACGTCAGAAAAGGGGTTTTCCTATCGGCCAAAGATTTCCTTTTCAGAAACCTCTCTTCCCTCGGAGTTGTACACTTTTTGCGACTTAGAAAATCACGGGGTTTGAAAGAATTGGTCTCATTGTAACTTTTAATGGTTTTTGGAAATCGTTTCTGGAGCATTTCAATATTCTTGTAATTTTGGAATGCGATGATCCTTCTCTGGACAATTCAATGATTTTAGCTCTTTGAGCTTCAGGAATCTGATTCTTTGGAAATATTTAACCAAGGAATTACCACTTTTAAGTTAAAAATAACATAATAATTGGAAAAGTATGAATAAACGTTAGTATCTCACATTAAATGGCAGAAAGTTGCCCCAACACCTATGCACAATATTTAAAAACGCATTCAAGTGGTTATAAAAGTAAAGGGATGACAAATCAACTATTGTTTATTGATAGAATATTATTATGTCAATTATGATATAAATGAGTTTCCCTCATATTCTTTATTTTTTCATTCCAGCCCGATAATTTTGGCCAAGGCCAAAAAGGCTTTTGACTTTCGTAAATCTCTTCGTACTTCAAATTTTCCAATTAATGGTATCCCACGTAAATATTCCTTTTATGATGATGCTCTAAAATACCTGTCACAATCTTATGGTTAACAGGCCGTATCTTCGATAAAATATTGGTAAAATTACATGATGTTAGGAGATTTAATTTTATAATGTTCCCAATGATATGTAATGAAGGGCTAAAATAATTATTAGCCAGAACTTTTAAGAGAAAATTTTTCTTGTATTACAAGATCTGTGAGGCTACTCGTACCTTTCTAGATTACACCTTTCTATTTAATACGTAGAAATTTATGATTTCTTTAGCCCTTACCATATATGTGTTGATTATTTATCAAGGTTAATCGGAGTGGTATTTTTTATAATTTTTTCAAACCTTTGCATAATATATTGCTCATAGGAATACTATGTGGTGCATCTCAAGTAACTTTATCAACTAAGGACGTGGATTCAAAATGTCTTCTTCGGAGTTGGTTATCCTCACATAATAATATTCTATGATTTGAGAGGTGTCTTGTTTTAAATTTGAATGACGATGAATATTTAAATAAATCACTCAAAAGTTTTATTTTTCTCTTTCCTTAATTGCTCTTGCAAATATATTCGAAACCTCTAA
The DNA here is from genome assembly GCA_963969495.1 of Ceratothoa steindachneri. Taxonomy (NCBI): domain Eukaryota; kingdom Metazoa; phylum Arthropoda; class Malacostraca; order Isopoda; family Cymothoidae; genus Ceratothoa; species Ceratothoa steindachneri. The sequence continues at coordinate 140,660,382 of OZ018328.1, read as the reverse complement.
TTCATAACTTAGATAAAATTTCGTTAACCCCAAACCTATTGCAGCTTTTCAACTAGACTAATAGGTAAACTAGTTTTCTACTTATATTCTCTCAAGCACGAACTCTTAGTGGTTGTGGGTTGGTTTACTCCTAGCTAATAATTAATTTTTTTATATATTAGGTAATATGTCCCCATTTTAGGATTTGCTTGTAATTTTTCACCAAGGTGAATATTATGTGCTTAAATTATAATTCTCCTTTTACCTTTATCGTCAGTATCGGCTAATATTATTTCAATACTATTAATGGCTAACTATAGTAATTGAAAGTTCTCAGAAAAAAAATAGTGACAATTATTAGATGAACTTCTTACAAATACGTTGGATATAAGATTGAAATCCCTGCCTTTTCATAATTTCTCTAAATATAATGGAGTAGTATAAAAAATCCATCAACATAAATTAATGGGAACAAAGAAAATTCTTAATAATAAAAAATGTGGTACCAGCAAACTGCCAAATAAATCCTTGCTTTCTCTTTTACACCAGTTTTCAATTTTCAAGTGGCTAGGCTTTGTTCTGAATGTATCAATAACTACTAAAACAAAGAGGATTTAATTTTTTATCTTAATAAGATATGGAAAAAAAAAATTACTTTATCCTATTTTTAAAAATATATAGACGAGTAAAATTCCCATATCATTATCATAAGTACATGTTTTCATGAAGTTATGAATAAATTGTCAATACTGTAACTGGATTAAATGTTTTAAATTTCTCCGAATTATGTTTAACTATCCACTTAACTATCGGAAATTATATACAGTTTCGAAAGGATCCCGTTGCAACAACAATACTGGGCAATATGCCGAGAAACTCTCTTAACGTAACTTATTTGATAAATTTAACCATATTATTAACATGTTTAGTCATTGTCTCTTGTATTGTCTTAATGTAACTGATCCCCATATATAACAGAAAGTGTCCGGGAGATATTTGCAATCTCTTGGCAGTTTAACTGTCTCTTGTAAAGAAAAAACACTCTAGTATATGAAAAATAATATAAATAGTAATTGTAACAAATATTAAAACAAGTAAATATAGAAAGCATTTATAGTAAATTACAAACTCATCAAGCGTTACGTAAGAATTTCCACGGATTTGGATCCATATAACTAAAAAGATGTTTAGTATACTTTCATATTTTTCATAGGTTTGCTTGACAAATATCTTAGGAACATCCCATTAAAATTAAATTAAAATCCATTGTTAAATGTTAGATAAGTTTTAATTAAAATCTTTCAGTTTCTCTGCAACTGGCTGAATTATCTTTGGTTATGTTGATAAATAAGGACTGATATCTTAATTCTTGAATAACACGAGATCTATTCTTCAATCTAAACAGATTGAATCCTGGCCAGATAGATCCATTTTGTCTTGTATAATATTTTATGCTTAATTTTATTCCTACTTGTGGAGGTTTCTAACCATTTTTATGGATTTACGTTTCAAATTGTCAAAAACATAAGAAGAGAAATTTTATTAATTTTTATATATGTAATTAGAAGAGTAATCCTGCTATCATATATTACAAAGAAATGCTTAACAAAAAGATTTCTCCTCATTACTCAGTTGAGCCAACTAAATTTCGCTGGCAAGTGGCCCGTTCACAGGGAGATTAACTCATTTTTTGTCCTCCAAAGAAAGTCTGTTAAATCAAACAAGAGTATCTTCAGCGAGTAAGGATGAAATCTGTTCGAGCATACCTTTAACAAATGTTTGGAGACCGCTTTTATGGCACTCAAACACGTACCAAAAGAAACTAAAATTGTCTTCCAGTGTGAGAGGACTAAATTACCTAGTTACGTCTAAAGCAATTTAACCAACCTTAACTAATGGGATATGTCAAAATAGACTTTTAGTCTAGCCGCTAACTTAGTCATTGCTACATTAGAATTTTTTTAGGAAATTAGATACGTATATCTAGACTCTAGAGAATATATTGCTTTAAATTCTACATAAAAAAGTAATCCGAAAAAATTTATCATCAATTCCTATATATCCAAAATAAGATTAGAAGAATATTCTACAAAATAGTGAAACAGAGTACTAATTTATCTCGCCCTACCCTTTAAATGAGAGCAGAGTTTTGCTAAAAAAACACTCCTAATTCCTCTCAACTCAGAAAATTAAGCCTAAGACGGGTCAATTACGTTTCACCTTTTAACCTTAAAGTTCAATTGTTGCACTATAATTAAAGTAATTAGGTTCATTTTATTCGCCTTAATTCTTATCTCAATATATACTCAATGTAAAAAGAAAAAAATACTTTTTAGTTAATTTCGCTGAAAGTTTACTTGTATAAAAAGTTATTTTTTCAAGCAAAAACCGTAAACTAATAGAAAATATAGCGCATAGTCAATCCGTTTTTCTAATATCTCACAAATTCTGAGATTTGACGATGTTTTTTAGAATTCCTGTTCTGTATTTTTAGTTGTTGCTAAGTTCTTCTCTTGTGTCTGCCTCTCCTCCCCCCTCCCTTCTTTATGGTGGTAAATGTGACGCTTATGTTGGATTGGAGTAATTAATTTTTAGTGAGTAAACTTAACACCTAGGCCATTGTTAATTTATTGCCTAACATTATTCGACATGCCTATTTCTCAATTATGTTTTAAGAAAGTAAACTCATTTGAGATCCCAGTAACCTAAATTGGTAATACTTGAGTTTATGGGCTAGGGGGCGCTATTTCTGGGCTACACGTTGGACCATTCTGTCCAATTGGGCCGAGAAATGGCAAATGAAGTTTAACATAGACAAATGTAGTGTACTTAGTATAGGTAGAAATAATCCATTGAATAGTTATAAATTAAATGGCAGAATTTTAGGGAGGACTGATTGTGAGAGAGACTTGGGTATTTTGGTAAGTTCAGACCTTCGTCCTAAAAAGCAATGTCTAAATGCTAAGAATAAAGCTAATAGGATATTGGGATTCATTAGGAGGAGTGTAAGCAATAAGAGTGCTTAAGTCATTCTAAAACTGTATCTGGCGCTAGTTAGGCCTCATCTAGACTATGCAGTACAATTTTGGTCACCATATTATAGGAAGGATATTGATTTGCTTGAGTCTGTGCAGAGAAGGATGACAAAGATGATTGGTGGGCTAAGGAACTTACCTTATGGTGAAAGGCTCAGAAAACTAAATCTACATACATTGGAAAGGAGAAGAGTCAGAGGAGAATTGATTGAAGTCTTCAAATGGGTAAAAGGATATAATAAAGGGGATCTGGGTAAGGTTCTTATACTTAGTGAACATGACAGGACACGTAGCAATGGGTTTAAGCTTGATAAGTATAGGTTTAGGAAGGAGATTGGGAGGAATTGGTTTACAAATCGTGTGGTAGATGAATGGAATAGGCTCACTAGGCATGTGATAGAAGCCTCCTCTCTGGGTGGTTTTAAGAATAGATTAGATAAATATATGGATGAAGCTGCTAGATGGGACTGACTTTTTTTTATGTACATATGTATATATTTTTCTAAGGAGTGGGAAGATTATATTTTGCGGTTGCATGAATGGACATAATCCTCTGGATGCATTTTATGTATATTGTAGATTAGATCTGACGAACTACTGTAAAGGGTGACAATGTTGATGACTTTTCTCTGGTAAGAAATCTTTTGTGTGTTGAATGGAACAGGAGCTGCCAAGTGTAGGCCATGAATGGTCTTTTGCAGTCTCCTTCTTTTCTTATGTTCTTATGTTCTTATGTTACAATTTAGGCCCTATGACGTCAGAGGGTAGATTCAGATGATGCAAATCATGGCCTTGCATTTAATTAGTATTGCCAATGTTAGTCGCAGGGTTAAGTTTTCCCCAACGTCGTTCAACTTGCTTGGCTTTTAAGTTCTTCCTAAATGGCCTTTTATAGCGGTCATATATATATATATATATATATACATATATATATATATATAAATATATATATATATATATATATATATATATATATATATATATATATATATATATATATATACATATATATACATATATATATATATATATATTTATATATATATATATATATATATATATATATATATATATATAGACATCAATAAGGACTGATATCTTAATTCTTGAATAACACGAGATCTATTCTTCAATCTAAACAGATTGAATCCTAGCCAGATAGATCCATTTTGTCTTGTATAATATTTTATGCTTAATTTTATTCGTACTTGTGGAGGTTTCTAACCATTTTTATGGATTTACGTTTCAAATTGTCAAAAACATAAGAAGAGAAATTTTATTAATTTTTATATACGTAATTAGAAGAGTAATCCTGCTATCATATATTACAAAGAAATGCTTAACAAAAAGATTCCTCCTCATTACTCAGCTGAGCCAACTAAATTTCGCTGGCAAGTGGCCCGTTCACAGGGAGATTAACTCATTTTTTGTCTTCCAAAGAAAGTCTGTTAAATCAAACAAGAGTATCTTCAGCGAGTAAGGATAAAATCTGTTCGAGCATACCTTTAACAAATGTTTGGAGACCGCTTTTATGGCACTCAAACACGTACCAAAAGAAACTAAAATTGTCTTCCAGTGTGAGAGGACTAAATTACCTAGTTACGTCTAAAGCAATTTAACCAACTTTAACTAATGGGATATGTCAAAATAGACTTTTAGTCTAGCCGCTAACTTAGTCATTGCTACATTAGAATTTTTTTAGGAAATTAGATACGTATATCTAGACTCTAGAGAATATATTGCTTTAAATTCTACATAAAAAAGTAATCCGAAAAAATTTATCATCAATTCCTATATATCCAAAATAAGATTAGAAGAATATTCTACAAAATAGTGAAACAGAGTACTAATTTATCTCGCCCTACCCTTTAAATGAGAGCAGAGTTTTGCTAAAAAAACACTCCTAATTCCTCTCAACTCAGAAAATTAAGCCTAAGACGGGTCAATTACGTTTCACCTTTTAACCTTAAAGTTCAATTGTTGCACTATAATTAAAGTAATTAGGTTCATTTTATTCGCCTTAATTCTTATCTCAATATATACTCAATGTAAAAAGAAAAAAATACTTTTTAGTTAATTTCGCTGAAAGTTTACTTGTATAAAAAGTTATTTTTTCAAGCAAAAACCGTAAACTAATAGAAAATATAGCGCATTAGTCAATCCGTTTTTCTAATATCTCACAAATTCTGAGATTTGACGATGTTTTTTAGAATTCCTGTTCTGTATTTTTAGTTGTTGCTAAGTTCTTCTCTTGTGTCTGCCTCTCCTCCCCCCTCCCTTCTTTATGGTGGTAAATGTGACGCTTATGTTGGATTGGAGTAATTAATTTTAAGTGAGTAAACTTAACACCTAGGCCATTGTTAATTTATTGCCTAACATTATTCGACATGCCTATTTCTCAATTATGTTTTGAGAAAGTAAACTCATTTGAGATCCCAGTAACCTAAATTGGTAATACTTGAGTTTATGGGCTAGGGGGCGCTATTTCTGGGCTACACGTTGGACCATTCTGTCCAATTGGGCCGAGAAATGGCAAATGAAGTTTAACATAGACAAATGTAGTGTACTTAGTATAGGTAGAAATAATCCATTGAATAGTTATAAATTAAATGGCAGAATTTTAGGGAGGACTGATTGTGAGAGAGACTTGGGTATTTTGGTAAGTTCAGACCTTCGTCCTAGAAAGCAATGTCTAAATGCTAAGAATAAAGCTAATAGGATATTGGGATTCATTAGGAGGAGTGTAAGCAATAAGAGTGCTTAAGTCATTCTAAAACTGTATCTGGCGCTAGTTAGGCCTCATCTAGACTATGCAGTACAATTTTGGTCACCATATTATAGGAAGGATATTGATTTGCTTGAGTCTGTGCAGAGAAGGATGACAAAGATGATTGGTGGGCTAAGGAACTTACCTTATGGTGAAAGGCTCAGAAAACTAAATCTACATACATTGGAAAGGAGAAGAGTCAGAGGAGAATTGATTGAAGTCTTCAAATGGGTAAAAGGATATAATAAAGGGGATCTGGGTAAGGTTCTTATACTTAGTGAACATGACAGGACACGTAGCAATGGGTTTAAGCTTGATAAGTATAGGTTTAGGAAGGAGATTGGGAGGAATTGGTTTACAAATCGTGTGGTAGATGAATGGAATAGGCTCACTAGGCATGTGATAGAAGCCTCCTCTCTGGGTAGTTTTAAGAATAGATTAGATAAATATATGGATGAAGCTGCTAGATGGGACTGACTTTTTTTTATGTACATATGTATATATTTTTCTAAGGAGTGGGAAGATTATATTTTGCGGTTGCATGAATGGACATAATCCTATGGATGCATTTTATGTATATTGTAGATTAGATCTGACGAACTACTGTAAAGGGTGACAATGTTGATGACTTTTCTCTGGTAAAAAATCTTTTGTGTGTTGAATGGAACAGGAGCTGCCAAGTGTAGGCCATGAATGGTCTTTTGCAGTCTCCTTCTTTTCTTATGTTCTTATGCTCTTATGTTACAATTTAGGCCCTATGACGTCAGAGGGTAGATTCAGATGATGCAAATCATGGCCTTGCATTTAATTAGTATTGCCAATGTTAGTCGCAGGGTTAAGTTTTCCCCAACGTCGTTCAACTTGCTTGGCTTTTAAGTTCTTCCTAAATGGCCTTTTATAGCGGTCATATATATATATATATATATATACATATATATATATATATAAATATATATATATATATATATATATATATATATATATATATATATACATATATATACATATATATATATATATATATATTTATATATATATATATATATATATATATATATATATATAGACATCAATAAGGACTGATATCTTAATTCTTGAATAACACGAGATCTATTCTTCAATCTAAACAGATTGAATCCTAGCCAGATAGATCCATTTTGTCTTGTATAATATTTTATGCTTAATTTTATTCGTACTTGTGGAGGTTTCTAACCATTTTTATGGATTTACGTTTCAAATTGTCAAAAACATAAGAAGAGAAATTTTATTAATTTTTATATATGTAATTAGAAGAGTAATCCTGCTATCATATATTACAAAGAAATGCTTAACAAAAAGATTCCTCCTCATTACTCAGCTGAGCCAACTAAATTTCGCTGGCAAGTGGTCCGTTCACAGGGAGATTAACTCATTTTTTGTCCTTCAAAGAAAGTCTGTTGAATCAAACAAGAGTATCTTCAGCGAGTAAGGATGAAATCTGTTCGAGCATACCTTTAACAAATGTTTGGAGACCGCTTTTATGGCACTCAAACACGTACCAAAAGAAACTAAAATTGTCTTCCAGTGTGAGAGGCCTAAATTACCTAGTTACGTCTAAAGCAATTTAACCAACCTTAACTAATGGGATATGTCAAAATAGACTTTTAGTCTAGCCGCTAACTTAGTCATTGCTACATTAGAATTTTTTTAGGAAATTAGATACGTATATCTAGACTCTAGATAATATATTGCTTAAAATTCTACATAAAAAAGTAATCCGAAAAAATTTATCATCAATTCCTATATATCCAAAATAAGATTAGAAGAATATTCTACAAAATAGTGAAACAGAGTACTAATTTATCTCGCCCTACCCTTTAAATGAGAGCAGAGTTTTGCTAAAAAAACACTCCTAATTCCTCTCAATTCAGAAAATTAAGCCTAAGACGGGTCAATTACGTTTCACCTTTTAACCTTAAAGTTCAATTGTTGCACTATAATTAAAGTAATTAGGTTCATTTTATTCGCCTTAATTCTTATCTCAATATGTAATTAATGTAAAAAGAAAAAAATTCTTTTTAGTTAATTTGGCTGAAAGTTTACTTGTATAAAAAGTTATTTTTTTAAGCAAAAACCGTAAACTAATAGAAAATATAGCGCATAGTCAATCCGTTTTTCTAATCTCTCACAAATTCTGAGATTTGACGATGTTTTTTAGAATTCCTGTTCTGTATTTTTAGTTGTTGCTAGGTTTTTCTCTTGTGTCTGCCTCTCCTCCCCCCTCATTTCTTTATGGTGGTAAATGTGACGCTTATGTTGGATTGGAGTAATTAATTTTTTTAGTGAGTAAATTTACCACCTAGGCCATTGTTAATTTATTGCCTAACATTATTCGACATGCCTATTTCTCAATTATGTTTCAAGAAAGTAAACTCATTTGAGATCCCAGTAACTTAAATTGGTAATACTTGAGTTTATGGGCTAGGGGGCGCTATTTCTGGGCTACACGTTTGGGTTACAATTTAGGCCCTATAACGTCAGAGGGTAGATTAAGATGATGCAAATCATGGCCTTGCATTTAATTAGTATTGCCAATGTTAGTCGCAGGGTTAAGTTTTCCCCAACGTCGTTCAACTTGCTTGGCTTTCAAGTTCTTCCTAAATGGCCTTTTATAGCGGTCATATATATATATATATATACATATATATATATATATATATATATATATATATATATATATATATATATATATATATATATACATATATATACATATATATATATATATATATATATATATATATATATATATATATATATATATATATATATAGTGATAAATAAGGACTGATATCTTAATTCTTGAATAACACGAGATCTATTCCTCAATCTAAACAGATTGAATCCTGGCCAGATAGATCCATTTTGTCTTGTATAATATTTTATGCTTAATATAATTCGTACTTGTGGAGGTTTCTAACCATTTTTATGGATTTACGTTTCAAATTGTCAAAAACATAAGAAGAGAAATTTTATTAATTTTTATATATGTAATTAGAAGAGTAATCCTGCTATCATATATTACAAAGAAATGCTTAACAAAAAGATTCCTCCTCATTACTCAGCTGAGCCAACTAAATTTCGCTGGCAAGTGGTCCGTTCACAGGAAGATTAACTCATTTTTTGTCCTCCAAAGAAAGTCTGTTAAATCAAACAAGAGTATCTTCAGCGAGTAAGGATGAAATCTGTTCGAGCATACCTTGAACAAATGTTTGGAGACCGCTTTTATGGCACTCAAACACGTACCAAAAGAAACTAAAATTGTCTTCCAGTGTGAGAGGCCTAAATTACCTAGTTACGTCTAAAGCAATTTAACCAACCTTAACTAATGGGATATGTCAAAATAGACTTTTAGTCTAGCCGCTAACTTAGTCATTGCTACATTAGAATTTTTTTAGGAAATTAGATACGTATATCTAGACTCTAGAGAATATATTGCTTTAAATTCTACATAAAAAAGTAATCCGAAAAAATTTATCATCAATTCCTATATATACAAAATAAGATTAGAAGAATATTCTACAAAATAGTGAAACAGAGTACTAATTTATCTCGCCCTACCCTTTAAATGAGAGCAGAGTTTTGCTAAAAAAACACTCCTAATTCCTCTCAACTCAGAAAATTAAGCCTAAGACGGGTCAATTACGTTTCACCTTTTAACCTTAAAGTTCAATTGTTGCACTATAATTAAAGTAATTAGGTTCATTTTATTCGCCTTAATTCTTATCTCAATATATACTTAATGTAAAAAGAAAAAAATTCTTTTTAGTTAATTTCGCTGAAAGTTTACTTGTATAAAAAATTATTTTTTCAAGCAAAAACCGTAAACTAATAGAAAATATAGCGCATAGTCAATCCGTTTTTCTAATCTCTCACAAATTCTGAGATTTGACGATGTTTTTTAGAATTCCTGTTCTGTATTTTTAGTTGTTGCTAAGTTTTTCTCTTGTGTCTGCCTCTCCTCCCCCCTCCCTTCTTTAGGGTGGTAAATGTGACGCTTTTGTTGGATTGGAGTAATTAATTTTTTTAGTGAGTAAATTTACCACCTAGGCCATTGTTAATTTATTGCCTAACATTATTCGACATGCCTATTTCTCAATTATGTTTCAAGAAAGTAAACTCATTTGAGATCCCAGTAACTTAAATTGGTAATACTTGAGTTTATGGGCTAATGGGCGCTATTTCTGGGTTACACGTTTAAGTTACAATTTAGGCCCTATAACGTCAGAGGGTAGATTAAGATGATGCAAATCATGGCCTTGCATTTAATTAGTATTGCAAATGTTAGTCGCAGGGTTAAGTTTTCCCCAACGTCGTTCAACTTGCTTGGCTTTCAAGTTCTTCCTAAATGGCCTTTTATAGCGGTCATATATATATATATATATACATATATATATATATATATATATATATATATATATATATATATATATATATATATATATATATATTTATATATATATATATATATACACATATATATACATATATATATATATATATATATATATATATATATATATATATATATATATATATATATATATAGTGATAAATAAGGACTGATATCTTAAATCTTGAATAAAACGAGATCTATTCTTCAATCTAAACAGATTGAATCCTGGCCAGATAGATCCATTTTGTCTTGTATAATATTTTATGCTTAATTTTATTCGTACTTGTGGAGGTTTCTAACCATTTTTATGGATTTACGTTTCAAATTGTCAAAAACATAAGAAGAGAAATTTTATTAATTTTTATATATGTAATTAGAAGAGTAATCCTGCTATCATATATTCCCATGAAATGCTTAACAAAAAGATTCCTCCTCATTACTCAGCTGAGCCAACTAAATTTCGCTGGCACGTTGCCCGTTCACAGGGAGATTAACTCATTTTTTGTCCTCCAAAGAAAGTCTGTTAAATCAAACAAGAGTATCTTCAGCGAGTAAGGATGAAATCTGTTCGAGCATACCTTTAACAAATGTTTGGAGACCGCTTTTATGGCACTCAAACACGTACCAAAAGAAACTAAAATTGTCTTCCAGTGTGAAAGGACTAAATTACCTAGTTACGTCTAAAGCAATTTAACCAACCTTAACTAATGGGATATGTCAAAATAGACTTTTAGTCTAGCCGCTAACTTAGTCATTGCTACATTAGAATTTTTTTAGGAAATTAGATACGTATATCTAGACTCTAGAGAATATATTGCTTTAAATTCTACATAAAAAAGTAATCCGAAAAAATTTATCATCAATTCCTATATATCCAAAATAAGATTAGAAGAATATTCTACAAAATAGTGAAACAGAGTACTAATTTATCTCGCCCTACCCTTTAAATGAGAGCAGAGTTCTGCTAAAAAAACACTCCTAATTCCTCTCAACTCAGAAAATTAAGCCTAAGACGGGTCAATTACGTTTCACCTTTTAACCTTAAAGTTCAATAGTTGCACTATAATTAAAGTAATTAGGTTCATTTTATTCGCCTTAATTCTTATCTCAATATATACTTAATGTAAAAAGAAAAAAATTCTTTTTAGTTAATTTGGCTGAAAGTTTACTTGTATAAAAAGTTATTTTTTCAAGCAAAAACCGTAAACTAATAGAAAATATAGCGCATAGTCAATCCGTTTTTCTAATCTCTCACAAATTCTGAGATTTGACGATGTTTTTTAGAATTCCTGTTCTGTATTTTTAGTTGTTGCTAAGTTCTTCTCTTGTGTCTGCCTCTCCTCCCGCCTCCCTTATTTATGTTGGTAAATGTGACGCTTATGTTGGATTGGAGTAATTAATTTTTTTAGTGAGTAAATTTACCACCTAGGCCATTGTTAATTTATTGCCTAACATTATTCGACATGCCTATTTCTCAATTATGTTTCAAGAAAGTAAACTCATTTGAGATCCCAGTAACTTAAATTGGTAATACTTGAGTTTTTGGGCTAGGGGGCGCTATTTCTGGGCTACACGTTTGGGTTACAATTTAGGCCCTATAACGTCAGAGGGTAGATTAAGATGATGCAAATCATGGCCTTGCATTTAATTAGTATTGCCAATGTTAGTCGCAGGGTTAAGTTTTCCCCAACGTCGTTCAACTTGCTTGGCTTTCAAGTTCTTCCTAAATGGCCTTTTATAGCGGTCATATATATATATATATATATATACATATATATATATATATATATATATATATATATATATATATATATATATATATATATACATATATATACATATATATATATATATATATATATATATATATATATATATATATATATATATATATATAGTGATAAATAAGGACTGATATCTTAATTCTTGAATAACACGAGATCTATTCCTCAATCTAAACAGATTGAATCCTGGCCAGATAGATCCATTTTGTCTTGTATAATATTTTATGCTTAATTTTATTCGTACTTGTGGAGGTTTCTAACCATTTTTATGGATTTACGTTTCAAATTGTCAAAAACATAAGAAGAGAAATTTTATTAATTTTTATATACGTAATTAGAAGAGTAATCCTGCTATCATATATTCCCATGAAATGCTTAACAAAAAGATTCCTCCTCATTACTCAGCTGAGCCAACTAAATTTCGCTGGCACGTTGCCCGTTCACAGGGAGATTAACTCATTTTTTGTCCTCCAAAGAAAGTCTGTTAAATCGAACAAGAGTATCTTCAGCGAGTAAGGATGAAATCTGTTCGAGCATACCTTTAACAAATGTTTGGAGACCGCTTTTATGGCACTCAAACACGTACCAAAAGAAACTAAAATTGTCTTCCAGTGTGAAAGGACTAAATTACCTAGTTACGTCTAAAGCAATTTAACCAACCTTAACTAATGGGATATGTCAAAATAGACTTTTAGTCTAGCCGCTAACTTAGTCATTGCTACATTAGAATTTTTTTAGGAAATTAGATACGTATATCTAGACTCTAGAGAATATATTGCTTTAAATTCTACATAAAAAAGTAATCCGAAAAAATTTATCATCAATTCCTATATATCCAAAATAAGATTAGAAGAATATTCTACAAAATAGTGAAACAGAGTACTAATTTATCTCGCCCTACCCTTTAAATGAGAGCAGAGTTCTGCTAAAAAAACACTCCTAATTCCTCTCAACTCAGAAAATTAAGCCTAAGACGGGTCAATTACGTTTCACCTTTTAACCTTAAAGTTCAATTGTTGCACTATAATTAAAGTAATTAGGTTCATTTTATTCGCCTTAATTCTTATCTCAATATATACTTAATGTAAAAAGAAAAAAATTCTTTTTAGTTAATTTGGCTGAAAGTTTACTTGTATAAAAAGTTATTTTTTCAAGCAAAAACCGTAAACTAATAGAAAATATAGCGCATAGTCAATCCGTTTTTCTAATCTCTCACAAATTCTGAGATTTGACGATGTTTTTTAGAATTCCTGTTCTGTATTTTTAGTTGTTGCTAAGTTCTTCTCTTGTGTCTGCCTCTCCTCCCCCCTCCCTTCTTTATGTTGGTAAATGTGACGCTTATGTTGGATTGGAGTAATTAATTTTTTTAGTGAGTAAATTTACCACCTAGGCCATTGTTAATTTATTGCCTAACATTATTCGACATGCCTATTTCTCAATTATGTTTCAAGAAAGTAAACTCATTTGAGATCCCAGTAACTTAAATTGGTAATACTTGAGTTTATGGGCTAGGGGGCGCTATTTCTGGGCTACACGTTTGGGTTACAGTTTAGGCCCTATAACGTCAGAGGGTAGATTAAGATGATGCAAATCATGGCCTTGCATTTAATTAGTATTGCCAATGTTAGTCGCAGGGTTAAGTTTTCCCCAACGTCGTTCAACTTGCTTGGCCTTCAAGTTCTTCCTAAATGGCCTTTTATAGTGGTCATATATATATATATATATACATATATATATATATATATATATATATATATATATATATATATATATATATATATATATATATATATATATACATATATATACATATATATATATATATATATATATATATATATATATATATATATATATATATATATATAGTGATAAATAAGGACTGATATCTTAATTCTTGAATAAAACGAGATCTATTCCTCAATCTAAACAGATTGAATCCTGGCCAGATAGATCCATTTTGTCTTGTATAATATTTTATGCTTAATTTTATTCGTACTTGTGGAGGTTTCTAACCATTTTTATGGATTTACGTTTCAAATTGTCAAAAACATAAGAAGAGAAATTTTATTAATTTTTATATATGTAATTAGAAGAGTAATCCTGCTATCATATATTACAAAGAAATGCTTAACAAAAAGATTCCTCCTCATTACTCAGCTGAGCCAACTAAATTTCGCTGGCAAGTGGTCCGTTCACAGGAAGATTAACTCATTTTTTGTCCTCCAAAGAAAGTCTGTTAAATCAAACAAGAGTATCTTCAGCGAGTAAGGATGAAATCTGTTCGAGCATACCTTTAACAAATGTTTGGAGACCGCTTTTATGGCACTCAAACACGTACCAAATGAAACTAAAATTGTCTTCCAGTGTGAGAGGCCTAAATTACCTAGTTACGTCTAAAGCAATTTAACCAACCTTAACTAATGGGATATGTCAAAATAGACTTTTAGTCTAGCCGCTAACTTAGTCATTGCTACATTAGTATTTTTTTAGGAAATTAGATACGTATATCTAGACTCTAGAGAATATATTGCTTTAAATTCTACATAAAAAAGTAATCCGAAAAAATTTATCATCAATTCCTATATATACAAAATAAGATTAGAAGAATATTCTACAAAATAGTGAAACAGAGTACTAATTTATCTCGCCCTACCCTTTAAATGAGAGCAGAGTTTTGCTAAAAAAACACTCCTAATTCCTCTCAACTCAGAAAATTAAGCCTAAGACGGGTCAATTACGTTTCACCTTTTAAACTTAAAGTTCAATTGTTGCACTATAATTAAAGTAATTAGGTTCATTTTATTCGCCTTAATTCTTATCTCAATATATACTTAATGTAAAAAGAAAAAAATTCTTTTTAGTTAATTTCGCTGAAAGTTTACTTGTATAAAAAATTATTTTTTCAAGCAAAAACCGTAAACTAATAGAAAATATAGCGCATAGTCAATCCGTTTTTCTAATCTCTCACAAATTCTGAGATTTGACGATGTTTTTTAGAATTCCTGTTCTGTATTTTTAGTTGTTGCTAAGTTTTTCTCTTGTGTCTGCCTCTCCTCCCCCCTCCCTTCTTTAGGGTGGTAAATGTGATGCTTATGTTGGATTGGAGTAATTAATTTTTTTAGTGAGTAAATTTACCACCTAGGCCATTGTTAATTTATTGCCTAACATTATTCGACATGCCTATTTCTCAATTATGTTTCAAGAAAGTAAACTCATTTGAGATCCCAGTAACTTAAATTGGTAATACTTGAGTTTATGGGCTAGGGGGCGCTATTTCTGGGTTACACGTTTAAGTTACAATTTAGGCCCTATAACGTCAGAGGGTAGATTAAGATGATGCAAATCATGGCCTTGCATTTAATTAGTATTGCCAATGTTAGTCGCAGGGTTAAGTTTTCCCCAACGTCGTTCAACTTGCTTGGCTTTCAAGTTCTTCCTAAATGGCCTTTTATAGCGGTCATATATATATATATATATACATATATATATATATATATATATATATATATATATATATATATATATATATATATATATATATATATATATTATATATATATATATATATATACACATATATATACATATATATATATATATATATATATATATATATATATATATATATATATATATATATATATATAGTGATAAATAAGGACTGATATCTTAAATCTTGAATAAAACGAGATCTATTCTTCAATCTAAACAGATTGAATCCTGGCCAGATAGATCCATTTTGTCTTGTATAATATTTTATGCTTAATTTTATTCGTACTTGTGGAGGTTTCTAACCATTTTTATGGATTTACGTTTCAAATTGTCAAAAACATAAGAAGAGAAATTTTATTAATTTTTATATATGTAATTAGAAGAGTAATCCTGCTATCATATATTCCCATGAAATGCTTAACAAAAAGATTCCTCCTCATTACTCAGCTGAGCCAACTAAATTTCGCTGGCACGTTGCCCGTTCACAGGGAGATTAACTCATTTTTTGTCCTCCAAAGAAAGTCTGTTAAATCAAACAAGAGTATCTTCAGCGAGTAAGGATGAAATCTGTTCGAGCATACCTTTAACAAATGTTTGGAGACCGCTTTTATGGCACTCAAACACGTACCAAAAGAAACTAAAATTGTCTTCCAGTGTGAAAGGACTAAATTACCTAGTTACGTCTAAAGCAATTTAACCAACCTTAACTAATGGGATATGTCAAAATAGACTTTTAGTCTAGCCGCTAACTTAGTCATTGCTACATTAGAATTTTTTTAGGAAATTAGATACGTATATCTAGACTCTAGAGAATATATTGCTTTAAATTCTACATAAAAAAGTAATCCGAAAAAATTTATCATCAATTCCTATATATCCAAAATAAGATTAGAAGAATATTCTACAAAATAGTGAAGCAGAGTACTAATTTATCTCGCCCTACCCTTTAAATGAGAGCAGAGTTCTGCTAAAAAAACACTCCTAATTCCTCTCAACTCAGAAAATTAAGCCTAAGACGGGTCAATTACGTTTCACCTTTCAACCTTAAAGTTCAATAGTTGCACTATAATTAAAGTAATTAGGTTCATTTTATTCGCCTTAATTCTTATCTCAATATATACTTAATGTAAAAAGAAAAAAATTCTTTTTAGTTAATTTGGCTGAAAGTTTACTTGTATAAAAAGTTATTTTTTTAAGCAAAAACCGTAAACTAATAGAAAATATAGCGCATAGTCAATCCGTTTTTCTAATCTCTCACAAATTCTGAGATTTGACGATGTTTTTTAGAATTCCTGTTCTGTATTTTTAGTTGTTGCTAAGTTCTTCTCTTGTGTCTGCCTCTCCTCCCGCCTCCCTTATTTATGTTGGTAAATGTGACGCTTATGTTGGATTGGAGTAATTAATTTTTTTAGTGAGTAAATTTACCACCTAGGCCATTGTTAATTTATTGCCTAACATTATTCGACATGCCTATTTCTCAATTATGTTTCAAGAAAGTAAACTCATTTGAGATCCCAGTAACTTAAATTGGTAATACTTGAGTTTATGGGCTAGGGGGCGCTATTTCTGGGCTACACGTTTGGGTTACAATTTAGGCCCTATAACGTCAGAGGGTAGATTAAGATGATGCAAATCATGGCCTTGCATTTAATTAGTATTCCCAATGTTAGTCGCAGGGTTAAGTTTTCCCCAACGTCGTTCAACTTGCTTGGCTTTCAAGTTCTTCCTAAATGGCCTTTTATAGCGGTCATATATATATATATATATATATATATATACATATATATATATATATATATATATATATATATATATATATATATATATATACATATATATACATATATATATATATATATATATATATATATATATATATATATATATATATATATATATATATATATATATATAGTGATAAATAAGGACTGATATCTTAATTCTTGAATAACACGAGATCTATTCCTCAATCTAAACAGATTGAATCCTGGCCAGATAGATCCATTTTGCCTTGTATAATATTTTATGCTTAATTTTATTCGTACTTGTGGAGGTTTCTAACCATTTTTATGGATTTACGTTTCAAATTGTCAAAAACATAAGAAGAGAAATTTTATTAATTTTTATATATGTAATTAGAAGAGTAATCCTGCTATCATATATTACAAAGAAATGCTTAACAAAAAGATTCTTCCTTATTACTCAGCTGAGCCAACTAAATTTCGCTGGCAAGTGGTCCGTTCACAGGAAGATTAACTCATTTTTTGTCCTCCAAAGAAAGTCTGTTAAATCAAACAAGAGTATCTTCAGCGAGTAAGGATAAAATCTGTTCGAGCATACCTTTAACAAATGTTTGGAGACCGCTTTTATGGCACTCAAACACGTACCAAAAGAAACTAAAATTGTCTTCCAGTGTGAGAGGCCTAAATTACCTAGTTACGTCTAAAGCAATTTAACCAACCTTAACTAATGGGATATGTCAAAATAGACTTTTAGTCTAGCCGCTAACTTAGTCATTGCTACATTAGAATTTTTTTAGGAAATTAGATACGTATATCTAGACTCTAGAGAATATATTGCTTTAAATTCTACATAAAAAAGTAATCCGAAAAAATTTATCATCAATTCCTATATATACAAAATAAGATTAGAAGAATATTCTACAAAATAGTGAAACAGAGTACTAATTTATCTCGCCCTACCCTTTAAATGAGAGCAGAGTTTTGCTAAAAAAACACTCCTAATTCCTCTCAACTCAGAAAATTAAGCCTAAGACGGGTCAATTACGTTTCACCTTTTAACCTTAAAGTTCAATTGTTGCACTATAATTAAAGTAATTAGGTTCATTTTATTCGCCTTAATTCTTATCTCAATATATACTCAATGTAAAAAGAAAAAAATACTTTTTAGTTAATTTCGCTGAAAGTTTACTTGTATAAAAAGTTATTTTTTCAAGCAAAAACCGTAAACTAATAGAAAATATAGCGCATAGTCAATCCGTTTTTCTAATCTCTCACAAATTCTGAGATTTGACGATGTTTTTTAGAATTCCTGTTCTGTATTTTTAGTTGTTGCTAAGTTTTTCTCTTGTGTCTGCCTCTCCTCCCCCCTCCCTTCTTTAGGGTGGTAAATGTGACGCTTATGTTGGATTGGAGTAATTAATTTTTTTAGTGAGTAAATTTACCACCTAGGCCATTGTTAATTTATTGCCTAACATTATTCGACATGCCTATTTCTCAATTATGTTTCAAGAAAGTAAACTCATTTGAGATCCCAGTAACTTAAATTGGTAATACTTGAGTTTATGGGCTAGGGGGCGCTATTTCTGGGTTACACGTTTAAGTTACAATTTAGGCCCTATAACGTCAGAGGGTAGATTAAGATGATGCAAATCATGGCCTTGCATTTAATTAGTATTGCCAATGTTAGTCGCAGGGTTAAGTTTTCCCCAACGTCGTTCAACTTGCTTGGCTTTCAAGTTCTTCCTAAATGGCCTTTTATAGCGGTCATATATATATATATATATATATATATATATATATATATATATATATATATATATATATATATTTATATATATATATATATATATACATATATATACATATATATATATATATATATATATATATATATATATATAGTGATAAATAAGGACTGATATCTTAAATCTTGAATAAAACGAGATCTATTCTTCAATCTAAACAGATTGAATCCTGGCCAGATAGATCCATTTTGTCTTGTATAATTTTTTTTGCTTAATTTTATTCGTACTTGTGGAGGTTTCTAACCATTTTTATGGATTTACGTTTCAAATTGTCAAAAACATAAGAAGAGAAATTTTATTAATTTTTATATATGTTATTAGAAGAGTAATCCTGCTATCATATATTCCCATGAAATGCTTAACAAAAAATTCCTCCTCATTACTCAGCTGAGCCAACTAAATTTCGCTGGCAAGTGGCCCGTTCACAGGGAGATTAACTCATTTTTTGTCCTCCAAAGAAAGTCTGTTAAATCAAACAAGAGTATCTTCAGCGAGTAAGGATGAAATCTGTTCGAGCATACCTTTAACAAATGTTTGGAGACCGCTTTTATGGCACTCAAACACGTACCAAAAGAAACTAAAATTGTCTTCCAGTGTGAGAGGCCTAAATTACCTAGTTACGTCTAAAGCAATTTAACCAACCTTAACTAATGGGATATGTCAAAATAGACTTTTAGTCTAGCCGCTAACTTAGTCATTGCTACATTAGAATTTTTTTAGGAAATTAGATACGTATATCTAGACTCTAGAGAATATATTGCTTTAAATTCTACATAAAAAAGTAATCCGAAAAAATTTATCATCAATTCCTATATATCTAAAATAAGATTAGAAGAATATTCTACAAAATAGTGAAACAGAGTACTAATTTATCTCGCCCTACCCTTTAAATGAGAGCAGAGTTTTGCTAAAAAAACACTCCTAATTCCTCTCAACTCAGAAAATTAAGCCTAAGACGGGTCAATTACGTTTCACCTTTTAACCTTAAAGTTCAATTGTTGCACTATAATTAAAGTAATTAGGTTCATTTTATTCGCCTTAATTCTTATCTCAATATATACTTAATGTAAAAAGAAAAAAATTCTTTTTAGTTAATTTCGCTGAAAGTTTACTTGTATAAAAAGTTATTTTTTCAAGCAAAAACCGTAAACTAATAGAAAATATAGCGCATAGTCAATCCGTTTTTCTAATCTCTCACAAATTCTGAGATTTGACGATGTTTTTTAGAATTCCTGTTCTGTATTTTTAGTTGTTGCTAAGTTCTTCTCTTGTGTCTGCCTCTCCTCCCCCCTCCCTTCTTTATGTTGGTAAATGTGACGCTTATGTTGGATTGGAGTAATTAATTTTTTTAGTGAGTAAATTTACCACCTAGGCCATTGTTAATTTATTGCCTAACATTATTCGACATGCCTATTTCTCAATTATGTTTCAAGAAAGTAAACTCATTTGAGATCCCAGTAACTTAAATTGGTAATACTTGAGTTTATGGGCTAGGGGGCGCTATTTCTGGGCTACACGTTTGGGTTACAATTTAGGCCCTATGACGTCAGAGGGTAGATTCAGATGATGCAAATCATGGCCTTGCATTTAATTAGTATTGCCAATGTTAGTCGCAGGGTTAAGTTTTCCCCAACGTCATTGAACTTGCTTGGCTTTCAAGTTCTTCCTAAATGGCCTTTTATAGCGGTCATATATATATATATATATATATAAACATATATATATATATATATATATATATATATATATATATATATATATATATATATATATATATATATATATATATATATACATATATATACATATATATATATATATATATATATATATATATATATATATATATATATATATATATATATATATACACCCGGTAAGTAGAGAGCACAAAACGATACTGCCCGCTTCCTACAGTCCCCTGGGCAACTCCCTTGTTACCACCAGGGAAGATCAATTTGCAGTTAGGTATTTCTAGCGAGCCCCTTAAAACTCGTTGGAAATAGCAACTTTATGCTTTAAGATATCCTGCATTTTTGGAGAGAACGGAGAATTTAACCTAATTTCTTGGGTATTTATGCTAAACACCTTTTGGCAAATATGTAAAATTATAACAGATGCTGCGGTAAGTAGAAAGCTCAAAATTATACCCCTGGTTTCCTTTTGTTACCATCAGGGAAGATCAAGTTTCAGTTTGTTATTTCTAGATAGCCCCCTAAATCTGGTTCAAAATAGCAACCTTATACTTTGAGATCTCTTGATTTTTGGAGAAAACAGGGAATTGAACATAATTACTTGGGTATCTATGTTAAACACTTTGTGAAAAATAGGGAAAATTATAATAGATGGTGCGGTAAGTAGAAGATCTGCACGAATAGCTGAAAATTCAAATCTTCGCCTTGGCCACAGAAAAAACAGCTTATGTAACAATAGAGCACTTAATATTCCTCTTTTACCAAAAAGGGAATGTCATGTGGCTCGACATAACTTTCACCGGATATAGCCACCACTTCATAATGCGAGAAAATCTGTTGAAGTTGGAACTCAACAAGCTTCCCAGATTTAGAAACCTGAGCTCTAACAACACCTGAAAAATCTATATAATGCATATATGAGCAACGGTCACATACCCCGCGGTGGTGACTCAAACCCTAAGTACGTCTCACTTGAAGCGCCTGAATAGGGTGCAGAACAAGGCGACAATATATTAACAAACTCCGAAGGAGAGATCGAATATCCGAAAAAGTACTCCACCGGAGTGTTTCCTGGCGACGCAAAGTCTAGCTAAAAGAACATGGTAAGGCACCAATTTATCTGAGGGACTAAAAATCCCAGCGTACAGAAGGGAGAAAGTGTCCAGAAAAAGCAAATTTCCAAGTTCGAGAAAGTGCTCCAAATAACCGTTAGCACCGTTGTTCAAATAGAGTTTACACTGCACAAACAACTACTATTGCGATATATTAACAATGTGTATGAATGAAAGTAAAATAAATGTATACAAGTGTATATATATATATATATATATATATATATATATTAAGAAAAAATAAAAATAATAAAAGCAACATAAAATCAATCCAAAAAGACAAAACAAAACCAAGAAGTTGATAAATTTCTTGTTTCTTGTCTCTTACAATAGATATATTCCTAAGGAGAAAAAATAGGTAGAAATACAAAAACAACAAAGTAAATTAAATAAAAGGCAGAGATAAAGGATACTATAAGAAAGAAATAAATAAAAATAAATAAATAAACAATAAATGAATAAGTAATATAAAAAAGAAAGTAAACAAATAATTTTAACTTAAGGAAAATAAGAATAAGGTTTCATAATAAGTATAAACAGAAAAGCTTGAATGCATTATTATACAAACACAGGTCACAAATCATTACAAATTAGGATTTCTAGTCATTGATTACTAAAGCGAAATCTGAAATAAATGAAAAGCATAGCCCTCACTACCAGGGCAAACCCTCTACACTCTCTTCAATCCTTATCTATTATCTTATCTACCAATTCCATCTATTTCTTATTACTCTTTCCTGAACCTTTCAGGAAGCTCCAGAAGAGCGAAACCTCAGTAGTAAAGAACTTCGTACCACTTCTGGTTTCTCTTATTCTCTGTCTACATGTATATATATATATATATATATATATATATATATATATATATATATATTCTTACTTGTACATTCCCTTCCATAGTTCTCTATTTCACGGTTTAAATCAGAAACAAATAAAAAAAATAATACCTACAGTCTTTCACGAAAACTATTTCTCATTTAACGAAAAAATTTTTCACAAAATACATGGCCTCGCAATGAAAAGTCCTATTTACACCCCTCTTGCAAATCTCTTTAAGTGTAACATAGAAGAGGAAATACTTGAAAAATGCACATTACATTTGCGTCCTATCTTCTACAGGAGATACGTAGACGACACGATCACTCTGTTCCGTTTGAAACGATCACCTGATAAATTCCTAGAGTACATAAACCATTTAAATCCGAATATTAAATTCTTCAGGAAAAAGAAGACAACAACTCCATTCCTTTTTTAGACCTACTAATAACGCGCATACCAACCATTTCTCCACATCAAACTTAGTTCTATCAAAAGCTTATATACTCGTGCTTACAATCTCGCCTCATCATACCTTCATTTCCACATCCTAAATGCATGACCGTGCATTTACCTATTTTGAAGCCTATTTGCCATTTATTCGCCCATTCAACAATTTTATTAAGGTCTGTTTGCATTTGCTCTACATTGGGTATGGAAAGGGCTCGGCTTCCCAGCTTTGTGTCATCTGCAAATTTAGAGATCCTACTAAACACTCCATTATTCAAGTCATTAATGTAAACAATAAATAATAATGGGCCCAGGACTGACCTCTATAGTAACCCGCTGGTGACTGGGGCTCAACCTGAACGCGCTCCATTTACAACAACACGCTGGCAACGATTTGATAGCCAGTTATTAATCCATTTAAGTATGTTACCCCTTACTCCAATTGATCTAATTTTCATCAATAACCTTTTGCGCGGAACTGTATCAAAGCCGTTTTTAAGGTCAAGGTAAATTATATCCAGCGCTTTAGTTTCATCGTAGATGCAAATCATGTTATGAAAAAATTGGAGTAAATTGGTTAAGCACGAGCACCCACGTCTGAATCAATACTGGGAATCTGCGATTAAATTATTAGCCTAACAATGGTTCACCAACTCATCTCCTATTATCGACTCCAATTGTGTTCCAATTACAGAAATTAGGCTGATGGGACAGAAATTAGTAGGTTCAGATTTATCCCCTTTATTGAATTTCAGCGTAACATTTGCATGCTTTAGCTCTATTGGAACTAGGCCTTCCTCTATTGATCGATTGAAAATCGTGCAGAGCGGTCTTGTTAATTTATATTTTAGTTTAGGATGGATTAGATACACCCCATCGAGCCCGGGTGACTTTGATTTTTTCATTTTATTAATATATGTAAGAATCTCCCCTTCATTTCTATTTAATTTAATTGGATATTTTGTCTTTCAATATTTATGTCCTCACCTAGTGTTGCTAATTGTCAAACGTCCTCAATAGTAAAAACGCTCGAAAAGTGCTCATTTAATATTTTAGGAAATTGTTCTGGGACGTCCGTCAGAACACCATCTTTACCCCTGATCTTCCCTATTGAACCCCTAATGGGCTTTCTACTGTTAACGTGACTATAAAACTGTTTTGGTTCCTGGTTCGAATTTATAGCGTTCTTTTTTATATTTCAGCTTAGCTTTTCTAACGGCCCGATTTAACAGGCTTCGAGAGTCTAGGTACTCGTATTTTTCCCTGATTTGTTTTCGTTTCGTTATTTCTAAAAGCTTGATAGTGGTTATGACGCTCCAGAATTAAGTTAATTATTAAAGAGCTAACCCACTGTGATCTCTGACTTTCCATTATTTCTTCATACGTAGTTAATTAACTCGGAATGCACCGTGAGCACATATTGCTGGAGCTCCAATTACATTTCCTGTTCTGTCTTATTATCAAAACATCTTTTCCAGTTTATCCTTTTAGTCCGGTCACGGAACGTTTAAAAATTACAACTCCCAAATCGTGGGATTGGTTGTGAACTCTCTTCTACCTCTACACTCGTATTAATTTCAAACCTAATTACCGTATGGTCACACGTCGTGAAATGCTTACCTACACAAACGTTTTCTACTAAAGTCTCCTGTGTTGAGATAATCAAATCAAGTATATTATGATCGCGCGTAGGTTCCTCTACTTTTTGCAGAAGAAAATTATCCTGGATGAAATAGACCGATCTCTCCCCAACTTTATCTAAAGTATAGTTTGTATAGTTAACGGCTAAGTTAATTTTATTATTTTAGTAAACTCAAGCTCACTTAGCAGAACCTAGCTCTTCATATTTACGGTCGCCCCGACCATCGTTATTACATTTATTTCCTCTTTTACTTATGCTAAAACTCCCCCGCCTTTGCCAGTTAGTCGGTCGTTGTAATAGATTTTGTACTCTTCTATATTAAATTCTATATTAAATTCCGCAGAGAGAGAGAGAGAGAGAGAGAGAGAGAGAGAGAGAGAGAGAGAGCAGGGCGAGAAAGATATGGATATATATATATATATATATATATATATATATATATATATATATATATATATATATATATATATATAAAGGGTCTTTCAATAATGTCGCTCAAATTTTAGATGTAAATAAAACAAGTTCTGTGTGGAATATGACGTCGTTCAAATATCCGCAGCGGCTTCGCTTGGTGGAACGTATTCGGGAGGCCCAATTTTAGATGACTTTGTCACATAAATCTGGCTGAATTTGCTGCATGGTGTTCGTTATGTTAAATTTGAGGACATCATCTGTTTGCAGATTATTTGCATAGACCTGCGATTGAAGATAGCTCCCAAGAAAGTAGTCTAATGGCGTTAAATAGCATGCTTTCGGTGGCCAGTTGACGTCGCCGCCGCGCGAGATGACCGTGCCCTGAAATCGCTGGTGCAAAATGTCTATCGTGGCTTACGCAGTGTGACACGTAGCGCCGTCCTGTTGGAACTACATGTCGTCAATATTCATATCAGGCATATAATCGAGTTGAGGCCACAAGAAGTTGCTTATCATCGATCTGTAGGTCTCGCCATTGACGGTTATGGCAATCCCATCTTCGTTCTTAAAAAAATACGGACCAAAGATTCCGTTAGAGGAAAATCCGCACCAAACAGTAACTTTGTTTAGATGCAATTGGTGCTAGTTCTATCTCATGTGGATTGTTTTCGTCCCAAATCCGACAATTTTGCTTGTTCACAAATGCATTCATCCAAAAATGGGCCTCGTCGCTGTAGCGAGGATATGAATCACGTAATGCGCGGAACGTTTGTCGAACGGAGCATTGATTTTGATAATAGAATTTGATGATTTGCACACGCTGTTAAAAGCTATAACCCTCCATTGTGACTTGCCAAGTACTACTGAACAGTTCACAGTTAGGTTGCCAGATGTCGCTTTAACAACATGGCCACTATCGACTGACAAATCTCAAGCGTCCTTGTTGAAAGACCCTATATATATATATATATATATATATATATATATATATATATATATATACATATATATATATATATATATATATAAATATATATATATATATATAAATATATATATATATAAATATATATATAAATATATATATATACATATATATATATATATATATTTATATGTATATATCTCTCAAAGTAACACGAGAGAATTATGAAAATGAATCCATTAAACCACATGGAAAGAGAAAACGGAATAATTTTTCCTTGCAATAATATTTTTATTACCTTTTTTCGAAAAAATCCGTGCAGGGAAGCGATTCTAACCTGGCACACTAAGGCAGCGTAGCGTAGTGTACTAACGGCATACTTTTAACTGTAATCAAAGCGGTGCTCTTTGCCTCAGTGTGCCGGGTTCGAATCGCTTCCCTGCACGGATTTTTTCGAAAAAAGGTAACAAAAATATTATTGCAAGGAAAAATTATTCCGTTTTCTCTTTCCATGTGGTTTAATGGATATATTTATATATATAAGCTCATTGGACAAACATTTAGTCCCTTGTAACCATAGTAATGGCCTATTACACGCCACTTTGCTCCATATGTTCATGACATGGAATACCCTGTGTAATGTTCTTTTTGAAATGGGTGGGGAAGAACCAGAATTGATGTTTTGTAGCAATTAATCCTGGAAACAAATCGATTTTCAATTACAAGCCTGGAGATTCTACAACGGTCCCTGTCTGTCAACATCTTTTTCCTTCCGTAATTCTGGCGAGAGTTTTTCGCTTTTTGGGAGTTCTGCCATTGCTTGTAAATCCGGATGACCGTACTCGTTGAAACAAAGCCAGATTCCGCCACCTTCTTCACCTTTGGCGCGGTGAAATGCAAAAACAGCTTTTTCACATTCCATAACGTCGCTTTTCCGGCCAATTTTAAGTAGAGCTGATTTGCTATCTACAGATCTTCACGCCGTACGCAACACAAATAAAGCTTAACTAACTTTTCTACGTAAACTAAGCTCACTAGGTGATTAATATTGTGTCAGTAAGCTTATATATATATATATATATATATATATATATATATATATACTTTGTTGAAGACCATTGTGTATTTTGCCTTAATTAATTTCAATTGGTAATTTTCTCTTCTTCTAACTATCTTTTTTATTCCATCTTGTCGATGGTGGATTACTTGTCCAGTATTCATCTCTTTTTTAAAGGAATGTTTTTTGTAAAAACCAAACTAAATTTCTAAGCTTTCTATCTAATTCGATCATCGTTTTGAAATGTTCTTGCCTCCTTTACCGCTGTAATGAGTGGAGTGAGGATCTGGCAGAAAGTGAAAGAAAACGATTTTTAATGGGTATTTAGTCTGCCTTGGTTAAACGTAACGTTAGTGGAAATGAGCCACTCCTGTGAGTGGAATTTTTAAAATAGTTTTAATGTGAGATTCCTGTTTGTTGTTTGACTGTTGATGGCCGACTTATCTTTATTTATTAATATGGCTTCTAAGATGTTAAGCCTCGCTTTATTAACCTCTTTTCTAATAATAATGGTGTTATCAATGAGCATATCTCTCGTTAGGTTAATATTATGTACCCTCTCCATATGGTTCTTAGGCCCTTCACTTTGTCGATGCAGAGTTAACCGTTTTAAAAGTGTGGTAGTTGTCATGCCAATATATTTAGAGTTTTTATAAAGCTTACAGTCTTTATCGGGACAGATGAACTATGTTGGTTGACTTAAGATTCGGGGAGTTTGGCCAGATGTTATTTTTCATCCGAAGATTGCTGGCTTAGGTGTTTTATAATAGATGATAAGTGGATTTTATCCGTTTGATTTTTAACCTTGATGTTACGGTTAATAATCTCCTTGATGTTTTATTTTTTCATCTATTTTATAGGCCGTGGACATCTTTTTCTGTAATACACTTTGATGGTGTTGACTTAGCCATGATTACTTTCAGTTCTATCCGCATGTTTGTAAGGGTTATTTAAAAATGATTGGAGTTGTTTGTCAATCATGCTGTTCGAGAAACCATTATTTACGAGTATTTCATTTGCTCGTGTAAACTCTTGGTGGAAAAGTTCCCACGTAGAGCAGCATTTATAAACTCGGCGGATGTATGAGCCGATTACGCTATTTTGTACCCTTCAGGGCATTCAGTCTCTGCATTGAGGCATCTTTCCATGTCTGTACTTTTTCTATGTACTTTAGTGATGTAGTTGCCATTTATGTTATGAACCTCAACGTTCAAGAAAGGGAGTTTATTGCCCGAGCTCAATTTATAAGTAAATTTTAGAATGGATTTCTCTTCAAAATGTTGCTTGATGTTAACGAGATGTTTTTCGTTTTGGACGTTGATGTAGATGTCATCTACGTATCGGCAATATGTGTGTGGCTTATTTTCCAAGATGCCAAATAATCTTTCCTCGAGTTGACCCATGTAATAGTTGGCGAAGGTTGGCACTAAGGGTGAACCCATAGCCACTCCAACCACTTGCGTGTATAGATTACCGTCCGGTGTCCTGAACGGCGCCTCTGATGTGCATGAATGTAACATGCTCCTTAAGATGTTTTGGTCAAGATTTGGAGGAGACATTGTGGGATGGTAACACACGTTTTTTTATAATGATGTCAAGGGGTGTTATTATTCCTGACGATCTTATCGCGTGGAGTATATCGATGAATTCCTCCGTGGATTTTACTCTATATTTCGAAGGGTTGTACGGTTTTATTAGAGAGAGAGAGAGTGAGAGAGAGCTGCAAAGAGGTGGAGTGGTGCAGTGAAGGAGAGAGAGAGAGACAGAGAGAGTAAGAAATAAGAGAAAGAAAAAGAGAGAATGGGAGGGAGAGAATGGAGTGAGAGAGAAGCAGAGAGAGAGAGAGAGAATGTGAGAGAGAAATTCACTTTGTTTTGTGCTTTGGCCTATTCTCAGATTTGGCAAAATTGTAAATTTACAAACGTTTGACAATTATCCTTTTTGAAAGAATAATTTGGTGCAAAGTTTACTTTCATTTCTGCGTTTGCAGCTCTTTATTTTTTAGCATTTTTTTCCTCGAAATTAAAGGGCATTTGCAACGAGACATTATGACGCAAAATGTTTGTAGAGAGTGAGCTGTAAAATGTGTGAAAGATATACATATAGCTTTTTACGTGATAGCAATTATTATTTTAATATTTAAATTATTTTATATATAATAAAATTTAGCATTTTAAAAATAATAAGAAAAAATGCATTTGTTTGCTGAATCCAAAATCGCGCTCTGGTCCTGTTCCTTTAGAAGGTGAATTTTAATCCCAGGAGTTTTCCTATTTGATCAAAACGGTTAAATGATGTCAAATGTTGGTTAAATGAATGATGTCGAGTAATTAGAATCCTATTTTGTAATATTGCTGGCTAACAATAATTGTTTGAATCTTTTTTAATTCCATCAACATTCCTCTTTGATATCGCAAAATTATTTCCGTCTCAATCAATCTCCTAAGAGATTCTAAAGAAAAGCGTGCAATCGATAGCACTCTACACTGAAATAGCCTGAAATGATCATTATTGAGTATAAAATGAATGGTTACACTCAGGTGTAGAAGTCTTCTTGGACACCCAAGAGCTTCAAACAAACGCTAAGATTGATTCCTATTATATCCTCATTTAAGGTTTGAATTGGATGTATTAATAAGCTCGTTCTAGTATCATCACAAGTTTTATCTCCAGCATGTCAAAACAAGGGACATGTTTTTTATATATTCCCCGTCCATATTTTTTGACTATTTATAAATTAAATTGGTTTGGTCTGTGAATATTTTTATATTTCACCTTCAAATTGAAATACAACATTTCAATGGTTCTATTCATATTCTTAAATAAAAATTATAGTAATCTTAAAACCTTTTGTCATGAAGGTATAGTGGTATATTCACCAGCATGCTAAACTTAACATCAACCTAAACTGGTGATCAGAGAGACTACTGTGGTGTTAAATTATATTTGACTTTTAGAGGACAAACAAACTATATATATAAATATATATATATATATATATATATATATATATATATATATATATATATATATATACATATATATATATATATTTATATACATATACACAAACATATATATATATATATATATATATATATATATATATATATATATATATATATATATATATATATATATATATATATATATATATATATATATATACAATGGTTGGACAAAATATTTGGAACAGTAGAAATATAACATCAATAATTCAATGAGCAAATTATATTACGAATATCCATCAAAATTTCATTGTGAGTGTTGTTTTTTATTATTGATACATAGTTATATTTATCAACTTTAATGATTATTTGCATTTCTTTTTCAGATTGTGTTTATAGATGCTAAGATACATAACCTCATTGAGTTAAAAAATGGGCAAGTTGTTGGAGCTCGAATTGCAGGAGCTTCCTTTAACAAAACAGCTAAATTCCTTGTTTTTTTGAGAGTTACCATATCAAAAACCATGACAGAATTCAAGAAGCAGGGTAAAACCTCCAGCAGGAAG
This sequence comes from Ceratothoa steindachneri, assembly GCA_963969495.1. Lineage (NCBI taxonomy): Eukaryota > Metazoa > Arthropoda > Malacostraca > Isopoda > Cymothoidae > Ceratothoa > Ceratothoa steindachneri. The sequence continues at coordinate 140,629,716 of OZ018328.1, read as the reverse complement.
AGTAATTCTGGCAAGACTTCCAGGCTCGATGAAAGACTCTAACGAGTGTTCAAACGCATTGTGATGAAAAATCTCCGCACAACTGCCCCTAAAGTGACTACAGAGTTAAATTAATATCTCACTAACCCAGTTTCAACTTAAACTGTTCGCCGTGAGCTCCATAAAGCCGCATATCATGGAAGAGTCTCCATCAAGAAAACTCTGCTTTCTCTTCACATCATTCAAAAAAGGCTGAACTGGTGTAGAGATCACAAGAGCCAATGAAAGCAAGTAATATTCTCCGACGAGTCTAGTTTTTCTTTTCCCCACTGCAAGTCGAATTTGTGTGCGGTGGCAGCCCGGGGAGGCTTTTAATCGCCACAGCCTTCTCCCTACAGTGAAGCACGGACGAGGGCCAGTGATGGATTTGGTAGCCATATCTTGGAATTCGCTTGGTCCAATCGTTGCTCTGCATTGTAAGACCAACAACAACGAATATATAAATATTTTGAAAATTCAAGTCCATCCCAGGCTCCAGACATTATTTCCTGATGGTAAGTGCTTCTTCTAAGATGGCAATCCCCCAATACACACCGCTCGTGTGGTTAGGAATTGGTATAAAGAGCATAGGGGTGAGCTACAACAAATGAAGTGACCTCCACAATCTCCAGATCTTAATATTATTGAGCTTTTGTCGTGCGACTTGGAGAGACAAGTTAGAAGTCGTTACACTCTACAGTCATGTTTGTGCTGTATAAGTCAATTCCAAGACGCATCGCCTATGTTCAGAAGGCCAAATGATGCCCAATTCTGTAGTAAATAAATATTCAGTAAACATAAAATGTCTTCTAATTATTTTTTCCCACCCCTGTATATATATATATATATATATATATATATATATATATAGAGAGAGAGAGAGAGAGAGAGAGAGAGAGAGAGAGAGACAGACAGAGAGACAGAGAGAGAGAGAGGGTGTCTCCAACAAATGTACCCATGCTTTAAGTGACAATAAATGCATTGTTTATTGAGGTAGAATCAAAATCATTATTTAAATGCATGTTTTTAAATCCACAAACTGTTGACCACTAGTATCCAACCACAGCCAATAATGCAGTCCAATCGATTCAACAACGTCACAAATCATTTACATTTGAACTGGAACTCATTTCCTTTAAATTTACTCTTTTAACTCATCGATTGTTGCTATACTTATGGTAACCCCATAAAAAGAACTACATTAGAGTGACGTTTGGGCAATGGGCAGGTAATTAAACTCACCTTTTAGCCTATTCCTTATTATAGGAAGAGCTACATCGAGATAGGCCTTTACTTGTAAAACTCTTCGTCAGCAAACAAATAATCGAGGCGTAGATCAAAGAATTTCTACAGCATGTCTATGTAAACATCCCCACTCACAGTTTCGTAAAAACTAATACCCCTAGGTAACTGAATGTTGACTTCTCATATAACAATTTAAGTCATGGTGCTCAAAGGTTTTTCCATAAACCATGATGATTTTGAGGACAGCAGGAGGTACAAATCTGATCTCATTACTCCAAACATTTTGTGTATGGAAATACTATAGAGTTTATCCAAGGTAGCAATGACAAATTCAAGTGCCCGGTCAGGACATCTTCATTTAGAGCGTAGATTAATGTTGAAATTTAACATTTCCAATGAACGCGCTTCAAAATGCAATGTGCGCTTAAATTTAGCATTCTTGTCTTACCTGATATTTTTTATACAGATTTCCGTGGGGATCGGAAGAAGCTTTCCGGCACTCCTTCTTCTTTTGCGAGGCTGGTTAATTAGCTTGGTCTTCATGAACGTCACCTATCAAGGTGATGAAAAGTTCCCTCTGCTTCACACATCTATAATGAGAGCACTGGATCGTAGCGTTGATGACTATTTGTGGAAATGTCTCTTACATTGTCTTCACGTAGTAATTTATGATAAATTTTCTTTTTTACAAAACTTACTCGTTTTTATACCCTTATTAGAGTCAATTTGAGCTGTAAAGGAGGTAAAAATCTAATAAGTTATGGGAACTCAAAATCTGAGTACAGTTTTGGGAGACACTTTGTATTACTGCTTCGCCTGACATCACTTTTATTATTCATTAATTCTCTTTCCGAATGTTTTCTCAGTCTCTTCTATATAGAATTATGGGCAGTTTGTGGATTCACAAGGGCTTAAATATATGATTGTCACATTTGGCTGAACCTTGGTCTTTGAGGATGAAATTGCTAACTTAAAAATGAGAAAATGGGAGGGATAGGCAATTCGTATTCTGCCCCATTTTTTCCCGTTCTCAAAGGAGTCTAACCCGGTTTAAATACCCGTTTTAAATACCCACACCGTTCACTAATGCATTGGTATCCTAGGCTATATAGCAGGCAAAATTCCTAAACTAAACTTGCCCTTACATCTTCTCCCAATATATATGTTAAATAACTAGCTCCAAGGTATGGCGACTCCTTCACAGAAAGTTTCAACCATTATATCTCACTTTGCATCTGAAAACAGTGAAAATATTGCGTCATTATACCCATTATATAACTGAACATATCATGCACTAATGCCTCACTCTATCATTTTATTTCAATACATTACGCGTTCTCCAAAATCAAAATATCTCTACTAGAAAATACTCCACCTACCAATCCAACCTACACCCACTTACCAGGATTCCGCCCATTGTACTCAACAAGTAGTGTTCTTAATAAAACTCCAAGAAGGCTGCAATCAACTAAACTAACACGCAGAATAGTAACGGCATAGTAAATATAAACAATCTTTTGTCACTTTATTCAGACACAACATCTTCAACAAAACACTTAAATCAACACTGTAAAAGAACAACCTCTGACCCTCCCCCCCTAATTTATCGGATACCAAGTGCTATTGGTATTCCACCATAGACGACGTCATTTCCTATTCGAACATTCTTGAATTTTCGACTCGTCAGCACGTAGGGAAAATATTTCCCAATCCGGCGAACTTGTCCCAAGCTCCCCCTTCCCCCTTGGTAACGAGAGGTGAAAGAGCCGCTCTGTCTCACTTCTTGCTGTTATGATGAATCGACCTCACCTTCGGATTGAGATGTCTGGAGCAGGTGGCTCCTTTTCCCCAACTCCCCCTTCACCTAGAGAAACGAGCATAAAATTATTAGGGATATTCTGTAGTTCGACGAGTCCAGCCCGCACCTCAAGGTCGTCCTTATCGTCTCGTCCTGTGAGCATTCGTCAGACAGCAAGACTTCTTCAGCCGTAATTCTACCCAAGTCAATTGGTAGCTTCTATAGACGGCAAGCCTTTGAATTTGCGCAACAGTCTCCCTTTGCATACTCTGCCTGAATACAATCTCCATCGATTACCTTTGAGAAAAAAAAATTCCTCTTTCATTGGAATTACGAGAATTCCCACAATCCCCGTTGAACGTTATCTTTGAAGTTTGGCTATCTCCATCGGAAGGTTGGTTGGGATCGTGCCCCACCTGCCTCATTCGGATCGTGCTCCACTTGCCTTATCGGATCGTTCCCCACTCACCTCATCACAAGAAGGACCTTTCTCGAAGTCATCGACTCGTGAGATTGAAACCCCCTCCATTATTAGTATTGTCAAGTTCCCCCTTTTTTATCTAAGCCTAGTAACATTAATCAATTAATTCCATTTGAGAATCCCTTCTCATAATAATTATCAAGAGACTCTTTCAATTAAAAGAGTGTTTGGAAGAAGCCTGACCTTCACTCTTCCGGTCACGACCTCTACCCCAAGGAGGTCAAGAATAACCATCCCCCCCTCCCCCAAACACAAGTTTGGTTTTAACCGAAGCCCACCCAAGGGCAATTAAGGCTTCGTAAAAGTGCCGAGGAAGTACAGGCCTTACTCGTCACAAGAGCCTAAAGGACGTGAAGCCCCCATTAGTCCCCTTCACGCCTAGCAACTATCCCGTAGACCAATTGTAGGCTTTACGTGTGGAAGTCTTGTGCATTTAAGTTACAATTGCCTCCAAAATTCCCAACTGAGGACCTCGTCGAGTCACAGGATCCAATAAGTCTCTGTTTCCCTCTCGCCTAATCCGCCAACCGCCTCCGGATCAACAGGTAAATTTCCTTTTCAACAAGAGTTCCCCCGGTGGGTTCCAGTTTGAAAATGGCTGAGCAAATGGTTTCCGAGTGTCAATCTTGGTTAGAGATACAGGTAGTCTCTGTATAAAAGTTTCCGACAAACTACTACCCCCCGTTAGTCCCCAGCATAATAGATTCGCGTTGGTTCATGACTTTTTAGGTCATGCCACCAGGTTCACAGTGTTACGGTGCCATATTGAGTGTGAGTACTTCACCGCATGGGCTGACGTTGTCGTGGTCCCGATGAAATTCTTCTCCGTCCTCATTGGACAGAGCGCACAGCTCTCACAAAACCCAATTTCTCAGCCGGTCGTTACCAGGGCGCGGGCTGGAACGGGTGTATCGATTCCGGTACCCCTATCGTCCCCAGACATCGACCTTGCCACGAATATTCAATTTTCTTAAGGCGCAGAACAATTGCCCCCCCTTAAAGCCTCTGTGGTAAAAAGAAAGGAACAAGGAGCAGGCAATGGTGCGAGGCGATCGGAAGATCGAATACACCGTGAAGGACGCGTTAGTATACCGTTCTTCTGTTGAACCGCAGAGCTCCCCGACCAATGCATTGTGTGTGCCGAGAACAAATATCGAACCCGTTCTAAAGATGGTTCATGATGGCCTAATGGCTGAACATTTCGGCCATAACAAAACGGCTGAGCGAGTTTTTAAATATTTCTTTTTGCCAGGAGCGGCCAAAGAAATTATCGACTTCTGCAAGTCCTTTGACGTTTGCCAGAAGCTCATCTTCAAAGGGACTGTATTCCCCGCCCCTCTCCAATAGAACCCGAGAGTGGCCAAGCCCTTCGCCCGGGTCTCAATCGACCTAATAGGCCCCATTCGTCCCCATCAAGCGAGGGGCACTCCTATCCCGTTGAACCCGTGTATCTGGTCCAAACAGTGTGCGTAGAACAGAGGATGAGTATCCCCTGCCGTCTCTTTCTTCCCCCCAAGCGGATCCTAACTCTGACTTGAACATATACCCTAATCTTGCTTCTAATGAGAGGGCTCAAGTGCTTGCCTTATTGTAAGGCCTTCCTGTGTCATTATATCGTCGTTTTGGCCCGAATTTCGCTGCCATAGCCGCGCCTCTCAACGACCTGCTTAAAAGAACGGTCTCCCTCCCAGTCAATTAAGCCCCTTCCGTGGGAGATCACTTCCACTAGTTTAAGGACAAGTTAATCTCTTCTCCTATTTTGAGATTGCCGAATCCTAATAAAACATTCAGGGTTCGTACCGATGCCTCCCATGATGGCCTAAGTTATGCTCTCGTCCAATATGATGACGATGGAGTGAGATATCGTGGAGGATACGCTAGAAGGAATCTGTTTCATAGCAAAAAATTGTATGCCACTATAGAGTTTGAAGCGTTAGCCATAGTATGGTCTATTCCTAAGTTTAGGATTTATCCATAGGTAAAGAATTTATTGTCGAAAGTGATCACAAACCCCTGGCGTACCTATAAAGCTGTAAGAGCCAAAATGCCCGTATAATGCGTTTGAGCCTACTACTCATGGAGTACCAATTTCGGATATTGTATGTTAACGGGACCGCTAATTGCCTGGCCGATAGCTTGAGTAGAAATCCAATAGGAGACCCCCTCCAACAACCTGAGTGTTGGACCAAATTTTGTAAATACTAGTTTCCTTTTTTTGCTTGTGCGTATGTATAGATTAAGTTCCCTGTGGTCACACATATGTAAATCTCGTGTGGTGTTATGTTTTTTCTCTCTGTTGGTAAACGATGAAATTGTAGCTTTATAAGTTCCCCTCTTGATGAAATTATTGTAGTCATTTTTTTCACTCCAAAGTGTTCTGTGCTGTAAAAATGTCTTTAGATAGGGAGGAGTGTAGAGGTATCACATAAAATAATAGTATTTCCACACCTCCTAAGATATTACTTCGGAAGAGAAAGACCCCCGCTTCTTTGACTTCACCATTTTAGACTTGCCGTCAGGTCACCGCAAAAATTCACACCGAGGAATTACGCTGAAATTTAAGGCTACCTCGCTGCCGGAAGAGCTGGACATTACACCCGTATCTTCAGGTCAGGGAGAAGAATCTCGTGAGGCAACGTCAGTCTTTCTTAATCGCTTCCGAATCAAGGTTTGGAGAAGCTGTCCTCCTAAGTTCTTATGGTGAACTCTTGATGGCAAGAGGCCCGATAACTCGCTTGATCCGAGTTTGGAGAAGTCCTCCCCTCCCCTTCGACGTTCGTCCGGTGACCTCTTGAGGACAAGAGGCCCGCATCTTGCAAAACACAAGTTCGAGAAAGCAGCCCCACCCGCTGCTGGGTTTTGGCTACCCCGGTCACCAAGACCTCAAAGGAACTATATCACTCATTACCCTCAATCTCCCATTATAACCATTCCAAAACCACGGTTATCTAATTAGTATTCGAAACCTAATTTTGTCTTATTCATGTACTTATATATATATCTATATTTTTTGTGTGTCTTTTATTTAGTGTCTATTAAAATCTATTTTTGTCGTTGTGTTTGGTATATTCCTTGGTCACGCAGCTGCAGCTATCTATTCAAATCGCACTCTTAGAACAATAAGAGTTGTCGCTTTGCTTGGCCTACCTTAGAGCCTGTGTGCACATATTCCTGTACACTTAGCCATACTTCGACATATTATTCTAACTGGCACCAGTTTTATCTGTATAATAATATTTTTCATCAAGCAAAGGATGCCAAGCACACGTTCAGATGACTATCTTCTAGTTATTTAATTAGGAAGTTGAGAAAAATAGCTCAAAATTATTGATTTTCCAAACTAGTCTCCTAATTACGATCCTATTGAGCTCGTGTAAGATTATCTTGATAGACAAAGAGAATGAAGCAATTGACAAATGTTCAGTTTCCAAGGAACTTTCGCCTGAATGTTGGAAGAAAATTCCAAAAGAATATTCGATATCCTTGGCAAAAAAATAGTTGGCAAGAATAATATTTCCATTATCAATTCCAAAGGAGGTTATTTTCTGAATCCAAAAGTTAATGTTATACACTCTAAATCTTTTTTGTCATCTCCTATTTTGCTTTAATCTTGATCTATAACATCTATATTATTGAAATTTAAGTAAAATTTTAGGAAAGTACTAGTATTTATAGCCGAGATTGTTATCATATTTTGTTGTTCTCCTTGCTTGCAAGCTGTATTAAATACGATAAAATATTATAGATAAATTATTATTATCACATATAATTATATATTTTAATAAATTAGTCGTTTTCTTAGTTAATTGTCATAATGCTTTGGAAGAATCGACGAAGGAGCTAAAGTAACAGTCCTTTAATCTTGTTTGCAGATCAATTATCATCACTGAAATACTTAGTGAGAAAAGCAATGTGCCATAAAACCACACTTATTAACTTTTAGCTTTTGATTGATTTTATCTCTTGTCACACCTTCCTAATATATTTCTTTCTTCCCCGATGATAAAGCTTAGCACTTTATGAACTTTTCCATCCATTTTCAAATGATTAGTATGAATTAACTCTGCTTTCTCTTTGATTGTTATTCTTAGGCACTGTTTGAAAATAGAAGATTGTTTTCAGTTTGAGTAAACTTATTTCTATCAAAATTCGTTTGAAATTCCAGATGTAATGTCATCAAATCTTGCAGCTGTTATACAGGGGATAATTTATTCTCGGATATAGATCTACTTGTTTGTATTTCTAATGTTTTTATATCTCACTTCCCACTCTGAGACGCTCTACTTTAATTTTTATGTGTTTGTTAGTCTATTTTATGTTTTTTCTTCCTGAATCGTCGTATATATCAATCAGGCCTACTTTCTTCAATGGCCTATATATTTATCTTGAATAGAATGTGACACCCAGAAAAAAGACTGAAAATTTAAATGAGTTGGAGAAAAGAAAAGCAGCGAATAAAATGAAAGAAGGGAAGCAAAATGAGGACTATAAAATTTGTTACGAGCGCCATCAGGTCCCGACAAGTTTTTTTTCCTTTTTTTTATAGCTCAAGTGGTGACTGCTTATTAAGGCATAAGTCGCCGTAGTACCGCCAGTAGAGAAAACTGGTCCACGTTTGGCTTTCAACACTACTTTATACAAAGTTCCACGTCCATCAGCCTTGAAGTAATTTAATCCGCACTTAGGTTCTCTGATGTAGCTATTGTATACCTTACAAGAAGATAATTTATATATAATTACCTATATTATTGTATATCATTATTATTATTATTATTATCAAAGTCATTGAAGGCGACCCGTTGCAACACAACACCCAAAATGGCAGAACATAAAACCCTTACAGGTCCCAACGAGTGGCACAACATCGAGAAAATAGAAAACATAAAAATCAAGAGAAAGAAAAGCATTCACTCAACTTTTGAATACATCACAATTATCGGAATTAAAGACATCATTAGGCCCAATGTTCCACAAACCGACGGCTGTATGAAATATAGATCGAGAAAACTGTGCCGTATTCCCTCGATCGACCGAAAAAGCACGGTCATTCTGCCTTAACGAATAGCGCCAATCACTAACCGGTTGTGACGGAGCTGGTATCAGACAGTGAAGTGGATGATCAGGGCCAGAAACAATTATGATGAAATAACTCAAGACTGCACGAATTAGACGATGCTTAATTTTCAACTGTGCATCGGGTAGCAGAAAACTAATCTGGTTGAAAGTTCTGTCAAAATGAGGCATAAGGAAGGAATACAAACAGTTCCTAACCACTCAGTCTGTACAGTAGATCTGGCGGGACTTACGCAACAAACCAACTTTTTGAAAAATTAAGGGCGCAACTGCAGTGCAGTTTAAAAGTTAGCTTGGGATCAAAAGTAACACCAAGCAATTTGAATGAAAAAAAATTAGGGAGCGCAACGCAGTTAACAATGATGTCAGGGTGATGTGGTTGTAGGATGCTTAATCGACTAATAAGAACGCTATGTGATTTACTTGGATTAGGTTTCATACCACAAACATCATTTCAGGATAAAATTCGCTTGATATACAAAGTATGCAATTTAGTTACTCTGTCTGTCAAGAGGGGAGGCAATTGCAGCATATATAGTTGTATCGTCACCATAGCAAATATATTCGACTAAATATCAAAAAACATGTTCGAGGTATAACTAATGAAGAGAAGTGGGCGCAGGACACTAGCCTGGGTAACATCCGATTCAACAAAGCTGTTTGAGCTAAGACTAACATTAACCAACACAAGTTGCTTCCTGTTAGTAAAATATTAGACCAGTATGCCGAAAAAATGACCACCAATACCAAGGGATCTGATTTATATGAAAAAGCCTTCTAATTAACCCGAGCAAAGGTTGAGCTAAAATCGAGATTTTTTTTTTTAATTTATAGAGCCCATCTGACAACTGCCAACTTGGGCATAAGTCGCCGAAAAACACGACAGCCTAGAACTAGGCTACTTTAAAATGAAAATATTTAAACACCACAATGATAAAAATGTGAAAAACTTAACAATTAGGGAGCAAGCTCCGGCAGCGGGGGGAAGTCACCCTCACCCCGGTGCAGGAGGGTGCAACCTACAAACAAAACAATAACAAACGAAAAAGCAGAAAAAAAACTTGAATAAAGCGACAAAGCCCGGCCTCCCCCAAAAAGTCAACGAGTCCGGAGTCAATGTGCACGAATCCGTCCCGAGTACAAGAAACAGGCGGTAGCGACCCTGCCCATCCTGGTACCTAGACAGGTATCGTGCCGAAGATCACCAAGACTGGGACATTCAACAAGAATGTGCAGAACAAACTGGGGGACAAAGCAGTCGTCGCAATACCGCGCAGGCGAGCGCTCCATCAAATAGCGATGCGTCACACGAGTGTGTCCGATTCGGAGGCAACAGAAAGCGCCCTGAAGCCCCCGCAGCATTGGGGGATAGGGCTATGGGAACAGTTGCGGCCCAATGGCACGCAACCTTAAGTTCCCTTCGACCATCTCCCATCTTCTTTGCCAAGCAGTCCGAAGAGCTGCCCGTATTCCTGCGATGTAGTCGGTGTGAGGAAGAGAAAAACACTGGTCCGGTCGCAGACTCCTCGCGGACTCTTTGGCTCCCTCATCGGGGCGCTCATTCCTCCAAATTTCTACATGTCCAAGAACCCAGCAGAAGATAATCTCGACATCTGCCCGGCTCGCCAAAACCGTGGCGTCACGGATATCGCGAACCAGGGGATGCGGAGATTCCAATGCCCCGAGAGCACTCAGGGTGCTTTGTGAGTCGCTATATATCACAATCCGGTCTCCGAACCGGGCAAGTCGGGTAATCTTCCGAACCAAGTTGTGTTTTGCCACCAGCTCGGTCGTCAAGACAGACGCAGCGCCTGGCAGAGCCCCGCTTACTTCGAACAGAGGGGATACGGCGTGGAAGCCGACCCCCTCTTCGGACTTGGAGCCATCCGTTGACACTGGCACAGTTCAGCGTGACACGGGGTGTGCTCCAAAAAGGTCGAACGCAATACTCCTAGGGCCGTACAAGCTTTAGTGGCAGAGGTGCGGCGATAAACAGCCAAATGTGGCACCCTTTAGGGTGGTGTCATGGGCAGAAGCAGGGGCACCACCTGCCTAAGAGCCATATCCAGCTCTCAAAGGAGTTTCCTGGCCCCAAACCCAAAGGGCTGAGGGTATGACTGGCGTCTCTCGCCAGCACAGGCACCGTCTAGATCAGCTGCGGATGCAGTAAAAGCTGTTGGTGACTGAGGGAGGCGCCGGGCTCACTTGTACAGGCAGATGATGCACTGCACGCGACGCAGAGTGAGTGGAATCTCCCCTGCATCGACCAACAGGCTCTCAATGGGGAAAGTGCGGAAGGCACCGGTCGCAAGGCGGAGGCCGGTGTGGTGGATCGAATCTACCTTCCGCAATAAACGCTAGGCTGTGGATGCATAAAACTCGCATCCGTAGTCGAGGCCTCGAACGAACAAAGGATCGACAAAAAACAGGGCAGTAGCCCTATCAGTGCCCCATGAGCTAAACGTCACGTAACGGAGAATATCCATGGCGCAGGTACCAGAGACCACAAGGCTGCGAATATCAGCCTTCCAGATGAAGCGGCGGTCGAATACAAGACCAAGGAAACGGTGCGATTCTACCACATCCAGGCGCACCCCATTAAGAAACAAATCTGGGTCGGGGTGAAGCCGTGGATGGCGGCAGAAGTGCCCCACCCCAGTCTTGGCAAAAGCAAACCGAAACCTGTGCGCTTTGGCACAGCGAGAGACGCGGTTCAATTTCATTGCCTGTTGGAGTCGACGCTCCAGAGTTGTTATCTGGGCCGCGCCAAAAGAGATCGAAAGGTCGTCCACGTAGAGCGTAGCAAGAACATGTTTGGGCAGCACCGAGGTGATGCTGTTAATGCTCAGGGCAAAGAGTGTGACACTAAGGAACCCTTCCTGCGGAAGACCCTCTTCCAGCTCCTTTGGGCCGGAGAGAGCTCCCCCCACCCGTACGCGGAATCGACGATCTCGCAAAAATTTAGATATAAAGACTGGGAGGCGTCCCCTCGCCCCTATCGTGTGGAGAGTCTCCATGATACCGTATCGCCATGCGGTATCATAGGCCTTCTCCAGATCGAAAAAGACCGTGGCGTAGTGCTGTCTACAAAGGAAAGCCTCGCAGACGGCATTTTCCAGTCGGAGCAGAGCATTCGACGTGAAGTGGAACTTGCAGAAGCAGCACTGTGCAGAAGACAGTTGGTTTCCGCTTTCCAGGAAAAAGGGTAATCTAACATTAACCAATTTCTCTATCAACTTGCACATGCGAGAAGTTAAAGAGATTGGGCGAAAACCGGTCGGAGTAAAGTGATCCCTCCATGGTTTGCGAAAGGCGAGCACAGTAGCGATTTGCCAGGAGTCTGGAAGAAGACCCTCCACCCAGATCCTGTTGAACAAATCTAAGAGAAAGCCCATGCCTCGCTCACCCAGGTGTCAAGGCATGGCGTACGGGACATCGTCCGGACCATGGGTGGTGTCGGCGCACGAAGCGAGAGCGAAGCGCACTGCACTCACAGTAAACTTGTCGTTGAAGGGTTCTCCGCCTCTGGAGGTAAAGTCCAGCCGGCGGCATTCCGCGACTTCACGACGTGCATTGAATGCTGGCGGAGCAGCCTTCCGGCCATAGAATGCGGAAAAAGGTGTCGCGATATATTTCGCCACGGACGCGGGGTCAAAGATTGGGGTCCCATTCTCCTGGAGAAAGGGAGGGAAATCCTGTGAGAACTTGTGGCGAATCCTTTTGACTCGCTTCCACACCTCAGTTGAAGGGGTCTTCCCGTTAAGTGAAGACACGTATACCCGTGAAGAAGAGCGGCGGACGTGCTTCGAAATATACCGGAACCTAGCCTTAGCCCGACGAATTTTAGCGCCAGTGAAATTGTTCGGGCGGCGCTTATAGCGCATGTCGGCATAACGCTTCTGTTAAGAGCCGTCTCGCACTCGGCCGACCATTATGGGAGTGGTCGGTGTGCAAAACGGCCAGACGTCCTAGGAATAGTAGTCAGGCTCGCGGTGATGAGGATGTCGAAGGAAGAACTTAACGGCCTCATCTACCGACCTAAACTCCTTGACTGAGATAGAAAATTCAGTCATTTCCTGAAATGCAGGCCACCGCTCCCGCGACAAGCACCACCGAGGTAAGCTCTCAGGCGGCAGTTGCCCTGAAAATAATATTTAAATGGGTAAGTGATCACTACCATGGAGGTCATAGACCCCCCCCCCAAATCAAATTCAGGCTGTGCATCCGAAGAGCACAAAGATAGGTCAAGAAGGGAGAATGAATCGGTTTTCGGACAGTGATGCGTAAACTCCTCCACGTTTAGGACACCCATCTCAAGCTCTTCGATCAGATCGGTAAAGACTTGTCCCCTGGGATTTATGGAGTAATCTCCCCAGAAATGATGCCTGCCGTTCAGATCTTCAAGCAGGAGATACGATCTCGGCAACCATGCCACAACGCGGCGGAAGTCCTCCGCGTCGAAGTCAGCTGACGGTGGAATGTACGCAGAAATGATAGTATACCTCCTATCCAGGTGCAGCTGCACAGCCACTGCCTGAAAGGAGGTATCTAAAGAGAAAGGAAAAATGGAGACATTATGCCGGGTGTAAACCGCGCATCCCCCAGCGTAGCCATCCCGCAGAGGTTAGGTTGCAAGACCCTTATACCCCGGGAGGGCGGGTAGGGGGCACGCGCCTAGCATGGTCTCCTGCAAAAAGATAGCTAACGGGGAACGGGACGAGACGAGCCTCCGCAGCTCGTCCCAGTTGGCCCGGAGTCCACGGAAATTTCATTGAAGGATATGCCCTCCAAGCCTAGATCGGAGGAGACACCGGGGCCCTCCTCGAACAGAAGAGCTTCACGGGAATGGCCGTACGCTTCCCGGGGGCAGGAGCCAGGGTGCTTTTGGCCGGAAAAGCGCTGAAGGCGCTTTCGTCTTCGAGGACTTATTGGGGGAGGTTGGGTTTGCCATGCGAGTCTTTTCCTCCCTCCACCTCGAAACCGTCTCCGAGCCTCTCGCTCCACCACTAGGCGTGGGCGAAGGTGCCGAAGCTCCTTTGTTGCTGTCCTCCTTTTGGGAACAGCTTTAGGAACCACGGAAGATGGCCCTAGCGACCATCTTCAGGGGTGTTGCCTTCTGTGAGTGTAACAACTCGGTGGAGGCGGGTGGCCGTTTTGCCTTACGGGAAACGGTCACGCTAAGGAAAGAAGGGGGAGCCCTGGTTTTAGCTATGGCTGGGTGTGAACCCTTTTTGCCACCATCTTTACAAGGGGAGCGTCCGAATTGAGTAGAGCCGGCAGAAGGGCTCCGAATGGGTGCGGAAACAACCGTGCTCGTTGACCTGTATGGGCCAGGAGCAGCGGGTGTTTTTCTACCTATTGAGGCATATGACGTTCCTGGCAGAGCAAGGCGCGCCAGGACCAAGTCCTTAGCCTCGCGGAATGAAAGTGGATCCTGGGCCTGAACGGCCAGAATTTCTTTCTCAAGAAGATATGCACCACATTGCTTCGAAGAAGCGGGGTGCCGCTCTCCACAATTGACACATTTGGCCACACACGATTTGGACTTATCGTGTGTGGCCTTGGAGCAATTTACACAAACTTCGGTTGACACCGACTTTGCACGTCTACAAGAACGATTCGTATGGCCGAAGCGGTGACAGTTATAGCACCGCCGCAGTAGTGGCACGAATGCCTTCACGCGGTAGCGGTACCAACCGGCAAGTACCGACTCAGGGAGCTTGTCACAGTCGAACGTGACGAAGAGTGTATGGGTGGGTCTCGAGGCCTCTACCTGTTTTCTCATCACACGTTCGAACTTGACCGCCCCATGGTCGGCCAGCTCTAGGGTGATGTCCTCAATGGAGTAGTCAACGAGTTCCCTGGCTTTAACTACTCCCTTTACAAAGTTTATGGTAGAGTGCGGCGTCACACTCACTGGGGTGCCATGAAGTGTCCGAAGAGCAATTATCTTGGCCACCTCGGCGGGATTCGCCGCATTCGCGCAGAAGGATCCCGTCTGAAAAACGGGTCACCTTCGGCTCTTCACCAATTGCACTAGCTAATCCTCTCCTCTGATGGATCATGTTGCCCTTGGCTAACATGGTGCTATCAGTGGAGCGAATAACGAAGAAGCGTTTGGAGCCAAAGGGCTCAAAGACGCCAGGTTACCTCTGAATCAGGGGCCCTGATGTCATCAAGGCTCCGCCCTGTTCACTTTTGGTCTTTAGCTTAGTCATGGAGCTGCCCGTGGGCGGCTCCATCGATGAGCAAGGGGAAATTAGGGGAAGATTTTTTTTTTAACCTCATTGGGCTTGGTGACCCTAAATTTTCTGCAGGACGAAATAGCTCACCACCTCTCACAGTTTCCCGCAATGCAAGAGGTGCTTACAGGCCTGGCAGAGCCAGGCGCCGCCATTTGGGACCACCCCTCCCACCTGGTGATCTGGCAGTCCATCGGCATGGCGGCTCCACCTTGAATACGGCGTAAAAGGATAGATTGTGAAGAGGAGAGGAAAAGGGATGTGAGGAAGGTATGGGTGGGGATGAAGCAGGTTGTTAATAAAACCCCATCCCATACCGGAGCTGATGAGTTATTGAACGTTGTCCCCTCAGCCCCTCAGCCCCGATCCGGGACAGTTGGCTTGAGAAGAAGTTCAGCATCTACCCTGTGAAATTAAAGGCTGACCAGAGAATGTTGTGGAAGAGGTTTTATGAAAAGCGAGGAAACAATTGTTTTGAAGGAATGAGAAGAGGCTAAGCTGAGGGCGGACGAGGTGCTGAGTCCCGTCAGCACGGCGGCCAGGATGGAAAAGAGCCGCGCCCCTTACAGGGAGCTAAAATCGAGAGATACACAACGAGATTCATAACTAGCATCAAGAACTTTAAAGGTCATTGGTGATAAAAAGAAGAGAATCAGAATTACTAAGTTCATTCCGAAAAGCAAACTGTATTACCGGCATCAATATATTATTATTTAGAAAGTGAATCATGCGTTTGGCTTGCAAACATTCCAATATTTTAGAGAGAACCAGTGTAATGGAAATGGACCTATATTCATCCGGATTAATTTATGGTGAAGAGTCTTTGGGGATCAGAGTGACATCTACTCAACACCAGCGTTCAGGAAAAAAAATCCAACAAATAAGTAATCTCAAAATAACAGCCAATTTTGGGGCAAATGATGGAGCAATTCTTTTATTATTAAATGGGCAAAAACTTTAATTGATCACTTCAGCCAAAGTTTGCAGTTTAACAGGAGGAAAGCAGGATGATGCTAATTCCAAAAGAGCACTGCTTTACTTTTTATTAAAAACTGAGGCAAGTAGATCAGCTTTACAAATAGAGTTATAGCATACAGATTCTTCAGCACACATCAAGAGCGGAAGGCTAAAGTCAACCCCAAAGAATGATAATTTTTAGAGCAGACCGCTAAGAGTGCGGCTGCGAGGTACCATTTAAAATATCTCTGAGATGATCACTCTAGTCTCTTTGATCCTCGCTATAACTACGCTGTGAGTGTGACCTGAGCTGCCCGTAGTGATTCCAAGATTCTCGGGAGCTTAAACGAGACCTTTGGCAAAATTCAGCCTGCTTATGCTGCTGGGCCAATCATCAGTCATCATTGAACCAGACCTTGTTGGTACTACAGCGAGAAATTTCACGTGGAATCCTTCTTTCACTTTTAAAAATAAGAGTTCCATTAAAAGAAGTTATGGGACACGCGGATCTTTGCACATCACCCCAACAGATATTGTTAAAATCAGTATCAATGTCAGGCCAGTTGTCACGTGATGTCAAATAGACCAATCGTGTAATGGACTCATCCGGTGGTAAAAATTTTGTATAAATCATAAAATTGAGTACAGAGTGTTCTCTGTTTCTAAGGGGTGGATCAGCAACGGTGGGAACATCCGTAAAAGGAGATCTAGGCAATTTCCGGAAATATGTGTTGGGTCACAAGCCAACTGCTCACATCCAGTAAGATTACAGAAGTCAAAAGCAGAAACGCAATTCAGCCATTGCTGGTGAAGAGCATTAAAATCACAAACGAAGACAAAGGTGGTCCTAGAGTCAGATTCCTAGATTCCAGCCAGAGCAGTTAAAAGGCAATCATAAATACTGTCATAGAATAGGGTCAGGTTAACCATTTCTGCATTTCTCAGCCGAAGTCCAACGGCTATGTGCTTGGGAGATTTATAATACAAGCAGAGTGCGGATTAACTAAATGTTAGTTGGCCAAATAGTCAACAATCTTGGAGGTTCCGGGACAATAGAAAAATAGGTACAAAAATATATTTACTAATATGCAAATTAATATTCTTTTACAAGGTAAAACGGGGTTCTAAGACAAGCTATATACACATTAGACGTAGATAAGTCTCAGCAGCTAAAAAGTGGGGGAGAATTGGCGGGGAGGGTCACCGTATAAACAATGAAAAATATTGATCGATGGTCGCTCGAATGACCTTGAGCGTATACGAAGCCGACGATGGAAGCTTACACTGGGATGGGGTGGGGGCAATAGAGAGAGCACTTGCACAAGAGAGTTGCGCGTTGCTGCTATCTGAAAGATTTGGTCTAAGTGAGTAATCCTTGCCTTGGCGCAAAGGTGAAATAATAGTCTCTTGACAATGAATATTAATGGGATGAACTTAGATCTTGCTTTAATCACGACTAATTTCATACTCCATATAGACCTTTTGTAGTGTCTTACTTCTAAATCGAAATTTATGTTCAACTATGTAGTTTCAATTGAAATACGACTGCTTCAAACAGAATAACAAATTATTTAAACATTAGAGATCACAACATTTTATTTATATTTGTTGCTCTAAAGTTTCCCGCTAGCTTTTAAAAATATATAAACAGTGTACAAAGATATCTTAAATAAAATATCACTCTTCAATTATTTTTTATTTAAATATCTGCGTTTTACAAAATGATATTGAATATGATGAATTTTAAGTAAATTTTACTGAACTTCATATTTTTAAGAATATATGGGAAAGCTCAAATTTAATAATTTTTCTTAATTTGTAAACCTATTTTTTAGAGTACTGATGCTTTCTTTATTCATATCATCTGACCTATCTCTTTGAATAGTGCATCAACAGTCAGCTTATATCGCTGGCCCCCATTTAGCCTTCTATCCGTTTACAATAGTAGTAATGATTTTTGCAACTCATTTACATGTTACTTATTGACTTCTGCTGCATTCCCAGGAAAGGACAGATTAAATGAAAGAAATGCAATCTTATTGACATTTTTCAGCCTAAATTGCTTTTTTAACTCTGTACTTTCTAACTAGCCCATTGCAGTCCTATATAAACTCAGAGTAGGTTCAAATTGATTGTTTACAAGGCAATGAAGAATGATACATTCCTTTTCTTTCGGTTCAAATGGCAATGGAAATTTGCCTTGAGGAACTTCAACATGGCTAATTATGTTAAAAGCCTTTTAGAAATTGTTTCAAAAATCTAAAATTTTATATGAAAAGGGACAAATTATATATTCTTTTAAACTACTGGTTCAAAAATGATGTTAATGAGCCAAACACTTAATTAGTCCAAGGTGGCCATTTGGAAACAAAGGTAATGTTTCACTAGAGCGCGAGAATTCGTGATGCCAAGAAAATAAACATAATATAGCCCCACAGGAGGCCATTTAATCTCGCTACTAAATTTAAGTCTGCATATATTAATCAGTGCGGCTCATTATACTTAATAATCACTAGAATAAAAGCTATATTTTTATGTTGCTTCTACAACAACAGAGTGAGCAATGGGAATTTTTAGATTATTATTCTCATTATAGAAAAGAACACATTTTGAGTTAGAAATCCATGTATCGATGGTGAAACTACACTGGGTGGAATCATAAGGCAGATCTTTCTTTTCCTATAGACATGAAACTAATTCCCAAAACCGAAATTGTTTAAAATTGAAAATTTTACCTTACAAAACGTCCGAATCCATTTAGATAAAATGATATTCAAACATTTTTAGTCAATATTTTTGGAATATACCAAGACGGTAAAAGAACAATCTGTTCTTTTCTCAAAACTTACTAACGAATAAAATAATATGTGATATTTCTAAAGCTATATGTATACTATTCAGGTTAACTACAAGATCAAATACTTATTATGGGTGTTCGCTTAAAGAAACAACAGTCAGTGATGTGATCTTGTACTTCATGCTAATCCATCAGCTCAGCGAATTTACAATTTTTCAATTTCTTCTTCAGACCAGTTGGACAAAGCATTAAAATATGCCATACAATATATGCATATGTGCTAGGTATTTTTTATCTTACTCGCCAATTTTGTAGCTAAAATATAAATTATAAATAATTTGCATCGAAAAATAATTTTGCATTTATTTTTCTTAAATGGTAATAAGCGGAATTTATAACAAAAGAATCTGAAAGATTCTTACATAATATTTAATTAATATCAGAAAAGATATTCTCGATTATCCAGAAAATAAATTCTCGAAATTTTTTCCGGTAGTGAAGTAAATTTACTACGGACCAAATATTCTATGGAATTAGTTTTCTTTTCGTTACTATGCCATGTGCACACAAAAAAAGTAAGGTTAATTTTTTAGCTAGGAGTTATCTACATTTATGGGAAAATATATGTAAAAGTTCCAATCGTAAAAAAAAATGAAGAAGTCAGAGTTTATATTTAGAGCATAATTTACATTTGATTACTTATAAAATTATACTAGTTTAATGGGACGGGGAAAAAACTTAGTACCTCATGATATAAGCCTAACCTCCTACTGCGCATGAGCTCAAAATCTGTACCATTATGCTAATTAACCAAATAGAATGTTGTTGATGCATTAAGAAGACAAACGTATCAAATCTCGCACCCTTAATCAAAAGTCATCAGGATTCGAGTTAAAACAACTGTTGGAAGGACAATCAATTTCATCCCTATAAAAGTAATCTCCCTTTCGAAATTGGTTTCAAATCTCAGCGAGTGCAAATTAGATTTACTAATGGTTCCTTTATTCGTTTCAAATTGTGAACGCTTTTAATTATTTTTTCGCTGGTGCATGGAGAAGCAAAATGTTAAATTGTTTCTTTTGAATGTATGTATTATCTGATGACGGATATTGTTGGATGTGTCAACATATCATATTTTATGGCAGGTTACCTCTTACAGTCTGTGATCCATTGAAATAAAATGGGAAGCAATATTATTGTTGAGGGAATCAATAATTTTGATTCTTTAATTGAAAAGTGACTCATTCGAACATTGTTTGAAATTTTGTTAACAATTTGCATTAATTATCTCTCAATCGACTTGTTTCCGATGAATGTAATTTCAAATTCTTTCAGCTAAGAACAAATTACGGGCTTGAGATTTCTATTGATCTAATATGCATCATTAACCTGTAAGTAATTACAAATTAAAAAAACTCTATTTAGTTAAAGAGGAAAGTCTTATAGAGGCTTTACGGATTCATTTTCTTTGTAGCTGAGTCCAATAATCTATAGTCTTTCCTATTATATTCTTTCGCGTAGTTTATTGATTATTGAATTTAAAAGCTCTCTTTTAATTTATTTTTTCCAAAATGCACTGTTATGCAATTATCGATATTTGGTTACATAAATAACAGATAATAAACAAATATTACTAATACCAAACCTGAAAGAATATCATGGTAATACAGGAAAATGATCCACAATACATGGTTTTGGTACTCTTGGTGCTATTTCGTAGAAATTGAAAATTGGAAGGAAAATATTGGTGTTTATCTGAAAACATGACCTAACAAAGCTTCGGAAGTTTATCGTTGTACATTTATTAAAGGCTTATTTATAAATAAATCATAAACAAATTCTCTATCAATGGATGATACAATGGTTTTTGCAAGGTGAGATTTGTTCGATTTGGGGAATATTTGGTTAAGAAAAAAATTAATTTCCTGTCACTTTTCTTAGATTTTGAGAAAGTTAATGCGATTTTTCAGGGTGTATGGTTGAAAAAAATTCCTTTTATGACATTGGAAATAAAGCTTATTTCGACAATAAGCTATCCTCCTTTTATTCCATACTTTCTGCTTAATTATAATAACTCTCTTTGTATATATTTATTCTCAGGTTACGAATGAAGTCTTGTTTGGAGGCTATGGACGAAGAGGAATATAATCTCACATGGGAATACTTTCATGAAAAGCTGAAGATAAATACGGGATTCAATTCGTTATTGCTATTAAAAGTGTGTTGATATATTCCGATGGTATCATTGGTTATATTTATATATTCGAGAAATATTTGTAGGATGAGTAGAGTAATTGAGGGAAAACTTATTATTATTTCCTCAAAGATAAAACTGAAAAATTGATGCGGACTTATTTGTATCCTGAAAATTGTTAAAGGCTATAACGATTCCGAGAATAGATCAATGATGCATATGAGATCAATAGAAATTTTACATCCGTAATCTGTTGTTAGCTGAAAGAATTTGAAATTACATTCATCAGAAACAAGTCGATTGAGAGATAATTAATGCAAATTGTTAACAAAATTTCAACCAATGTTCGAATGAGTCATTGTTCAATTAGAGAATCACAATTATTGATTCCCTCAAAAATAATATTGCTTCCCATTTTATGGCCTACATTGGGGCTATATTATGTTTATTTTTTTAGCGTCTTGAATTCTCGCGCTCTAGTGAAACCTTACCTTTGTTTCCAAATGGCCACCTCGGACTAATTAAATGTTTGGCTCATTAACATCATTTTTGAACCAGTAGTTAAAAAGAATGTATAATTTGGCCCTTTCCGTATAAAATTAAGATTTCTGAAACAATTACTTACATATAATTTTGAATGGAGAGTAAGACTACAATTATCGTGATGTCAGCTGAAAATGTCAGCTAGAAGGCAAATAACACAACAAAACTCATATATTAAATGAGCGGAGAAATTGGATTTGCAACCACTTTCGTGTATAATAGACAGTCTCCTTAAAGAGAAAACACGGTAGTATATGAAAAATAATATAAATAGTAACTGCAACAAATATAAAAAAAATTAAATTTTCCAAGCATTTATAGTATGTATTTGGATGGATTTGGATCCATATAACTAACAAGATATTGAGTATGCTTTCATAAATTTCATAGGTTAGGTTTGTAAATATCTTATGAGACCCCCATTAAAAGTATATTAAAATCCATTATAAACTGTTAGCTGGGTTTTGATAAAAATCTTTCAGTTTCTCCGCAACTGGCTCAATTACCTTTGGTTATGTTGATAAATAAGGACTCATAGCTTAAATCTTGAATAACATGAGATCTATTTTTCAATATAAAGAGAGGAAGACATTCTAATTACGCACTAAATCCTTTCTTCTAGCAGGATGAAATCATTTTGAGCATACCTTTAACAAATGTTTGGAGACCGCTTTTATGGCACTCAAACACGTACAAAAACGAACTAAAATTACCTTCCAGGGTGAAAAGACTAAATTACCTAGTTAGGTCTAAAGCAATTATACCAACCTTAACTAATGGGAGATGTCAAAATAGACTTTTAGTTTAGCCGCTAACTCAGTCATTGCTCTATTAGATTAGAATTTTCTTGAAAATTAGATACGTATGTCTAGACTCTAGGGAATAAATTGCTTTAAATTTTACATGAAAAAGTAATCCTAAACTATTTATCATCAATTCCTATATATCCTAAATGAGATTCGAAGAATAATCTACCTACCCTTTAAATAAGGGCCGTAAAAAACACTCCTAATTCCTCTCTATTCAGAAAATTAAGCCTAAGACGGGTCTCTTAAGTTTCTCCTCGTATCCTTAAAGCTCAATTCGAAAACTGGCTTTAAAATTACAATTAAACTGGAAATAGTTGCTCTATAAGCAAAGTAATTAGGTTCACTTTATTCGCCTAAATTCATATCTCAAAATATACTTTTATGTTAATAGAAAAAATCCTTTTAGTTAATTTTGCTGAAAATGTACTTTTCTAAAAAGTTAATTTTTGAAGCAAAAAACCGTAAAATAATAGAAAATATAACACATTGTCAATCTGTTTTTCTAATTTCTTACAAATTTGGAGATTGTGGTGATGTTTTTTAGAATAGCTGTTCTGTATTTTTAGTTGCTAAGTTCTTCTCTTGTGTCTGATAGCCCCATCTCAACAACCTCTTTTATGGTGGTAAATGTGACGCTTATGTTGTATTGGAATAATTAATATATCTCAGTTATTAAAATTTACCACCTATGCCCTCATTTGAGATCCCTGTAACTTAAATTGGTAATACTTGAGTTTATGGGCGCACGCTAGGAAGCGCTATTTCTGGGCTACACTTTTGGGTTACAATTTAAGCCTTATGATGTCACACGGTAGCTTCAGAGGATGCCAATCAAGGCGTTGTATTTGTTTCGGGGTCTCTATTCTATATTATTTAATAAGTGCCTGAACTTCTACTCGATGATATTAATTAGTATTGTCATGAATTTTTCTATGGTTCGTAATTTTTTGTTTTGTAGGGGGATTTCGTGTATCTATTTCGTTATTTCGTTTAAAGATAAAATTGCACAGCTTCCTTTAATGTTAAA
Organism: Ceratothoa steindachneri; assembly: GCA_963969495.1. NCBI lineage: Eukaryota > Metazoa > Arthropoda > Malacostraca > Isopoda > Cymothoidae > Ceratothoa > Ceratothoa steindachneri. The sequence goes on along the minus strand of OZ018328.1, from coordinate 140,606,532 downwards.
ATAAACCATTATTTCCACACACTGGCAACCCCTAATTCGACCTTATTTCAAACATTGGCAACCCTAGAGACAAGCAGTTAAAAGAGCGTGATTCTTATGCACTCTGTTTGTTGGACTTTAATAAAACTGTTTTTAATAGTTCGGTCAATTTATTTTAGAAACGAAGATTTGCCACAGGTGTTGAAAAGAAGCGTGGGTGGATTATAATATTGAAAGTTAGAGAAGTAATTATTTATTAAGTAATTAATTTAAAACAATGATAGCGCCGCCGACATTTAGCAATCGCCTAAATGTTAGCCTTTCGAATTAAGAATATTAGGAGATTTTAAAGTTGCGGCGAGTAAAACCCCCACAATTAAAGTAAGGGTATGGGGCGGAGCTCCAATTTCGAAAGTAACTAAAAAATGTAAATTTAGGTGGAAAGTAGGCGGTGCTATCGTCTTTATTATTTCAATGAACGTGCAGAGCCGATCGCATTAATTGTATTTCCAAAGTGCATCCCAGAACTAGTGCCCCCTAGCGTGCGCCCATAAACTCAAATGTTACCCTTAAATTTTTGAATTGAACTTTTGGTGAATGTTATTTTGGGGTAACTTTTTTATAATTTTGGCTTTTAATTCTTCTATTTGTGGTAACCTAATAATCGTTTAGGCAAAAGGTATTTATGACTGTCAGGCGAGCATTTAACTATGAACTTTGCTGCTGAATTATTCCATAAGAAGCTACTAAATTAGATTATAAGTTATGCGTCATGAGGATGTAGTAATATCTATGAGGTTTCTGCAGCTGCGAGGATGGTGGAACTGTTTCGGTAATAGAGGTGCCCATACTGCAAGGATATGATGTTCTTGATAGAAAAAGCCCATAGAAGATATAACTTCCCATTAAAGGTAAATATTCTCGGAATAATGAATATTGCAAAGAAGCTTGAGCCAAGAGGATTAATCTTATCTGGCACTACTATTAACAGCAATAATATTTATCATAATATGCTAATAGGTTTTGTTCTATTGACGAGTCATAAGAAATAGAATTATGATCCTAATGGAAAATATTTATCCACCAAGATAGATATTTATGTGTTACTAGCAAATATACCAAGCGTTGTTAGGGCATAAAAACTATATTAAACAACTTAAATTCTGTAGTTGAGTTGAAATACGCATTAAAATTTGGTAGATATAAAAGATAAGGTTAATTTTAATTTTAAATAATGGAGTAGTGTATCATGAAAGACTTACAGACAACGAATTTTACTTTACAATACTGCGGTAGGGCGAGCAAGCGGGTGGGCGGGCAAGCAAATGTGAGTACGTGGGTGTCAACGACAGAAATTAAAGCGCGCTTCAAGCAGTAAATGTTAATAGTAGGTATTATCACGTTTGTTAAACATTGCAGTCGCATAATTTATCTGGCAAACCTTACATTTTCCAAGGCGAATATTTATGTTTTAATTGCAACTCATAGCGGCGATTAATTGTTCAAAATAAACTAGAAAGGGTAAAAATATTGTACTTAAAGAACAGGTAGTGCCACTTTTGCCAATGTTACTTCCCGGGTCAAGTTACCCCAATGTTCAACTTGCTTGGCTTTCAAGCTCACCCTAAATGGCCTTCTAGAGCAGTCATATATATATATATATATATATATATATATATATATATATATATATATATATATATATGTATGTGGTAAGTACAAAGCACAAAATGATACCACCCGCTTCCTACAGCCACCTGGGCAACTTTCTTGTTACCACAAGTTAGTCATTTCTAGCGAGCCCCTTAAAACTCTTGCTTTTTGGAGAAACGGGGAATTAAAAATAATTACTTGGGTATCTATGTTAAACACTTTTTGAAAAATATGGAAAATTATAACAGATGATGCGGTAAGTAGAAGATCCACACGAATAGCTGAAAATTGGAATTCTCGCCCTCGGCTGCAGAAAAACAGCTGATTTAAAAATAGGGCACCTAATATTCCATTATTACAAACATGGGAATGTCCTGGGGCGCCACATCCCCTTTACCTGATATAGCCATCACTTTATAATGCGAGAGACCTGACGAAGTTGAAACTCAACCGGTTTGACAGATTTAGAAACCTGAGCTCTAACAACAGTTGAAAAATCTATGTAATGCATATTACCACGCGGTAGTGACTCAAACCCTAGATTAAGTCTCACTTGAAGCGCCTGCATAGGTTGCAGAACAAGGCGCCTCTCTGAATTAACAAACGCAAAAGGAGAGATCAAATATCCCAACGAGAACTCAACCGGTGAGTCTCCTCAACACCAATCAATCAGTCTAGCTAAAAGAACATGGGACAGGATCCTGATTGAAAAGGCACCGAATTAGCTGAGGAACTAAACATCCAAACGCAAAAAATGGAGAAAGTGTTCAGAAAAAGCCAATTCCAATCTCGAGAAAGTGCTCCAAGTAACCCTTGTCACCGTAGTTCACATAGTGTTGACACTGCACAAACAAATACACATGCTATATATTAACAAATACACTCACAAACAAGAATGAATGTGTCTGAATGAGAGCAAAATATATGTATATAAGTGTGTATATATATTTATAGAGATAAATTAAGAAAAATAAAACAAAAAAAATAATAAAATAATAAAAACCGCCTAAAATCAAGGAAAAAGGACAAAACAAAACAAAAACATGAAGTTGATAAATTTGTAAAAATAATTAGAATAGGTGATTATCTGTATTACTACCTATCTAAATTTTATTTCTCTTACAATACATATATTCCTAAGGAGAAAAAATATATATAGAGATACAAAAAACAACGAAGTAAATTAAATATTAGGCAGAGAAGAAGGATACTATAAGCAAAAACTAAATAAAAATAAATAAATAAACAATAAATAAATAAATAATATCAAAAATAATAAGAGTAAACAAATAATTTGAATTTAAGGAAAAAAGAATAAGGTTGCATAATAGGTATAAACAGAAATGCTTGAATGCATTATTATACAAACAGGTTTACACACCTTTGCAAATTATGATTTATTTTTATTGAATACTAAAACAAAATCTGAGATAAATGAAAAGCTTAGCCCTCACTACCATGGCATACCCTCTATACTCTCTTCACCCACTATTTATCATGTTATCTACTTCACATACTTTTTCGTAACTAATATTCATCAATTCAATCAATTTCTTTTCACTGTTTCTTGTCACTCTGATGAAGCTCCAGCGGAACGAAACGTCAGTAGTAAAGAACTTCGTACCACCCCTGCTTTCTCTTATTCTCCTTCTCCATCTATATATATAGTTTTACTTGTGCCTTCCATTGCCCTAATTCTCTCTTTGACGGTTTTAATCAGAACAAATACAGAAAATAATACTTACCGTCTCTCATAAAAACTATTTCTCATTTAACGAAAACTTTTTCACAAAATAAATAAATAAATGGCCTCGCATTGGGAAGTCCTATTTCCGCTCCTCTCGCAAATCTCTTTATGTGTAACTTAGAAGAGGAAACACTTGACAAATGCCCATTACAATTGCATCCTATCTTCTACAGGAGATACTTAGAAGACACGATAGCCCTGTTCTGTTTGAAACGATCACCTGATAAATTCGTAGAGTACATAAACCATTTAAATCCAAATATTCAATTCCTCAGGAAAAGAAGACAACAACTCCATTCTTTTCTTAGATCTACTAATAACACGCACAACCGACCAGTTCTCCACTTCCATACAACAAAATACTACACATACGGGCTCTTGATTCCATTTTCTCAGAAAATGTGCCACCAAAATAAAACTAACTTCTATTAAAACCTTACTTTCTTGTGTTTACAATCTCGCCTTATTATACTTCCATTTCCACAACGAGGTCACTTTTCTCACTGACTATTTCCACCAAAACGGATATCCTTCAAACTTATACGACCGAACTCTTATGAATTTTTTCAATTAAATATTTAACCAGAAAGACCCCTCATGCAACGTCCCTAAAGAGAAGGTCTTTGTACCTTTCCCATATATAAGACCCCTTAATTCACTTCTCTGGGCCAAACTCTCACCTATTCTTAAAGAATTCCTTTCCTGCAACACATTTTCCTGCAATTTTTCAAAACGCACGCAAAGTACGATATCTTTTCAAAATTTTCACCAAATACCGACTCTGCTCGAGATGTAATTCCAAGGTGCATTTGGGATCAACACAGCGCACACTACATAGCCGTATTTACACATATCTAGTCATCAGCAGCAGAACTAGAGTCCACTCACTACTCCCGAATTCTCCCCTATCCGATTACATTACGAAATCAGACAACTACACCATAAACCCAAATAAAATAATTTTTAATTTAAGATACAGCCAACACCGAAATCCATCTTCGTACAATTGAATCCCTTTATATTAGATTTACAGACCCAACTTTAAAATCGGAAACAAACTTATTTTCACTTTTACTACACCTATAAACACTCACGAATTAAACAGGCCAAATCTACTCCTCCCGAAAACAACATATATCTTTCAAATATTTCTATAACTCCCCTTTTTTACAACGAAGCACCCAGAACACTTTAATCTTGGTTTTATTTTAAAAACAAAAACATATTTCCCATTCCCTAATAGTTAAAACCCTGCATTTTTATAATTTGAATATTACCACCTCTTCTATTTCCCATTTCCCATATAATTAATTTCTAAATATCTGGGTAATACTTCAGATTCGGGGCGCACGGTAGATGCTCATTCGCGTCAAATTTCTCTTTCTTGTACTATATTGTAATATAGTCTGCAATGCAAGGTTTCTACACCTTTATTTCTGTCTTCCAAATTGTTTTGAAAGGCAGAAAATAAATATGGCGAAAGCCCTGTGGTGGTTGTTATCACCCGCAGAACTTGCATTTGCTCCTTCTTCTTTGTATGTGACTTGGGGATGAGCCTTTAAATTGTGAGCGGGTAAGAAGATGTGGTATAAAAATTCCTTGTAGGTTCCTAGCTTAGAGAGATACTGGGTTTGATGGGGTAACGCTTTGGGCGAAGTAGAGTCACTGTGCCTGGTAGCTCAGAGGTAGAGCATCTGACCGGCAATCAGCAGACCCGGGTTCGAGTCCCGGCCAGAAATTTCAAACTTTTTCCCTTGGCGTTATCTCTGTCTTCTCGGTAAAGGACTGCCTTCATTGTGCCGCCCTCTGCTCTCTATGATTCTAGTCTTCTTCTAATGTCCCTTTCTCTTACCTCTAAAAAACTCCTGTTTCTTGTCTCATTGCTCATTCGCGTCAAATTTCTCTTTCTTGTACTATATTGTAATATAGTCTGCAATGCAAGGTTTCTGCACCTTTATTTCTGTCTTCAAAATTGTTTTGAAAGGCAGAAAATACATATGGCGAAAGCCCTGTGGTGGTTGTTATCACCCGCAGAACTTGCATTTGCTTCTTCTTCTTTATATATATATATATATATATATATATATATATACTTATTCCTTTATGTTCGTCCAGCAATAACGAAGATTACTTTTGTGACAGGTCGTTAATTTAGGATAATTATTACTCATTTTGAGGGCCTTTAGAGCATTGATTCATATGATTATATTAATAGCTTATTACTTTTTATATTGGGAATTCGAGTATTCTACTCAGGAATTTTATGTATGTATAGGTTTATTGTGCAATAGCGTACATTTATACATAATCTAATACAAATACAATAATAATATGATATAATAATTTATAAATACACATAATATAAGCGTACATATTACACAAAGCGGGGAGCCCACCAGTGTTGGCGTGCGGTAAGACGGGGCGGAGCGTCCCACGCGTGTCTTATCTGCTGCAAGTGGGTGGCGACGGTACTCACCACCCGTCACCAACCTGGGCGCCGGCGGAGATCAGCGCGGAGGAGGTGCTGTTCTCAGCACCTCCAGCAGCTTGTTTGTTTGGTTGTGGTGGACCACCTGGGCGGCTCTTGTCTCTCGCACCCTCAGTAGGGCGCCCTTTTACAGGGGGGGGGACTGGCGCTCGCTTTTGCCTGAGGCGGGCGGTGGCTGGGCAGGAGAGGAGGTAGTGCACCAGTAGGTGCCGGGAGCGGCCGCCGCAGTGTTCGCACCTCCCTGCCACAAAGTCGGTGTGCAGCTCTTCCCGCTTGGAGTAGCCCAGCCTCACATGCTGTAGCAGCACGCCGTTCCCTCTGGGTTGCTGGAAAGATGAGTTCAGCGGGCGATAGGTTGTGGCTGCAGCATACCACGCCGCTTGCCTCTTAGTTGCTTCCCATTCTTGGTGCTGCTGGTGGGCGTTGTGGGCGGCCCTGCGTTTAGCCTGCACCTTGGGCTGCTGCAGGCTGGGGCGCACGATCCAGGTGATGGTTGGGCCGTGGGCGGCTCGCTTGGCAGCCTCGTCGGCAGCTTCTTTGCCGCCAACGTGGGTGGGAATCTAGTGGAGCCGGACACGCCTGCCCTGAGCTGCCAGGTCCTGCAGGGTGCACAAAAAGGTGGTGGTGCGGAGGATGTTGTCTCTGGTGTGAGCGTGGGCGTGCTGCAGCACCTGCAGTCCTGACCGAGAGTCCGTGTGTATCACGACAGTGGCCTTCCGGCGGAGCAAAGCGTGCTGGAGGGCGTGCAGGATTGCTACCATCTCCGTCTGGAGGGTCGATCAGTTGTCTGATGTCCTCCACGCCTGCGTTAAGCCGCTCGTGACGACGGCGGAGGCGGACCTCCAGCTGTCGGGGTCAAGGGAGCCGTCAGTGAAGTAAATGAGCTGCCTGGCTCCGTGACCTCAGACATGGCACTGAAAGCGTGCTGGCGCAGCTCCTCGGTGAGGCAGTTCGCTTTGATGGTAGACAGTTGTGTGGTGGTGAAGTCGGCGGTGAAGGGCTCCTATGGTGGTGGTGGAACGTAGGCGGGGTTGGGGGTTACGGAATCGTGCCACAGTCTGTTCCCTGCCTGGTTGAGAGTGTTGGTTGCTAGGCTGACGTTTACGAGCCACCTGTTGTTACGCAGGCACTTGATGCCCTGCGCCACGGTCATTCGGAGTCTCCTCTGCGCAGCACCCTCCACGTCACGCTGGAGCACTCTGGCCACCCGAAAGGCCACAAGGCAATCCACCCTTGCAGTGAGGGGCACCAGGCTGGCTTCGCTCTGCATGACACAGGCACTGCACCACCTCGGTGCCCCCAACATGGTCCTCATGGCGGTGTTTTGCATCACTTCCAGGCGCTGTTACTGCTGCCGGGGTAGCGCTACAAGGACCTGTGCACTGTAGTCCACTAGGGAGCGCACTGCCTGCAGGTAGTAGAGAAGAAGGACGGGGAAGGTTGCACCAGCGCTTGGCCCTCATCACATTCAGCCTGCGTCCGCTCCCTCAGGTGCGTGACATGCTGCGTAAAGGACAGCCGCCTGTCCACCCACACTCTGAGGTACTGGTAGGAGTCAGTCCAGGCCAGTCCGACTCCTTGGACGGGTAGCTGCTGGCCAGCAGGTGTGAAAGTCTTGATAGCCATGGTCTGGGACTTCTCTGCCGAGGTCTTGAGCCACAGCTCTTCGCACTTGGGAGTGATGAGGTGCAGCGCTCCTTGGGCCCGCGCGAGCTTGTCGCCGCGCCCAAGGACGACAAAGGCCAGGTCGTCGGTGTAGCTGAGGAGGATGGTTCCTTCCTGATAGGGAATCGCCACAAGCTGCTCCATCAATACGTTGAAGAGGAACAGGCTGAGGATGTCGCCATTGGGTGTCACGTATAAATACACAAACACATCTATATATATATATATATATATATATATATATATATATATATATATATATATATATATATATATATATATATATATATATATATATATATGGCCTCGGCCAAAATTATGGGGCAGGTATTAAAAAGTGAAGAATATGATTGAAGCTCATTTATTTCATTTGTTGAAATCGTTAGTGCGGGAAGGCTTATTACCATAGAATGTTTTCCTAGCTGCAAAATGGGCAGACGATATAAACCAATCGGGGTAATACAAATTAGAAAAAATGGTCCTGATAAAGACAATTTCTTCATTTAAATAGGAAGGATGACATATTTTGTATGCTCTAAGGAAAAGGTTAGAAATTACCGATTTTTAACAGTATTATCGTAGAATATTGTTTAATTCCTCATCTTTTCTTTAGATATTGCATTAATTTTCATCATATATATATATATATATATATATATATATATATATATATATATATATATATATATATATCCATATATACATATACATATATACACATATATATATATATATATATATATATATATATATATATATATATATACAAACAGTAAATTGGCATTTTTTTTTTAATGATGATCAAGCAAGTGGGAAGGAAAGCATATGGTAAAGACCTGAATAAGAAATAAAACGAGCAAGGAGTAGACAAAGTTAATCTCTAATCTTATTTAACCCTTAATGAAAGGGATGAAATATGTGGTAGGTTAAATAGGTGTAAAGTAGTTCACTAGGTTGCCCTGGTGTTGAGGGCATCACTAGCATACTTTCTCCTTATTGTTTGTTTAGTTTTTTACCCTCCGTCAATAATAGTGCTGACCGTCTATGACGGCTAGGTTTTTCCATGGGCTTATAACTTTCTTTATTCCTTTTGTAAGTTCCTCCGTCGTGGCTTTCAAGTCTTTCATGTATGTAGTATATTTGCTAACTATTTTGTTTGTAGTTTCCTATGGGCATTTTCGTCTCTTTTTATTTGAATTTTTTAACGTTGTGGTTTATTTATTCTTTATTTTATTTTTACTTAAATTTTAACTTGGGGCCCTTTGTCTCTTTTTTTTATCTATTCTTATTGCTATTGCAGTTGATTAATCCTTCTTTTCTTTTTATTTTCGTTGACTCTGTTATTTAATTATTGATTTCTTATTTTTTAATTTAAATCTTAATTTGGGCAGTAGGCCTCTTTTTGTTTACGCTCTATGTTATTGATGTTAGATTATCTTCCTTATCTTATTATTTTAGTTAACTTTGTTGATGTTTTATTCTTCTTTCCTTTTTTCTTTATACTCTTTATTATTGCTTTTTATTGATCTTTCTCTTCTTTTTGTTTTTGTCAAAGTTTAATTTAGGCACTTCTCTTTTCATTTAAGTTTATTGTCTTTTGTTGATTGTTTTTCCTTGACTTCTCTCGGTTTTTGTATCATGTTAATTTGGGCACTTAGCTTCCCTTTATTGTTTGATTTTTATTTTCGCTTTCTCTTAATCAATTATTAATTTTGTTTTACCATTGTTAGGTGTAGATTGGTCTTATATTTTCTCTTGCACAGTTTCTTCCCATGGGCAATAGTGCTGTTCTTTCTACTGTGCGTTGTGTGAATTGAGGTACGTCAAAATTATTATTGATTGTTGGGAGTATTTCTTCCTCTACTTTATCTCATGTCATTCTTCCTAGCCTCTGGATCTCGATATTGATCGGTTTGAGTCCAATTCTATCGTTTAGAGCCTATTTTCTAATCCGGTTGTTCTTTTTCGTACCAGTTATAGGCAGTGTGGCTTGATTATGTACCCTCTAAATCGTCCTGTGAGATGTACAGCTTGACATCTGTGTGATTACGGCCAGGTACACCAGGAAGGAGCGTACCAAGGCCGTGTAGAGTTTCCTCGTATTTGGCACGTTGAGGCTTCGGAAACGGTACAGTTTCTTCAGCTCTCTTTGGGCTAGGGAGACTCTGTTGTTTATTTGGGCCTTATATCCTGTTTTGGAAAAACGTAAGCCCAGGACTTTTCCCTCGTTGATTGTTTTTCCTTGACTTCTCTTGGTTTTTGTATCATGTTAATTTGGGCACTTAGCTTCCCTTTATTGTTTGATTTTTATTTTCGCTTTCTCTTAATCAATTATTAATTTTGTTTTAGGACGTCGTCTATTTTCCGGCGGTTCATCAGAATAATCAGGAATTTCTGGCGGTTAGTCTTGATATTCCACCTTCTTTCGTAACGGTTGAAGTGATCAATCTCAGCAGCTGTCTCCCTTGCTTGCACTCCAGCCTAGTGGAACTCCGGCCTCAAGTTCGAATTTGGGTCCTTTTTTGCCCTCGATTACGATTTGGGTGGAGACTTCGTTTCAAACCTAATATTGCTTTTATTTGGCTAAATTTCTGTAGCTAACTCTTCTTTTTATTTTTTCTCTCAAGCTTTATTTCATTCCCTTTTTCTTTTTTTTCTCGTTTTCTCTTCGAATTTCAGTTCTTGATTTTTTCCTGCTGGGAAGTTTTCTATATTTGTGTTCTTAATATGTTACTTCATTTTGGAGTAGACTAAAATCAGTGTTCTGAAAAGTACTTCCATTTGTAAATAATAAATTTTATCCTGTCCAATACATCTTCGTTCTTGCATCTTTAGGGAATTGGCTGCGGGAGGTTGAGTAGATTGTTTCTTTGTATCCGATGTTAGGTTCTGATAGTTTCCTCTCTTCCTTATTTTGTCTCCTTTTTCATCTTTTTCACTCAACTCCATTTATTGAAACTTTCTGATTTATCCTCTTCCATTGATTCTAAGGTGGCTTGTCTTTCGTCGATTTCTGTTAGTTCTCTTTCTTGAGTTATTTCCACGTAAAATTTGTCAGTTGTTCTGCTATTTACGATCTGGTGAAAGTCTCTGGTCATGTCCTTCTTTCTTAGTAAGAAGTTAAATTCCTTTGCAAAGCAACCAAAAGTTACTGCAGTTGAGGTTTGCTCATAGATCAGCATTGTTTTACCTCCATAATTTGGCCATCTTTGAAAATAATCTAGGAGGCTGGGGTTGAAGAACAAAGTTCGTACTAGCTGATGCTCTTGCTAACTTATGCACCTCTTTTTTTCTTTTCTCCAGTGATTTTGTTCCCTCATTCTTTTTTTTATTTATTCTTTGTCTGTCACCCCATTGCTAGAGCCGATTAAACCCGCTAAATTTGATACATATATTGACATCGTTATTACAATCATAGCGAACATGATTTTTCGAAGTTCACTCCGAACACCGTACTTTTCTTGGCGTCTTTATTACACTAATAACCAACCTGAATTGTTGCATTCACGAGGAGCGCCGTATAATGCTCATCTGACAAACGTTACTACCGTGGTTCTCAAGTTGGAGGCATTTTATCAAAGTTTGACTTTGTATATATTTTTCCTTCTTTATTTCTCGGGCGTTATTCTAAATTTAAAGGCAAATAGGGCAGTCTTTTGTACTTTTCTTGTCTTTTCAGTTGTGATAAATACCATTTTAATTTAGCCCGTATCGGATCCAGATTTTATTACTGCCTATTTTTTTTCTAATTATGTATGGCATTGTACTCCGACTATCGGATTTAGTCCTCGAAAGTAAACCATTTTATTGGCCTTGAGACACCAAAGATTCCAGGTCTATTATCTCTAAATGGCTATTAACTTCCTGCATTGTCAGTTTCCTCTGACCTCTTCTTATTTGACAGAATGCGACTTACATTTGTTCGAGTAAAAAATTCTCACCTGGGCCACTTTTACTGTGCCATTCAGCAATTTAGAGACTTCCTCTCTGTTGGAATTGCTTGTCTAATGAGGGACCATTAAAGAAAGCGTCTTACATTGCTTCCTCTCCACTAAGACTCTCCTTCCCCTTTTGTAAGTGGGAACATTGCATAGGCTGAGAAATTGTTTGGCAATGTAGAAATGTCTTCTCTAAGCACCCTCTGTAGAGTTCTAATCAATTTTTTATGTTGCCCAGTGAGCAAACAGGATAATAGTAATCAAAGATTAAGAGAAAGAAATAGGCAAAATCTCCAAAAACAGTGCGAAAAAATGCCAAAGAAATCTAAAGATACAATATATTCAAAATCGAGAAGAATTTAGAAAAAATGCTTTGCCTTTTAAAAGAAACTTCTGATTTGACATGAAATGCAAAATCTGAGTTCGTCACTGCCACACCAGTCTTTTGTGAATGATAATAAGTACGACATTAATTGTTTGAGGCGAATGTCTCTTAATTAATTTAGTTAGGGGCAAATGCAATTGAATTATCACTAAACCTTCGAGCATAATTTCATGTTGAATGGTGATGCGATTATTTTTGTTGACATTCTAAGGGAAATAAAGATTAAGGCTTCAAAACATAATGGTAATAGACTTCCTTGTTTTTATAAGTATTTGATGGGAAACACTCATTTAGAGCGCTCTATTCAGTCTATCTTTGCCTGCTTTTGAAGAACTTTCCTTAAGTCTCCTGGCAATAATAATTTAAATTTTACACTGGGTCTAGTTAAGTTACTTTAAACAACTCAACTCACATGATAAAATAAAATATATATGATAAAGTTGTTATGGTCATTGAAGATTCACTTATTGTAGTGTTTATTTTTAGGAGCAGTTAGACGGCCTCCTGTGAGATCTGAATTAATAACTAGATAAGTTTTGAAGAAATATTTAATATTCGTAGCTTATTAACGGCGAGACGATCCGCCATATAATCAATTTCATAAATGTACTAATCTTTTCATTTAAACAAAGAAATTTCTTGAAAAAATAAAAAACTAGGGTTGGGGTCTTAGTAGCTAAAATCGGATCACCAAAGATCAAGAATCTTGTGACAAGGTCTTTACAAATTTTTAAAGTTATAACTGAAAAATCCAACACATGTCAGATAAAATTAAACCCATTAATTTACTCAAAGGGGAATTAGATTTTAATACTGTTTGACAGTATATAATTTTCAGTAAAATGATTTAGTCCACTTGTGCTGTTCAAACATCACTAATTACTAGTTTAAAGTTTCGGAGCCTGTTGGTACCAACAAAAGTGCCACGCCCGTACCAGTATTGTAATATGGAACAAATAAATATAAAATAGAGCACTTATATGTATTTTATAATGGGTTTCTACCCAAAGTGTTAAAAGAAGTGCGCGATCAAGTGTCACGACACCTGAGCACAATCTTCAACATGTCAATCCGGACCGAATGCGTTCCTAGAGACTGGCGTGAAGCGGAGGTGACTCCTATCTTCAAGAAAGGAGACCGTAGCAAACCGTTGAACTACCGACCTATCAGTCTGACTTCGATAGTCGGTAAACTCATGGAAAGCATCATGGTGGAAAAAATAATGTGGCATTTAGAGTTAAACTTGCTACTGAGGAATTCCAAGCACGGCTTCCGAAGGCAACGGTCATGCCTGACAAACCTTGTGGAATTTTTCCACCTCGTCTTCAGTGAGCATGATCGGGACAAGGCGGTAAATGTGGTCTACTTATATTTTCAGAAAGCCTTTGACAAGATACCTCACCGCCGCCTTTTCCGGAAATTGTGAGTGGTGGGCATAAACGGAAAAGTAACAGGGAGTATAGAGAACTGGCTTAATGGCAGACGGCAATGGGTGGTCGTGAATGGACAGGCTTCTGAGTGGGTGCCTGATACTAGCGGAGTGCCTCAAGGTTTTGTACTAGGACCACTACTATTCATAATCTACGTCAACGACATGGACGGTGACTTGGTTGCCAGAATTACTAAATTTGCCGACGATACCAAGCTTAATATGGACGTTGCACAGTTTGGAAACACTGCCCGCCTGCAAGATGATGTTAGGAATATTTGGGAGTGGTCTAATACGTAGCAAATGACTTTCAACGTAAACAAATACAAAGTGATGCATATCGGCCACTGAATTCCTCAATCATCCTATATCCTTAAGGGCACTGCTCTTGAATCCACCGACACTGAGAGGAACTTGGGTGTAACTATCACGAGTGACCTCAAGTTCTCGAAACAGTGTATTGAGGTGGAGAAGAAAGCTCAAAGGATGTTAGGTTATATAAAGCGCCAGTTTGGATATCAGAACAAGGAGATAGTACTGTGTCTGTACAACTCCCTTTTCCGACCGCACCTGGTGTATGCCGTACAATTTTGGAGTCCTTCATTTAGAAAGGACATCGCAAGATAGGAACGCGTGCAAGCCAGGGCAACCAAAATGATTCCCTCTATCAGACATAAAAGTTATGAAGATATATTAAGGGAATTAGATATGTTCTCGCTAGAGACCCGGAGACTACGTGGTCAGCTTATCGAAGTGTTTAAAATACTTTGAGGCTTCGACAGACTGGACTACGGGGATATTTTCTAGCTCAGCGAAGAGAGAACAAGAAATCACGGCTTTAGACTTAAACTGAAGCGATACCACCGTGATCTGTGTGGAAAATTCTTTATTTACATTATGTGCGGTAGTTGGAACACACTTTCGACGGATGTTATCAACAGTGAATCTGTTGACCAGTTCGAATCAAGACTTGATAAAGTCTTGCAAAATCGCCGTTAAGATCCTCGCGAGTGATCTTCGAGGTTGCCACTGGACACCTTCGTGGACTGCGTCAAAAGTACCTTTCTTGTATGGACCGTAAGGTCTTCTAGGGTACTTATTTTCCTTGTAGCTCCTTGTAGCTCTCTTTTGGAAATATTCGTATGGATGATGTGGTTAAGTGACTGTTTTATCCTTTTTTTGATGCAAAAAATGCTAGAGATGCAACTAAGATAAATAGCAGTCAAATATTACTAAAGCGAAGCGAGCACAAATAATTAATGTTAGACGTCTTAACAAAGTGATGCAGACTCATGCATGATATGCTATTATAGGTTTTCGTCTTCCATAATCATTTATTTGGCTCTTTGTATAATAAACAAATATTATACAAATAAAGACAATCAATATAAAAATAAACTATTTTGTTACAGTAAAAGTAACAAAAGCTGTTTACGATTTTTTCAGTGACTATTTAATTTTTCCGTTAACTCAATTCGGCTTTTTGTATCTATTCAAAAGGAAACGGACATGAGAATATAATATTGGTTTAGTTTGCTTAATTATAAAATATCTCTATATATATGGATACACAAATATATATATATATATATTTATTTTCATACAATAATCCTTCTGATATAAGAACAATTGGCCCGAGGCGACCTTTGTTACCGTAAGTTTAACAGATGGGTCCAAAATACCTTCATTGTTATGATTCCTATAAATTTATACATATTCCAATATCGATATTTCTATTGATATAAAAGAGAAATATGTAATATAGTATTGTTAAAATAATTATATAAAAGGTGTAAGCTGAGCCTGTGATTTCAATTTTGTTTGGAACTCTTGTTCACCGAGATATGTGCAAGTTCTGATTATATATTGGGAATTGGTAAGTGTCTAAAGATGGAGATCGCAACATCCAAAGACTTTTAAATATCCTGCCAATAAAAATCATGAATCCAGTACAGAAGATTTATTTTACCCTCCAAATTTCCCCGTTCTCCTTTACCCCACCTTTACTCAAGAAAGATAAAAACACCACAACTTCATATGCCCTCGCCTCAGAAGTAAAAGAAGAGGCAATAATAATCACGTGTGTTTACACCATAAAGAAGCACCTCCATAACTTGAGTGTATGCATACAATCACAAGCAACCATGTAAGTTAGAACTTACTCATTTTAAACCTGTTGATTACTCAATGCAGCTTTATTTCAGGCAAGTGATTGCAATGACTAACTATGTTCGAATTGAAAATACCTCTGAGTTAATGTGACTAAACCTTTCATGTAATATGTGTCGATTATTTCTTGTATTTTAGTTAATTTCCAAGAATAAGTGCGATTTAACATTGTAAACTAATATAATATCTTAAAAACATGAATCTATTATTAATAGTCGAACATTTGAAAAAGCCCCGTACTAAACGAGAATGAGACATGATTTTAAACTCTAAATTTTTCTCTATGTAACTGCTCATTAACAGCAAAAATTTCACACCTTGGTACAGTAAAACAGTTGCTCTATAATACTAAGACATTGGTAGGCGTAGTTTCCTTTATTATATAAGAAAATAAAAACGTTATTTTTACTGGTGCATGCTCTGTTACCAAGCTCGAATATTGTCATAATTTATATTAACGATGCATTTACTATTTTATATACGTCAATAAATTGTTATCTCAATTACATATTGTCCATTTTAAGTAATTCAGAACTTTAGTTAACCGTTGTACAATCTATGTCTGAGTTGTTTTATTTTGTGTAGCTCAAAGCTGAACGCTTTCCAGGATTGTTATGTTCTTTTTCAAATATGCTAAGCATAATTGACGGGCATAGAAATAAATCAAGTCTCAAAAACGATTTATGAGCATAATACCATATTTTTATTTAGATAATAAATGCATTGTCATTTAGCTTATATACTGATTCGCCTTTTAGGAAGCTACATTTGATTGTTTTGACAAATTAGGATCACTTAAGATTGGACCACTAAATAATCTTCCGCGTTGACTAATTTAAAATTGACCACGCTAATTTTAATGTCTTCAGAGATTATCTTTGTTTATGTATAATGTTATATTTGCTTACATTAAATTCTTCCATTATTCTGCCATATCTCTGACAAGTCAATTCATTTTTCTTTCTCAACTTTTAGCCACTACGATATTTTGTGCTTGTCTTTAATTTTTTTCCATAGGCAAATATTTACATTTTATATAATAGATTTAGGACAAGATTGTGTTCATATATATATTAAAACAAGAGGGAAGGTCCCTCCAATGACCGGCAGCATTTTGTGATAAGATGATAAATGGTTTTTACATTGATTGTTTCCCATGGTTCAAATCAATTACAAGTTCCTTTGAATGGCTAGATGGTTAAATGAGGCTTCTGCTACAAGATGGCACAAACCAATGCCAAATCCAATGGTAAATTTGAAATCTCCAGGGTGAATAACCTTATGTCCCATGGTCATATGGGTCATTTCATGGCCTTAGATGAGTAAAATTGAACCTTACTCTTTTTGAAAAAAAAGCGACGCCTAGACCTGGCGCTCCGACGCAGGTAAAACAAGGTTCGGCCTACTGAATTGCAGCAATTATTCCCATTGACAACAACGCTGCTTATCTTTTTCGAAATAGCCTTTAATCCATTTTAATGGGCTGTCCCCATGCAATTTTAGCTTTTTAAAGAGTAATCTATTATTACTATTGAAAAACTAAATAAATCAAGAGAACATACAACTATGTACCATTTTATTATCTGTTAAACATGGCGATCATTTCATAAAAGTAATTGAGCAAAAATACTTAGACTTGAGCGTCCGCGGCGAAAGCCGTGCTGCGAGTAGTTTATTAAGAAGCTATTTGAATCCAGTTTATCCACGATCCTATCTCTAACAAAGGACTTAAAATATGTACCAAAAACTGAGGCATTGGAAATACAACAAAAGTTACCAGGATTTGCAGTATAGAATATTTGTGATATATTTATCCAGTTGTACTCTCTAGGACCTATTTCATCGGTATTAAAATTTTCAAAAATGTAAATAGAGGTTTAAACAGTTCTATTTCTACTTCTTTAATGTGGACAGTATATAGCTAAACGGGCGCCGGCACTTTTGGAAATTTAAATGGAAATATAAAAACCTATTTCATGTTCATTTCAGTCAGTTTGGCGAAATGTCCTTGCCAAAATATATTAATTATTGTTTTTTAGTGGCAGTTTCTTTTCTCTTGTGTTCAAATTGCTTAATAAATTCAATTATTGTTGTAATAATTTATTAAGATGGTATAGAAGATCACGAACGTTAAGCCTAAAATTCTCACTTCTTTTTCATGGCGAACCAAAAGAAGCTATAAGTTTAAACTTAAGTTAAATAAAGTTATATTTGGTTTTGTTTATAAAGATACCTACTTAATGCTCTATGCTATTTGACTAATTTAGAAAAGGAAAGTTCCTGAAGCGAATGTATCTTTGTTTCCGCTTTTCCCAATGTGAGCTGTAGGTCTAACTCTTCTTAAAAATTGCAAGGAGATAAATCTAGTTTTCCGCATTTGCTTATTGTACTTTCAGATTGATATATATGTGCTTTTCTCTATTGGAGAACGAAAAGTTTGTATATATTTATAGGCCACTTTTCTTTTCTATCCCTTCCTAATTTTCTCTCTCATTCTCCATGGTTTGTTTGGTCCCCAGCACCTCCTTTCTCCTCCAAAGCCGCTTTTCCCTCAAATTAATACAGCTACTAACATTTATATTTTGAGGGACAAAACTATCACCATGCAAACTTCTCCAACCGCGCGAATCATATTTTACGTGGATAAATAATTCCCCGTAAGGGGCGCGTCGATTTGCCATCCTGGCTGCCGCGCTGACGGGTTCCAGCGCTCCCTCCGGCCCCAGATCAGCATCTTCTCCTTGCTTCAAAACATGTGTTTCCTTGCTTCTCATACAACCTCTTCCACAACTTTCTCTGGTCAGCCTCTAATTTCACAGGGTAGATACTGACCTTCTTCTCAAGCCAACCGTCCCGGATCGGGGCTAAGGGGGAGGGCACAATGTTCCCTAACCCCTGAGCTCAGGTTTAGGATGGGTTTTTTTAACAACCTGCTTCATCTCCACCCATACCTTCCTCACATCCCTTTTCCTCTCCTCTTCACATTCTATCCATTTTTACGCCGCGTCTAAGGTGGATCCGCCATGCCGATGGACTGCCAGGCCACCAGGCGGAAGGGGTGGTCCCAAATAGCGGCACCGGGCTCTGCCAGGCCTGTAAGTACCTCTTGCAGTGCGGGCAACTGCGAGAGGTGATGAGGGGTTGCATCCCGTAATAAAAAGAGGGTCACCATGCCTAATGATGAGTTTAACAAAAACAACCTTTAACTCCGCCAGTACAAACGACGGATCCGCTCTCGGGCAGCTCCACCCAAAAAATAGAGAATCCCCCCCCCCTGTGCTTGCGCAGGTAAGCCTCCATATTTCTTCAGCCAGAGAGAAAGCTTACTCGTCTCCTACGCCTACGGGTGAAGGGGACTTCCCCTCACCCCCTTCTCTGGAGGTGCTGTCAGGCACCTCCCTATTTCCAGCGGCAGTCCCTCCTTTTCTTTCTAAGGGGACTGCTAAGAAAGCCAGCAGGCAGCCCATTGCCTACCTGCCCCTCGTGTAAGCTGCTCGGTAGGGCAAACCCCCTTAACGGGGAGAGGGAAGCCATGCTCCTTCGGTCGCTTCCCTCAAAAGACCTGCTGGCAAGAATTTTAAACCTTGCGGGCGGCAAGGCCTGTCCCTCCCCACACAAGACTGCTGACACTGCCAAGGGGAACTGCTACGTCCTGGGAGGCGATGGCCAACTCGAGGCCCCTCCTCTGATAGACATGGTCCTTGAGGAAGCCCAGCCTCAGACGGTAGGGCGTTTCATGGGGGGGGGGGAACCTGTCTCGGTCCCAAACACCGAACCCGAATCCGCCCATATGCAAGGTCCGCCTCAAACGGCTGAGGGCTCCAAGGCAGTACAAGGAGAGGAGGGATCTCCTCCAACCAATGCCTCTGCGACCACCAGGACCTTCCTTATTTTTAGAGAGGGGCCTGGCTGAGGCCGGTCCATCTGACCTAGGAGCTCTTATCGGCGGAGGTGAGAAGCGGGTTCATTACCCGCCCTCTTCTCCAAAAAAGAAAAAGACGAAAAAGACAAAAACTAAGAAGACTCGGGGCTCCTCTCCCTCCGCGGGGCTACGGGGACGGATGGGTTTTCTGCCCCTTTGGCAAGCAACTAAGCCAAGATCGGCACATCCGCCCCTTCTGCCCTCCCCCGGTTGCGGAGCCCCTAACTAAGACTAAAAGTGCACAGGGCGGAGCCTCGATGACATCGGGGCCCCTCATTCAGAGGTTACCTGGAGTTTTCGAGCGCGCTGGTTTCAAACGCTTCCTCGTTATTCGCTTACTGATGGCACCATGTTGGCAAGGGGAACATGATCCATCAGAGGGGAGGATTAGCGAGTGCAATTGGTAGAGCGCCGAAGGTGACCCTTTTCTCGGACGGGAGCCTTCTGGCGAATGCGGCGAATCCCGCCGAGGTTGCCAAGATAAGTGCTCTTCGGACACTTCATGGCACCCCGGTGAGTGTGACGCCGCACTCTACCATGAACTTTGTGAAAGAAGTAGTTTATGCGAGGAAACTCGTTGACTACTCCATTGAGGACATCACCCTAGAGCTGGCCGACCATGGGGTGGTCAAAGGCGAACGTGTGATAAGAAAACAGGGAGGGGCCTCGAGACCCACCCCTACACTCTTCGTCACGTTCGAATGTGAGTCGGTGCATACCGGTTAGTACAGCTGTAGCGTGAAAGCATTCGCGCCACTGCCGCGGCGTGCTATTACTGTCACCGCTTTGGCCATACAAATCGTTCTTGTAGACGTGCAATGTCGAGGTCACCCGAAGTTTGGGCAAATTGCTCCTGGCCCATCTAGGCCAACGAGCACGGTTATTTCTGTGCCCATTCCGAGCCCTTCTGCGGGCTCTACTCAATCCGGGCGCTACCCTGGTAAAGCTGGCGGCCAAAAAGGTTCACACTCAGTTCCAGCTGAAACCAGGGCTCCCTTCTCTTCCCCTAGCCGGACCATTTCCCGAAGACCAAACGGCCACGCACCTCCACCGAGTCGTTAGACTCAGAGGAGGCAACACCCCTGAATATGGTAGCTAGGCCATCTTCCGGGGTGCCTAAAGCTGTCCCCCGAAAGGAGGAAGACGGCACCGGCACCTGCACATTTCAACGTAACAGGAGATCTGAGCGCAAATATACTGATCTGCATAACCCATGCAAATGTGGCGAATGCAGTGAAGCCTGGTTGTTATAACCAAGTGCTCAACGCATTCCTGAAGGCGCTTCACCTCCCGGCAGTAGTCATGCCAAATGACCCGGAGTGCTCCAAGGCCTTTAAAGAATCATCGGAAGAAACAGAAGAAGAAGAGGAAGAAGAGGAAAAGGCTAGAAGTGAGGATGGAACCTCCTAATCTGACAGCGAAGAGGACCCCTGCACTCGCACGCGAGCCACCAAGAGCAGTTCAAAGACCCCGAGCCCCCTTTCGAAAAAAAAACCTGGGCCGTGTAAAAAATCGCCCAACCAGCCCCCAGACCAAAAAAGGGGTAGAAAAAAACATAGGTAAAGCAACTTATCATGTTACGTAACGGACTGAAAATAATTGAAATCAACACCAACGGCTGGACGACGAAAGGAATTCTTTACGGAAATGTATTCAGAGAAATTGATGCAGACATCATACTGATTTCAGAACACGTGATCGACACGCGTAATACAGAAATGAAAATCTGGAACTACGATGTGTTGATCACCAACTTTTCGCAAGAGCGCTACGATGGCGCCGCTATTGCAATAAAGAAAGGGATCAAATACAAGCAGATAAGGAACTTAGAAGAATCCTACCTCGCGATTGAGGTCGAGCTCGACTTAGGAAAGTTATTCATTGCAACCGGATATCAACCGTCAAGGAGAGATGTGTGCCTATTCACACTCTCACTGGCCTATTTGTAAAAAGAGCCCCCACAATACTAATGGGGGATCTAAACGCCAGATGCAAAGAATCCGGTTACAGGACCTTCAACGATATAGGGAGAAACCTGGACGTGTTGCTGGACAGAAATATTGCCCAGCGGATAGGCCCCGACTTTCAACTCTATCTGGTGAATCGTCAGCTACCGTTCAATTACTACATGGAACCAGTCCAGATGCCATGTAGTGATCATATAGGGATCCTACTCACTATCAATAGGAACCCTATACAAGCTTCAGCAGTAGTCAGGAAGAACTACAGACGAGCAGACTGGGCACGGTATGCACACCTTCTCGGGGCCTACGATCCGCCCAACCTGAACAAGGCAATTCTCAAGGAGATTGAGGAGGCACTCGATGACATCAATAACCAAATCATCGACGCAGATAGGGCTTGTATCCTTCGTTCCGCATATAGGACCATCTCGACCTACGAGTGGACTGAATATACAAGGGAACTATACCTTGAACTGAAGATAATTTATGAATACAACATTGTGAATGCATCAGTTCACTCGATGCAAAGAAGTAAAGAAATCAAAGAAGAATTGAACCAGTTGATCCTCGAACAACAGAACAGAAGATGGGAGCACGCGATCGAGAGCCTCTTTCACGAAGCAACTCCCAAAGAATTTCGGAAAAAGATCCGAATTCTTTAAGGATCAACTGAAAAGAAGCATAAGATCGAGCTACGGGAAGAAAATGGAGACATCAAAGAAGAGGAAGAAAAAGTTGTAGAGATATTCCAAAGTTATTTGGAAAAGATCTTCAGTATAACTGAGGAAGAAAACGAATACAATGACATAGAGTTCGAAAGTAACATCATCGACGAGGTTAACGAAGAAATAGACAAGACGCACTCTCATCACCAGGTGGATAGACAGCGCGACGGAGATGCCGAGATTACAGAAGAAGAACTACTCGGCGCGCTTCGCTCATTCCAACAAAAAGCCCCAGGACAATCGGGACTTACAAAGCTTAACTTTAAAAAGGCACCAGCCTGTGTCATTAAAGGAATAAGAAGAATATTTAACGCCTGTCTCAATACAGGGTACTTTCCAGACGCTTATAAAACGGCGATTATGATTTTCTTGCCTAAGCACGGAAAGAACCCCAAGTTGAAGGAGAGCTACCGGCCAATTTCACTACTGGAATTTGGTGGGAAGCTCTTAGAGAAGATCCTCAACAAAAGAGTGCTGTCTTACCTGAAGGAAAACTCGCTCTACAACCCAGACCAATTTGGGTTTAGGAGTAAGCGAAGTACGGAAATGGCGATTAACGTTATCACGGAAAAGCTAGCCCATGCAAATAGGAAAAGAGTTATGTGGACATTGTTTGTCGGGATGTATCAAAGGCGTTCGATAAGGTGTGGCAACGGGGAATGCTGTAAAAGATCTTACGACTGGGACTAAGTGAAAACTTAGAGAGAACTCTCTGTGACTGGGTCATGAAGAGAGTGGCGTACATCAGTTTAGGGTGCACGGACGGGCCAAAGTTTCCACTCAATGCGGGCCTCCCGCAGGCGGGGTGCCTGTCTCCCACTCTCTACTTGATTTACACCGCGGATGTCCCAGTCCATGTAAGACCCACTTGCCTAAACTTACAATTCGCCGATGATTTTACCCAAATAATCACTTGTCCATGAAGGAATGCGCCTTTGCAAGCTCGAATGACAGCAGCAGAAATTGAAAACCTTAACACCTACGAGGTTCGGTGGAAAATCCGGACCAACCAGAATAAGTTCAAAGTATTCCCCATAGGCAGGAGACTACTTGATGACGTCAGGGTGGGGGATAGACGATATCCCTACACCAATGAATGCAATGTACTCGGCATGAAGATCACCTCAACCGGGTACACAAAGCCCGTCCAAGAACGTATCACCAAGGCCACTGCTGCAGTTAAGACTCTGTACAGGTTCAGAAATCTTTGTCAAAGCAACAAAAAGAAGATCTATACTGCACTAGTAAGATCGACGTTCCTTACCCCACCTCCCCCCTCTCTTGTGTCTCAAAGACACAGAAGAGGAGACTACAAGTGGTGCAGAAAAAATGCGTGTACCTAATTACAGGTACACGCAAAATGGAAAGAAGAACCCAAGAAGAGCTGCACCGGGAGGTGGGGTTAACCCCCATTAACGTTGTCATCGAAGAACGGACAAGGAATAAGCTGGAAAATGTCAATCGATTGTTGGACGACGAAATCGTACAAATGATTGACCAAAATAGAAGAGACGTATGTCGCGCCAGATTTCCAAGCTCACGTGGGATTTTAGCTGGCGGAGCAGAAGTGCCGTTGTACGCAAAATGAGTTGAATTTACCCCAAATCAAGACAAAAATACAAATTATGAAACCAACCGATTTTGAAAAAATTCCCTGATATCGACAAAACCAATCAACTAAGACAAAACTACCAAAAAAAAAAGTCACACAAGAAGACGAAAATCACAGAACAAGACTACAAAACGGAACATAATACACAAAATACACACACTACAAAATTACGAAGAAACAAAGACACTAAAGTAAACACAGTAAGTTATAATTAACGACTTACCAAGACAACAGCAAACGCGCACAGCATAACTAAACACATTAGCAATATGAAGACAAATGGCTTGAACGCCAAAATATATATATTATATATACATGTATATATATATATATATATATATATATATATATATATATATATAAGCAAAATTATAAACAACAACGGAACTACAAAACATAAAAATTTGAAGGTGATAAGCCAGATCACCAGGATCTAGCATCACTCTGCACCCGACCACACTTCTTTTTCTTTTCACCACTGGTCTACTTTCCGCTGTCTATCCACACACCCTTTTTATCCCCTCACCTGCATACTCTCACATACTTACCAGTTCGTCCATACGAATCGCTAATGTAGACGTGCTAAGTCGGGGTCACGCGAAGTCTGTGTAAATTGCTGCAAGGTTGCGTACGATAAGTTCAATTTGTGTGTAGCCAAGTGTATCAATTGCGGAGAGCCGCACCCTGCTTCTTTGAAGCAATGTGGTGCATATCTTCTTAAGAAAGAAATCCTGGCCGTTTAGGCCCAGGATCGACTCTCATTCAGCGAGGCTAAGGTCTTGGTCCTGGCGCGCCCAGCTCTGCCTGGGAAGTCATATACCTCAATAGTTAGAAAGGCACCCTCTGCTCCTGGCCCATCCAGGCCAACGAGCATGGTTGTTTCCGCGCCCATTCGGAGCCCTTCTGCGGGCTCTACCCAAGACGGGCGCTCCCCTGGTAAAGCTGGTGGAAAAAAGGGTTCATACTTAGCCCCGGCTAAAACCAGGGCTGACCCCTCTTGCCCCAGCGTAACCGTTTCTCGTAAGGCAAAAAAAAAAAACGCGCCTCCACCGAGTCGTTAGATTTACATGAGGCAACACCCCTGAAATTGGTCGCTAGGCCATCTTCTTGGGTTCCTTAAGCTGTCCCCCGAAAGGAGGACAGCAACAATTTAGCTTCGGCTCCTTCGCCCACGCATAGTGGTGGAGGGAGATGCTCACAGACGGTGGTTCCTCGAAAAGAGGGCCCCCCGCCTCCGAAGCCGCAACGCCCACCTAAGGTTTTGAGGCGGTGGGAGGAAAAGACTCGCATGGCGAGCCCAACCTCCCCCAATATGTCTTTGAAGGCGATAGTGCCTTCAGCGCTTTGTCCGGCCAACAGCGCCCTGGGTTCTGCCCCCGGGAAGCGTACGGCCATTCCCGTGACAGCCTTCTATTCAAGGAGGGCACTCACGTCTCCACCGAGCTAGGCCTAAAAGGCATATTTCTTCAATGGAATTGCCGTGGACTCCGGGCCAACTAGGAGGAGCTGTGGGGGCTCGTCTCGTCCCGTTCCCCGTTAAATATCTTTTTTCAGGAGACCATGCTAGGCGCTTGCCCCATGCCCGCCCTCCCGGGGTATAAGGGTCTCGCAACCCCACTAACGCGGGATGGCCGGGCTGGAGGATGCGAGTTTAACACCTGGCATGATGTCTTCGTTCTTCTTTTCTCTTTAGATACCTCCTTTCAGGCAGTGGCTGTGCAGTTGCACATGGATAGGAGGTATACTATCATTTTTGCGTACATTCCACCGTCAGCTGACTTCGACGCGGGGGACTTCCGCCGCATCGTTGCACGGTTCCCATGACCTTTCTCTTGCTTGGAGATCTGAATGGCAGGCATTCTCTCTGGAGAGTTTACCACAAAAATACCAGGGGACAAGTCCTTGCCTATCTGATGGAAGAGCTTGAGATCGGTGTCCTAAACGTGGGTGAATTTACGCATCACTGTCCGAGAACCGCTTCATTTTCTTGCCTCGACCTATCTTTGTGCTCTTCGGATGCACAGCCTGATTTTGATTGGGAGGTGGTCGATGACCTCCATAAGAGTGATCACTTTTCCATTCAAATATCATTTTTAGTGCATTTGCCGCCTGAGAGCCCACCTCGGTGGTGCTTGTCGTGGGCGCAGTGGCCTGCATTTTAGGAAATGACTGAAATCTCTATCTCAGTCGAGGAGTTTACGTTGGTAGATGATGCCGTCGAGTTCTTCTCCGGCAACCTCATCACCGCGGGCCTGACTACTATTTCTAGAACGTCAGTCGGTTGTGCACGCCGAACATTCCCGAGTGTGAGACGGCCCTTAAATATAAGCGTTATTCCTACATGCGCTATAAGCGCCGCCCGAACGATTTCGCTGTCGCAGGATTTCGTCGGGCTAGGGCTAGGGCTAGGTTCCGGTATATATCGAAGCACGCCCACCGCTCTTCTTGGCGGGCATACGTGTCTTTAGTTAACGGGAAGACCCCTTTAGCAGAGGTGTGGAGGCAAGTTAAAATGATTTGGGGCAAGTTCTCGCAGGACCCCTCTCCCGTTCTCCAGGAGAATGGGACCGCAATTTCGGACCTCGCGTTCGTGGTGCAGAAGGCTGCCGGCTGGACTTTACCTCCAGAGGCGGAGAACCTTTCAACGACAGGTTTACTGCGAGGGAGTTGCGCTCTGCTCTTGCTTCGTGCGATGACCACGCCCATGGTCCGGACGATGTCTCGTACGCCATGCTTCGACACCTGGGTGAGCAAGGCATGGCATTTCTGTTAAGTTTGTTCAACAGCATCTGGGTACAGGGGCTTCTCCCATATTCCTGGTGAATCGCTACTGTGCTCGCCTTTTTCAAACTAGGAGAGATCACTCTACTCCAAACCGTTTCCGCCTAATCTCTCTAAACTCTTGCGTGTTCAAGTTGATGGAGAAATTGGTAAATGTTAGATGAGCCTTTTTCCTGGAAAGAGGAGGCCATCTGTCTTCGGCACAGTGTGTCTTCCGCAAGTTCCACTCCACGTTGGATGCTCTGCTCCGACTGTCAAAATGCCGTCTGCGATGCTTTCCTTCGTACACAGCACTACGCCACGGTGTCTTTCGATCTGGAGAAGGCCTAAGATACCGCATGGCGATACGTTATCATGGAGACTCTCCACACGATGGGGGACGGGGGACACCTCCCAGTCTTCATGTCTGAATTTTTGCGAGATCTTTGATTCCGCGTGCGGGTGGGGGTAGCTCTCCCCGGCCCAAAGGAGCAGGAAGAGGGTGTCCCGCAGGGAAGTTTCCTTAGTGTCACACTCTTTGCCCTAAGCATCAAAGGCATCACCTCGGTGCTGCCGGAAGATGTTCTCGCTACGCTCTGCCCAGGACTCTACCTTAGAGGTTACTAAATCTGGCTATTTGCCGCGACGCCTCTGCTCCTAAAGCTTGTACGGCGCTGGGAGTATTGCGTCTGACCTTTTTGGAGCACACATTGTGTCACGCTGAAAGCAGGCCAGTGTAAAGGGATGGCTTCAAGTCCCAAGAGGAGGTCAGCTTCCACGCCGTATCTCCTCTGTTTGAAGTCAGCGGGGCTCTACCAGGCGCTGCGTCTGTCTTCACGGCTGAGCTGGTGGCAATACACCACTCGGTACGGGAGATTACGCGACGTGCCGGGTTTGGAGACGGGTTTGTGATCTATAGCGACTCACAAAGCGCCCTGAGTGCTCGCGGGGCATTGGAATCTCCACATCCCCTGGTTTGCGATATGCGTGACTCCACGGTTTTGGCGAGCCGGGCAGATGTCGAGAATATCTTCTGCTGGGTTCCTGGACATGTAGGAATTGCGGAGAATAAGCGCGCCGATTAGGGCACCAAATGGGCCGCAAGGACTTTGCGACCGGACGAGTGTTTCGCTCTTCCCCACACCAACTACATGGCAGGAATACGGGCAGTTCTTCGGACTGCTTGTTAAAGAAGATTGGAGACGGTCGAAGGGAACTTAAAGTTGCGTGCTATTGCGCCGCGACTGTTCCCATGGACCTATCCCCCAATGCCGCGGTAGCTTCAGGTTTCTTTCTGTCGGCTCCGAATCGGACACACTCGTGTGACGCATCGCTATTTGATGGAGCGCTCGCCTGCGCCCTATTGCCACGACTGCGTCGTCCCCCAGACTGTTCGGCACTTTCTTCTCCGAATGTCTCATTCTGGGTGATCTTCGCGCACGACACCTGTGCTGGTAAGGGGATGGGCGGGATCGCTACCGCCTGTCCCTTGTACTCGGGACGGATTCGTGCACATTGACTTGTGGACTTGTTGACTTTTGAGGGGAGGCCGGGCTTCTTCCCTTTATTCAAGTTTTTTTTGTTTTTTGTTTGTTATTCTTTTGTTTGTAGGTTGCACTCTCTTGAACCGGGGTGAGGGGGCCTCCCCTCCGCTGCCGGAGATTGCTTCCTAAATGTTTAAATTTCCAATATTTATCATGGTCATTGCAGGAATACGGGCAGCTCTTCGGACTGCTTGGTAAAGAAGATGGGAGACGGCCGAAGGGAACTTTAAGTTGCGTGCTATTGCGCTGTGACTGTTCCCATGAACCTATCCCCCAATGCCGCGGCGGCTTTAGGTTGCTTTCTGTCGGCTCCGAATCGGACACACTCGTGTGACGCATCGCTATTTGATGGAGTGCTCGCCTGGGCCCTATTTCAACGACTGCGTCGTCCCCCTGACTGTTCGGAACATTTTTGTCGAATGTCTCAATCTGGGTGATCTCTGCGCACGATACCTGTCCCGGTACCGAGATGGGTGCGGTCGCTACCGCCTGTCCCTTTTACCCGGGATGAGTTCATGCCATTAACTTGTGGACTTGTTGATTTTGGGGGGAGGCCGGGCTTCTCCCCTTTATTTAAGGGGTTTTTTTTGCTTTGTTATTGTTTTCTAGTAGGCTGCATGCTCCTTCACCGGGGTGAGGGGGACCTCCCCCCCGATGCTGAAGATTCTTCCTAATTGTTAAGTTTTTCACATTTCATCATTATGTTTTGATATTTTTATTTTAAAGTAGTCTAGTTCTAGAATGTCGTGTTTCCGGCTACTGATGTCCTAGTGGGTAGTTGCCAGATGGGCTTTACAAAAGAAAAGCATAAATCATTATAGGAATAAACAATTCCTTGATGGCAAAATATTTACATAGTTAAAGGTAATTTTATGAACTATGGGCACCATTCGTATTTTTTTATGTTCAACTTCTGGATCTACTAGATAATTCAATTATTCCATTCCAAATGAATTTTTTATAAATTTCTTAATAAATGGGTAGGCGTAACTTAAAGAAAGTGATAAGATAGAGAAAGTTCTCACAAAAACTGAGTAAGAAAATAAAAAATCATCGCAAATGTTGTTGCAATTCCACGATTTAAGTGGGAGGAGATTCGTGCCTAAAAAGCTCAGAGAGATAATAGAGGAACATCAAAACTAGAGAACAAAATACTAAAATCTACATTTGTTTTGAAATACGCTTTTAAGTTCACTGATTGTTAAACAGAATCATCCTTTAAATTTGCGTTTAAATGTATCTATGTTTCATTTTACATAACAGCAGATACAAACTTACATAAAAATTAATGTGTATTTGGAAAAATGATGCATCCAAATATAGATAACAATAATTACTAATGACTGTACTTATTACTTAATATAAGGATGTGGAGAAGAATCGTGAGGGAATAACACTTTCTGAAATCTTGAAGCATTAAAATAGCTAAAAAGTGTGATTTCACGCATATTAAACAAAATTGTACACAGTGGATCCTACGAGGTGACTAAGAAAACGGTTGGCCCTGGAAAAAGAAATCAATGGAATAGTACGATGCAACGAATGACTAATAAGAATCGATGCGTAACTTTAGCTGGTATTCTCGTCAAGTTGCCCTGAAAATGAAACTAACGTTGCATGAGAGAAGCATGTCACTCATAGTAGGTTCACCTCTGAATAACC
This sequence comes from Ceratothoa steindachneri, assembly GCA_963969495.1. NCBI lineage: Eukaryota > Metazoa > Arthropoda > Malacostraca > Isopoda > Cymothoidae > Ceratothoa > Ceratothoa steindachneri. The sequence goes on along the minus strand of OZ018328.1, from coordinate 140,576,890 downwards.
CAGTATAAGTAAAAAAAAATAAAGTTTAAGTTAGTCTTCAAACTTAGTAATTCGTGTGAATTGAAAAACTGGCAAAGTTTGTTTGGTTTTAACGAAAACAATTATAATTTGTATGGATCTGATAGGAAGCTCGAGGAGACTTTTTGGATTGCAAACAAATGAAGAAGGGAAATAATGGAAGAAAATGAAGCTACATTCGTATTGTGACGCCTTTGTATGCGCTTCGCAAAGTCAAACATATCGAACATCCCAACAAAGGTAATTTAGATTCCGCTTTGGGAATTGATACTCGTAGGTGGTATAAAGCATGCTTAATATGGGGAGTGAAAAACATTTTTTTCTGAAATTTATTTTCACTCCACGAGTTTTTTTATGGGGATATCTGTTAAATTAAACCTTCTAAATGAATTTTTTGATATAATAATTTTTAAAGGTTCCTCAACGCCATTTAAAATTGATAATAATGCGATTTTCAACTAAATTTAGCCTTTCGTCGATTATATATGAAAAGTGATTTCTAATTTTGAATTAATACCTCAAAAAACTAATTATTGTATTTTAAAGAACAAGTAAACGAAATTTGAATGTAATATATTGATATTTAGAGGTTCCTAAATGATATATTATAGCGGCGTAAGTGACAATTATGTTTCAATAGCGAGCGGATCTCATTGAGAGTGGATGAGTGTGTGTGTGTGTGTGGTTCTGTCTAGTGTCTATTGTTTTGATCACATTCTTCTATTTGTATTTAAAAACAGTTATTTATAATGTACAATAAATATTTATACACGTGGTATTAAATTTCAGTGCTAAATAATATGTAAGACAAATTAAAACAATATTTAATTATGACATTTAAACCTACAGCGCGTCATGAATTTGAAAGCCCTTTGTTTGGCGCACTATATGCTATTAGTAAACGTGTGTCAATAGAGGCAGTTAAAAAAAGAATTTCAAATTATTATTCAAAATATCAGCCTTTAATGAGAAATATTAGCACGAAAAATGTGACATCATTCAAACAGAAAAAAGACGATTTTACAAAAAAGGCAGAGTAATTGTTTGATATTTCATGTTGTAAATTCGATAGCTTTGGAAAGAAGGTGCTGCCATTGAAGCAAGCGTTTCTGGAAGACAAACGAACAACTAAGAAAATGAAAATATGTAATATCGATCAAATTCAATCAAAGAAGAATATTTAGAGTACAGTTAGGAAGAATCGTAAGGAATGTCTCTTAAATCAACCTTCTACTATGACAGATAATATCGAAGTGATTCTTCCTTCATCCAAAGAGGTAAACAAAAATAATTTCATCTAAGCCTCCATCTAAACGAATAAAATTGCCAGAATTCGCCTTGGCATGTGACCGCACTGGTGTGTCAGATTGGGCTGAAGCTTCGAAAGAAGTTTAATCCTTGAGGTTTTATTGTTAATTGAAGGCAAAGAAACGTCTCTACTAGTTGTAAGGTCAAATTATAGAAGAAAGCGTGTCAAAGAACGTAATACACTACAACAAGAAATGAGATCGTATAAGCCATTATATTCTATTTATTTTGATTGTAAAAAAAAATAGCACAGTTGATGTTGAGACGATGGACAGAACTTATCACAACAAGATAATGGACAGGTTCTGCAACAGTTATGTATATGCGACGCGATATTCTCGTATCGAGAAGCAAATAGCATCGCAACTGATGAACTCGTTGTTGTGGGATGCGATGGAACGGCAGTGATTTCAGGAACAAATCCAGGTGTGATTAGAAAGTTAGAAGAAAAACTTAAGAGACCAGTGCATTGGTTTATTTGCCATCTCGATGCAAATCAGCTCCCATTGTGCCATCTAATCCAATAATTTGGATGAGAAAACAACGGGGCCTCGTAGATTTATCGGACCTATAGGGAAACAACTGGATAAATATGAGACCTTAGGTGTTGTTGAATTCGATTCATTTCTGACTAACTTGCCATTTTCTGACAAGGGAAATCGGACCATGGATCAAATGTATCCGTTTGATAAACTTCTATCATCTCACAAGGTAAATATTCTGCCGAAATGGCTCTTAAGAGTCCTAGAAAAACGTCGCACGTACGATGGCTTACAACGGCAAATCGGATACTTCGATTAGATGTTTCGACTTCCGGCCCTTCTCACACGCTGAAACCCATTGTCTTGTGCATCATGAAGGCGTATGTACAACACAGTTTGAAATAAAAGCTAACTCTTCTTCGCAAGATGGAGCACTCAACTTCTTCAAGACCGTGCAATCACTGCCAGGGACGAACAAACAGATTAAATATATAGTTGCCCCAGTGATTCAAAGGAATGCTTATTTTGCCATATGGAAAACATTCTTCTCTGTACTCGTATACTGCAAGATGACAAAAATTCGCATGCAGAAGACTTATGAGAGCACGAAAGATTATAATGGGAAATCAATTCGCACTTTCAAGATCCTAGGCATAAACTTTGAAGCTGACGACTACATCCACTTAATTAATTGGCATCAGACCGTTGTAACCGTACATCTGCTGGCAAACTGATGATAAACTTGAAGTATTTTTTCATCAAAAACCTAAATTAGATATGTCCAAGTTTCCTTGTCACCCACAAGCGGTTGAGAGATGCATCGAACTGGTCCCAGAAGCGTCACTGGCAGTTTGTGGAGAAGAGAAACTGGACGGCTATATAAGAAGCAGAATTGAGTTCAGGAGAAAAAATACCCTCATTTAATACCAAGAAGGAATTCGTAGTTAAAGTTAATGACACTACAAAAAAAAAACAGTATTGAATGAATTGATATAGTTAATTTGATTATTCAACTGTTAATTCTTCAATTTCTTCTCTTTCAGAGTGATGTTGATAAAATCTACAGGTTGCATGGAAACAAGCAGAAGAAAAAGAAGGAAAATTAATCGAGTAGTTAATAGAATATTATTATTCAATAGAACTGTAGTAGAAGTTTTGATTGTAAAGTTTTATGTAAATATATTTTTTAAAAGTTTACAGAAATAATTAATATACCCCGTAGAGGACATAAATGTTGAAGTAACAACTTGAAGTTTAAAAACAAACAGATAGAATTTTCCGACATTTTTGCTATTTTTTTTCAAAGTTTCAATTGCGTTGAGCAACCTAAAAATATTAATTTATAAGTCTGAAATTTCAGCACAATAGTTTTTGAAGTTAAGTCCATCAATTAATCAGGGTGTGAAAATGAATTTCCACGATTTTTGCCAAAAACACCCTTTTCGACCCATCCTAATGCTTAAATAAGAAACCTCATCGGGGGAGGGCGACATCAATCAAAAAATTATTTGCTAAGGATAAGCCGATATATAAGAAAATCACATATGCAGCTCGAGCGTGGGATAACATGGCTTAATGTAATCCGGTGTCAATTACCGCTCGTAGGTTTTACCTACATATTTGCTTCCTTAAAGAACTAGTAAACCTACTCTATTGCTTCCTCACTGTACTTTCTATGTTGCCGGACCAAAGCCAAGTAAAGTATAATAATGAGCCTTTTGTTTAACTAGATCTTCAGGCGGTAGCTACGCTGACGAAGAAAGTAGGGGGAAAAGTCCCATACACGTCATCAAAGGATAGGAGAGGGGGAGCCTCCTCTCCACTAAGGCGACTTGGATTGTCTCGTAAGAAAAGTCAAGGGGGAGGAAACCCTTTTTTCCATATAGGTAGAGTTACCTTTAGCCAGCTCAGTAAGTGGTAGTAGGGCAAAACCTTTTCCAAATAGAAGTGGTAATAAGGAAGCCCTCTATCAGACAGAGAAGTGTCTGATAGAGAAAATGCTCCTTAATAAACGAAAACTGAATTGTGGTTTATTCTGGCGTATAGCACCCCCCTCTCTTCCTTCTTAGATTTTTGTACATTTTATTAGTTCTAACTTTGGACCTATTAATGGGCCATATTCAACCTCTTAGACTCACTCACCTATTCCAAGTTGCCCAGTTAACTTTGGTTTCCTAAATTCTCAAGCTTCCAACTGAGCAGCAAGAATGGCTAAGGTAAGAAGATTAGAATCCCCATACTAAGTTAAAGTGTTCGTAATCAAGACCTCTATCTTCTAAAAACCATTTGTATGCTAAAATCAGAGGCAGGAACTGAGACACTTTGCTTGCCTGTGAACCAGCAACGCAGTACAATCCAATCGGCCCTCATACAACATTATACAACCCTTTCACAGTTTTATACAACCCAAAATGGCTCAAACTCATAATAGGCAGGGAGGCTTTCATTACAGCAAATCCGTACATGCCCTCTATTCTCACCTCAAAGTCCCCTTCTCATCAAGTCTAGTATGTTACAACCTACAGATGTTAAAGAGTGCTTTTTGTTCACGTTCTAAATCCTCTATTCTAACAGTCTAAAATTACTGGTTAAGAAATTAAAACTATGATATATAAATAAAGAAATAAGGAAGGCCTGAGATCGAGTGCTACAAAATGCTAAAAAGAATAGTGCAGTGGTAGTGCACAAATGTGAGCACTTGGACCAGGAAGGTGAAATAATATTAAGAGCATTGACATTAAAGAGAGATCATAGACATCAGATGCTTAGCGTAATCTAAATTATTTAACGTATTTATGTCAATGTTATGAAAGGGAGCGCTTCGGAAAGTTAGAATCCCTAGTCATTGCAAATCTGACTCGCAGTTCGATAATTCCTTGTGATTTTCTGGATTATCACTAGAGATATTTCTGAGTTACTCCAAGAATGATTTTTGACTTGACACTAAAGGGATTTCTAACTTGCCGCCTAAGTGATTTCTGAATTAACATAAGAGTAATTTTCTGAGTTACCAAAGGAGTGATTTCTCACATTTCACTAGTGTTTTATGACTTGCCACTCAAGTGATTTAAAAATTACCAATAGAGTGATTTATGAGCTACAACTACTAGCGTGATTTTTGAATTGCCATGAGAGGGATTAATTAAAAAAAGTACATTATAAGGGAGAGATAAAAAAAAAAAATCTATTCCAGAAGGCTTTGGATAAAGGACTCGTAGCGCAAGTGTAGATTTAGGGAAGTGGAAATGTAATAAAAGGATTTAATGAAATAGTGAGACTAGTGTCAATTAAACCTGGATGGCACTCAAATCTCTAACCTTGGTCCATTTTATAAAGAAGTTGCAGCCTCTTGCGCTGAGAGAAAATGATACTAAGGAAATATGATAATGTTAAGAATTCTTGTTTCCATATAGATACTAATCTCTATTCATTTTTAAGCTCTCACTTTCTCTCTCTCATGGGTAGAAACGACTCACGAAATAGAAAAGTTAAATAATATTTACTAATAATTAATGGCAAAATATAACAGTTTTGAACTTTTAATTAAAGTTTATCGTATTTCGGTGCCTAGGAACAAGGCTTGGTTCTAAAGCAAGGAAGAGCAAGTGAATAACTTTGAATTAAAAATACAGGGCAACTACTAGTGTTGGCAAGATATTTAAGATGGCACTACTCCTGATAATTTGGACACCCATCTATTGTCATATTTAATTCAAATCAGTGCGAAATATTTGATATGATTACGATGTTCTTTCTATAGTACTGATAAACGATGTTAACTCCCAATATGCTTTTTTATATTTTCTAGAGACTGAAAAGAGAACTTGATTTTAATATAGGAGAATTATGTATAGAACAGAGGGTAAAGTGTGTTTTGAAAAACTTCCCTAATCCCTCTTTGGAGCTGAGGAATGTTCCCCAAAAAGCGCTGGTTCTATCGTAAGTTTTATCGCAACAATAACACTGGCCAACGCCTCCTATATTGTTTAGGTTTTTTAAGCTGCTTTAGGACAATTTTGATGTGCTGAATTCCAAAATTACTCTGATTTTGCTAATCATTTGATTTATCAATAGATCATTTTCCTTACATTTCCTTTATATGTCCGGGTATTTTATCTTTAATAGATACAAAAATATTTTTCATTTCTTTACAGAAATGAATTCTGAAGAGTTTGGATGCAGTAATTTTTGTTCAACTGGTATTTTTATTTTTGCAGGTCAATAAAATTTATTCGCCTGGGAGATGTTGCAAAAATAAGCCCTATGTATTCTGCTACATCTGAGAGGAATACACTGTTATTCTTAACAGGAATCCAGTCACAAGTTATCATGCTTATATTGATATGAAACTTGTGAGCAGGATCAAGCTTGGGCGTCACAAGTGTTTGTTTCGTTGGACCAAAGGCAAGAAGAGTTATCTAAAGTTTGCAATTCCCATGATTTTGATATGAGCCGACAAACCATGGCAGTGACTGCTACTTCTACGCTTTTGATTTGACTGGAATTAACAGAAAGAAGGAGCATATACAAATATCCCAATATTCAATCAGAATGTCGTCTTTTTGCTAATTGTGTAATTTCCAGTTCTTGTCTTTGAACTTTCTGACATTAGTGAAAAATCTTTCTCCAGTATTGAAAAAATGGAAATCAAGAAGTGGTGTTTAATGATAATGCTCCACATCATTTACCCCCCAAAAGTTAAATAATCTAGTTCGCGATCTTAGCTTGGTAAAGTCCTCTGACGAACTGGTGGCATGCGGATTCAAGTAAAAAATAACCTATATGTCAGTGCTAGCATCACTTTCTACCGCAACAGACATCATGTGTACCTCCGTTTTTTCTCGAAAAGAAGGATATGATGTGCTATACAGATATTGCGCAGCTTCTACACAAGATTTGAGTGTCACAGTCCGAACCTGAATAGTGGAAGCTGTTCTTTGAGAGCAGCAAACCATTGCTGTAATGTGTTTTTGCTGCACAATGGCAAGCAGATTGCCTCTGTACACCTTGATCGGATTCATGATAATCTGTACTTAATGAGCGACGAGCATTGGGAGAGATTCTGTGAGGATATGAAAGAAATTGAGAGCGGGTATCATGATGACTGATTACTGTTTGACCTCGAAGAGGGCCATTAATACCGCTGAGCATTCGAAGGTCTTTTTGAAGAAACGGAAGTTCATACACTCAATTCTGAACATTGAAGACCTAATATCCAATTTACTTGTAGTAGTCGACGCCAATCCTTCCTTGATCCAGGATGATACCCAACAGGATAATCAAATCAACATTAAGATCAGTATGACAATCGCTAGTCAGCCCGAAGGCACCAGGAGACAATCCTCTTTGAGATCTGGCTACCAATTGGTAGCCAGATCTCTACGTGCGCTGAAATTTGTGTCCGCTCATGCCGTGATTCGGGACCGAACCCGGTACCGCGATGTTGAGAGACAAACGCCGTATCCATTCGGCCAGCATGAGCTCTCCAATTTTTTTGTACTTACCTTTGTCAGTGTCTAGGATTCAACGTACACTAATCAATTTTTTGTAACATTTAATTAATAAAATGTGTTAGAAAACAATATTCTTATCTTAAATACATATTTCTGATGAGAAATATTAAAAATAATAAAAGAAAATGTACAAAAAGTAATAGTTTGAGTTCTAAGATCGATTCTTATAACATCGACTTAGTACAAACCCTGATTTGATCAAAGAAAAAGGAGTCAACGGTGCAAAATTGTTCAAATCACTTGAAAAATCTTTCAAGAGTTCAAAATTGATTTTTTTTGTAACCCAGTGTAATTTATTCACAGTTTTGATATGTAAATAGTTTGATTGCGTCACAGTTTACCGTTATATATCGCAAGGCTAAGAAATTATCATAAATTCGGCTGGTATTTATTATAATGTCAAGAATGATTGCTAATTACTGGGTCTCAGAAAATGATGTCCTTCAACCCCTGTATAGCTATAGATAATACATTTAAAACTATTTAGAAGTAAGTCGTTAATATCTGAATGAAACAGGTTATATTATATTAGCGTGATTCTAATTCTTCCTTCTTTTTTACACGAACGAAGTCATGATATCGAACTCTTTGAGAAACCTTTTAGTTCATACCCACGTCGATAAAATCTTATAATTGATGTAAATGGTGCTACTAGATAATACCAGATGGATTTTACTCCAAATTAAATTTAACTTTGAATTGGTTTATCTATTGCTTTCTATTTATTCCTTTTGGTTTTTTTTCTAAAAATAGGTACATCATTTCTTTATACCCATTACTTAGCCAGCCAGAATTATACTATTAGCTCTGATAATACCTGTGATGCTATGGGAAGTATGACGTCATTTTCCATGTTTGGTGTGAGATATTTTTATCACTTAGTAATATGTTAAAACGAAATGGCTAAATTTAAATATGCGTGCCTAAATAATGATATGATTAGCACATAATATCATTGCCCTTTTTTCAAATAGAGAAACACATCTACTATAACAAAAGTTAAAATCATCCTGCATTTACCTAGCTCTCTTCTTTGGGGTCTTGCATGATTGTCCGAGAAGTTCCTACGATAAACAAATTAAATTTGGCAAAGAAAATATCTTTATTTGATCTATGTGTTTTACATTTTTTTTATGCATTGGTAAATATCCTCATTTACCGCAATGTTATCAAGTAATTAACTATTCTTTTTAGTCTCACTAAACAATTTTCACCATCACCACTCAACTTATGGAAATAAGAAATGTTCATTACCCTATATTTCAACGCTAGTTTTATCCTGAATGGTTTTGGCTTTCGTCTGATGACAGATTAATAATAAAACCTCAGAAATAATTCCCAGTTGATCATTTCCATTGAGTGCGTAATCCTGCACTCCACTATTACCCAAGTCTCACTTTGCTCTGGTTGTGAACTTTAATCAATAACCTTTCCAAACCTTCGAAGCATTATAAATGCCACTCTGGAAAATACTAACGGGAGAAATAAAACTTTCGCTAAAAATCAAGTCGGATTTTTGTTTCCTTGAAATAACAGATTAGAAACATATGCTGAATTCTCAAAAGGAAGCGCATGTTAATGATTTCATGTGTATTGGCTCTACTAAATGATGCTCTCATCCCAAGATTGAGGCTGGAAGTTGTTGCTATGGTGAACCTTAAATAATTTTACTATTGATATTTGATTTTCCTATATTTTTTCATTGTATTGTCTAAGTATATATCTTTACCACAACATGCTTTTTTTTTATTTAAAAAAATTTATTTTATGCTAATAAATCGGTGAGATGAGCTTGTTTTCTTTGCTGGGAAGAGCTCTTTTAGGGAGTTGCGGTCCGTCATGTTTCTTCCATCACAGAAAATTCGTGTTTGTTGACTACTCTGCTTAGAGACCTTCTAAACATTTTCTCTAACCCCAAACTCTGCACTTTCCTTACCAAACTCTTTTTGAAAATGCTTGTGATCCAGATTCTTGCATCTTTTTTTCCAAATTGGTGTTTAAATATGATTAAACCTTCTTTTTCGAAACAGTCCTGGTAAAAGAAGAAGGGAAAGACCAAAGCAGTTAGCTAAGTAGTAATAATCCGGAAAAAGGATACTTTTAAATAAAAGCTAATATGCAACGTTTTACGATAATAGCTTTTATTACCGGAAATTAGTTAATATTGAGTGGTTAAAAGTCCAGAAATGCTGTTCTAGTAAACTCATAGTATTACGCGAATTTACGTTACCATATATCGATAATTGCAAGAATATTATCGCATTTACCTGACGAATCTGCGAATATAAACTTATATGTAAAAATGGAATTAAGTTATTTGAGAGGAATATTAAAATGTTTGCAAAAGAAAAGAATTCATTATTAATACATATTCTTACTTATTTTTATTCACTTTCTGAGAGGGAAACCAATAGTTTAATCTGTTATTTGAATCAAAATATAAGAAACTGCGAATTGTCCCAAAATCAGGACTAACCATAAACATTTGGATTTAACTACATTCAACCTGAAAGTGGTAATTCCACCTAGGTAATTATTGGAATATAATTATTTGTAAATTTACACAAGAAATATTAAAGGTACATTATTAATAATATCTCGACTTATCGACTTTTGGAGCCGTCACTTTCCTGGCCTATTATTAATAACTTTTGAAATTATAGCTTGTGGTATTTCTGATCATGTTTGGCGTATAATATAGGTTTTTCAACCTTGTGATATTGGGTCAAATTCTGGAGAATAGCTTTGCATAGGAACTAGTTTGATGTCATTCTGGTCCTCTCATTATTTTTTTCTATATATACTGCGTCAAGTCACTCCATTTTCCACGAATAAACAATATATTTTTCAAACTGGCTATTTGAAAGCAGTAGTAATCCATTTTTAAAACGGAAATGTAGATTTGCGAATTGATATATCCAGCTACTTCAATCAATAGTGAACATCCATCAGTGAAAATTGCTCCCATATCTTAACAGAAAGGCCGCCATGTTTTCATGTTGAGGTTAATCTGTTGATCTCTACCTAGTGAGAGTGTAATCCTCAACCAGTTAAACGTTCAACTCTCTTAAAATTGTGCAAACGTTGATGCGTAAAAAAAATTATGCTCTTCCAAATTCCAAAGGCTTGTCACATTTTTAAAGCCTATCCATTCCTCTTCTTAATAAAGGGGATAGATAAAAAGAAGATTGATTTTATCTGCAGGTCCATAATAAAAAAGTCTGTCCGGGTAATTTACTTGAATTTCTGTGTTGATTTTCAATGGAACTTAGACTAGTACGGAGGTATTTCCGAATGATTAGAACGAAAATGTCGTGACTTCGGTTATGCTTAGGCTGGCCGATAAATTGAACTATAATTCTGTTACTGTAAAAAAATTACTACTCCAAGATGACTAGCAATTTGTCTCTTAACACAATGCTAGCAAAGTATTTGACATAACCTGAGCCAAAATCTGACCTGACCAAAAATCATAATCGCCCGAAAATGACCTACTTTACTTCATTTTCTCTCATTCTTACCATACAAAACTCTTCAACTCTCATCCTACTGAGGGTCTGAATGCAAAAGGCTTGGAAGACTATAGGAAGTACTGAGCATTTGCTCACCCTCCTACGGTCTTGCCAATTCGATGAGTGCCAGGGTCAGGTTGAGGCTCGGCTGATCTGTATTTTTTCTCTCGCTTTCCTTTTTTTTATTTTATTAGGAAATAAATATCACTGAGTAAGATCAACATGCGCAAGTCCAGACTATGTTTTAAGAATTAAATTAGGAAGTGCCTACAAGAAATATTTATTTCGAGTGAAATGATTCGCAACAAAGATGTGCTAACTCTTATCCTAACGCTCACACTTTTAACAAGAGCAACATTCTTCAACGAAGACTGTGCCAATAACCACTAAAAATTAGAGTGTAGGGAACTGCAGAAGGAAACTGCGTAATGGGCGGAAATTATTGGAGATGACATATAAAATCGGTTAATTTAAACAATATCATGGAATACTTATTTATTTAAGGATTATTTTTTTTAGGAGGTTATCTGGCGACTGCTCACTTGGGCATTATATTTAAGGAGCTATGGACACAGCGTCCATTAAGCATTTAAGCTCCTATCCCTCTCTGTTTATAGATACTTCGTGAAGGTCTATAAGCAACAGCGAGATCAGGAGAATAAGGATTAAAAAAAAAAACGGCTGAGCATTCGCACAACAAGAAGGCGAGGAGATTCTACACATTGGGAGGTGCTAAATTAAGATGCCTAAGAGTGCCTCTATGTACACTGGAATCTCCCGAATAACGGGAAATATGGGAATCATGTGAAACTTTCAGAACAATTAAATAAAGCGATGATCATAAAATTGAAATTAAGCTTAGTTGCATAGTAATTTGTAACTCAATGAAGGACAGAGAAGACTGGCCTCAATCAAACAGATCAATGCACTGTAGAGAATATGATTGATACCTCAAATGCTACCCAGATCACGGCAAATAGAATCGTAACCTACCTGAAAGTAGATAACTGGGTAAGATTCTAAAATAAGGATATGAAAAAGGAAACTAAAATATATATAAATAATAAGGATGAATGACGTATATAAGTTTGGACAGCATGCAGGTGTGTTTAAAACCATGTGTGCTAATATATTTAATATGACGATGCATCACTAACTAAAAATACCAGGAAATTATAATAACATGTAAATATGCTTCAGATACTACAAGATGGTTGACCACTTTCCAAGCAATGTATTGAGACATTATTACTATTTTCAAAATAGGGAAAAAGGATTATGAAAGGAGAGATTGCAGAGAAACCCAAAAGAAAAGCATAAAATGCAATGGAATCCATTAAAAAATAACTCTTTCGGGGGCCGCAAGCGTAGAGAGATTATGGAAATGAAAAAAAAAGAATCGAAAGACGAAGAATATTGATTTAGAAACTCAAAATGAACAGGAGTGACAAATACCACAGTTAAGCAGCTGGAAGAATCACACGCACACTTACCAGTAGCCCCAGCAACTTCGACCGAGTTACTGACGTACATCTTATACTCATACGTAATGAATATTGACCGACCAGAAATTTTCAGAACACCACACAAGGTTAGAGAAAATGTAATGAAAAAATTGTAGTCCACGATAAGATTCCGTGTTATGAAATCTTGGAATTCAGTGATAAATACAATTGGTTCACATAAAGACACAAACAAAGAAATGACAGATTTTTTATTTTTTTTTTCAGAGCTCATCTGGTGACTGCCTACTTGGGCATTAGTCGCCGTATTTGAAACTAGCCTAGTTCTAGGCTAATTTAAAATAAAATTAAAGAGACGAAAAACGCCCCAAAAAGGGAGAAAGGAGGCAAGCTCCTGCGTCAGGGGGAGGTCCTCCCGGCACAGGAGCGTGCAACCTAAAGGGAAAAAAACAAAAAAACAAAAGCGAAAAACAAAAGAAAACAAAAAACAAACAAACCTTGCTTAAATTATAGGGAGAAGGACGGCCTCCCCCCAAAAGTCAACAAGTCCACCAGAAAATATGCACGCACTCATCCCGAGTACAAGGAACAGGCGGTAGCGACCCCGCCCATCCCGGTACCGGGACAGGTAACGTGCGCGAAGATCACCCAGACTGAGACATTCGACAAGAATGTGCCGAACAGTCTGAAGGACGAAGCAGTCGTCGCAATAGGACGCAGGCGAGCGCTCCATCAAATAGCGATGCGTCACACGAGTGTGGACGATTCGGAGACGACAGAAAGTGACATGAAGCCGTTGCGGCATTAGGGGATAGGTCCATGGGAACAGTCGTGGCTCAATTGCACGCCACTTTAAGTTCCCTTCGACCGTCTCCCATCTTCTTTTCTAAGCAGTCCGAAGAGCTGCCCGTGTTCCTGACATGTAGTCAGTGTAAGGAAGAGCGAAACGCTGGTCCGGTTGCAGAGTCCTCGCGGACTCTTTGGCGCCCGCATCGGCGCGCTCATTCCCCGCAATTCCTACATGTCCAGCAACCCAGAAGAAGATAATCTCGAAATCCGACCGGCTCGCCAAAACCGTGGCGTCAGGGATATCGCGAACCAGGGAATGCGGAGATTCCAATGCCCCGAGAGCACTCAGGGGTCTTTGTAAATGGCGATAGATCACAATCCGGTCTCCGAACGAGGCACGTCGCGTAATCTCCCGTATCGAGTGTTGTATTGCGACCATCTCGGCCGTGAAGACAGACGCAGCACCTGGCAGATCCCCGCTGACTTCAAATAGAAAGGATCCAGCGTGGAAGCCAACCCCCTCTTTGGACTTGGAGCCATCCGTATACACTGGCACGGATCTAGCGTAACAAGAGTTGTGCTCCAAAAAGGTCGAACACAATACTCCCAGTGCTGTACAAGCTTTGGGAGCAGAGTCGTGGCGATAAATAGCCATATGTGGTACCCTCCAGGGTGGCGTTCTGGGCAGAACCAGAGGTGCCACCGGCCCAAGAGCTATCTCTTGCTCTCCAAGGAGTTTCTTGGCCCTAAACCCATAAGGCTTAGGGTATGACTGGCGTCTCTAGGCGGCAAAGGCAACGTTGAGATTAGCTGCCGATGCAGTGAAAACTGTTGGCGACTGAGGGAGACGCTAGGCTTGCGCGTACAGGCGAGGGATGCGCTGCACGTGGCGCAGAGCAAGTGGCATCTCCCCATCATCGCCGATAGGCTCGCAATGGGGTAAGTGTGGAAGGCACCGGTCGCAAGGCGAATCCGGTGAGGTGGATCGAATCCCCCTTCCGCAATAAACGCTCGGCTGCGGATGCATAAAACTCGCATTCGTATTCAAGCTTCGAACGAACAAAATGTTGATAAAAAAGTAGGGCATTAGCCATATCAGCGCCCAAGGCGCTGAACGTCATGGAACGAAGAATATCCATGGCGCGGGTACCAAAGACCCTAAGGCTGCGAATATGACTTCCCAGGTGAGGCGTCGGTCAAATACAAGACCAAGCAAATGGTGCGATTCGCCCTTTTCCAGGCGTTCCCCATTAAGAAACAAGTCTGGGTCGGTGTGGAGCCGTGGATGGCGGCAGAAGTGCACCACCTTAGTTCTAACCAAGGAAAACCTAAACCTGTGCGCTTCGGCATAGCGAGAGACGCGGTTCAATGCCTGTTGTAGTCGACACTCCACAGTTGGCATCTGGGTCGTGCCAAAAGAGATTGAATTTCGTCCACGTAGAGCGTAGCGAGAACATCTACTTCCAACACTGAGGTAATACCGTTGATGCTTAGGGCAAAGAGTGTGACACTTAGGACACTTTCCTGCTGGACACCCTCTTCCTGCTCCTTTAAACCCGGAAAAAGTTCCCTTAACCCATACGCGGAATCGACGATCTCTCAGACATTAAGATATAAACATTTGGAGGCATCTCCTCACCCTAATCGTGTGGAGAGTCTCCATGATACCGTATCGCCATGCGATATCATAGGCCTTCTCCAGATCGAACTCCCCCTGGCATAGTGCTGTCTACAAAGGAAAGCCTCGCATACAGCATTTTCCAGTGGAGCAGAGCATACGACGTGGAGTGGAACTTGCGAAAGCCGCACTGTGCAGAAGACAGATGGCCTCCGCTGTCTAGGAAACAGGCTAATCTAACATTTGCTAATTTCTCCAGCAACTTGCACAAGCAAGAGGTTAGAGAGATTGGGCGGAAACTGGTCATAGTAGAGTGATCTCTTCCTGGTTTACAAAAGGCGAGCACAGCAGCAATTCGCCAGGAATCTGGGAGCAGACCATCGATCTAGATCTTGTTGAACAAATCTAACAGAAAGGCCATGCATCGCTCACCTAGGTGTCGAAGCATGGCGAACGGGACATCGTCCGTCCATAGGTGGTTTTCACGCATCAAGCAAGAGCGCAACGCAACTCACTCACAGTAAACATGTCGTTGAACGGTTCCCCGCCTCTTGAGGTAAAGTCCCGCCGGCGGCCTTCCGCGATACGACGACGTGCATTGAATGCTGGCGGAGCAGCCTGCTGGCTAGAGAATGCAGAGAAAGCGGTCGAAAAGAATTCCGCCACGGACTCGGGGTCCGAGATTGCGGTCCCATTCTCCTGAACGGAAAGAAGATCCTTCGGGAAGTTGCCCCGAATCCTTTAGACTTGCTTCCACACTTCAGCTAAAGGGGTCTTCCCGTTAAGTGAAGACAGGTATGCCCGCTAAGAAGAGCGGCGGGCGTGCTTCGAAATATACCGGGAATTAGCTTTAGCCCGACGAAATTCACCGATAGTGAAATCGATCAGGAGGCGCTTGTAGCGCATGTAGGAATAACGCTTCTGTTTGAGGGCCGTCTCTCACTCGGCTGACCACTATGGGAGTGGTCGGCGTGCAAAACATCCAGACGTTCTAGGAATAGTGATCAGGCCCGCGGCAATGAGGTTGCCGGAGATAAACTCAACTGCCTCATCTACCTACCTAAACTTCTCGACTGAAATTGAAAAAATCAGTAATTTCCTGAAATACAGGAAACTGCGCTGGCACCAAGCATCACAGACCTGGGCTCTCAGGCGGCAGTTGCCCTGAAAATGATATTTGAATGGGAAAGTGATCACTACTATGGAGGTCATTGACCACCCCCAAATCAAAATAAGACTGTGCATCCGATAGTTCAAGGCAAGTAAATGAAGCGGTTCTCGGACAGTGATGCGTAAACTCATGCACGTTTAGGACACCTATCTCAAGCTCTTCGATCAGATCGGCAAGGACTTGTCCGCTGGGATTTATTGAGTAATCTCCCCAGAGAGGATGACTGCTGTTCAGATCTCCAAGCAAGAGAAAGGGCCTCGGCAACCGTGCCAAGACGCGGCGCATCGAAGTCAGCTGACGGTGGAATTTACGCAGAAATGATAGTATACCTCCAACCAGGTGAAGCTGAACAGCCACTGCCTGAAAGAAGGTATCTAAAGTAAAAGAAAGAACGGAGACATCATGTGGGGAGTAAATCGCGAATCCGCCAGCCCTGACCTCCCACGGTGGTGGGGTCGCAATACCCTTCTACCCCAGGAGGGCGGGCAGGGGGCACGCGCCTAGCAAAGTCTCCTGCAGAAAAATAGCTAACGGGGAAAAGTACTAGACGACTGTCCGCAACTCGTTCCAGTTGCCCGGGCTCCACGGCAATTCCATTGAAGGAATATGCCCTCTAAGCCTAGCTCGGTGGAGACGCTGGGGTCCTCACGGGAATTGTCGTACGCTTCTCGGAGGCAGAACACCGGGCGCTGTTTTCCGGACAAAGAGCTAAAGGTGCTGTCGCGTTCAAGGTCTTATTGGGGGACATTGGGCACGCCATGCGAGTCTTTTCCTCCCTCCGCCTCAAAACCTTAGGCAGGCGTTGCGGCTTCGGATGCGGGGGCCCTTTTTTTTAAGAAACCACTGTCTCCGAGCTACTCAGTCCAACACTAGGCGTGGGCAAAGGAGCCGAAGCTCCTTTCTGCTGTCCTCTTTTCGGTAAACAGCATTAGGAAGATGGCCTGGTGACCAACTTTAGGGGTGTTGCCTCCTGTGACTCTATCGACCGGTGGAGGTGCGTGGTTGTTTCGCCTTAGGTAAAACTGTCACGCTGGGGAAAGAGAAGGGATCCCTGGTTTTAGCCGGGGCTGGGTATGAACCCTTTTTGCCGCCAGCTTTACCAGGGAAGCGCCCGGGTTGAGTAGAGCCCGCAGAAATGCTCCGAATATGCTTGAATACAACCGTGCTCGTTGGCCTGGATGGGCCAGGAGAAGAGGGTGCCTTCCTAACTATTGAGGCATATGACGTCCCAGGCAGAGCCAGGCGCGGCAGGACCAAGTCATCAGCCTCGCGGAATGAGAGTTGATCCTGGGCTTGAACGGCTAGCATTTTTTTCTCACGGAGATATGCACCACATTGCTTCGAAGAAGCGTTATGCGGCTCTTCGAAATTGACACACGTGGCCACACACGATTTAGACTAATCGAGTGCGGCCTTCGAGCAATTTACACAGACTTCGAGTGAGCTGACTTTGCACGTCTACAAGAACGATTCGTATGGCCGAATTGTGACAGTAATAGCACCGCCGCTGCAGTGGCACGAATGCCTTTACGCGGTAGCGGTACCACCTGGAAGCGCCGACTCAGGAAGCTTGTCACAGTTGAACGTGAACGAAGAGTGTAGGGGTGGGCTTGAGGCCCCTCCCTGTTAACTTATCACACGTTCGACCTTGCCCACCCCATGGTTGGCTAGCTCTAGGGTGATGTCCTCAATGGAGTAGTCAACGAGTTCCCTCGCATAAAGTACTCCTTTCACAAAGTTCATGGTAGAGTGCGGCGTCACACTCACCGGGGTGCCATGAAGTGTCCGAAGAGCACTTATCTTGGCTGCCTCAGCGGGTTTCACTGCATTCGTCAGAAGGCTCCCGTTCCAGAAACCGGTCATCTTTAGCTCTCTACCAATTACACTAGCTATCCTCTCCTCTGATGGATTATGTTGCCCTTGGCCAACATGCTGCCATCAGTGGATGTTCCAATCTTGGCTTGTTTGCTTGCCAAAGTAGCAGAAGACCCATTCGTCTCCTCAGCGCCCGCGCAAGGCGAGAAGCCCCGAGTCTTCTTAGTCTTTTTAGTCTTTTTAGTCTTCTTTTTAGGAGAGGATGGCTGGAAATGAATCTTCTTCTCACCTTCGCTGGCAGAAGATCCTAGGCCAGATGGACCGGACTCAGCCAGGTCCTTCTCCGAAATAAAGAAGGTCCTGGTGGTCACAGGGGCACTTAATGGAGAAGATCCCTCCCCTCCTTGTACTGCCTCGCAGACCCCAGTTGTTTAAGAAGGACCTTGCCTAGGAGCAGATTCGGTTTCGGCGCTTGGCGCCAAGCCCGCTTCCCTTCCCCCCATTGATGGCCCTACCATATGAGGCTGGGTTTCCTCAAGGACCATGTCTATCACAGGAGGGTGCCTCCAGTTGGCCATCCCATCTCAGGACTTCGCAGGTCTCCTTGGCAGCCTCACGAGTGTTGTGTGGGGTTGCACAGGCCTTGACCCTGGCAAGGCTTAATATTCTTGCCGGGAGGTCTTTTGAGGAAAGCGACCGAAGGGGCCTGGCTTCCCTCTTCCCCTTAAGGGGGTTTGCCCTACCGAGCCGCTTTGATGGGGAGCGGTCGGCTATGGGCTGCCTGCTGGCGTTCTTGGCAGTCCCCTTGGAAAGCAAAGGAGGGACTGCCGCTGGAAGCAGTGAGGTGCCCGAAAGCACCTCCAGAGAAGGGGGTGAGGGGGAGTGCCGTACACCCGTAGGCGCAGGAGAGGAGTAAGCCTCCTCTCCGGTTAAAAAAATATGGAGGGTCCTCTGTGCAACCACAGGGGGTGGCCTCTCCATTTTTTGTGTGGAGCTACCCGAGGGTGGCTCCGTTGATGAGCAAGGGGAACTGTGGAGAGATTTGTTTTTTTTTTAAATTTTGACATACATGGCATGGTGCTCCTCTTTTTTACACGGGATGCAATCGCACATAACCTCTCGCAGAAGCCTGCACGGCAAGAGGTGCTTACAGGCCCGGCAGAGCCAGGTCCTGCTATTTAGGACCACTCCTCCTGCCTGGTGGCCTGGCAGTCCATCGGCATGGCGGATTCACCTTAGACGCGGCGTAAAACTGATAGAGTGTAAAAAGGAAAAGAAAAGGGATGTGAGGAAGGTATGGGTGGGGATGAAGCAGGTTGTTAAAAAGACCCATCTCGAACCGGAGCTCAGGGGTTAGGAAACGTTGTCCCCTCCCCATCAGCCCCGATCCGGGACGGTTGGCTTGAGAAGAAGGTCAGCATCTACCCTGTTAAATTAGAGGCTAACCAGAGAAAGTTGTGTGAGAGTTTGTATGAAAAGCCACTAAGTAGGGAAGATATACAGGCTATCTGAAGGAAGGAAGAGAGGCTAAGCTGGGGCCGGACGGAGCGCATGATCCCATCAGCACGGCGGCTAGGTTTGCAAATCGCGGCGCCTCTTGCGGGGAAGAAAAGAGCTCAACGAAACAACACAAGAAAAGAAATTCCGAGGCATCTGAAATTCACCTCAAAGAATACGTCAATAAAATTTACTACGCGTACGTAAAACCAAGAATTGATTATGAAGGCTACAAGAAGCAAATACAAATGTGAATTCAGATGCAAATAAAGAAAAAGGGATGGAACGGTAAAAGGGTTTGGAAATTTAGAAATGGAACCGTACACATCAAATGATCGACCCTTCGGTCCGCAAGGGACAACTGATAACCTAAAATTAGCTAAAAAATGGAAACTAAAACGATAAGGATGCCCAGCTTATTGCAAATAAATACCCAAGGCTAGATCGATAAAAGTACGTCATAAGGTAAGATACATATTTCGAGAAACTAATCCATACATAACCATAATCTCATAAAATTTTAGAATGGTTTCATTATCTGTAGTATAAACGTCGCTAAAATGAAAAATAAAGAGAGAACCTAATAAAAATTATCACATAGAGGCTCTTGTGACTAAACATCATTGTTTACTTCTAATTTCAGATATTCAGAGTAGTGAAATCCTCTAAGGTTCAAAAGTATAATTACCGAGGCCTTCATCTAGCATAGCACGGCGATTTGCCTCCCTGGCCACCATGCTAACGAGAGTTACCCCCCCGTTCGGCCCAGCTTAGCCTCTTCTCCTTCTTTCTGACACCCTGCCTTCTTACCCTGCTTCCTCACTTTCCATACAATCTACCCCACCTATTTCTCTGATCGGCCTCTAATTTCACAAGATAGATGCCAACCACATTCTTCTCATCCAACCATCCCAGATTGGGGTGGTGGGTTTTTAAAGACCTGTTTCAGCCTGACCCTCACCTTCCTCTCTCTCTCTTTTAACTGCCTATCAATTTTACGCCTAGCCCAAGGTAGAGCCGCCATACCAAATTGCTGCCTGGGCACTGGGCGCAAAGGTTTGGTCCTAAATGGCGACATTGGCTTTGCCGGCCCCATGGTCACCCCTCGCAGAGCGGGCTAGTGCGTCGGCGTGATTAGCGTAAGCGTGCCGCGAATTCAGCAGGGTCAGCATGCCAGGTGATGCAAATTTCAAAATCACCTTATCTACTTCCCCTCTACCATCGCCGGAGTCGCCTTTGGGCAGCTCCACCTAAAAAATGAAGGTCCTCCCTATGCTTTCTCAGGGAACCCTCCAAACTTCTTCTAAAGAGAGGAGACTTACTCTTCTTCTAGGCCAACGGTGCAGTGGACCCCAACTCACCCCTTTCTCTGCAGGAGACCTTTGGGCCTCTTTCTTTCCAACGGCGGCCCATCCTTTTCTAGCAGAGAGGGAACTTCCATGAAATCACGCAGGGCACCGTATATTGAACACTCCAGCTGGGAGCGGCTCGATACTGCCAACCCTCATAGAGGGGCAAAGAATGGCACGGCCCGTCGGTCAGTGCTCCCTAACGTCCTGCAATCGTGCATTCTGACCTTACATGAGGCGTACCTGCCTCCCTCTCTTCCTTGACGGATGCCGGTTCGCCGGCCCAAGACGAGACGACAAAAACTATCTCAAATTGAATCGGTTATTGCAGCGGGGGTGGGATGGGTAATGGTCCCTGAGGTGACCCAACCCCAGAGAGTAGGATATTCTATAGGGTTTAACCCGGATTCGGGTACAAACGCGGGACAAGAGTCCCTCCCTGCGCAATCTCCTCCTCAAACGGCTTGGGTCCTCAAACGGCTTAGGTCCCCAAGGCCTCATACGGAAAGTAGGGTTCTGCTCCACTAGCTGGTACCAATCAACGCTGGAGCTCCTTCCAGCGGAAAAGGGAAGCGGTTTCATTCCACACCCTCCTCTCCTAGAAAATTGTAATAGACAAAAGACTAGGGGCTCCTCTCCCTCCTTGGGAAAAACGAAACGGACGGGTCCGCTGACGTTTTGGTAAGCAACCAAGCCAAGATCAGTACGTACGCCCCCGATACTTCCATGGTTCGGGAGTCCCTGACTAAGACTAAAATTACAAGTGCGCAGAGCCGAGCCTTGATTACGTCGGGTCTCTCATTCGGAGGTTACATGGTGTTTTCAAGCCAGCTGGCTTTAATCGCTTCCTCGTTATTCGCTCCATTGATGACAGTATTTTGGTCAAAGGCAACATGATCCATCAGAGGACGGCTTTAGTTAGCGTGATTATAGATAGCCGAATGAGACCCATACTCGGACGGGAGCCTTCTGGCACATGCATCGAATCCCCCCGAGGCAGTTATGATTAGTGCCTTCAGACACTTGATCACACACCGTTGAGTGCGACACTACTTTACCATGAACTTCTTGAAATGAGAGGGCTATGCGATGAAACTCATGGAATACTCCCTAGATGACATCACCTTAGAGCTAGCTGACCATGGAGCGGTCATTGTCGAACGGTTAATGAAAAAAAGGAAGGGACCTTGAGACCCACCCCTGCACTTTTCTAGACGTTCGACTGTGGCAAGTACCCTGAGTCGTCGCGTGCTGGTTGCTATCGCGAGCGCGTGGAGGCACTCATACCAAAGCCACCGAGACTCTACTACTATCACCGCTGAGCCATACAAATCGCTCCTGTAGACGTACATATTAGGAGTTTTCCGAAGTATGTGTAAGTTGCTTCAAGGCCTCAGGAGATAAGTTCAAATCGTGTGAGGCTAAGTGTATCAATTGCGGAGAGTTACAACTCGCTTCTTCGAAGCAATGTGGTGCCAATCTAATTGAGAAGGAAATTCTGGCCGTTCAGGCCCAGGATCATCTCTCATTATGTGAGGCAAACGACTTGGTCCTAGTGTTCCAGGATGTGCCTGGTACTTCTTATGCTCTTGGCTCATCCAGGTCTACGAGAACGGTTGTTTCTGTGTCCATTCAGAAACCTTCTGCTAGTTCTAACCATCCATCCCGGGCGCTCTCCTGCTAGAGCTGGCGGATAAAGGGTTCACACCCAGCCCTGGCTAAAACCCAGGGCTCCGTATCCTTTCCTTTGCATGACCGCTTCCCGTAACGCGAAATGGCCGCCCGCCTCCACCAACTTGTTAGTCTCACAGAGCTAACACCTCTGAAATTGGTCGTGAGACCATGTCCCAAGGTGTCTAAAGCTACCTCTTTAAAGGTGGACAGCACTAAATGAGCTTTTAACTTCTACGCCCACACCAAGTGCTAGGATGGGTGGCTCGAAGGCAGTGGATCCTGCAAAGGAAGAACGCCCACCTGCTTAAGTTTTTGAGGCTGAGGAAGGAAAAGGCTTGCATGGCGAGCTCAACCTCCCCCAATAAGTCCTTGAAGACGACAGAACCTTCAGCGAATTGTCCGTCCAACAGCGCCCCGAGTTCGAGCTCTGGAAAGCGTTTGTAAATTCCCGTGAGGGTCTTTTCTCCTAAGAGGGCCCTCGCATCTCATCCGGGCTAGGCCTCGATTGCATATTACTTTAATGGCATTGCTGTGGACTCCGCGCCAACTAGGAGTAGCTGCGGAGGCTCGTCTCCTCACGTTTTCTCTTAGCTATCTTTTTGAGGTAGACTATGCTGAGCGGTTGCCCCATGCCAACCCTCCAGGGGTTAAAGATTTTTGATGCCATCACCTCACTTTAGACACCTTCTTTGAGGCAGTAACTGTACAGCTGCACCTCTAGGATAGGTATTCTGTTATTTATGCCTACATTCCACCGTCAGCCGACTTCGACGCGGGGAACTTCTGCCGCTTTGTGGCACGGTTGACGAGGACACTTCTCTTGCTCGGGGACTTGAGCGGGATACACTGCCTCTACGGAGAATACTCGTTCAATCACATTGGTCAGGTTCTTGTCGACCTCATTTTCGGGACCGCTGCCGCCTGAGAGCTCCTTCCTTCTCGGTGATGTTTTGCGTGGGTAAGGCTGTCCATATTTCAGGAAATGACCTATATCTCTGCCTCAGTCGACGAGTTTAAGTCGATAGATGAGGCCGTTGCGTTCTCCTCAGGCAAAATCATGACAGTGGGCCTGACTACAATTCATAGGACATCTTGCCGAGTTGATCACCGACCATTGCCGAGGTGGTAAGCCGCATGTGAGGATGGGCCTCAAACAAAGGTTATTCAAATAAGCACCGCCAGAACGATTTCGCTAGTGCTGAATTTCTTAGAGCTGGTGCTTGAATTCAATATGTTTCGAACACGCAATCCGATCTTCCTAGTAAGCCTACGTGTCTTCACTTAATAGAAAGAGCCCTCTACCAGAGGTGTGGAGGCGCGTCAACAGGATTTGGCGCAAGTGCACGCAGGACCCTCCTCCCCTTCAAAGAGAATGGGACCGCAATCTCGGAAACTCGTTCTAGCAGAATTTTTCGCGACCGCTTTTCTCTCATTCTCTAGCCGAGGTACTACTCCACCATATTCAATACGTGTGGTAATGTCACGGTATGCCACCGACTGGACTTTATCTCCAGAGGCAGAGACCCCGTCAACGACAGGTTTTCATTGAGTGAGTTGCGTTCCGCTCTTGCATCGTGTGAGGACCCCGCTTATGCTCCTGAATATTTCCTGTACGACGTGCGTCGACACCTGGGTGAGCGAGAAATTTCTTTCTGTTAGAATTTTCCAAAAGTATTTGGGTAGAGGGTATCCCCCCAGACTCATGGCAAATCGCAACTGTGCTAGCTTTTGGCAAACCGGGGAGAGTTCACTCTATCCGCGCAATATCTCTAACCTCTTCTGTGTGCAAGTTAATGGAGAAATTGGTAAATGTTAGTTTACCCTTTCCTCTGGAGGGCCGAGGCCATCTATTTGTTTTTTTCTTCTACATAGAGCAGCTTCCGCAAATTACACTCCACTCCGAATACTCTGCTTCGAATGGAAAAGGCCGTCTTTGAGGAACTTCCTTCGTAGACAGCACTACGCCACGGTGTTTTTCGATCTGGAGAAGGCCTATAATACAACATCGCAATACGTTATCATAGAAATTCTCCACAAGATGGGCGTTAGGAGACCCCTTCCAATCTTTATATTTGAATTTTTAAGAGATCGTTGATTCTGCGTACGGTCTAGAGTGGCTCCTCAGAACCCAATGGAGCAGGAAAAGTGGGTTGGTGAGGAAAGTGTCCACAGTATCACACTCTTTGCCCTGAGCATCAACGCTATCATCTCAGTGCTGCCAGAAGATGTTCTAGCTACGCTCTACATGGAGCACCTTTCGGTCTCTGTTAGCACGGTCTATATGTCAAATCTGCAAGGTCGACTTCAACAGTGATTGAACTGTGTTAATCGTTATGCCGAAGCGCACAGGCTACGGTTTACCTTGGCAGAGAAAGGGGTGGGTGACGCACTTCTGCAGACATCTAAGGTCCATCCTGACCCAGACTTTTTTCTAAATTGGCTTCGCTTGGAAGTGGTGGACTTACACCTATTCCTTAGTATTATATTTTACCAAGACCTTACTGAGGTGATAATATTAGCAATCTAAGGATCTCGTATCGGCACGATGGTTATTCTTTGTTCTCGGACTTTCAAATCCTGGGGCGCTGAATGGTTTACTGCCTTACTTTTTTATCAATCCTTTGATCGTTCGATGCTCGACTAAGGAAGCGAGTTTTATGCTTCCGCAGCCGAGCGTGCATTGCGGGAGGTGGACTCGATCAACGAAACCTGTATTAGCCTAGCGACCGGTGCCTATAGCACGTTCCAAATTGGGATTTCTTTTTGTAAGGGGCCATCTGGCGACTGCTAGCTTGGGCATAAGTCGATGAAATCATACAGCCTAGATCTAGGCTAGTTTAAAATAAAAATTTGAAAACCAAAAAATGATAAAATTAAAAAAAGAAAATAATTAGGAAGCAAGCTACGGCGTCGGAGGGAGGTCCCCTCCCCCCGTCGCAGGAGCGTGCCACCTACAAAGAAAAAAATGATAAAAAAAAGCCAACGAAACCTAACTAAATAAAAGAGAGGCGGCCGGCCTCCCTCCAAAAGTCAACAAGTCCACCAGTCAGTGTGCATGCACTCGTCCCGAGTACAAGGAATAGGTGGTAGCGACCCCGCCCAACCCAGTACCGGGACAGGCAACGTGTGCGAAGATCACCAAGACTGAGACATTCGACAAGAATGTGCCGAACAGTCTGGCGGACTACGCAGTCGTCACAATAAGGCGCAGGTGAGCGCTCCATCAAATAGCGATGCGGCACACGAGTATGTCCGATTCGGGGACGACAGAAAGCGACCTGAAGCCGTCGCAGCATTGGGAGATAGGTCCATGAGAACAGTTGCAGCGCAATGGAACGCAACTTTAAGTTCCCTTCGACCGTCTCCCATCTTCTTTGCCACGTAATCCAAAGAGCTGCCCGTATTCCTGCCATATAGTCGGTGTGAGGAAGAGCGAAACGCTGGTCCAGGGGCAGAGTCCTTGCGTTCTCTTTGGCGCCCTAATCAGTGCGCTCATTCTACGCAATTCCTACATGGCGAGGAACCCAGCAGAAGATAATCTTGACATCCGACGACTCGCCAAACCCATTGCGTAACGGATATTGCGAAATAGGGGATGCGGAGATTCCAATGCCACGAGAGCACTCAGGGCCCTTTGTGAGTCGCTATAGATCACAATCCGGTCTGCGAACTGGGCACGTCGTGTAATCTCCAGGACAAGAGTGATGTATTGCCACCGGTTCGGTCGTAAAGACAGACGCAGCGCCTGGCAGAGGCCAGCCGACTTCAAACAGAGGGGATACGGCGTGAAAGCCAACCGACTCTTCGGACTTGGAGCCATCCGTATACACTGGCACGGTTCCAGTGTGACACAAGGTGTGCTCGAAAAAGATCAAACGAAATACTCCCGGCGCTGTACAAGCTTTGGGAGCAGAGGCGTGGTGACAAATAGCAAAATGTGAAACCCTCCATGGTGGCATCCTGGGCAGAACCAGAGGCGTCACCGGCTCCAGAGCTATACCTGGATCTCAAAAGAGTTTCTTGGCCCTAAAGCCAAAGGGCTTAGGGTATGAATGGCGTCTCTCGGCAGCATCGGCAGAATCGAGATCAGCTGCGGATGCAGTAAGAGCTGTTGGCGAATGAGGGAGGCTCTTTCTCACGCGAACATGCGAGTGATGCACTGCACGCGGCGTAGAGCGATTGGCATGTCCCCAGAATCAACCAACAGGCTCTCAATGGGGGAAGTGCGAAAGGCACTGGGTGCAAGGCGATGGCCGCCCCACCTTCCGCAATAAACGCTCATCTGCAAAAGCAATAAAACTCGCATCCGTACTCATGCTTCGAACGAACAAAGGTCGATAAAAAAGTAAGTTAGGAGCCCTATCAGCACCCCAAGCGCTTAACGTCACGAAATGAAGAATATCTATGGCGCTGGTACAAGAGACCCTAAGGCTGCGAATATGAGCCTCCCGAATGAGGCGTCTGTCAACTACAAGATAAAGGAACCAGTGCGATTCAATCACTTCCATGCGCACCCCATTAAGAAACAAATCTAGTTTGTGGTGGAGCCGAAGGTGGTGGCATATGTGCATCACCTTGGTCTTGGCCAAAGAAAACCGAAACCTCTGCGCTTCGGCAGAGCGAGAGACGCGGTTCAATGCATGTTGTAGTCGACGAAGGAAGGCCTCGCAGACGGCATTTTCCAGTCGGAGCAGAGCATCCGACGTGGAGTGGAACTTGCGGAAACAGCACTGTGCAGAAGACAGGTGACTTCCGCTGTCCACAATAAAGGCTAATCTAACATTTACTAATTTATCCATCAACTTGCACAGGCAAGAGTTTAGAGAGATTGGGCAGAAGCCGGCCGGAGTAGGGTAAGCTCTCCTCGGTTTGCGAAAGGCGAACCCGGTAGCAATTCGGCAGGAATCTGGAGGAGACTATCCACCCAGATCCTCTTGAACAAATCTAGGAGAAGGGCAATGCCTCGCTCACCCAGGTGTCGAATCATGGCATACGGGACATCGTCCGGAACATGGGCGGTGTCCGCGCACGAAGCAAGAGGGGAGCGCAACTCACTCACAGTAAACCTGTCGTTGCAGGGTTCTCCGCCTCTAGAGATAACGTCAGGCCTCAGGCCATTCGCGACATGACGACGTGCATTGAATGTTGGCGGAGCAGTATCTCGGCTAGGGAATGCGGAGGAAGTGGTCACGAAGGATTTCGACACGGAGGCGCGGTCTGAGATTGCGGTTCCATTCTCCTGGAGAACGGGAGGGGAAACCTGCGAGAAGTTGCCCCAAATCTTTTTGACTCGCTTCCACACCTCTGATAGAGGGGTCTTCCTATTAAGTGAAGACACGTATGCCCGCCATGAAGAGCAGCGGGCGTGCTTCGAAATATACCGGAACCTAGCCCTAGCCTGACCTAATTCACCGACAGTGAAATCGTTCGGGCGTCGCTTATAGCAAATGTAGGCATAACGCTTTTTTGAGGCCCGCTTAATATTCTGCCGACCACCACGGGAGTGGTTTGCGTGAAATACTTCCAGACGTTCTAAAAATAGTAGTCAGGAAAATCTCACCGGCCTCATCTACCGACCTAAACTCCTCGACTGAGATAGAGAATTCAGTCATTTCCTGAAACGCACTCCACCGCACCCGCGCCAATCACCAGCGAGGTGGGTTCTCAGTTGATAGTTGCCTTTAAAATTCTATTTGAATGGGAAAGTGATCACTACCATGGAGTTCATCGACTATCTCTAAATCAAAATCATGCTGTGCCTTTGAAGAGCACAAAGATAGGTCAAGTCAAGAAAATGAAGCGGTTCTCGGGCAGGGATGGGTAAACTCATCCACAATTAGAACACCTATCTTCTCTGAATGAGGAGCCCCGACGTTATCAAGGCTCCACCCTGTGCACTGTTGGTCTAGGTCGGGGGCTCCGCACCCGGTGGAGCAGAGAAGCCGGATGTGCCGATCTTGGCTTGGTTGCTTGCTAAAGTGGCAGTAGATCCATCCGTCCCCGCAGCCCCCCGCGGATAGAGAGGAGCCCCGAGTATTCTTTGTCTTTTTGGTCTTGGTCTTTTTATTTTTTGGAAAGGCAACACCTACTTCTTTCTCAGATTCAACTTTAGTTGAAGATGCTAGATTTTGCTTATTGGTCTGAGCTTAAAAAGCTTCCCTAGATTGAAGCAATTTAGAAACTGCAGACGAAGTTTCAATAATTAGCTTAACTGAGGGATAATTGCCCTAAAGTTTTTGGCATAATTCTTTTAAGAAGGGTAATAATAATTTAGATCAAACTATATTTCTCATTAGCTGCTCTTTACTGAAAAATCCAAACTACACTTCTCTAACTCAGCCAATTTTGATTTTAAATGGGAAATGAACTCCATGTTGGACTCCAAAATGGAAAATGGTTTCTACTTAACTATACCAATTCAAGTTTCATTGATTAGAATGTTCTTATCAAACAATTCCTCCTCTAACAAAAAATATGCTACCACAAAATTTTTATTGTCTACTGGAAGGTTTTCCTTTAAAGCCAGAGCTCTTCCTTGAACATAAGTTTGAGATACACTAATTTTAGAGAAGTTATGACATCTGGAATACCTTTAACGCATTTTCAAACCTGGACTTAAACCGGAAAAAGGAGAAAGAATTCTTATTGTTTCCACAAAATTTGGTTATTTTAAGTTCAGGTAGTTTGAGATCAAAGAGAGAGCCATTTGGTAATTTATCCTGATTATAACACCACTCACAACTAGGTGTTTTAGAGGGTAAACTTCCTTCCTCCAAAAGGAATGTGAGAAACAATTTTATCATTATAGTGTGGGTGTGATAGAACGGGTTAAGGCCGCGTTAATTTCAACCACTATCACATGTTATATTAAAACCACGATGCTACCCACGTGCATCTTCGCTTTGAAGCTGGGCGCCTTATCGCAGCCACCTTAGGCAATGTTTAAACAAGGAGGTTTATCTTCACCCGTTCGCCCCATTGCGCCGACCTGGCCAGATTGAGTTAGGCTTATGGGCAGATAAGGCATTGTTCCCAGGCTCAACTGTGTATTCCCTCGAAGCTCCCACTCCATTGTCCCCTACGCTGAGGGAGTATCTCGACTATTTAGATGTAAACTTTACCACTAAGATCAGATTAGAGATCCCGATTTTCGTCGCGCAACATCACCTCGACCCTCTCTCACCTTGTGCGCCAAGGGACCTTGACCTCGAGATCCACCATCACTTGTCCAGAAGAAGGAAATAATCCCTTGCTTACCAAGGTTTGAGCCTTCATGATGCCGAGTCCACAAGGCTTCCCCCTTGTTGTACAGAAAGAGAACAACATTAGAACAGCCATTGTTCGTTCGAGCCCGTTGACAAGAAACGGTTCTCACCCTTTCTCCTTTTGTTCAGAAAGAGAACAACGTAGAACAGCAATTGTTCGTTTGAGCCCGTTCGCCAAGAAATGGTTCTCACCCTTCCCCTGTTGTTCAGAAAGAGAACA
The DNA here is from genome assembly GCA_963969495.1 of Ceratothoa steindachneri. Lineage (NCBI taxonomy): Eukaryota > Metazoa > Arthropoda > Malacostraca > Isopoda > Cymothoidae > Ceratothoa > Ceratothoa steindachneri. The sequence continues at coordinate 140,547,196 of OZ018328.1, read as the reverse complement.
ACGTTAGAACAGCCATTGTTCGTTGAGCCCGTTGACAAGAAACGGTTCTCACCCTTCCCCTGTTGTTCAGAAAGAGAACAACGTTAGAACAGCCATTGTTCGTTCGAGCCCGTTGACAAGAAATGGTTCTTACCCCTTCCCCTGTTGTTCAGAAAGAGAACAACGTTAGAACAGCCATTGTTCGTTCGAGCCCGTTCGCCAAGGAACGGTTCTCACCATTCCCCTTTGTTGTTTAGAAGAGAACAACATTAGAACAGCCATTGTTCTCAAACCCGTAGACAAGAGACGGTTCTCCCCATCCTTGTTGTTCAGAAGAGAACAACGTAGAACAGCCATTGTTCTTCAAGCCGTTCGTCGAGAAACGGTTCTCATTCCCAAGACGCTACGTCAGGATCATTTTATTCCCCCTCCTTCGGCTGGAACGTGCCAGCGGATCGAAAATTCCTTCACGTCACCTTCCTCTGCACAACAAGTATAAATTACGTAAGCCGAACGTTACCTTTGAGTATTTAACCCTTTTGTCAATTCTATCCTGTGCTTTAAATGGTTTAGGAAACCATCCCATTCCTTTAACTTTATATTTGTTTTACCTTTTTAAATCTTTTAATCCTCGGATTAACTCGATTTCTCACGACCCTTTCCAATTCTCTGTATATGTCAATATTTTCCGTTTTGTGTGTTGTTGATAGTTATTATTAATAAAACTCTATTTTATTAATGATAGCAATATTATTATTCTTGAGCTCAGTTCCACTTCTTAAGCATATCGAAGATACATAATATCGGCCAGCCAGACATCCACGCACTCTAAAGATAATTAAATAAGTTCCCTCAACGAATAGTTATATATGGTATATCGTAGAGAGTCCATTCTACGACAGTGTGTCTTTACTAACTTGTATGGTAAAACCTTCATCAATTATAAGGAGGAAATGCGTTTTCTGACACTTTTAAAAAGGCAAGGAAATATTAGAAATCGGAAATAACCGCTTGTAAATAAGGCACATTTAATAGGGACCTATATTTTAACAACTCTAAGTTCCATTTCTATTTTTTCCAGGAAGGATATTTTGTAAACCAAACACATCAGTTTGACAATAAACACAATAAAACAATGTAAATATAGAAGAATGACCCAACCAATAACTTAATGAATAATATGTGACAGAAAATTGCTTGGTCAAAAACGAAGAGGCTTAATATCCCAATTTAAGGAGAAATAATTTCTTCAAATTGAATCAAGTTTCGACTTTATTGAATTTTAACTTACAGAATTGAAAACAAACGACCACTCTCACCTTAAAGAAAAATACAGTTGTTCCTCAAAATAAGACTCTGCCGTCGAAACTTTTCCCTTGTTTAATTATAGGAGACGAAAGTATCAGTCTGTAGTTGATTAGTAATCGGTAGCCAACTTTCTTAGTTAGTGTTCGTGCTAATACTGACTCCCGTGTATCGCCGGTACTCCTACTAATGGTCGGAGCGTCGTTCTTCTGCCTTGGTGAGGTAATATATGAATAATTAATATTATCCAAACTCTTTGTAAGACCTAATGGCTTGTGATTTTCTTTAGCTCCATTGTTGCAGCTGAAATAGATAAACTATTTGTTAAACCTTCAATAATAGAAACACAATCATGGAAATTAGATCAGTTTATCGTGAAAGGTCAATCCGTGAAACTAGCTTTCAGAGATAACTCAGGATAAAATCTACTACGGGAACAACAATATTACCGTGCACATACTGCTTGTTTCATTTTATATAATATGCACTCTTTCAATATCTCCAAGCGGAAAGCAACGAAATATCGCAACCAAATTTACTGGGACATATCTATTACCAATCGATAGATTTTCTAATAATAATTTAAAAGTAAACTCGATAAATACTAATGTTACTTTATTCTAAACTATTATTTTTAGAAACTTTAGTTTACCTTCGCCTTCATTCTCATTTCAGTTCCTCTAATTTTGGGGAGAAGGTATGAACATTCTTGAAGGTTTTAGGCAAACCCTCTTGAAACTGAAAAGTAGAGAGACGTTCAGAGCACTGAAAGAAGTATAAATACGCCCAGTTAATTGCTAAAATATCCTTATCTATAAATATAAATAAATATATTTAATTTGAACAATGAAAAACATTATTAATACTTTATGGTAGTCCTTCAGTATCTTTTAGAGCTGCAACTCACGTAGGCATAGGCTTTATAATTTATGAGATAACAGCGTGTGGTATATCCGATCATGCAGTGAATGTCAAGGAAGTTATGACTACGCTCACTGCTTATATTCTTCTATAGAATGTTCCTCGTCTTCCATAGTCTGAAAAATCGGTAGAAAAGTGATAACTTTTGCTGATTTTTGTCCCGGTAGAGAAACCAGTTTCCTTTTTCATTTGTGGCTTTTCCGAAATCTTGTGGAAATCCATGCATTCTAACGGTCCCATCTATGGGAACAGGGCCCCAAAGGGCTTTGATAATTATCTGTTCAATGAGACCAAACATAAGTCTCTATCTTCAATAGTATAGCCGCGAGGATTTTTTAGATCTTTTTTTAATTCCAGATTTGATAATTGAATTTTTGTTTGAGTTTAACTGTTAATTGGGTTCTTGCATTCTTGTTTGAGGTTGAGACAACTACCACCACCAATATTGCTAGGCCACCACTACTACTACTACATTACCTCCACCAACACTACCACTACTACTACACTACCTCCACTAACATTACTACGCCCGCACCCCTACTACTATACTTACGACATCATCATCACCCCTAAAACCATGACTACAACGCCACCACCACCACATCTACTACACTAACACTACTACTATACCACTACCACCATTACTACTATTATTCACCTATTCCACCAATATTACTACTACACCAACATCACTATTGATACACCATCCCTAACACTACTACCATTAATATTACACCACCACCATGACCATCACTATTACCACTATCACTACCACATCAATAATACTACACTACCACCACCATTATTAATATACCACGAACACCACGAGTACTACACTACCACCACCACCGAGACAGATATATATATATATATATATATATATATATATATATATATATAGAGAGAGAGAGAGAGAGAGAGAGAGAGAGAGAGAGAGAGAGAGAAAGAGAGAGAGAGAGAGAAAAAGAAACAAAGCAAACACACAAGAAAAATGCAAGAAAGCAAACGGTTCCATTTTTTGGCCGATTTTTCACTCGGCGACAGCCGCTTTACTGTAAAGGTTAGACATCGGAAGGTCATCCTAGCTTGATTGATATTCCGAAGCCTAAGCTTTCTTATAGAGGACATGGAACCTTCTATAGGAGACTATACGTAATGGGAGATTTTATTTGTTTGTTTACATCAACCGCAACAATTGTGGTAATATTATCTATTTTGGAACATCTTTTGCATATCACTTTCAGGAATTTTAAACGACTTACTGTTTTAGGACTTTTCGGGTAAAGTCATCTCAGGGAACGGAATCAGCCAAGGAAGTCTTGAAGCTGCCTTGTTTCTCGAATTCAGGTATAAAAATAAACAAAAGTGTAATACTGAAAGTTTCTCGGGAACAAAACACTCGATTGATAACATTGCAAAACAATGAAAAAACCCCAGCAAATGTCAATAACTTTTTCTGTCTATTTTTGCCACCCTGCAGTTTCTCGTATATTACCATATTACTGAATTTAAATACACTGATGGCTCGATGTGGATTGGATGTAAATAGGAATGGGCCGAAACTGACAACTCTGAGTTATAAACGGATTTTAATATAATTTTAATGGGATGTTCCTAAGCTATTTGGTAACCTAACTTATGAAATTTCGGAAAGTATAGTAAATAGTCTTTTAGTTTATGGGTCCAAATACCCAGAATGAGATGTGGGTATTCAAAAGATGTATCAATTAAAAAGATCAAAATAAATAATATGTTGTATTTCCACTATTTCTGTATCTGATCACACGTTTCATGAATATTAATTTAAATTTGCTTTTCCTGACTAAATTTAAATTAGTTCGTGTTTTATTGTAATATTGTGTAAATATTAAGGATGTAAGTCATTAGTTTAAACAAAATATACAAAATAATCACATGAAACTCATTATATATAGCTTTTATTTGTTATTTTTTAGTTTCTTAGAAAAATTCGAGAGATATAAATATATCTTAATTAAAATTGGGATGCCTTTCTTTAGTTTTTTTTCCTCCTTCCAAGTGTTAATCTCCTAAATTGTTCTGCTTTTGCGCTCTCGTGTCACTAGTAACTTTCTCGTTTGGCTACTAAGATTTTATACTTTATAGACACTTTATTCACCTCCCTTAATTTCATTAAATTTTGAACCCCTTTTATTCGTATTTCTTTCGCCAATTGATGATCTTTTAACCTATTAGATTAGGTTTTTTGTCGAAGAATATATGAAATAATTACTTTATTCCTAGTCCTAGTTATCATTTACTCCTAGTATACACGTCGCAAGATTTGCACGCACCTTTTAAAATATGGTAAATACCTCTTCATCGTTTTTTTTTTTTCTGTAAACATATCTTTTACATTCTGAATCGTATGTATGAGTTTTGGATCGTCATTCTATTGAATGTACTCTGAACAAAATGTACAAAAATTCTAATCACTGCGGCCGAATATGACCGAATCGCATCCTGTCATTATCACCGCAAAAGAACATATTCCAGACGCCACTAAAGCCTGATACACCATATTATTTTAATCGTTAACATGAAAGACATTGCGAAATATATACGCATTTTAAAAATAATAAATTAAGGTTAAGTATGATTCAGTTGAGTACATTTTTTTGAGATATGGTCAGAGCAAAATGAATGAAAAATGACTAGATATCCGTGCTTTGAAATATGAAGGAATTAAATAGTGCATAAAATAGCAAAAATAGATGAAAAATGGGTTAGAAATGATGTATCTAGCAGCATTAACTAATTAAAAAGTTCCAGAATTCCAACCTTGTGAGTTTTCAACGGAGTTATTGAAAGTTAAGCAAAGTGAAATTAAACTAATGCATTTTTATTTACAAATTCATTTTATTGACAGTTAAATATAATTACACGTGCAAATGTGAAAGATTTAAGCAACCAGCTGTCAAAAGCTTTCATCACCCAAATATTTAAGTTTGAGGATAAATATGTAATAGCTCCGTTTAGATGATCTCTCTCAATATTATGAGAAATAATTCAGAGAAATATCAGTGAGCAAATAGTCATAAAAATGACATCATATCATAAGGACGATGTCACATATCCAACAATCCCAATAAGTATCAAAATTGTCCTAATCAAATGGAGGTAATTGAAAATGTTTATGAATGCAACATATGAAAGAATTTTCAAAAAGCCTAAATTTCATCAATTTTGAAAAAAGATTTATGAAACAATATTTTTACAGCAGCTATAATAAGAGCATCTTTATTTTCCTCGAAAAGGAAATAACAGAATAAACTAATTCAAGAAAAATTAAGAACTTCCTCATCACAGATATGAAAGAGCAGATCATTATCTCAGTGTTCTCAACCTATTATTGAAAGTTAAGAAAAGAGAAATTAAATGAATAGATTTTCATCACACCTTATAATCTTGATAATTAAAGATAAATTCAAACAAACGCGTGAAAAGTTTCAAGATTTTGCTGCTTAACATAATATGCACTAGTTTCATTTACTTGCCCTTTCAATTTTATCGCTTTTTCATTTCAGGGCACTCTTCTTTGATCCTGAACTACACAACAATCATCTTTCATCAATCTATGTGTAACGCCCTTCAAAGGTTTCTTATACAGATGCATATTAAACTGGGAGAGAAGACGTAGACCCAGTTAACTATAAATTTCACTTGATATTTGGCATTCAAAGACAGATCTTGATCTTCAACGGATAAATTGAAAAAGCACCAAAACTACTTGGTACTCACCGAGAGACACAGCAGACAAAGTGACGTTAGTCGTCCTCTTCTATTGTAGGTTGTCACTCCCATGAGACTTGCCTACTCAGATGTTACATAATCCTCTCAGGTCAGTTGGTAGATACGTTTCTCTTCTTAGGTATGATGTATTGATTGACTCATAACATAGAAATACATTTAAGGGCAGGTAATAACTAGGCACATAAGATTGATGGCTAACTCAATAATATAATCCTATAATAAGATAAATGATTAGTGTGGCATCTCAACATTATACTACTTATACATTCCTAACATAAATTTTCATATTTCCTTTTGAGATACCGGCTTCGTACATGTTTGTAAGACGCCTGGCTAGTTCCCTTTCAGCATAAAGTAAGAAGAAGTACTAAGACAGCATACCTTGAAATTATTAATGGTGTCTATTTGTTGTTATTATAGTTGTTCTTGATTTCATAAAATATGCTCTATTTTTTATTCAAAGATGTCCTTCTATACATATATCAATTATAACCATTTGATTAGTCTCCCCTCCTGCGTTTTATTTTCCTTGTATTTTTATTTTTCCTTCAGTATTTTCAGTTAATTTTCTGTCATACTTTGCTTTGATAACATACATTAGTTACAGCCAATTAAACTAAAGTTAAAGGTGAAAATTTGAGGGTAAATCCTTTCAAGTCAAATCTGTTAACTGTCCTTTTAAATCTTCATGCATTTTGCTAACTTTAAATGCTTTTGTTAGTTTTTGCCTTTTGATTTAATATAATAAGCCTGTCTGTTAAATGATTCTCTGGGAGCTGATTGGCTCTTTGAACTGACAGAATGAAAACATCAGTATTTCTGCTCAAAATCCTTCAGTCATCTTCGACATGGAGAAGAGGGAAAGCGAGTATTTCGTGCAGCCTTTTATTTCTGATTTATTTCGAACATGTATTTTGGTTTTCACAGAGATATGTATAATATCTTAGTATAAAAATGATAGGATATTTATGAAGTGAATCACTGCAGCTATGTAAAGTAAGCGTGAATCCCGCATTTAACATTTTGACTAAGAAATACATGTAATATATTCTGGCAAGGATGTAAAAAAGACGACTACAAAATTCTAATATTTAAGTAATTTCCACCTATCGATGTTTAGTGGAGGAGTTTGTTAGGATATGTTTTCTTAGTTATTGTTGCGGTAATTAACGTGGCATAAATTCATTGTTTTCTACAAAACAACAAACACCGAGGGCATAAATTTATCAGAAGGGGTTTAGGGTGTGCGAATGTATGAAGTTAGGGATAGTCAAAATGACGATGTAGGAAGGTACAGTTTTATTATTTTATAATCTATGAACCTTCCCTCACCCCGACAAACGAAAATAAAAGCACATGTTTGTCAGTAGAAGAGTGTGTTGAGTGGTGCAGTTATGGCAAGTGAATTGTATGGAAGATGCCTGGAAAGGGGACTAATTGCTGCCTTCGGAAACGCAGGGTTGAGGAGAGGGGGAAGGGAGCGCCACTCAGCAAGATATCTGTCATGAGTTTGGGCAAGTTCTGGAGAGTTGTGCTGTAACGTTACTCCGAGCACCGAGTAGTCACCTCTATAAAATATTCTTGCACACAAACTTTCTTTTATCGATTTTAAGTTCCTCTAACCACCACTTTGAGATCCTCTTATCACTAATCTCTAGCGAATATGCCCTCGTTTATTATGAACATCAATATAATGCAGAAAGAGATGTGAAGGCAAACAATCCAGGTGTTATACAATTAATATATATATATATATATATATATATATATATATATATATATATTTGGGGTGAAGCAAATATTTGTACAACCGAAATATTTGCTATTGATGAGCTTAGTACTGTAACCCAAATTAAATCGTATAAAAAGCGATGAAGATTAGAATAACGTGCACTAGTTAGGAATTAACAAAGTCCCCAAACTTTAAATGAAATCACATTAAAATTTAAACTATTCAAATTCGGTAGGAAAAAACAGAGTTGTACATTAGAAGTATTAATTATGAACATTTAGGGAAATACTGTTTGGATGAATAGTCAGGAATATTCGAAAATATTCAACTAATGTTTTGAAAAGTTATGAAGTTTGAAACTTAGCTAAATATAGAGTTTTGATGCAGCAAGATTGTTACTATAGAGAAACGAATTAAATCTGTATTGATTGTAGGAATGGAATTGTTAACATTTACAATGAAGAGCTGGGTTACCTAGATATATCGAAGTGGCTAACTATTCCGTTAGTACTATTGGTTTTCATATTTTTAAATTGAAAATAAAATGGTAGCACTGTGCAAAATTTTCCCAAACGTGGCGCTCCCCATAAAATCTTAGCCGAAGCTTCGAGAGAGATCGTTAAAAGAGTTAAGGCGAACCCTATGGCAACAAGGCAAGAGATCCAAGGAGAACTGCTCATTGAAATCAATTTGGTATCGAAAAGAACAATCACTAAGGAACTGCACCGTAATATTCTAAATCTTAACAACCAAGAACACCCCGATTCAATAGATAAATGGTACGGGAGCACATCATGTGATGGATGAAAATGAATGAAGCAAAATATCATAGAATTTCATATAAAAATTTGCTAAGTTGTATCCAAGTTAAAATTTGGAGATGACTGGTTGTTCCAACAATATAATGACCCAAAGCACACTGCCTGACTGGGGATTGTTTTTTCAGAATAATGTGAGAGTGCCGCAGTACCTTTGACACTCACATTTTTAAACCCTTTAGAAAAATAATGGCGAAAATTAAAATATCAGATTCACTTGAGGGATCGCAGAATCATAGCCTAGTTGAATTGGGTATGAAAAGAGTAGTGAACAAAAATACCGACACAAACATGTAAAACACTAGTCGCAAACTAGAAAAAAGGTGTACTTGAATTTATTGCTAGCAATGGTTATGAAACCAAATACTAAGTTAAAGAAATACATCCTCACTTATACATTTTTCAATACCTAATTTAAATTTTAATATATTTTACTTGAGGTTTTGGTTGGTTAATTTTAAAGTAATGTTCTTAATTCTACTCCCTAAATTGTATAACTTTTAAGTTATTTGGATAAATGTAAGGTTATTAATGACCACTTTTTCGAGTGTAGGACTATCTGTTTTACCCGCTGTATATATATAGAGCGTGTTCCTAAAATCTTATCATCAACTGTTAATATTGTTTTAATATTCTATTTCAGATGGCAGACACGAGGTCCTACAGTTGGGAAGAGAGGCTGACTGCAAGTGTATTGGTATATGATCGTGTGCATTCCGGCAAGAGCATGGGGGTGTGCAACATGACTTCACTGCAAGATTCGGTAAACTAGCCCCTCCGAAGTTGACGATATTGCCATCAGAACATAAACTGTTTCTGACAGGATCAATTAAGGACAGACCGATGACAGGACAAAAATCAACGCGAAGGGACACATGTGCAGTGATGGAGGAATGATTGCTACGATCACACTCGAATTCATTGCAAAAAATTATAGAGTACGGCCTTGAGAGATATATGAGGAAAATTTGTAGAGGGAGAGAACTCGGATGGACCGAGGAATGAAGAAGAAGAAGCTAAGTAAGTTAGGATTTCGAGGTAGCCGCAAATTCCTCACATCATGGCGGCCGGAAAACCAAATTGCCGCGGCCCCTAGAGGTTGGAAAAGAGTTTAGTCGAGAAAGGGTTGAAGATAGGAGAACTAAAGATAAGTAGATATGGATAGCCCAATTGGAATATTCTGGAGTTTGGAAAAGGGTTGTGAACAACTCATTTGAATTCCAGTTTAGTAAGTTTGATGGTGTTTCCTATGGCAGTTTGGGTTATTCTAAGTTTCGTTCTCATTACAGCTCTCTCCCTCTCTAAGTTTTTTCTTCATATGTTGCTCGCATTTTACACGTAATCTTTCTCTCTTGTTTGAAAAGACCTTAGTTGCTTGGATCATTTTACTTCATTTGTTCAAATAAAACAGTGTTGCATCCTCGTTTTCCGATTTATTTCAATGTGTTTGGATGTCAACAGCCTTCTGTCATTATAATTGTTACAACAATGAAATTTATTACACATAAAAGCACATTCTCCCGCTTTCTATTATTTATTTCCTTTCATTTAATGCACACATTTCCCGTAACAACCTCTCGACTTTGGACGGTATATATACCTTCAATATATCATCGCACTTTCTATATTCGCTAGATGCTTGTAGATCTTGTCATCGCAACTTCTCTGCAAAGTTGACCTCGCTGCGTTTCGTTTCTTAGTTTACAAAAAATAAAACACAATCCTTTCATAAAAACTCAGCTCCTCTTTGGTCAGTTCTCTATAGACTTTCTTTATTCCGATAAGAGTTTGGGTCTATGAAGAAGAAATAATTATCAGCTTAGAATTATTCTATTAGTTAAGTAAGGTATCATTTGATTTTTAATTTTCGCCTGAGATATATTGCAGTTTTTATTTAAAAAATGTCTTTAGTACTTTGTGAATCAAGTATTCTAACCTGGTTCAGTCAACTGGTTCACAAGTTTTTGCATCAGAATTTGAATATATGAATGGATAGCTAAATATGTTATAAGAGCACGGTAGCTAAACAAAGCTTAGAGCTCGGTGTATTTTAGAGCTTTACTCTTAGGAATTTTTCTCAGAGTATAATAAAGTTAATTATATTATTACCCCATATTGGATAGAGAATTGATAGGCTTGCAGCCCAGTGTGGGAAGATTCTACTGGGTTAGTGACTTGGGGTTCCCAATCTTTGATGTTAACTGAAATACTGCTATCCATCAGCATTTATTTTGCAACTATCGGCACAATCCAAAACTCAACATAAAGCCATGCTTTTGTTGTTTTTCTCTTCTAGGTTTAGAAAATAATGAGACTGAAACTTACCAGAGAGTCATTTTGACTTCCTGTAACTTCAATATTTGACACACCCTACACACCTTTTAGTACGGGAACAGCAATATTACTGCGCATATAATTGCTTGTTTCATTTAAACTTCACTTACTAAATATTGATTGGTGGAAATGACCTATATATATAAGAATACAAACGCTTCATTTTACATCTTTGCTAGAAAGGACATTATCAGTACGTCCTTGTTAGAGTTGTTAAACGCAGATGTAGCACAAGTTGTACATAAAGAGGCGACCATTACAAATGTTCACAAAATTAGTAGGAATCATTTTCTTAAATGATCTATCTATAAAATAAATTATCATTATTCACAAGATTCAGAGTGGTACTTTAAAGGTGAAGGCAAACAAAACAAAGAGCTCTACTTAAGGCCAATACCTCTCAATTGTCCGATGCAAGAATATTCAAAGAGTTATTATTCTCGTTTAAAATTAATGCCAGATGCTTGTTAATAAATCAACGTTTAGCAAACTAAAGAAATATTGGATAGCTTTATAATATTAAGGAGGTAATCTTAATCCTTTTAATCATGATTAGATTTGGGTTAGTAGCAGTTCGAGAGAAGTTATCCCTTCTTCCAATAAAACGTGGTCTCTCCTTATTAATATGCATAACTTGTGATCAGATCTCCTAGTAGAATCATATCGTCAGTGTATTATTAAGCCAATTCTCCAAGTACGCTGAGGAGTATCTCGACATTTCCATAATTGAATATGTCAGAACTTAGACGATAAAATTTAAAGTAAAGAGTTGGTCTTTAATTTAAAGGATAAAATGTGCTGATAATTTGGATATCTAAACCAATGTTTCACAATTTCCTGATACTAACACAAATCACTAGTTAAAAACTCATAAATTTAGTCTCTCGCTCCATACTAACTGCCTTGTGAAAATTATGCAGAAATAAGTACAGGGGGGAATTTAATATAATTAACTAAACTTATTAATTTAGATGATTTGGGGAAAGTTTTCTTTTTGATTATTTGACTCTGTGAATTAAGCTACTAAAGATAACCAAAGAGCACCTTTTATATAAAAAGGGCTAAGAATACATCTCGAATAAAAGAAAAGAACGTTATTAAACACCAGAGAAGAGAAAGTCGAATTTTCTCAGTAAACAGAATCGAATAGCTAAACACCAAATATATAGTGTTGCAATGCTTATAGATGCCTTGCAGCAAACTTGCCTAGATTTTTCTCCCGTCCGTAATAAAAACAGACCTCCTACTTGTGGATTATTTGGCTAATTCTTGCATTTACTACTATTTCTAAATGAAATTTCACTACGGTGTTGTTCAAAATATTATAGCTGCCACGCAGACTTATAAACATAAGAAAGAAAATGAATCCCATTAATTTAATATATAACAAAGCCAGGCTTTCGGAACAGTAACATCGATAAGAAAAAATTCAACTAGATTCCAAATAGAGAGAGCCAATCAGAAACCTTGACAAGACTGCCATTAAGAGTATTTTAAAATTAGTTAAAAACCTATAACTATCTGGCTTATATATATTTAGCTAATAAAAATATAAAGACCTTGCATATGATATCAATCACTTATTGGCCTGAAATCTTTTGGGGGAACTGAGACCACCTTTAGCGAGTAAAGCGAGAAAAAATATAGAGCACTAATTCATTTAAATATATTACATGGTAGTTTTAAAATATAAGTTAAATAGCATATATATTAATTTCTTTAAATTTTTAACAAGTGTTTCTGGAATATGGAACGGATTGCGTTAGTCATCTTCAAAGTTTGTGAACCAAAAGGGGGTAACGACCAAAGGTGAAAAGGTTTATTGGCCGTGGATTAAATATATCGTGGATTTACTTACTCTTTCTTTAGAAAGAAACCTTTCTAGTTGTTTGTCCTTGTTCCCTTATAAAACAATTCAAGTGTGCGTTGTGCGATGTAACCTAAATCGACTCAACGATCCAGACCCTTTATTCCAGAGATAAAAAGCACGCTGGGTCATGTAGAACAGTTTGCCTGCTGACAAACCAGAATGGTCTACGATAATACTCCATGTAGTAACTTGCAATTCTCAAGGAAAGATCGACCAATTCTCATCAAGTTCTTTTCTTAATAACTTTTATGACTCTCCCCCTCCTCCTCCAAGGAGCAGATTTAATTTACCTTGGTAGTTGTTTGTTATTTGTTAAATGCTTCCCTATTTATCATACCTTTTATATCTAAAAGATATAAATGTCTTATTAAACAATATAGACATATAATATTTACCTAAATTGGTAGTATTTATGTTATTTCTAGTATCTTGATGAATGGGATGGTCACGGGAAACGTTGGTGTATTAAAAACTAGAAGAATACATGTTTTCTCTTGCCCTGGTTCTCTTTTATATTTCTTACGTTGCCACGCAAGCCCTCAAGGTTGAAGAGGCCTATGATACGTACCATGTCAGTGTTTTAAATATATTTCTTGCCAAATATGTAATAATTTAGAAAGGATTAAGCACGGAACAATATTATTTACAATCATAACAATATCCTTCTTGTTTTGTTGCCTATCACAGTACAATGTTTATATTTAACAATAATCCTCGTATTTATACAAAAATGCTTATGTTTAATATTTATATTTTCTTAAGATTTATAACTCACTATTTCGTTTTTATCGCAATCTTAACGATTCACTTACATTTGGGTTATCTTATTGACATATTACTTTAATTTACCACTTGAATTCTTATTATTATATATGTACATATGTATATAGAATTTTCTTAGTCAATTTATTTTAATCACTTTTTAATTTAGTTATTTAACCACTTTTATTCACTTTTGTTACTTTAATCACAATTGCAAATTTAATTATTTGTCTATTTTAGAAGTTTTTTGGCCATATTTAATGATTTTGAATTTATACATGTTCACTTTATGGATGCATGATGCTGGGATGAACATAGCACCATCTATCAATAGCTCTTCTACTTCTTTCATAGAATACAGTCCGCCGAAGGTCCACTTGTTCCTTCTCATAAGAATTTCTTGAAACAGTTGTTTGGCGTCATTTTTTGATGGCTTGAACACGGGTAAATTGAAGACCTTGAAGGCCACGTCTTCCACGTCGAAGAGGTATCCTTTTTTCAGGATATCCTCCTATTATGTGATCGATACTCATTGGTGTTGTTCCTCTTCTTCTTCTCCTTCTGTGGTTTAGTAATCCTGTCTTCTTGTTCTGTTTTCTTCCTTTTCTTTCCTCTTTGGCAAATTTCCAAAGATTACCATTGCCATGACTTTATTGCCTTTATTTAACATTACTCTCTTCGGGGTAGTACCTAATTATTCATATGGTGTTGATTTTTGGAGCCGCTGCTTCGACGTATGTTTTTAACCTTTCCTCCTTTTCTGCTTGGTCCGTTTCATTCTTTGACCGGATCGCTTCTTTGCGGACGAGCCACATCATCGACAGGGCCCTATGGTCTTCTCCGCAGTTAATTCATTTCGGCTTCTCGGAAGCTCACTCCATCCATTCATGTCTAGACTTGTAGCAGATGGAGCAGGTCGTATGTTGTTTGACAGCGAAACATTTAAAGTAGTATTCTAGGCCAATGAACTCTTCTGCTTCAATTTACTCCGGTGCGACTCGAAGGTAGAAGCCCAGAAAGACTGCCTTCTTTACTCTCTGGGTCATCTTGATACTTGAAAAGCCATCTTAACAATGTTTTGGGCTTTGTCGAGCTTCTCGACTTTTGTTATATTAACCGATTTTTGTTTCCTTCTCAGCTCAAGTTTAAACTCTTCAGAAGTTATTGGTGAAAAACATATGATATTATCCATGCTTTCCTTAATTAATGAAAGGAAAGGAACACGTGAGACTATAAGGGGTATTTTAAATAATCAGGTTGAGATGGCTGAAAAAAAATTATAGATAAGAATAAAGATTAAGTGAAAGAGGAGTAAAATTTTGAAATAAAAACCTCTAACCTCAATACTGGGTCAGAACAAAAAAAGAAAATTCTCCAAGAGCAAAGTTCTCCCTAGTGCATATGATAAAAACATAATAAAACATTTACACTACTCATTTCAAAGCCGAATGCTCTCATTTAGTGCTTATATACTTTGACGGAAGAGATGGGTCTTTAGGGTGCTGTGGAAAGTACTAAGATATCCCAAAGAGCAAATTGTAGCGGTCAGTTCTTTCCGTTTTTTTTGACGTAAATCTTGAATCACTGTTCTTGCATGAAGCATAAAAGACTACATGGTACATGCGAATAGAGAGATAGCGTGAACAAATGATCCTCTGTAGTTAGAAGAGGTTTAGTGAAAAATAGAAAAATACTGGAAAGAACTGAGAGCTTTATTAAAACAAATGTAACTGAGTGTATCCTTACGGACGAGGAGGAAATAGATAGGCAGGGTGAAATTATTTGAACAATAGCGTTAAACGAGAAAATATTGTCTGATAAAGCAAAACACGGACTGGATGGATATGAACAAGTTCCTGGGGTTGAGAGTGGAACGAGGGGAGTCCAGTGAAATCAGTATGATAATAATGGGGGCTGATGAGACTTACAGATAATAAATATACGAGCTATGATTAAAATCTGACTAGTGAAGGTAATGCTTTTGATAAGGTTTATAAATGTGACTATATTTCATTTAGAAATTGCCCTGACATAGTCTTGAAACATTATTTCGATAGTCCAACTTCAAATCAAATAATATAAAATTACATCACATTCTCGTACAAGTTGGTGATGCATGACTTATAAAAGATTTCCTTCACTTAAAAGTTGGTTCCTGTTATTAAAACTACTTGGACATAAAAACATGAATTAGATGTGCTAAAATATTATATTCGTTTTCTCAATCATTAAATAACCGAAATTCAGGTATTGATACATTAAATTTGCAAATTGCCAAACTAGCAAAATTCTCCTAAATTATTTTACAACATTCTCACCAATTATAAATATTCTCTATAAATCAAAAGTGTATAAAATATTATTAATATCCAAATTAAACTGCCTTGAATTAGCTATGAAACATTGAATGTGTTACAACATGTGTTAGCACAGTCTAACGAAGTTATATCAAGACTAGTCCAAGGTAACAAGGAACTAAATCTATTTTAGTAGGACCAACTATAGTGTAAAAAATTCCAATTGATCATTGGCATCATTATAATTATTATATGATAATTCATTGGATAAAAAAATAATGATAACCCTGTACAACAATGAACAAAAACAGAAAGGAAAATAACCTTTTCTAGTGGTATTTTTGCGTAAATCATAAATATAACATCCGTCTCATTCTTCCACCATCCAGTTTCTCGTAAATTACGATCATAAATACATTTAATACACTAATGGTTCCATAGAGATTGAATTTAAACAGGTTTGTGCGGAAACTGACAACTTTAAAAGTTTATTAACTGATTTTGATACAATTTAATGAGATGCTCTTAATGTATTTTTCAACCGTATCTGTGAAATTTATCAAAGTGTACTCCATATATTTTTAGTTATATGGGTCGAAATCTGTGGTAACCTTATAAATGCTTCGTATTTTCACTTTCTTCTTTGATATTTGTTGGTGTTACTATTTATATGGTTTTCACATACTAGTGTTTTTTCTTTATAGGAGGCAGCTAAGATGCATACAAAAGGCAAGGATTATTCAGACAGTTTCTTTTATACATCTGGATTAGTTATATTAAGACAATACAAACGACAGTTGAATAAACATGTGAAGAAACTTTATGAGCTGCACTTTGGATGCAAAGTGACCAAGACAAACGCTGAGCACCTCCTATATGTGGTGCACAAGTTCTCTCTCTGCTTGGGTGAAAGGTAAAGGGCCTGACTTCCTGTTTTTACGTAGCAAAGGTGCGGAGGGAACCAAAGGACCATTCAACGGATTGCTACTTCCACTTAACAAATATTAAGGGTTGGTATTTAATGTGGTTTCTTAACTGATATTAAATTTATTTTCAAGAGAGTTATCAATTATTAAGATCAAAATTCATACTATTTTGTACTCCCACTATTTATGCAAGTGATCACAGCCAGTAATAGCCATTTCTAGTCTGATTTTATTTTATTTTACTGCAGGTTGCAACAAAAAAAAAGCCAGAAATCTATCATATATCAAGATCTTCAGTCTACTATTCGCCCAGTTCCACATTTAATTGCTATTCCTGTACCATAGCAACCCCTTGGTCTAATGATGAAACGAGCAATTCAGATGAGTTAGAATCTTAAGATATACCATATTTGGCACAGCTTGAATCTGCCAAGAAACCACACCTTATCACAGAACCGGAACTCAAAGATCTAGTTGGTGATTTAACACTTACTAAGCAACACAGTGAGCTCCTGGCTTCACGTTTGCAACAATGGAACCTGTTTGATGAATATGATTGAATTACACTATTTAGGAAGCGTTCTGAAGATCTACTGCAATTCCTCCCTTTTGCAAAAAACTTAAACTATTCAATGCCCTTGAGCAGACCTATAAACCAAGTCAGTGGAGTTTCCATAGATGCATCCCTTTACAGCATAAAAGCAGTTCTGTTCAACACTGGAACAGTATGCCTTCAGTTCCACTTGCTCACTCAGTCATTTTAAGATAGACATATAAGAACCTTGCTTTTATTCTAGACCGTATAAGTTACAAAGATCATGAGTGACTAATTTGTGAGGACTTGAAAGTAGTAGCTCTACTTACTGGGCTACAAACTGGTTACACCAGGTTTTTGTGCTTACTTTGAGAGTCGGAATAAGGGACAGATCAGAACATTTTGTCAAAAAAGAATGGTCACTACTGGAAACTATGAGACCTGGATGCCATAATGTAATTCATGAGCCACTACTTAAGAAGGAGAAAATGATTTTGCCAACACTGCCTATAAAACTAGGCCTAATGAAGCAATTAATCAAAGCAGTGGAACTCAACAAGCTATGTTTCCAGTACTACTCCAAAGCGATCTACCCTAAAATGAGTGATTCCAAGATTAACGAAGAAATATTCGTAGGCCCTCAGATTCGTCAACTAGTAGCTTATGAAGACTTCGAGGTAACAATGGATAAAACTGAGCTTGTGGCTTGGCATGCATTCAAAAATGTATGCAAACGACCTTTGGGAAAGCACCATTGAGCCCAGCGAGAGGGTATAGGGGAAGACTAATCAAGTGCTACTATGATCTTGGATTCAATATTTCACTGAAGATTCACTTTCTTCATTCTCATCTCTCCTTCTTCCCAGAGAATGCAAGAGATATGAGTGATGAGCATGGACAGAGGTTCCATCAAAATATAGGGTTATTGGAAAACAAGTATAATGAAAATGGTGTCCTACTACGATAGCTGACTTCTGCTGGAGCCTGAAGTGTGACACACCTGATACGTCTTACAAACGAAGAAGTAAATACTAAAATGTTGGTTAATACATTTTATTATGCTAAAATTCATGCTGATTCATTATTTATTCACGAATGGACACATTTAATCTGAGTTCGGGAGCAAAATATCTTGATGGCATCGTGGAAATCGGTTTAATTGCAGAATTATTAAATAGGCAATGTAGAAGAAAATTTTATGTAATAGGTTTTTTTTTAGCAAATTCAAATTTAGCATTCTAAACTTCATGCGATTTAAGTTTTTTTCTTGACATTGAAATTTGTTGTACAGTGAAATTATAATAATATTGAGTAGAACACGATTGTTGGAGAGTATGATAAAACTAAAGATAATAAAAATTAAAATAATAGTCGATAATATAGCAATAATGTAATAACGATATTGCATATCCTAAATAATATTTCTATATCTCAGTCAGATAAGAGACTTAAGAGCGATGGCCGGATTAGACCAAAACAACCGATGAGGACAAAGTTCCTGTATTCTTCATTCGACCTGAGTTCATAACGCCAACTCTACAGAAGTAGGTAGACGTTTACTGAATCGCTTTGTTAACCTCTAAAATATAATCTGTACATTGGTTTAGTTCCATAAAAAAGCAGAGTAATCACTTTAGGACAAAGTATAAAAATCAAAGCATTTACGAAACCATTCCCTAATTGTAGTAAGAATCAAGTTCGTATCTGAATACGTTTATCGAGAAATTTTTCTTGATCCGATTAAAGAGAAGCGGCCAGGGATCTTTTTAAATCCATTATCACTGAGGTGTTAAACTTGGCTAAAATCGTCAGTCCAATTGCAGTACATGTCTCGACAACAATTGAAATTTTAAAGTATTTTTGAGTGTGGCTTGGTGTGAGTCAATTTTCTGAGTGATAGTCACTTGAGCCTTCAAATTGAAACATTATTATATTATTGTATAGAGCTTGTCAAAAGAAACCTTTTTCGATGCCTATAATGCATTTATATGCAATTTAACGAGAATGATCAAGTTTTCTGGCTACTGAGGGAAATTAATTATTTATCTCTATTTCAATCAACTTGCACAAGCTGAACAAATTTTTTATTACTAAAATTTTCACCATGTTGTTGACATTATAGACTACTGTTTGCAAACTACCAACAAACTTTTCAAATAAAATAATTTTTTTTTGCCAATTTTGGCAGATTCAGTTGAAAATGTGGCATATTTTTTTTCCTCATTCTTGCGCTAGATGAAGATATAGTTATTCAATTCCAAGTTTTTCATGTATTAAATATAAATATAAATCATCATTATGAGTACTCCCGGAAAGTAAATTTCTTTCATATAAATACGTAGGGTATTACCTATATTTTGGATATTTTTAATGTATTTTTTCTCTTTTCAAGCTCCATGCGCACGCTAAATTATTGGTTGTACAGAAAAACCGTTTTAACACAAATTTTCTCTCAAATTGGCACCTTTGCCACACTACCCATCAACGAGATTCGAAAAAATTATAAAATCACCTAACTCTAATATATACTTTAAAGAGATGTTTTCTGAATTAAAATATTGGTAATTATGGAATACTCAGTCACCCACGCCCATGAAATTAGATGAGTCCATTTCTAGCTCCTTCCTGAATGGGCGGAGCATTGCATAAAAACAATGAACATAATATCACCAAATAACGTCTGGACCGTAGTTGAATTCAGACCCTGATGTGAATATTTCTAAATGATGGCTTCTCCCCCATACCTCCTTTAATGATGTGGGGCTTCAATCTCCACTCTCCCGATATTTGAAACATCTAGTAGTATGCACAATTGCATTAAATTGAAATTAAATGACATTAAATTAACTTAAGAATGAAGTTGTTTATTCTTTTACATGAACAAATATGTTATATTATATTGTTGATAGACTTAATTTGTATAATATTTGCTAATTAATACTCTGGCCTTATACGAAATTTTTAGGGATGCAAAATACTAAGAAATTGAACTATTAATAAAGTATGATGGACGAGCCTTCTTGATTTGTTTTAAGAATTCGGGCCATATTTATTGGCCTCATCATTGCTTTTATATTATTTCAATCTTAGTAACCGTACATATTGGTGACCATCACATAGTTCGAACTAGAATAGGAAACAAAATACCCGTCATTTGACCCGATTTTCTATTCCAATATTTTATAAAGAGCGATAATACAGCTTAAGAAAAAAGCGGTCTTTAGACCTCAATTTTCCATATGGACACCTTCAAGTTAAATATTTTACTGGTTGACATGAACCCATTGTTATATATCCTAAAATACATCAAAGGGCTCATTTTTTGACAATTTATTGAGTATTTTCTTCCATATTACAATATTCGTATAGGCGAGGCACGCCCGTTCAAACAGAATTAATCTTTAAAATTACTTATTAGTGATGTCTGAATACCACAGCGCCACGAACTATTTACCCTCTATCCATTTGGACTCACTCAGAAATTCACCGCTTTGCTTACAAACCTCTTTTAAAATCTTCTCATTCGATGATGTCGCCACTTGTTTTTATTGTTATTTAATTTCCAAAGTAATACTTCTCCTGAAGAATTAAATATTATTTAACCAAAAATAAAATAAAACTAACTTTGTCCACGATCATTAATGAGTTTGAAAAACAAACTATAGAAGCATAAAATATTTACGATGGCAAGAAAGCTTAAAATTTGAGTCTTTGGTCTTAAGTAAGATTACTTTTACTCATTGCTTCCGAGACCTAATGGAATATAACATGCTAAAGTGTCTTAAATTGGAAAGCACTAATCTGAATTTTTTTGTTTTGGATGATCAAATAATCATAGATATTGTTGGAAACATAAAAATGAATAACGTAGGTCAACATGCATCTTTTATGCTATGTTGTTGTAAATTGATTAGCAATATGTAATAATGTTTTCCTATAAAGGCAATAAGTAACGGTGACTCAAATTCGCCATCTATTTCCGTTATTTACGGTGAGCAAATTCTTTTGCCTAAATGTGTCAGCGTAATCCTTTTCATTATTCCTCTTCACCTATGATCACAAACATAGTAAATCGCAAGAACGCTTTTCCCTCTCCTTATTGATGTTACTTTCATCATACCATTTTAGTGTTCCATCGAAGTTAAAACACCAACGACGATGAGTTGCAGGGAAATTACACCTACTAAAAGAAGGTGTAATTCCCCTGCAAACAAAGGACCTTTCGCCAGCTGTCCTCAATTCTACACCCTATACCCCAGCCACAATACTTGGGGGATGACATGCAGTTTTATATCTTTCATACATTGTCTCTTCCCTATTCATGACTCTTTCATTTCATCTCCCTCCCTATTTTTCAGTTCTGCGTGAATCTACCCTCGTTGGTGTCCCGTTTTAAGTTTTAATGAAATAAAGCTACGATTGAAAGGAAAGGGCACATTGATGTTAAAAAATGGGCGATAGGGAATGAATGCATAGACAATCTGCCGTTAAATCTTTCTCTCTCTTTGTTCAATATGTGAACATTGCCTTAATTTCTTGATAGGGGACGCATTCAGAGTAAGCAGTAGTGTTAAATCGGTCTAGAAACTTGCTCATTTGGATAAGACACATAAATTACATCAGAAGAGGGCAGATTATTTGGTCTTATTCTAAATACTCCAAAATAAGTTCATCCCCCCTCATTTCTCCCCAAGCTGGTTGTCGTAGAATAGGCTCTCAACGATATACCATATATAACTATTCGTTGAGGGAATTATTCTAATATTTCGAGTGCGTGGTAATCTGATTGACCGAGGTTAGTCCAAAAGGGGGGGGGGCCTGGAGAGGCTTATTTATCTTCAATATGCTTAAGAAGTGGAACGTAGCACAAGGATAAATAATATTCCTATCATTAATAAAATAGAGTTTTATTAATTAAACTATCAACAACACACAAAAAAATGTTTACATAAACGGAGAATGAAAAGGGTCGTGGAAATATCTGACTAATCCGAGGATTAAGATTAAGATTAAAATTAAAGTGCGGGAATGGTTCGCTAAACCATTTAAAGCACAGGATAGCGTTGACAAAAGGTTAGATGATTAAAGGTAATGCTCAGCTAACGTAATTACAAAGTTGTTGTGCAGAGGGAGACGATGGGAAGGAATCTTCGGTCCACTGGCGAATTCAGGCAGAAGGGTTCTTCGGGGGGTTGTCTTTAACGAAGGGAAAGGACTGTCTTCGAAGAGTGAGAGCGAAGTAGAGCTCGGAAGTACGAGCGATCTTTGTGACAGAAAATCGGGGATGTTCTAGATGAACAATTAAGGTTATTGTTGAAACCAAGCGTTCTCTTGAAGAACGTTAAAAGGGGGGAATTAAATTATCCTGACGTGATGTCTTGGGAACGAGAACCGTTTCTTGACGAACGGGCTTGAAAAACAATAGTTGTTCTAACGTTGTTCTCTTTCTGAACAACAGGGGGGGTGAAAACCGTTCCTTATCAAACAGGCTCAAAGAACAATGGCTGTTCTAACGTTGTTCTCTTTCTGAACAACATGTTGGGCCTTGTTGACTTGGCGTCTCGAAGGCACGAACTTGGCCCTTAAGGGATATTTTCCTCTTCTGAACAATAAGGGGGTTCTCGAGGTAGAGAGTTCCTAGGTGCACAAGGGAGACCGGATCGGCGTGATGTCTCGCGAAGATAATCGGGATCTGCTTCAATTGGGAAGAGCTATTGTATAAGTACCCGGAGCCGTCTCTATGGCGTAGGGGATAATTGAGTGGGGGACCTTGGAGGAATGCTCCGGTCGCGCCTGGGAAAATACCTTATCTGCTTATAAGCCCAACTCAATCTGGCGAGATCGACTTATGGAGACTAAACTGGGGAATGAACCTCCTTGATTAAATATTTGCTATGGTGGCAAAAACGCGCTCTGCTTCCTCTCGCAGATGCACGTGGGTAGCATGTGTTTCTAAACATGTGATAGCAGCTGAATTTAAGCGGCCTACGACCGTTCTATCACACTGATATTTTATTTCATCAAAGGTTGAATATTTTAATCTAAGAAAATATAATTATTTACGTTGTATAAAAAATTGGTCATAAAGCTTAAGAAAATATATCATTAAATGATTTGATTTTGATATTTAGAAAAAGTTGGAAATTCCTTTAGGAGCAAGAATACTTGCTTAGCACCTAATGACAACAAAACGTGTGATAATAAAAGTTAATAAAAAAAAACAAACTAAAACTTATCAAGGGTATGACTGCTCCTTAAAATTAGAAGCCAAATTTAACAAAGAAGTGGGTTTCAAAGAAGTAATTGAAGTATAAAAAAGTGATTGCTGCCTCTACCTAGATCTTTCCCACCTAATCTTTGCTGGAAAACAAGGAAAAAAGATTAAAAACGAGAAAAAGAATTGGCAGAAAAGAAAACTAACAATAAAATTGGAAGTTTAGAAGAGAGTATTTTCAAATAATGGATCTCACTTTCATGTACTTGCCAAGAAAACTCAAAGTAAGGCGCAAAACTAATATTAGAATATATAATCCTAATAAGATCTCATGATATTAGCGAATTAATGAAAGCATCACAATTTATATTACAAGAAGAAAAGAATATATGCTGAAATATGAATTAGGCTCAACGAAAAACTGCCACCGAATATTACTTTCTTTTTCATGTCCTTGAGAAACTATTCTCGTGGTTGCCTCTTGAAAGCATTCAATGTTAAGAAGCGCAAATTTGAAATACTACTGTTAGTATCGATTATAATTGCGTTATGCAAATTAATTAATGCACAACGCAGTGTATATTTGTTTTCAATTTCCATTGTCCATACCATAATGAAAGATACATTCTTTCAGGGTGACTAAAAATATACTTAAACATGCGATAATATTTGATACTTATTAGTGCGCACAGCCAAATTTCCATCTATTCGTTCATCACTTGTATAAGAATATTCATAGATTTAGACTTTTTAAGAATAGTTAAGCCTCTTGATTTTAAAAAGAAGCATTTTAGCCTATATTTTTTTAAGAACAAATCCCATTTTTACAAACACCCTTTTCCAACATTTTGGTCATAATTATTTAGTATTATCAGAGTTAGCTATACTACCCAATATGATTTTACACGCAACAAGAATTGACTGATCTCTTTCATGATTCGATATATTTTTCAAACATTATTTAGGTTACAGCATATTGGAGTCAAAACACTTATTCTCATTTCAGCGTAATTAAACAACATCAGATGTGGTTATTCGCTTGATTTCGGCCTTATTACTGGTGAATCTCCTACAACTTTATTTTTCCAATCAAAACTCTGTTAGCTTTAAATTCAATCTGATTGATGTATGTCAAATTAATTACTATATTTGAAAAGCACGTGGATAAACATCGTTGCCATTAATTAATTCAGTAATCGAAATTGACTACATTCGTGGTTAATATTGAAAAAAAGGAAAGGTTTCTTGACAAATAGCAGAAAAGACAACTTTGCAACAAATAAAAGGTGAAATATTGTAAGCGCGAGAAAGTAAGGTTTTGAGAGAGGTTAATTTTATCTTAGTGGCACAATGACTATGAAAATGGAGTCCAAAGTACGTATCTGTAGGCTTTCGGTGAATGGAAGTGGAGAAGCCTTCGGTTGTGCGTGTTATTAGTAGGTCTAAGAAAGTAATGGAGTGGTTGCCTTCCTTTCCTTGAGTGAATTAAATATATGGATGTAACTAGTTTATTTACTTTAGGAATTTATCATATAATTAATTTATAAATATCTGATAATGTTTCTAAAAATTTTTATATTTGTATATATTTATGTCATATCTTTGAGAATGGTTTCCTAACCAAAACATCGGTACCAAGAAGTGAATATATAATAATGAACCTCCTAAATTTAGCTTGCCTATTTATCTTAAAATTACGTATACTCCTGACAACGCACAACCCCTCTGCTCTCTCAAGATAGAAATATGGCTAGCCTACAGTTTGCCTCTATCGAAAATATGAATCAACTCTACAAACGTGATAAAGCTAAAGCAGACCTTCAATTCCTTGAAATCACTCTCAACAACTAAACGTTCCCCAACTTCATATACTTTAAGCTTTATCGAAAATCCCTCTACCATTCGCATTTCTATAAAGAATCTCTCATCTACTATACCTTCTAGCCAACTAAATCAACTTTAAAGCAAAATTAGAGGAAGTTTATCAAGAATGTCTTTCTCAGCTTACTTCTGAATTGAAAAATCAAATATCCCTAAATGACTATATTTCATTCCTTACCCTCGCCCAACGTACGATTAAAGCGTAGATATCCAAAATCAAGCGGACCCACAAACAACTCCACTCTACAGGCTACACCTACGGGCAATTCCACGGTCTCGCTAAAATCCATACACCTAATGTACCCCTTCGACCTATTCTAGAAACCTATAACTTCTCTGATTATGAAACCCTCAAATTCAATGCCCCATTTATTACCTCCCTTGTCAGAAACCAATACACTGTCAAAAATTCTATTACCCTTAAAAGAAGAAATAACAAAACAAAATTCCAACTTATATATAGCTAGATCTGACGTATCCTCACTATACGAAAGTGTCCTACTTTTAGAAACAATAAATATTTTTTTCTCGCGCATTCCTTTCCCCAAATTCTCGCTTTCACGGTTTTAATGCGAAACAAATAAAGAAAATACTACTTAACAGCTTGCAATGAAAAGTCCTATTGCTACCCCTCTCAAAAATCTCTTCATGTGTAACTTAGAAGTAGAAGAACTTGACAAACCCCATTGCAATTCCGTCCTATTCTCTACAGGAGATACGTAGACGACATCATCACTCTTTTCCGCAAATTCATTTGCCAATTTCATAGATTAAATAGACCAGTTACATCCAAATATTAAATTCACTCATTAAAAGGACAACAACAACTCTATTCCTTTCTTAGACCTACTAATAGCACGCACAACCGACGGTTTCTCCACTTCCATTCACGGAAAAACTACACATACGAGATCTGGACTCCATTTTCTTAGTTATTGTGTCACGAAAATCAAATTAAACTCCATCAAAACCTTAATTCTCGTGCTTACAATCTCGCCTTATCATAACTCAATTCCCACAACGAGGTCACTTTCCACACTAACTATTTCCAATAAAACGGATATACATACTATAAACTTATACGACCGAACTCTTCGAAATTTGATCAATAAAATATTTCACCCCAAAGCTCCTTCATACAACGTCTCTAAAGAGGTTTTTGTACACCTCCCATATATATAAGGCTTCTCAATTCACTTCTCTGGGCCAAACTCTCACTGTTAGAGAGAGAGAGAAAAAAGACGCGCGCGGTCGCCCCTTTCAAGGATAGAGAGTTAAGACACACCCGGGCGACCGTATTTAATCCACGCTAACGAAAAAGCAAAATCGCAAACCGCGTGATGGATTGAAGGCCCGACTTTGCACAAGCCGGAGATGTGCTTAAGAGCACGAAGGGTCCTTCCGGGAATTATCCTGCGATGGTGTGAATCGTAAAAAGTCCACCTCGCCCGGCGAAGCGTCTGTCAACTGGAACCATCTTCGTTCGAATGCGGATACTCGTGGACACTGGTGGTTACTGCTGCACGAGTTTGGCACTGGACATTTTATAGCTAGCACAAGGGAGCAGATATAGACGCGAAGTTTGATATAAAGCTGCGATAGAACCACGCTGAGCCCATGAAGGATCGCAGCTGCCTTTTGTTAGCGGACATGGGCATATCCACAATGGCCTGGATGTTCTCTTGCTCGGGAGCTAACCGGTCATTTCTGATAGGAAAACCGAGGTAATCGATAGTGCAAAAAGCGAAGTGGCACTTGTTGGGTCCACTTTTCAAATTGTGTTCCCGGAATATATACAGAACGGCTTTGAGGGTGGGCAGGTGCTGATCCCAATGGGTAGGCCTTCTAGAATCCTCATCGTCATCCGATTATAGTTGCTGCAAGCCGTCACTAGACCAAAGGTGAGCTGACGGAATTGTATCTACCCCTTCTCATTTTGGAAATCAGTAAATTTCTTCAGTTCCTTCCTCAGGGGAATCTGATAATAGGCCTTGCAGAAGTCTAATTCTGAGATGAATTTAGCCTTCACAAAAAGGTGGTATGGTTAGGAACGGATGGGTTTCTGGTTAGTTAGTTGAATGTTGTGCTCAAAATGGGTGGCACAACTGGGGAGCTCGGTGATAAAGTCACCAGAGTAACTCCGGAGCGCTTTCAATTGATTCATTTGAAGAGAGGATGGCTGGTCGCATATCTTAATTTCCGCAGACCGGAGATTATTAGTGTCGAGCAAGACATGCAACAGCTATTCCCTGTCTTGCTCCACGCAGGCGACTTAAATTATGTAAAAGGGGTCCAGGAGCTAGCCAGATTCCATTAGGGACTCTTCGTTTATTGCCACTATCTGGTTTTCCCTGCGCGTCGTTGGTACCGTTTTGGCATGTTAACATGTGAAAGCATTCTTTCTGACGGTGTTTCAATCAGGCCATCGACGAGGCTTCATTTCTTGACTATTTGGCAGGGGCCCTTTTATTTGCTAAAAAGTTTGTTCTCGGTGGGGAGGAGTAGCAATACTTCTTCTCCGGAGTTAAATTTCCTTTCCTTGTACCTGCAATCAAACTATGTTTTATACTTGTCCAAATTGATCTCGGCGTTCTGATATGCAAATTCGACGCACTTTTTCAGCCTCTTTCTCAAATCCAGTAGGTATGAGTAAGAGGTCTGCAAGTCTTGATCAAATTTCTGATTGGAGTAGAGTTCTTTTATGATACTCAGGAAGCATCTAACGTTCCTTCCATATAAAAACTCAAATGGGGCGAATCCTAACGTACGATGGGGGATTTTACGGGAGGCAACGAGAGCTACCTGAAGAAAACGTGCCATCCAGTGAGGTGATTGGTACCAACTTTTTGAGAATAGCTATGAGTCTACCATTTAGCTTCTCACACATTCCATTCCCAGCCGGCTGAAAAGAGTTGGTAAACAAGGTATTATTCAGTACTAATTTACTGACGTACTCCATAAATTCGGAGATGAATTGGCGACCACGATCTGATCAAAATTCTCTGGTAGGCCCACACGTGAAAAGATGGAAATAAGAGCTTCAGCGCAGGAGATACTGTCAATTTCCTTGAGGGAGACAGCCTCGAGGAACCTGGTTGCAAATTCGACTAGAGTTAAAACGTAGTTATGGCCTTCGCTCTACAGGGGGTGCATCGGCCCGATTAAATCGATAACTACTTTGGAAAAGGTTTCAGAGATTAGGGGGCTCACGGGGGTTCCAAAGGTGTAGGTGCTTAAAGTTCCTTCTTCTCGGGGTAATGTGTAGTACGGGTTGAGCCATGGGGGCGGAAAATACCGGGAGAAAATGACCATTTAGGACCGCAAAAAACTTAGGGGCTGCTACGACTTCAGCTCAACCAGTAAAATATGCGCACTCAATATAACAATTAAACTTATCGTGAGCCGAAGTCACAGGGAAAGTAGTTCATCTCAAACAACAATACACGTGCACCCAATATCATGGACGAAGGTGGAGATCTATCAACCATTCACTGCTCCAGTTCGAATTGGAGGGGACCACGGGTACTTTTATAAAAAAATTATTTTATCTGTTGGCCAGCGCTACTCGGCGTGTTTGAAGAAGAGGGAACTTCATTTCGTGATGGTGCGGGCGCAGAATTAGAACTGATTTAATGCTCCTGGTGAGAAGTGCTTCTAAACTCTTAGTTCTGAGGGCAATTGGTCCTTACGTGACCCTCAACTCCACAAAAAAAACAAACGATGCTCCTCCTGGGGAACGACGAAGCAGAGTGTTTGAGAGAAAAATGCTTGATATCACGGTGGTCTGACGAGTAGAGAGGTTCGTCACATTGGCGAACTTGTTTCCACTGTTAGGAAAAAAAATTCTTGCTTGCTTTGGACTTAGAAGATGGGTTTCTGATTCCTTCCCTTCTTTCGGATAGCAGTTGTGGCTAACCGCGTGGACATCTGCCACTTCGATACATTCCTTGAGAGTATGACACTTCCGTTCCTTCAAGAAGGACCAGAATTCCGAAGTGAGCGACGCAAGAATTTGGTCCTTGAGGACGAAATCGAGCAAAGCGTCGTGTTCATCAGGCACTTTGGACGCATCAACACAAAGATCAAAGTGACGCTGCAGGCAGTAGCCAAACTGATGGAAGGTCTGCTTTGGTTAAATGCGACAAGGCTTAAATTTTGCTCGGAAGTAGTCCGGAGTCTTATTATAAGCGGCGAGCAGTTCGGCCCTTAACGAAGAGTAATCAATCGTTGCCTTTGAAGGAAGGGAGATGAAAATATCCCTGCGTTGAGCATCGAGTGTTGCTGTTTTGACGTGTTTGAACTTGCGCCGCTTGGCTGCGTTACAATTTC
Source organism: Ceratothoa steindachneri (assembly GCA_963969495.1). Lineage (NCBI taxonomy): Eukaryota > Metazoa > Arthropoda > Malacostraca > Isopoda > Cymothoidae > Ceratothoa > Ceratothoa steindachneri. The sequence goes on along the minus strand of OZ018328.1, from coordinate 140,517,522 downwards.
TCGTTGCGCTGTGCATTGTTGGTTTCGCACTCTGACCGGAAACATTGATTTCTCGAAAAAAGATTGCAGGTTCCTCAAGTTCACTAGGTGTAAACCGGGAAAAAAGCAACGGTGATAGAGGTGAATTATTGCAAGTTTTTTTCTGCAGCTCGTAAAAGTCAGATGGAAGATTATCATCAGTCTGGACGCCCCAGACATCAGTGACCGAAGCAAAATCGGTCCTTGCCCGGGCCATCATTGACGAAGATCCAACTGTTACTCTTTGATTTTAAGCCTTAGAACTTTTTGTCACTTATGCGAGTGCACATGACATCGTTCATGAACACTTAGAACAGAGGAAGCAGTGGGCTCAATGGATACTGCATTTTCTAACAGAAAAGGCGAAGAGCGGACTGGTGCGGAATTGTCGTCGCTGACTGGCTTATTTCGAATAAAATGGTCTAAAATGATTCTCAGATGTTGCTGACGGAGATGAGTGTTGGATTTTTTCGTCATTACCAGAGACAAACAGCCACATCATTGGTTGAGTGAGAAAGATCCTGGACCTCAGATTTTGAAGAAATGTTTTCCCAGCAGAAAGGGCCTTTTTACCATCTTCAATTCTTAAGTACCAATGTCTGTGGATGTGTCGGTTCGACAGTATACTATCACAGCTAATTAGCAAGTTTTTCCTTTAGACATTGAACATTAGCCCAAGTCCTCACCAACGCACTGCCGATTGTTCCTTTTGGTGAACCACGACAGTGCTGCACCTCACTAAGCGGGCCTGACTGTGTGATTCCTGGAGCAGCCTGAGATCACACTTCTTGCCCATTTACCCTGCTGACCTGAACTTTCTCTCTGTGAGTTTTGGTTATTTCCAAAGGCCAAGGGTGCGACGGAATGGAAGCAGTTTGATCGTATCTAAGACCTGGCACGAACAGTCAATTTAGTGCTACGAGGTATCCCAGCTTCTGAGTACCCTGACTGCTTCATGAAATGTAAAAGATGAATGGAACGCTGCATATAGGCATTAAGGGAGACTTTAAAGAAATGTTGAGTACTGATTGGATGTACCCATGTTCTCCCAAAATAGAGCCTCTCACTTTCATTAATTTCTGATCACCCAACTTGCACAGGTGACGCCTCTGTTTATCTTGTTTCATATTAACACTTTCTCTTTCCGGCTCTGCGAACTCCACTTTCTCTGCCTTTAATAAGACAGGCTATATTCAACACGTGGAGGAGCAGAGAGGTGTAACATTTGTTTGTATATTGTGTTTGTTTCTTCTCCCAACTGTTTGTTTGCACACCCAGGAAGCGAATAAATCAGAAATAGATGAGCAGCAGAAATTTTGCCTGTAGAACGTAATAAGTGAGAAATTTGCTGAAAACCGTCCTTTAAGATAGTATAATTACTATCAGAAATTTAAAATAACCATGGAACAGTGTGACCATGAAAAAGTGATACCATGACCATGACTATGAAAACGGTCAGTATAAATATAACTATGGAAGCTCTCAAACCGCTGTAAACCAGAAAATCACTCCTTCGCGGGGCTCGGGATGAATTGGCAATGATAAAAACACTGCATTGCTCTAGAGTGGATGTGGATGCTGGATGGTTTGCCCCTTTGATCCAAAATTTTAGGAAAGAATAGAATTCTCCAAAAAAATTATATCCGAAATGTAACTGTGGGGGTCGAAGATCGAACCTAGTAAACATTTGTTTGAAAAATTTAAACGGTTGACACACTAAACCTTATAAATATGAAGATAAACTTCCCGCTGTTAATAGCTCTCTTTTGTAATGAGGAAGATAAACTTCCCGCTGTTAATAGCCCTCTTTTGTAAATAAGAAGATAAACTTCCCATTGTTAATAACGTTTTTGTAAATGGGAAGATAAACTTCCCCCTTTGCAGTATTTCTCCTTTGTAAACAGGAAGTTAGACTACCCAGTGCGCAGTACGATATCTTGTGTCAGCCATACGTAGCTCCGTACAAAAATATATCTTGTTCATGAAGTCCTGTGGAGAAAAGGTAAAAATAGATGTCGTTCATGACTTCCCTCCATCGACTTTTCCTCCTTTGCCGGCTGTGAACTTCTCTGTGAGCTCAATATTTGTTGATTTTTTTCCGAGTCTAAAAATTCGGATGATATACTCAGTTTTTCGAAGAGAGATTGTATAGTGGAAGAAATAGTGGGTGAAAATTAAAGATGGGGGGTGGTATTTGTCCTAGTAGGGAGGGCATCGCTTTATTTTTATTCTATTTCATTTTTCTTTTATTTAGTTGTTATTTTGTGTTTTTTAATGTCTGTTTGTTTCTTGAGGTGTTTTTAATGTTCTTCTTATTGTATTTTGCCTCTTTTTCTCTGTCTTTTGACTTTAGTGTAGTAGTGTTTGTAGGATTCAAGCCTTTTATACCTTTTTTGCCGACAATGCTATTTTAGTGTTGTCTGTAGTCTCATTTTTCGTTAGTATCTGTATGGAACTAGATGTGATGTGTTGTGATGCTTTTTATGTATATATTGGAGTAATATTTTCTCGTGAACAGAGTTTTGTGCTCGGGAACCGGCTTCTGCGTGAGGCTTTTGCCCGTAGCCACGCGGGTATATTTAACCTGCCGCCTGCTCCATGCAGTTCTGGAATGACATCATCCGTTAAAGTGGACCAGATCTTTTTGCCCAGTTTCTGGGTGACGACATTGATGGGCTCGAAGCTTTTTCTCCGATGCAGGACGCTTTGCCTGATTCGGTCACGCCTTCGTGCTTTGTTGATAAGCAGAGAAGCAGTGTTCTGGATACGTTGGAGCCTTTTCATCGAGGTTTTATTAGCCGCTTGGGACACCACTATGGGGTAGATCAGCATAGCCCGGACATACATCATATATAATTTCTGATGTTGGCCGAGCTAAGATCTCTAAACCTGTAGAGCTTGATGATTTCTCTCTTCGCCAGGTTCCGCCTCTCCGTGTGGTGTCTCGAGTATCCATGGTCGGTGATTTTAAGGCCCAAGACGGTGCCTTTGGCGGAGTAGCCATATCACCTCCCATCTATGATGATGGGCAAAATCAACCTGCGGTTTAACGGGACAATTTTGAACTTGTTCCTGTTGGTCCTGATTTTCCATCGTCTCTCGAATCGGCTGATGTTGTTGATTTCTGCTATAGTGCAAGCCGCCTGTGCCCTTGCTTTCCTCTCCGGGAACCGGGCAATTTGTGTGACGTCATCTGCGTATTGCAGATACATCGTGTCCCTGTGCACTGGAGTTGGGAGGTCGATGATGAAGACCAAGTAAAGCAGAGGACTCAGGCAGCTTTCCTGAGGCACGCCCGACTTTAATTCAAATTCGCGGCCTCTGTGCCCTTCAATCATGAGACACCCCCTTCTGTCCATGATGAAGTCACAGAGGATCCTTTCCAGGATTGGGTCTAGCTGGAGGTTCAGGATCTTGTATTGAAGTCCTTCCAGCCAGACTTTATCAAAGGCCTTTCGCACGTCCCTCAACACAGTGTCTACATAGAACCTGTTCGCTTGGGTGTATGCTACTTTCTCAGTTAGGAGTCCAAGGGCGGTGTCTGTGCCCCTTTTTTTGCGGAACCCGTGCTGTTGTGGGTTGTGCGCTCCTAACTCGCTCAGTTGAGCTTGTAGCCTATTCGTTAAAATCTTTTCAAAGATTTTCCCCCGCATCTCAAGAAGAGAGATCGGGCGATAGTTTGCCACCTGGTTTGTGGCTTGTTCCCCTTTGGGATAAAGATCATTTTGGCCATCTTGTATCAATCCAGGAAGTAGCCTGTATTTAGGGGCGGCATTTATCGTGTTTGCCAATCCCTGAATAATTTGCCTTGAGGCATTTACGAGGTTGTTTTTCGTAATCCCAGACCTGGAGCCCTCTGTTTGAAGGACCTTATGGTGTTCTAGGACTCTTCGACAGTTATCGGGCATCCGTAGTCAACCATCACTCTTCCCTGAGATACTTGCGGATGGGGGTGGGTTCTATGTATCATTGTGCCGAGGTCGTAGACCAGTTGGTCTTCGATTTTCTGGTCGAAGTCGTCGTTCTCCTCCGGTGATATAGTGAAATTCTTTTGCCAGTGCGATCTAAATCTTCTTTCGAGAGATTCTGGGTCCTCTATGATTTCGTCTCCTTCTTTAATTTGGGTTCTGGGTCTGGGAGGTGATCCTCTAATTCTCCAGATGTTATTCCAGAATTTTACGGGATCACTCTCCCTGTCCAGTCTCCCAAAGATGTCATTCCATATCGTTCTTTGTTTTTCTATTATGATGTCTTTCATTTCCATGCCTAGATGCCTCATTATGGCCGTCCTTTTCCTATTGGTACCTGTCCTGCTGAACTCATCATAGATTGCTCTATGTTTTCTGGCCATTTCTCTCATCTCGTCCGTCCACTCAGGTGGTGGGAGCATTTTATAGAAGATTCTGGGAACACATCTCTCGTCGGCTTGAATGAGGAGATCGGTGATCTTGTTGATCTCCTCATCAATTTCTTCGAGATTAGCGTATCCCAGATTAGTTGGTTGGTATGTACTGAGTATCTCTCTATATAGCTCCCAGTCAGCTTTCGCTTAACTTTTCCTAAGTGTAACGGGCTTGAGTATTGGCGCTAGCGAGATGGTAGTGAGATTCGGGATGTGATCGCTCGAAACCACTGGTCCGAACTCATTGACAATGTTGAAGGGGAAGTTTTTGGATGTCAACACAATGTCCGGCTTTGTTGCCGAACGTTGTGTTATCAAGGTCGGGAAATCTGGCCCGGCCCTCTGGAGTCTGACCCTTACGAGTAGCATCTCCAGGTTTCTTCCCCTTTGATTGGTGCTTTCGTAGCCTGATCCACGGCATCTGGCATTAAGATCACCGCCAAGGAATGTCAATTGGCCACGCTTGAAGAGGTTAAAAAAGTTAGGGATCAGCAGGTAATCTCGTCGCGGTGGTTGATAGGCCGCCGCTACGGTCAGGTATCCAACTAGGGTAGGTATTTCTACTGCCACGAATGATTCATCTAGACCTGGAAGTGTTTTGTATGTTAGGTTGTTCCGGATCGCAATGGCAGTGCCTTTGAACCATTCTTGTGTATGGTTTTTGCTGATGACTGTGTAATTGGGTATTTTTATGCTGTTCATGTTTGTGTTAACGCCGTGTTCTGTTATGAGGATTAGGTCGGGATCCACTTTACGAAAAATGTTTCCGTAAGAAATGTGTTTCCTTGCCCATGCGGTGACGTTAATTGTTAAAATCTTTAGTGTGTTGTTGGTGTTTTCCATGTTTAGGCTCTGTTGTGTATGTGTGTGTTGTTTTGTCCCGATTAGTGGTCTTCACTGCGGGGGTTTCTCCCGTTCTGAATTATTTTGAACTCTGCATCGCTTACGGCCAGGCAGGAATTCCTGTATATCTTAATCCTGGCCTCCATGAGCGCCACTACTACCAACGCTTCACGGTCTGGGAAATCATAAGACCATTTCAATAGTCCCGTCTTCACTCCTTCAATGATTTCCCCCACCTTTGGGCTTGTAGGAAAGGAAGTTTCTTCCGTTCTGAAGAATTTGATGTTGAGTTCTTCTCCATCAAAATCTCTTACTTTTTTCGGATTTGACTTCGGCTGTGTTTATGTGTAAACGATTGAAGCGTTAGTAACATTTAAATTGATCCTGGCGCCTGATTGGTTGAAATGTTATAGAGTTAAGTTTAGATGAAATTACTATTTATATAGGTTAATTTTTGTGTAAAAATCAGTCAGAATCAGAAAATTATTGTTGTTTTAATAAGGAAAATTATATTCCTTGTTCACCAATTTAAAAGCTTATTCCGGCTATAATATACAGGAATAAAGAATCCAGATATAAATATATATTTTTCCTTCATCCTGTAAGGAAGCTGATGATCACTTAAACCCAGCCTGCAAAACTAAAGAAAGAGAATACCCTAACTGACTCAGACCCTACATAACTGACGAAACAGTTTTGTATACGGTGCCGAGACTCAATAATGAGTGTGGAAACTAGAGTATGTTAGAAGTTTCTCGCTCAAGTTCCAAAGCAGTTTCGATGCAGCCGCGAGTTTGATGAAGCAAGGTGTCTCATTATCCGGAGAGTTTCGCAAACCATGCTAAAGCTATTTACGAGATCTCACAGTGGAGGTAAAAATCCTTTCAACGAGAGAGGATGGTAAACATCGCGGCGTGTTTGGCCTAACGGTAATCTGGCTACGTTCTGGTTAATATTAACGTAGATGGGTGCCGTCAATGTGTGACTTTAGAATTTGTTTAAAATTACCTAGACACAGAGTGCCTGGAACCAAGACGCCCTTCGCTTATGATTTGAAAGATGCACGCATCTTTATTTCTTATAGCAATAGCAAGAAGTGGTCTCCGACGCAGAGTGTTGAGGTGTGTAGGACAGTACAAGGAAAGAAATACTGATATCTCATTATCTTTTTGGTGCAGTTGACACCAGAAGCCCTATGTCTATTGTATCACTAACTGCACGATTTTTCTTGAAGTTTGTTGAGTGGCCGGACGCAGTTTATAGTCTTCCTCGAGATCAGTATTTACCTTTGGTCACCTTGTTTATCATTATGCTTAATTTGATATTCACTGCATATAAAAGTAGCCGATCTCCGGAGACAGCATTGACTTAAGACCGAGATATTCTATTAAATAACGCATAACTCCGAGTTTAACAATGATGCGATTTCAATATTTTGCACACAACACTTGATAAAATACCAGAAGGCTATAATAAGGAATACAAGACTACATTGCACTCTTCTCTACCATTCTAAGACTTGAACTACATAAAACTTTCCTTATATACACTTATTTTGGTTTATATCTACTTGTTCTTTACTTATATTTTCTATTGCAGTATTGGTGCCTTAGGTTAAATATCCGTGCGCTTATTCACACATGCAAATTTAGAGAGGAGAAAGATCTTTCGGTTCGAGTTCCTGTCTTTTGCCAAGAATGCAGGCAATTCTTGCCTCGGTTCTCTATTTTCTGCACCCTGATATTGGCTAAACGCGATGGACAAAAAAAAATGAAGACTACGGCGAGCAGCTACCTAAACTGATTTTTTTTCAGTAAAATGAGGAAATTAATAGGTTGAAAGCTGAATGAAATTTTTGGCGAACAAGTGCAAAAGACTTTTAAAGCTTCAAACAGATGCAACCTTCATTTAAATGAGGTATCGAAATGAATGTGAAGTTTCTAAGAGAGGCAATTGTTGTTGATAGAAGTAAAATTCTTCTCAAACCTTAAAAGCAATTTAAGGGAACGAATATATACCATATATATATATATATATATATATATATATATATATATATATATATATAGATAGATAATTTCTTGGTGATAAGCATTAAAAGCCATCACACAAATTGCCCTGACTGATTGATATGAGTAGCAAACATTCTTCAATTTCTGAAAAAAATAACTGTGCAACCATATCAGATTAGCCTGGAGAACGTCAAACTGAGGACATTACCAACTTTTTTAACCTAGTCAACTTTTGAAGCGTCAATAAACGCCTAAAAGATTACCAACGCATTCCGTCAAATATAATTCTAATTAGTAACCAGATCCTGGTATTTTTTTTAGCAGCAATATCTGAATTGCATCAAGCATTTAAGAGGACCGTTTCAGGATTACTCTTGTGCGTGTCCATTTTTTTAAGAGTTGGATATTCTATTTATTATAACTCTATCAAGGACTATCTAATTTAATTTTTAAAATATATGACACTCCCCCTCCCCACCAGGCATTTTTTAAACATAATAAGTCCCTATTTATAAACTGATCTTTGTGATATAAGCGGTGTAGGTAAATTTAAACATTCGTTTACATCAGCATTATGAGTTTTTCAAAAATGTGATTAAAGTTTTCTTTAAAAAAGAGTTAAATTTGATTAGTCAAAAAAAATGTCAAATTCGTCAAATTTGGCTACCCACACCCAACTAATTTATTTTTTACAAGTAATTTTGCAAGTTAATAACTCATCATAACGCTATACAGAAGATTTTAAGTAATATTTTAACCTTTATTTTGTTAATGTTTTGGTTTTTTCGAGAAACGGGCTCCAAAGTTCGACGAGATTTTTTTGTCTTTAACAGATCCTAGGAACCATGTAATGTGTAATGAGCAAGACACTTTATGTACAGATGCAATATACCTTTATATATATATATATATATATATATATATATATATATATATATATATAAATATATATATATATATATATATATATGTATATTAGGCGAGGCACAACTTAATTTTCAATATAAAGCCAATGACGAAAAATAATCTAATAATTTTTCTAAATCCATTTATTCAAAACAACTTTTCGAGCTTGGATTATTTTTCGTCATTCGCTTTATATATATATATATATATATATATATATATATATATATATATATATATATATATGAAAAACTCTCAAAGTATCACGTGAGGGTGGCAAATGAATGCAATATCCCGCAGGAAAAAATGAAAAGGTGTTTCCAAGTACTTTCGAGCTTTACTAAGTTCCTACCAAGTTCGAAATTACTTGGAAACACCTTTTTATTTTTTCCTGTGCGATATTGCATTCATATATATATATATATATATATATATATATATATATATATATATACATATATGAGTGTGTATGTGACTGTGTATGGATTACTATATATATTGGATCCTTTTTTTGGAGCCTCTTTTTGATAAAAATGGCAAACAAAGTTCGACGAATTTTGCTGTACAATAAGTTAATAAATAATTGGCAACCACTTATTATAGTTTAACTATATATAGAAGAACATTGCTGCTTCAGTAAATGGCATCAACTGAAAACAATGAAATTTCCAACCTTTTGTGAAAATTGACTGAAACGGTCCCCTTAATTCTCATCACTATTATTCAGAATATGTCATGTTTTCATTGGATAAATAATTTTAGCCGTAAAGATATTATTATTTAGCTTGTCAACACCAAAGCTTGAAATTCTAAGATATCACCAGTCTTCTTTCTTCATGATCACTTTCTTGTAAAAAAAACTCTGGTGCCTTTCTCCCCAAATTTAGAGCGACTCGTTCAAAGGCTTATCCAACTCGCCATCTCTGCTCTGAGGAGTTTCTCTTTTGAAAATATATTCTGGTAAAGTCGAAATGTCATTCTTAATCTGTCATGTGGAGAATCATGAATCGGCAGAGTGCTGCATAAGATTATCATTTTCCCCGACACACATATATTTATTGATCAACAAATTAGAGTCAAGCTAGCTTAGTTAGGTTATTAACAAGTACAACACTAGCCTACTTCGGGAAATAAATAGGCGAATTTCGACAGAACGAAGATCTTAGAACTTTTTTAAAAAGCCAGAGAGTTGCCTTGTTATGTCAAAATAAATTGCATATATATTCTTCTATTTTCCAAAGATTTGTTTCTTTTTAGTATTAACCAATAACATGAGAAAATGTCTTGAAAAGAAACTAACTAAAATTAATTAAATTCATTGAAAAATATATATTTTTATTTTTTCAAATCAGCCCAAACTTTCCGATTAGCACATTATATTTAGCAATAAAGATAAAAAGAATAAATAAATTAACAAAGGTTTGTTAGATAGTAAAATGCGAGGTTCATTTTATGGTTCAATTAATATATCTTAACCACACTGGTTTAACGAATCACATTGACTACATTATGTATTGCTTGAATTACAGAGAGATCAGTACCAGATCCTTTCTTATAGTCTAATAGTACACTATAATATCTTCTGACTTATATGAAACTTTAAAAATGTGATACTTCTTGCAATGTTGTCAGTATATATATATAATGTGCAATTTTCTAGAATAAACTTTTAGATCGTATTTATTAAAGTAATTCCTCCTTTTTTTCGTTTAGGAATGCTACAATGAGTAATTTATATCTCTTCTTTCAGATTTTGAAAATATTGTTCATAATCATCTTCGTTAATCACCGTTATGTCCTCCCATCTAAATATCAGATTAGACATGTTTCTCTCTGAGTTTCATATAGGTTTTAATGCATAAAAAAACGGCAAAGTCCATTTAAAGCACTTATAGGGATGATGTGGTAAATGAAAACTAGTAGGAGGAGATTTTCCTGTTTTGGAAATGAGTATTTCAGTCTAAAAGAGGAGCAAATAAAGGTGCTGCAAAAGAACTTAATGACGAAGAGTTGGAAGGTGTTGTCACAACAACTCCTATAACTGCTAGAGAACTCAGAAAATAATAAAAGTCACCAATATTACTCACGCTAACTGGAAAAAAATGGGAAAAGGTTTTTGTCGTAAAATGCCCCCCCCTTTTTGTTCTAAGAGTGCTAAGAGTGCTAATATTGTTATTTTAAAGACGAGAGCCGTTGGTAACACGTAAGGATATAGAGAAACGCACAATAATTCCCAAAATAAACTTATATTTTAACTTTAACAATTTAATACACAAAACCTAACCATTAACAACAGAAATACTTTGAATATTATAATACACAATAATAAATTCAATTAGTTTGACCCTCTGAAATTGGTTAATTTTGCTACACACTTCAATATATAAGATTTAGGCTTACGGCCTCTACTGGAGTTTAAATACCTCAAGAATGTTATTTTCTCATGACGCGTGTCGCCCGGCCAGATGAAGGTGGGCGGGATCACGGGGTCCTTTTGGCGAGGGTAGCAGCTGGGGGGCCACACGGTATTCAGGGGGGGTCTCTTCAAGGACGAGAACAATTACGGTGCTTCATGCGACACCAAAGTAGTCGTGGTCTCTCTGGCGAGAATGAGTCAAACTTGGTTCTTAAACCAAGTTAACTTGGAGTGCGGTGTGACCACCAAGTAACGAGCTCAAAGGGGAGCTTTTCTCCTTCGTTACTTAATTCCTCATGGGCGAGGATCGATGAGGGAGGGGAAGTTCTCGGACGAGAACAAGTTAAACTTGAATAAGTTAACTTAAAGTTCGGTTTGGTAACCAGGAACTAGCTCGAGGATGAGCTTCTTCTTAGTTCCAGTCTTCCTCAAGGGCGAGTATAATGGAGGGGGTTTTCCTGACGAGAATTACTTAAACTTGGTTCCTCAACCAAGTTAACTTATGATTTCGGTGTCGCCATCGAGTAACAGTCTCGAGGGGGAGCCTTTTTCTTCTTCTTTCCCTAATTCCTCAAGGACGAGGAATACCCCTGGTGTTTAAGATGCACCAGGATATGCGGAGTCTCTCTGACGAGAGTAAGTTGAACTTAACGTTTGGTTTGATAACCAGGGACTAGCTCGAGGATAAGCTGCTTCTTAGCCCCTTAAGGTAGGTAGCCCTCCCTCTCTTGCAGGGTACTTCTTGGTCTAGCGAGCCAAGTAAACTACCTGTCCAGTCTCCTTAGCCCGATATTAATCCAACTACTTCGCCCCCTGGAGCCTGACGTATTCTACCAATCCAGTCTCGGTAGCCCGGTCTTGATCCGGAGACTTCGTCACCTGGAGACTGACGTATTCATCCTAGATTTTTCTCAGTGTTCCTTATTTATACCTCGTCACCCAACTAGGGGAGTGGTACGAGGAAAGGGGAGGCTTGAGGACGGGCCCAGGAGGGTTCTTATGCCAAACGGTTTTTCTTACCAAGTCTCACATCGGCTCCTCGTTAGCCTTTGAGCTTGGGAGAGACACTTCTCCAATTTCTTACTTGACGTGAAATTGAATCTCACTCTCCTGGGGGAGATCTTGCATTTTAACCTTTAGGTCTTTCATAGCGACGAATGGTGCAGCGCTGCGGTTACGCGCTTGACCCGACGGTGCCTGGGGCCGGATGCATTTGCGGTAATCGCCTCGTGACTCCACCGCGAGAGAACGGGGAGTGACGATTCTTCTACAGTTTTACTCATTAGAAAATGGGTACTTGCAGTAATTCATTGCTTTCACGAGACCTTTAGGCACAATATTGGGCAGGCTTATTATTGGTGAGGAGAAGAGTGGATTCTTTATCATAACGTTAAATGCCGTCGTTTGTGGATCAGTCGAGGATGCAGAATTTCTCAACAACCGATAGGAGGATTTCATTCAAAAAAGATCATGTTGAGTACATGGTCAGATAGTAAAGGAATTTTCTTTAAAGAAGTTTTCGACAAAATTCAAACAATTAATGCTAATCTATGCTGAAATTAACTTCGTCGTTTAAAAGTTGCTTTGGGCCAAAGGGTGGCTTTTGCATTACGATAATTTGCCTCATCACACACCTCGAATGACCAAAGATCTCTTGGAGGAGCTCGGTTGGTTAATAAATATTGCTTCATTCTCCATATTTCCCTTACCTTGCTTCTTCTGATTATCAAATATTTAGGGATTACAGAACCATGCGGATGGTCTTACTTTTAGGTTTACATCAAGAGAGGAGATTGAAAACAAGTTGTATTCATATTTTATAAAAAAACCTAAAGAATTCATTTGTCATCTGATAAGCGCCTTAGTAAGACAAGTTACCTTGTATGTTTCGAATGATCGCCGAGCTTCTCTTTCTACGTATAGACTATTTATTCTGCTTTTGTTTGTAGATACATATCGGCGAATAACCTAAAACATATATCTTGGGTACTATTACTCCCTCATATAAAGACTTATTTGTACATACACAAGTTTTACTAACAGTCTCTCTCTCTCTCTCTCTCTCTCTCTCTCTCTCTCTTTCTCTCTCTCTCTCTCTCTCTCTCTCTCTCTCTCTCTTCTCTCTCTCTCTCTCTCTCTCTCTCTCTCTCTCTCTCTCTCTATATATATATATATATATATATATATATATGCTTACCTGCATACCTGTTATTAGAGTTGGATGTGATGCTGGTTATGTCCCAAATTTCTTAATGTGTGCTATGGATTCATTGAAACGAGTGAAATAATGATAGCGGTCTAAGTAGAGATTATTCTTGTTGTTTCTCTATTATTAATCCTCTTTCCTCTACTTCGGCGTTATCTCTATTTATATTTCCTCCTATTCTGCCGATATCTGTTGATTTGCCTACATAACTCTCTATTGATTAGATCACTAATAGGAGATGAGCGTATGCATTCCTTCATCCTATTTCAGTGCCTGTCAATTAACTCAAATCAATTTGTGCAAATTAATCCAAATATTACATAAGTGACTAGGAGAGAAGAAGTGTTCCGAGGAGATTGCTAAAGACAAAAAGAAATGTCTAAGGCGGAATGGAGTGCTGTCGATAATAATAAATCATATTTTAAGAGATTAAATTAAAGCAAGTTGAGTTTCCGCTGTATGATAGTAATAATTTTGTCGTAGAATATGGTCAAGTTAACCTTTTCCGCGTCTCTCAGCTGAGGCTGATGAGGGCTATTTGCGTGGGAGATTTATATTACAAGCAGAGTGCGAATTAACTGAATGTTGGTTTGCCAAACAGTTGACTATCTTGGAGGTTCCGGGATAATAGAAAAACGGGTACAAATATAACGTTACTAATATGCAAATTAATATTCTTTCACAAGGTTTAAGGGTGGTTTAAAACAAGCTATATACACATTAGACGTACACGAGTCTTAGCAGAAAAAAGGGAGGGGATAGAGTTGGCAGGCTCGGTCGCCCTACAAACAACCAAGGGTCGCTCGAATAACCTTGAACGTATAAGAAGCCGATGATGGAGACTTGCATGGGGGAAGGGGGGGGGGTAGTAGTAGTAGTAAAGAGAGCAATTGCACAGGACAGTTGCGCTATGCTGTTACCTCGGAGATTTGGTCCGAGGGAATAATCCTTGCCTTAGCGCAAAGTTAAAATAATAGTCTCATGACAATGGGTATTACGGGATCAACTTATATCTTGCTTTCGAGCTAGACAGGAATCGAAACTGGGTGCGTTGCGATAGAGGAGAGGGTAGAACGGGTACTGGGTAGACTCACTTGAATAAAAGGAGAATACTCGGAGCTTGAGGGGTTCTGCGAGAATTATGCTGAGTTCAACGGGATCCAAATAGTGGGTACCAACGGGAGGCGGCCAATGGATACTGACGGAGCGGGAAGGCGGCGGATACTGCCTTTCAACTCTGGCGCCTGTGGATTTATAGTGGGGTCGACTGGAATTTTTCCCCTTCCGTCCAAAGGAAAGGGTTCCAGGGTTTGATGCATCGGACTCCCCATTAGCACGATCGCGAGAATGTTCCTAAGCCGGCGAGGTAAATCTTTGTCCGACTTCCACTTGGACCTTTTCGGGCTCTCAAGCTTTTCGTGGCTTTCTCATAAATTCACACTTCAATTAACGCAGACAAAAAGGGCGCCCAAATATCTGATGTCTCTCTCTCCAGTGAATGACACGGCAGTGCGTATCTTTCTCTATCTCTGATCTCTGACAACTTTAGTTATTAAAACTAGAGTAAATAATGTAATCATAGTTATTATATAAATAGGATACGCACACCATATTTTACTAGCTGAATGAGATTTTTTTCCTCTATTTCATCATATTTTGCCTCGTCTTTATCTTCTACTTCTTTATATTGCTTTATCATTTGGTATTATTGTTCTAATTGATATACGTCGCCTAGTTTTTAATAACCTTCTACTTGCTAATTTTGATCTCAGATTATTGATTTCAGTCTCCGTATAAATAATATTTAGAAACTGCCATTGCAATATAAGGCCATGACACTTGTTACCATTTAGTATTATGTCCCATGATGATTATATATAAAATTCCAGAACAGGATAGTTGATAATCATTATTTCAGTGATTCCTGGCCGTAGAATAGTTGGTGGCTTATAACAGTAAAATTAAAAAAACATTCATTTAAGAAAACGAATGATAGTTGGAACAGAACGAAAGCCTTTGCTGCATGAAAAACATATGGCGAGGAAGAGTGAAATTAAAATCGCATACCTTAAATTCCTGAAGGAAAATTGAGCCTAAATTTCTTAAAAAAACGAAGAAAATTTTGGAAGAATTAAAAAAAATGGAAATTTCTTAAGTAAGGATGTGGCCGGAGAAAAGGTGGACATTTTTTACCATTGGAAATACTATACTTTGGTTAAGGTATTAACGCTGATCAGCACTACTTTTGAGGGCTAATAATAACAAAAAAAGGCCTTGGAAACAAACAAGGGCAAAAAGCTATTGATTGGTTATAAATATGGGAATGAAGTTTATGGATCAAACTTTGTCGATAGTACACATAGGATAAAACAAGAAGAGCTTTACTAGGGTAGTAGAAAATCGCCCATTGAGCACTGGGCGCTTTTCTTTATATACTGTCTACCAAAATGAAGGCCGACCCTCTGACGCTGATGAATAGGAACATTTTAACCAAGGTAAAAATGATTAACTTACAGTTTTACTCAAGTTTAAACATGGCATCCTTGCTTCAATATTATTTCCTATGTGAATTGATCTGCAGAATAGTATGAAAATTGGGAAGAAAGGTCAAATATCGAGTTTTTGCCATTCTCAAGAGGCATTTTAGCTCTTCTCTTTTTGCTTGTGTATTCAATTGATTTTTAATTTTCTCGTTGATTACTTATCCTCTATTCGATAGCGCCATTTCAGACCTTTTTCAGAATACGGCAGTGAAATTAAATCTACTCGATCTTTTATATAATTCAACTGGATACTAAGTATGTAACAAATATGCTAGCATTTTACATTCACCATCTGACATATTAGATGTCCTTTATCTTTGGAATAAATTCCAAATAATGAAAGAGCAAACTCATATTAGTCTTTATTTGGGCTAAATTTGGACCAATTCACTGTGAATTCTTTCGATGATGCAAAAAGTGAAGAGATTATAACTTTAATATTATATGGTATATTATCCTGGAAAAATAAACTGTGCAATTTTAATCATTCAAGTTATTTCTTTTTTCATAATACCCATCACTTCACAGTAGTTTTCCTGGTTATTGCAGTGTAAGACTCTTCGTTATATTAGGAGAAAAAAAGGATGGTGGGTATTCAAAACACTAACAATGAAGAATAATTGTAATTATTTAATACACATCTTATAACACATATGAATTTACTAGCAGCTTGTGTTCTCTTTTGATTCTTTTTACTTAGCTATTATTTTTAATATCTGTATTTTCTATACCTTATTTTCTGTTAACTAATTAATTTTTTTACTTTCTCTTTAGAATTTTTTGTTTAGTAATAAATTAGGCGAATCATTAATGGGCAAATTGCTGCACTCGACATCTACCTAGATTTAGAACAGATTGTTCAAAGATGGCGATAGCTAACGAGGTAAATAAATAGATCAGTATACTTAGTTAATTGAAGTTAGATATTAAACATTAATCGTTGTATGGACACAAGAAATGAGTAAAATGAATAGAAAATATGATTATTCCATTTCTTACCTTTACCTTAGATAAGCAGGTGGGTGAATAATTATAAAGATAATGGCAGTATTCAGGAAAACAAAAGAACGTGTTGTTTATTCTCTATATAGCCTTGATGGTATGCACCTTAAAGTTGGCTCCGAGAGAAAAGGCAAAAATGGATAATTTCCTCTGCCAGCATCAGATTTGACAGATGCGGATTGATCTTATCGCAAAATGTATCTACTCTTGTCCAGGATGTAAGAATTAAGCAAGGAGTGGATAATGGTAGAAGTAGAAAATTGTTTGAAGTTGGAATATATCTCGTGAATTGTTGATGATAAGCCTTAGTGGCGTCAAAGATTCTTTCTGATAAATTTTGGTTATATTAGATAGGCAATTTCAGTTAAAGAACCGTTAAGTGAATATGTTTGAAATTCGAAGAGCGACGTCAGACCTTTAATGTTGTTGACGAGGCAACCATGTACAGTAGAAGCGATCAAAAAATTTGTGTTATCTTCCATAGACTTCTTGAAGTAATAAACGGAAATAGACAGATGAATATAGTGCTCCTCTTTGAAAAAAGTCGCGGATTAAATTTGAAAAGAGAGTTAGCTTTTTGAAATGCGATTTTATTTGCTTTTAAGATTTAAGTTATGCCTTGAAATGAGCTGAAACTTTCTCTCTATTGTTCTCTTTTAAATATTTTTTATAATGTGATTAGAAAGTATAAAAGACCTTCTGTTAGCTTTATTCAACTTTCGTCACATCTCATCACTTTTTTTTTATTTGTAGAATAGAATTCCATTTTCTCACATTCAAACTACATTAAGGAATACCCTTCATATGCCAGTCTGTCAAGTTGTATTAGAAGTATGTTAAAGATAATGAGTTACATATTTTCTTTCTTAATTCTCACCTTAGAATATGATGGGATTAAGTTATCATTGGAAAACTTGCTTACACATTTCCTTTGGCATAAATATAATTATACATCATTCACCACGAATTCAATCAAAATCAATATATTCTACTTTATAATGTACTTTAATTTAGAAATATCATGCAGTTGTAGTTTATCTTTAGTCATCAGTCAAGGCGTAATGTTATTCCCCACTGTTATTGAATAAACAATGAATATCATGAACAAATCGTTAGTTAAGGTTCGTTTATTTATTTTAGACATTACTAAATGTATGGTCTGCTTCTCATCCACACAAAAAGGATTTTTAAAGTTTCATGCCATTGCCTGATTTTCCTAAGTTATTTCTACCATTCTTCGAATTTATCTTCCCACTTTCTATGAACTATGCGTCCTTATCCTTTCCTAGCGTTCTTTACTCAATTTATATGATTCTTTCTTGTCTTCAACTTTCAGCAGTTTTACAGTTTTGTGTGCGTGTATTAGTCAATTTTTCAGTCCTGTATCCTATAACTGAAATAATCCACCAGAAAAAAACTTTACGATTTTTACAAAAGAGACATGTTGCTTTTGAATTCATAGTTAAGCTTTCCTATGACCAGACAATCTAATCTCATTTCCAGTTTGTTGTGTCTTCCCTGAGGACTTTTCTCTTAGGTTGAGGAATAAGTTCTGGCGGGTTTTTTTAATGTTGTGTTGATTTAAGTTTTATTGATGTGATTTGTGCACATATTAAGAAACAATAATAAATAATGAGAGCTAAATTTTCAAAGATTAGGCTACGTCTCTTAACAGCGTAGACTAATAGGCTTTTGCTTAGGCTACGTCTTGAAGTTAAGTAATAAGTCATTGGGATTTATTTAAAAATTGTATTAATTTAATTTTTGTTTTCTACCCTCAAAATGGAATGTCAAGTTGAAAGAAAGGCGCATTTTCGACACTTGTTGTTACTCATTTCAATCGAGATGGGAACAATGCAAAGGCAGCCAAAGCTCGTCACGATATTTGTGCTGTGTACGGAAAAAATGCTTTATCAGAAAGAATAACTCAATGGTGGTTTTCACGTTTCAAAAACGGTCATTTCAATTTTAATGAAGAAGAACGTTCTCGTCGCCCCATTAAGTTGGATGAAGATCAATTGAACGACCTACTTCATGAAAATCCTCGTCAATCGACTAGAGAATTGGCTGTACAATTGGCGTGTGATCAGAAAACTGTAGTGAATCACCTTCATTCGATGAGAAAAGTAAAAAAACTCGGTGCATGGGTTCCGCACGCTATGTCTGTGGTGGGATTCTGAAGCATCATTCTTTATGAGCTCCTTGCGAACAACGAGTTTGTCAATGCAGAACTCTAAGTTCAACAAATTTATCGACTCGCCGAAGACATTCGTGAAAAGTGACCCCATCGATGATATGGAGTATTTCTTCAACACGACAATGATCGTCCTCACATTGCCAATATGTCAAAAGACGCCATCCAAACGCTTAATTGGGAAATCCTTCTGCAACCTCCATATTCGCTTGACTTGGCTCCATCGGATTTCCATCTGTTCCGATCGCTCTCCAACAATTTGCGCGGCGTTTCGTTCAATACTGATGTGGAATTAAGAACCTGGTTAGACGAATTCTTCGAGTCAAAATCCCAAGATTTTTATTGTAGAGGCATCGAAAAACTAGTTGAACGTTGAGAAGAAGTCCTAAATAACAACGGAAAAAATATTATTGATTAAATTGATATTGTTATCAATTAAAAATGAAGTTTATCTAAAATTATTTATGGTAATGAATAAATTTGATAAAACCGCAAGAACCTATTCCTCAACCCAATAATTAGACGTAGTTTTCTAACTGTTCATCATTTAATCGCCAATTTATCTTCCCTTGCATTGTATCATCTGCAAAACTATTGTTAATTACATTCGGTTCCAAATTCTAATTTTCAGTCTGACTGTGAAAGAGATCTGTAAAATTTCAGCTTTCATTAAGTAAAATCTTATTGTGTTTACGGAAAAATAGGATATAATTTGCAATGTAGAGAGACTTAAATATATCAAATTAATTTTACTCATATTTTTCTTCGCAGTGTAAATTCCAGCATATCTTTTCGAATATTGCCGTAAACAGTTTAGAGAAAAATGACTCTGCTTATCTCACTTGTTTTTAGGTTAATTTCCCATTAATTGATCGCAAATTAAATGAGGCTTTGACAGGCAATAAAATACTGCGGTATTGAAAACTTATATTTGAGAAGGAAGACCTTAAATGTGAATAGATATTGAATTAGCAGCTATTACATATTAGGAAGTAAGCAAAGTGTATTAAACTTTACAGGTAGAGAATAATACAAGTTTCAAAATTTTCAAAAGTTTAAATGGTCTGAGAGTGAGTAAGATTGTGATCATGTGAGTAGTGATCTAAAGTTATTAAGGTGGGAGTTAAAGAAAGCATGAATGACAAAGTCATAACATTTGAGGTTAAAGTGAAAGATGATGCAATTAAGATTCACTGGAAAGGCAGAGTAATGATTTTCAGATGTGAGCAACATGAGCTTTGAGATATAACTAATAATTAAAGGTAACCTCCTGATTTTTGAGAGGAAAAATTAACAAAATTACCTAAGGTTAAGAAAAGTGATTAGTTTTGCAGCCATATCCGAGTGATTACGCACCAATAATACGAGTGTGTTTTCATGATTGATTTTCAGAAAATTGGGAAAGATCCATTCAATGATAGTGTTGTAAGAGGATAGTAGATTTTTGAGAATACCTATAAACGAGGTAACGGCAAAAAAAAAAGCTTTGCGTATTATTAGCATAGAGATGGAGTACGTACCAATATATCACTTTAGAATAACAAGAGGAAACAAGAAAAAGTATCTGCGACTGACCAGACAAAATTCCTGAGATAAACGGATTGAGTAACAGCTAACATACAAGGTAGCGTGGTAATTTATCGTCTAACTTCAATATAAAAGAAAATACCACAGAGATCATTTATACAGATATATTTACAAAATTTCCATATTAAAGACTTAAAATATTGCACTATTTATGTGATACAATTAAATCAACATGGGTCTCAGCAACGGCCTCCAAGCCGCGTCGGAACCTGCAGCAGCCCTGTTTGGTCGCCCCCGTGTATCTCGGTCAAAACTGTGCTGATTTTGGACCTAAACTGCACCTTTCTGGTACACAGAGACTTGAGGGTCTCTTTCTCAACCACGTTCCCTAGATAACACTCCAGTAAGTTTGGAATTTGAGGAGTTAGGATTCACGATGTTCTAAGTGATGTGGTCAAACAGTTTGTCTGACAGCCATATTGGGTACTCTTGCATGTATGTTATAAATCAGGAACCTGTTATCACATGTACGGATTTCTAACGCCTACTTATTGCATCTCGAAGAACACCAAACACTCCATACACTTAAAATCGCCCACTGGGGAATATAAAGAGGGCATAACATCACCATGGCTACTGACCAAAACAATGTCCATAATGTGGAACGAGAACTGGGTCTTCTTAATTTTGAGTACATTTTTGAGGGACAAAGTAAACTAGCGGTTGTTTTGCGAGCTCACCACGTGATCCTATCATAAGAGGTTCTGATCTAAATACAGGATAATGCTTGCCAGGATTGTAATATGCTTCAGTTTGTTAGAAGGCATCTGAGTACGATTTTTCTGCTTGTTTTTCATCTTCTGCTGTTCCTTTTTCATTTATATGAGCAGTATCAAATATTCGCAAGCACTAACCGACGAATGATAGATTCTGACACTCACATGTCTTTGGTTATGGACCTAATTGACTTGCTTTGATCGTTGTCAATTATAGCCTGGTTATCCAGGACAATTTGGTTGTTCTTTTCGTAACAGAAGTTTTATAGTGAACTTTCAGTGTAGCAATACAATCCTAATCACAGTTAACTCATCCGACTCTCTCTAGATGTCCTTCACCGTCCAAAGATTGATACCTGAGCCCCAGAAGATCTTCATATTGGAGCCTCCAGCTTAAATCCCAAGGAGTACAGATTGTTTTTCCTAAGATGATGGAAAACCGATTCTAATATGTTATGAAGAAGAGGTAAATTGCTTACTGAATCTTCTATAAAGCAGAACCAATTTAATGTGGTTCTAAGAACGCCCAGGTTCTCAAAAAAGCGGTGAAGAATAACCGTTCCATCGTTTGTTTAATCTTTAAGAGGAACTTAAAAGTACTACGATGGAAGGCAAGGCCGCATCAACTTCAAGAGAAAAGCAGTCGATTATATTTAGAAGAAATGATTGGGTTTTATTTTCAGGCAAAATTTTAAAATGTAAAATCTTATCAACATTAGAAGAAGAAAAATGATTGTAAATCCTAGCCTCAGCAGCATTTTAAGGAGCTTTGAGTTTAATGGAGAGATTATGTGGTAGCTTATCGAGAGGTTAGTGTTTAGGTTACAGTTTTCTAAGGATTGAGCGAACAATAGTAAGATTGAAAGTAAATGGCAAGGATTCACGTCTGTGAATTATTTAAGTCCTTTTAAAGGATAGAGTACGTGTGAAATTATAGTGCTAGCTAAGTAAGAAAGCTGTAGGTGTGATTACCAAGGAAACAAACTACAGAGTAATGGCTTATTCGCAACTCAAGCACAGGCAGACAATTTTACTTATCGCATGTTGCTTTGTTTTATATCATTCATGTTTATGACTGAGAAGCGCGTAAGATGCTATCAGATAGTGCAATTTAGGAGAAGAAGGGCATAGCTTTGAAGGTGAGAGGAGAGGATCTGAAAAAAGTATGTGGAGTTACATGCTAAGGTAAGCAGAAGGATTGATTGAGATTTTAGAGGTAACGACAGAGTTAATTTTCCGAGTCATTATCAATTTAGTAATTTGCATCCCACTGTCGAGACAAAAACTTTCACATCATTTGGATATTTTGGGGAGTTTTAAAAATTATCCCTCAATCTTGTTTGTGGTCTCATTTTCGGTCGTCTTTTATCAAGTGGATTTCAATCGGTAATTTTTCTGGTCCATTAATCCGCTTGTAATTACAGAAAAATTTCAGGTTTCTTATAGCTTCCAATATATTTTGAAGTTTGCTTTTTTTACTTTAACAAATGGCTGATTTTGTGTTACGCCAAGTTATCTGCATCAAAATGCATTCATGAGCTGATATGTTATTGCACGTTTTAATGTACGTTTTTGATCAGTTTTCACGTTATTGCTCCAGATGTCTCAGTTGGTATTATACGTTGGTTGTACACTTTTCTTTTCAGGTATATGGATATTTTGCTTTTGAAAATGATGTTTGCCTCTCCATTTCTATTTGATTTTTATCAATTGTAGTATCAATCATAAAAAGGTCTGGTTGATTTTTCATTACTCTTCCAAGATTAATTTTTAGGCAGATATCTTTGCATTCATGGTTAAGTACTCGAAACCTTGTTTGAATATCTTCTAGATTATGAGCTATGAGTACAATATCATCTGTGAATCTCAGGTGATTGAGGTGATTCCCATTGAACCTAATGGTTTTCTTTTTACAAATTATCTTCCTGAAGATTTCTTCTAGGCAGGACGTGGAAAATTTTGTTCAGATATTATCTCTTTCTCTTAAGCGTTTGTGTATTCGGAATCTTTATGCAATCTAATGTAGGATATACAATATTGTTATGTCTTCTAGGATATTTATGTCGACCCGATGCATAACATGATTCTGCAAGGCTGTTATGATCGCTGTTGTTTCTTTTGCCATATGCTTTCTACGAGTCTACAAGTAGTAGGTATAAAAGTACATTGTCCTCTGAAGTTTGTTCACTAACCCAGTTGAGATTATTTGTAAGCTTTGGGAAAAGGAGAAGAGCGAAAGAAGACTGAATGAGGAAGTCCTCAGGGAATATTTGATAGAGAAATATAAGGAAGTTAGTCTTGAAAGCATTGAAGCGCATTAAATTCTGTCGGCCCATAAGAGATACCCTATTCCATATTTTTGGCATCAAAGAAGCTTTAGTAAGAATGAAAGCTTACATAAGAATTAAGAGAACAATAAAAAATATGATTCTTGAAGGTTAGTATCATCAGCATATGCATGGATGGAACAGCAAGAGGAATAACGGAGGTCATTGATAAAGAGGAGAAAATGGTCATGGAAGAGATAAAAACTCTGAGGAACATGACTATAAAAAGTAAGAGATGGTGAAATCACTATCATCTACGATAATGATTAAATGACCATACAAAACCAAGATCAGTATAAGTATTTAGAGAGAGACGAACCAAAAGCATTAAGTTAAATAAACGGAGCTTTTGATATGCTTTGTCAAATGCTTTAGGAGTTTTAATCCTAAATACATGGGATTCTCGAAAAAGAAGATGGCCATATAAAATTGAGATATGCTAGGAAATCACCGATTGATAGGGACTTACATTACCTATAATTATAATCAAAGAGAAGAGTATGAGATTATAAGTGTTTAAGGATGAGAGAATTAAGTAACTTCTCTAATACTATACAAATATTAGAAGTAATAGCAATAGAATGATATTCTGGCAGTTAAACCGGTCACCCTTCTCGTAAAAGCTGTACAAGAATATACTTACAAGAGCAAGGAAAGATAGCCCTATTTAGGATGAGGCCAAACTTGCAGATAAACACAAAAGCCATACCTTCAACTAGCACGTCAGAAACAGCTTTTGTTGCAAAGTTTGGCTCTTGGGTACGTGAACACTAATACTTATAAAAATATCAAGGTTGAAAGAGCACAGATAGTAACAATGAGCCCGACCAAAGTGGTAAGGATAGCGTGGAAGAGGAAATAAGAGATGTGCAAAAGAGGTAGTAATGTCAACAATGTTATCCTTTGAATATGCTAAGGGAGATTAAAAAGACAATGACTAATTCTCCGAATTAGAGGTGAAGAATAAGTCAAAAATATCAGCGCTGTATGATCATGTCGATTTAGAGTTCGTGTAGAGTGATTTATAACTTTTTACAGATCGTTAAGGTTAGAAAAGTGACGAGCTTGCCTTTCCAAATCAATCAGTTCTAGGCAACTTAAGCTAATCATTCTAGTTGCCATTTAAATCACTTCCATACACTATCCAGCTTGTGGGTGTGTAGATTGCAAATGTTAATTGCAGAAGGTTTGTCAAATCTGTTAAATTTTCCCCCTTTATCCAAGAGAAGTTACTTAGTTTCACTTATTTTTTATGTTAAATGATTTCTTCCAATCTTGTAAAACCTGTTTGGAAGAAGGAATCTTTAATATAATTTTGTAGGTATTGACATGAGTTTTTGTTTTAATTTTTTGTGCGCTTTTCTTTGTCCAGGCTTTAGTACTCTACTCTTTACATCTTATTCTTGCTTCTAAGTAATCATTAGTTGCTTCCTATGTCGCAAACGCTGAGGACATAATTCAATACACACTATTCCTGTAAATAGTATGTGATATGTACTTAAGTTTTCTTCCCATATGCTTCGCTCCCCATTCTGGTCAATCTTAAGGTGTTTCCACTTTTTAGAAGAGGTTCATAATGCCAAAGTTTGCTTTTGTAAAATTTAGGATGCTGTCTCCACATTTATTCCTAATATGAGTTTTCCTATCGCTTCTTTGTCCGCCAATCTTTACCTCGAATTTGCCTATAATCATCTTATCTTTATATTTGGCTTCAAAATGTATAATGTATCGCGGCACCCTTACATCGATATAGTATTTATTGGTAAACATGCATCCTCTCTCGAGTTAACTAATGAAATAATTTTGAAATGCATTATCGTGTAAAATTTTAAATTATGTTAATATTTTAAGTAAAAAGTTGTTATTTATGTATTCGGAATCAGTCAAATTGACACTCTATTAATTATTACACCTTATTGACTATCCAATGGCAGCTCCATTCGAAATTTGTTGCTGTCATTAGATTTTAAAATATGTATCAGGAATTGTACAGCAATTCTTTGGGAGTACATATGAAGGTCGTATGAATGCATAATTTTAATTAGACATAGAAAGTATTTTAAGCAGTCAAGAGTATTGTATACCCGTTTAATCCCTACATATTTATGTTTTTCACCTTATGTACACAAGAAAGCAGGGTAGCGATAAAATACTGAAATATTAGTAAAAAGGATTACTAATAATCCTTATTAGTAGTGTGGTTTCCGCATAACGAGCTAAACTGCGCAAAAGATCTTTTTTGAACATATGAGGAAGTTTTGGCGAAAATATTACCCTATCGGAATAATAATACGTTGTCATAGGGATTCGCTTTGATCTCCGTAACACCCAACCACTAGTATACATAGTTTGAACTCCAAGTTGATCTCTTATAGCTGACAAGAGCAGAATACAGATCTCCATTTTAATTAGGAAAGTTTGTTATAGATAAATTGGTGCCATATTCGGAGAATGAGGGGTGTAGCCAGTTCAAGAACACAAGTTGTCTTCAATTTCTGGAGGCGGTGAGTCATAGATTTCCGGATAGAAAGTCATAAATAAATACAGTAGAACAGCATCGCACAATTGAACAGCAAGCAGAATACCCAAGCGTTTGGTATTAATCAGGCACGCGGGAGACCATAAAAGAGAAACTCTACCGGAAGTATAATTTGAAATGTACATATTGCTTTGAGCCATCTTGTTTCAGTTTTCTCAATAAACTTAAAGCATTTTTATTCATAAAAAGATATTTAGAGCAATGATCAACATAAATTTCTTTACTTTCTTATAAAATATTGCAGTCTTATCATATGGTATATTTTATTAGGTGAATAAGATGTGTAAAGAGAAAGAGAACTTTATAAGTTTACATTGACACAGAATGATGTGAAATTATATTTCAAGGGATAGAATAAAGTTTTATTTTTAGTTTATAAAAGATTTTGGAGAATTATTTGGTTTCAGAGTGAGAGGTAAAGAAGATCCTTCTACAAATCGTCCTGACCAGGAGAGGAATAATATTTTAAAGATATATAATGTACTATGGCATACATATACAAGGCAGTCAATATATAATAGGAGAAGCACCCTAGAAAAAGTCCCCAAACACTTTAATAATAAGATGCGTCTCATTAACTATGAAAGGAATAATAGTTTTCGAGATTAATTGGAATTTCTTTCTATAAAGGGCAATCGAGCAATATATGTATGTGTAAACTATGGGCACGATAAGTATCGAAGAATAAAAATATTAGATATGGGAAAAGTTGGAAATAACTGGCCTTATAATTGATAATATATATATATATATATATATATATATATATATATATATATATATATATATATGAAAATAAACCGAGAGGAAAATGAAAAAAAGAATCTAAACACTTTCAAACTATATTTGCAAGCTCATTTTCAAGGAATAGCATGAAAATGGAGAAGACAACCTTATATAGCACACAAAGATACAAAGGGAACGCCCATAACTTAGTACAAACCAATGGAAAAACACAAAAACAAGAGAGAAAAATACCAAGAAAAAGATCAATAGGTAACTAATAACAGACATATGCATCTCTAAAACGATATATGTACACACAACAACGCCATGTATATGAATAGAATATGGTATATGATCCCCCCCAACAAAAACAAAAAAAACAAACATTTTAAAGGATTAACATTAGAGCGAAAACATTTAGGACTAAGAGTTAATCAACATTCACAACAGAGAAACGCTGTCGGGCAGGCAATGCGAATGATATTGCACTAATAAAGAGTGACAACAGGCTGCATTAAGAAGTTATTTCATTTAGTACAAGTTTTTTTTAAAACAGGATCGAGTTTAAATAATCCAGGGAAAATATTTATATTAGGTATGATGCTAATTTAAGAACACTCGACAATAGTTCTTTTGGGGAAATCAGAGAAATGATAAAGGAATTTTCTAGAATTCTAGTCAATGGGGTGGTTATTTTCAGATAAATGTAAAAATAAACCGCTGTTTATTTAACCTCTTCTAATATTGTACTTATGTGAGTAAATTCTAGTAGATAAAGATTTATCAGTTTGCTCGAAGTAAAGTAAATTACAAATAGAACATTCCATAAAATATACTCCTCCTTTCTTTCTTGTATTATTGTGGACTAACATTTTATATAAAGTGGATTTTATATCTGAAATTTACAGAGATATTAAGTTGCTTGCATATTTTATTAGTTTTATTCTTTTTGCATTTGCTAATTTGACAAGTTTTACGCTTATTGGTTTTTGGTTCTTCTATTGGTTCTTCCAAAAGTTCTCCATCTTTCTATTCGTCTTCAAGGTTGGCATCCACAGTTCTGTCAAAAGCTCGTAGCTCTCCTATGAGTTTTTAATGAAACCTCGTTGAATTATTTTAGTTCCAACCTGTGATATGATGGGTTGAGGCCGCTTGATTTCAACCACTATCACATGTTATTTAAAACCACGATGCTACCCACGTGCATCTTCGCTTTGAAAAGCCGGGTGCCTTATCTCAGCTACCTGAGTCAATGTTTAAACAAGGAGGTTAATCTTCCCCTGTTTGCCCCATGCGCCGACCTCGCCAGATTAAGCCTATGGGCAGATAAGGTATTGTTCTAAGGCTCGGCTGTGCATTCCCTCGAAGCCCCCACTCCATTGTCCCCAACGCCAACGGGATGTCCCGACTATTTATTTGGAAACTTTACCACTAAGATCAGATTAGAGACCCAGATTTTCTCGCGAGACATCACTACGGTCCAGGTTCACCTTGTGCACAAAAGGGCCCTCAACCTCGAAATCCACCATCACTTGTCCAGAAGAAGGACAATATCCCTTGAGTGCCAAGGTTCGAGCCTTCGTGACGCCAAGTCCACTAGGCTTCCCCTGTTGTTAAGAAAGAGAACAACGTTAGAACAGCCATTGTTCTTTTGAGCCCGTTGACAAGAAACAGGTCTCACCCCCCCCCTTGTGGTTCAGAAGAGAACAACGTAAAACAACCATTGTTCTCCCAGCCCGTTTGCCAAGAAACGGTTCTTACCCTTCTCCTTTGTAGTTCAGAAGAGAACAACATTAGAACAGCCATTGTTCTCGAGCCCGTGGACAAGAGACGGTTCTTACCCCCCTTGTTGTTCAGTAGAGAACAACGTAGAACAGCCATTGTTCTTCAAGCCCGTTCATCAAGAAACGGTTCTGATTCCCAAGACGCCACGTCAGGATCATACAATTCCCCCCCCCTTCGGCTGGAACTCGCCAGCAGACCGAAAATTTGTTCACGTCGCCTTCCTCTGCGCAACAAGTGTATTTAAGTAAGCTGAACGTCACCTTTGAGTATTTAACCCTTTTGTCCACACTATCCTGTGCTCTAAATGGTTTAGCGAACCATCCCATCCCTTTAACTTTATATTTGTTTTACCTTTTTAAAATCTCTCTTAATCCTCGGATTAGCTAGATTTCCAACGACCCTTTCCATTCTCTGTTTATGTCAATATTTTCCGTTTTGTGTATCGTTGAAAGTTTTTATTATCAAAACTCTATTTTATTAATGATAGCCATATTATTATCTTTGAGCTCAGTTCCACTTCTTAAGCATATCGAGAATACATAATATCGGTCAACCCAGACATCCACGCACTCTAAAGATAATTAAATAAGTTCCCTCAACGATTAGTCATATATGGTATATC
This sequence comes from Ceratothoa steindachneri, assembly GCA_963969495.1. Taxonomy (NCBI): domain Eukaryota; kingdom Metazoa; phylum Arthropoda; class Malacostraca; order Isopoda; family Cymothoidae; genus Ceratothoa; species Ceratothoa steindachneri. Next base: position 140,488,678 of record OZ018328.1, on the reverse strand, counting down.
GTCGAGAGTCCATTCTACGACATATATCTATATATATATATATATATATATATATATATATATATATATATATATATATATATATATATACTATTTAAATTTGGTATCAAGGGTGTAAGGTTTAACGCTATATCTTTGCAAACACTGGTCTCAGTCGAGTAAAGCATAGTGTTATTCATTATAATAATAGAGTATAGTAGTTCCCTTTTGTTTTAACGATTGCTATCCCCTTTTTTAAAACTTAAGAAGCTCGAGTAGCTCAAGGAACTGTTATAATAATTTTTTTTGTTTTTTTTGGTGTGATTTTAGTCAGTGTTTTTTTAGATCGAGAAACCAAGTACGAATAGATCAGTGCATATATTTAGGTAGGCTAATTCTCTAGAAGGCATAATTCTTGTTGCAAGGAATTTTAGTTAGGTGACTATTGCGCCCCCAAGTGCAAAGATGACTTAGTTTGAAATCTTTAAAGCGCAAGGAGAATCCTTGGGACTTTCCGAAAAAAAACTAATTGAGTACTTTCAAGAGGACTAAAGAACAGAAAGAGAAAGAGAGAGAAAAGAAAAAGAAAGAGAGGACGGGAAAAGACAAGCTGAGCTTCACCATCAGATTGAAATAGCTCGTTTTGAAGCAGAGATACAGTCAGCCAGTTCCCGCCCAGAAGTTTCCCATAATCTTCCACTAAATCTCCCCAATTTCAAGGACAGAGAGGATTTCGGAGCATTTTTAGCCCACTTCGAAAAGATCCTTGAAATCAATAACATGGATCTGGAGGCTGAAGGTGTAGTCAGATTACTTTTCTTGTAAAATTGTAAATTGCGCGAAATTTTTATATCTTTACCATCAAAATGTACAATTAACTACAGCACCTTAAAAGCTGAGTTATTGGCCGCTCATAATATGACTCCCGATTTCTACCGCCAAGAATTTCGAGGAGGTCGTATTAAACCTGGACAGACGTTCCGTCAATTCGGATACATTCTTCCGAGGAATTTTAAATTTTAGTTAGAATCCTCAAAGGTTGATCCTAACTTCGAGTCCCTAACCGACTTCGTGTTGCGGAATAAATTTTTGGCGTCTCTTCCGACGGAGATCCACGCATTCGTCAAGGATCGTCGGTGCCAGACCTTTAAAGAATGTCCTGAAGAAGCGGATGTCTATGCCGCAAGCCATAATTTATACCAAAAGGAGAATCGAACTTCTCACCAATCCCCCTAAAAGGAAAGAAGGAAGGATTCGCACCCCTTCACAGGAAAGCCGACGAAGTTTCCGAGCCCCGTAAAGTCGAAAAACTTTTTTCCCCAAAACCAACAACGGGACTCCGAACCTCCCGTTAAGATTTCTCCTCCATCTCTCTTCCCGATGCGACCAATCACATGCTTCACTTGTGGTGTAGAAAACCACACGAGCTGGAATTGCCCCCAAAATTCGAGGCTTAAGAGCGGACCAGCCCACCAAGTTCACCAGATTAATGCCACCCAGGCTTTCCCGGTGGTGCATACCCAAGCAGCAACTTCTCCCCCTCCGTCAGGCCACCAGGTAAATTTTATTTTCGATAAAAGTTCATCGGGAACTTTGAAATTTGAGGAGGGAAGCGTGAGCGGCTGCCGAGTTTTGACTCTCGTCAGGGACAGAGGATGTACGTGTTTCATCGTGTCTGACGAGCTCCTCCCCCCAGTGGACCCTAACCACGAAAAATTTGCGGTTGTAAATGACTACCTTGGGCCGGCGAACCGATTCCCCGTCGTTAGATGTTACCTGCAGTGTCAATATTATGATGGCTGGGCTGAAGTAATTTCAGCACCCATAAAATTCTGTTTTGTACTTATAGGACAGATCCCTCAAGTAAGTTCCCACCCTGTGTCTCAGGCCACCCTTCCTCGAGGCCGAGCTAAGAAAGAAGCCCAAAAGCCCGTCCCCATCAGAATTCCGATACCGTCCGAGTTCTCGGAGACCCTTAACAAGGAATTTAGGATGGCACAAAAGGAGTGTGAATTACTAACACCCTTAGGCGATAAGGTCCAAGACAAGGACACGGAGACTGTCCGTGGACCCAAAGAAAAAAAGTACCCCCAACGCGCCCATGGAGATACCTTCGTAGAACTGGACGAAACATCGGCGCTTGAAGAAGATTACTTCGCGGAGTCCCTTAATGTAATACAGACAGTGTGCATCCACCCTGATGCCGATTACCCTCCTCCTTCCCTACCAGGTGAGTCTTTTGAACCCTCTGACCTGGATATTGACGCGCAGCTGACACTACATCAAAAGAGTCAGCTACAAGAACTATTTGAATCGGGTCACCATTTAACCACCCTATTAGCTCTTTTCGAGCGACTGCGCAAAAATGGCCTCCCCATTGGCCCCAGCAAATGCCATTTTGCCCACGAAACCATAAAATACTTGGGTTTCGAAATAGGACAAAGCTAGTTAGGTCCCCAAGAAGACAAGATTAGGGCAATTGCCGACATGCCCCTCCCGATTACAAAGAAGCAATTAAGATCGTTCCTAGGATCAGCTTCTTACTATCGGCGATTTGTTCCGAATTTCACTGCAATTTCGGCGCCCCTCAGCTCCCTTTTAAAAAAGAATTCCCCCAATCGTCTACGTTGGAATGATGTCGCTGTTTCTCATTTTAATCAGCTCAAGAGTAAGCTCACATCTGCCGCCATTTTTAAGTTGCCCAACTTAGGAAAAATACTTTGGGATTAAGACTGACGCGAGCAACGAGGGCATTGGAGGTGTACTCCTTTAATACGAGGATGACGGAACAAGTCATCCAGTTGCATATGCTAGTCGCCAATTATTACCACGCGAAAAGAGTTATGCCACTATAGAGAAGGAAGCTCTATCAATTATCTGGGTTATAGAAAAATTCAAAATGTACTTGATAGGAAAAGAATTTCAGATAGGAACCGACCACCGTCCGTTAGCATATATTCGGAATGTACGACACTCCAACGCCTGAATTATGCGCTGGAGTTTACTCTTGCGAGAGTCTCAATTTAAAATTAATTATATAAAAGGTTCCGATAACCAGGTCGCTGACGCACTCAGTAGGAATGCGTTACCGAATAGCGTAGAGAGTTGTATTCGTACGATTACGATCTCCATGTATGTATATACCGTCTTGTAAGACTTGCCAAGGTTTGAGCCTTCGTGACGCCAAGTCCACTAGGCTTCCCCTGTTGTTCAGAAAGAGAACAACGTTAGAACAGCCATTGTTCTTTTGCGCCCGTTGACAAGAAACAGTTCTCCTCCCTTCCCCCTGTTGTTCAGAAGAGAACAACGTAAAACAACCATTGTTCTTCCAGCCCGTTCGCCAAGAAACGGTTCTCAACCTTCCCCTTTGTTGTTCAGAAGAGAACAACATTAGAACAGCCATTGTTCTCGAGCCCGTAGACAAGAGACGGTTCTTACCTTCCTTCTTGTTCAGAGGAGAACAACGTAGAACAGCCATTTTTCTTTAAGCCCTTTCTTCAAGAAACGGTTCTGATTCCCAAGACGCCACGTCAGGATCATACAATTCCCCTTCCTTCGGCTGGAACTCCATAGCGTACTAAAAAGTCCTTTTTGTCGCCTTTCTCTGCGCAACAAGTGTATTTACGTAAGCTAAACGTTACATTTAACTATTTAACCCTTTTGTCAACCCTATCCTGTGCTTTAAATGATTTAGCGAACCATCCCATCCCTTTAACTTTATATTTGTTTTACCTTTTTAAAATCTCTCTTAATCCTCGGATTAGCTAGATTCCCAACGACTCTTTCCATTCTCTGTTTATGTCAATATTTTCCGTTTTGTGTATCGTTGATAGTTTTTATTAATAAAACTCTATTTTATTAATGATGTCTCTATTATTATCCTTGAGCTCAGTCCCACTTCTTAAGCATATCGAAGATACATAATATCGGTCAACCCAGAGATCCACGCACTCTAAAGATAATTAAATAAGTTCCCTCAACGAATAGTTATATATAGTATATCGTCGAGAGTCCATTCTACGACACAACCATTTCATGATATACTATAACTAAATTTATCATGGCAAGATCAAGTGAGTTATGGAAGACCTGTAATGGCCCACGCCGGGAAGTCAATTTAGTGGTCTACAGTCTGGCCATCCGGTCAACATTGTCAACGCCAGATTTTGCTTTATTATAATACGTGACAGACTCTGGCAACTTCTTTGTACCACCGTCAATATACACAGTCTTGTTCACCGTACACTCTTAGAACGTTTTACTTGGTACACGATGAGTGACATGTCACAATTCTTCAAAATAATGTATGAGTGTAGTGGTTGTTTCTTATTTTTCTTGCTTGTTAGTATTTTGCGCCGAATTCAATTCATCGTTCCAATGATACTCGTTTTCCTGGTTTGCAATGTCTTAGCTTGCTTCACCGAAGTAAAAAAGTTATTACATGTGATATTTCGACCTTTACTTAGAAAAGGACTTACCAACTTCATCACTACATATTCCGATAATTTGATTTTAGGGATGATGAACATTTTTTCCCAGATAAGGAAATCCATTCTGCAAGTAATGGATGTTGAGTCTACAGCAAACCAGTTTTTGATTCCAAATTTATTCGGTTTGTTTGCCATATATTGGGTGAAGTGGCTTGTGGACTTAGGGGGGAAAAGCTGTTCATCAACAGTTATATCTGTAACATAATTGGCAATTTTCAATAAATCTGTTCCATACGGTAAAAAAAGAGTAAATTTATTTGATTGAATTCGTTGACTTCTTCTGGTGGATCTTAAATCAAAATGTAAAAATCGATGAAGTTGCTTGAATCTATCTCTTGACATAGTCATGGAGAAGAAACGAGTTCCCCAAACTTTTGACCATAGAAAAGCAAGTCGTTGTCCTTTAGCAATAAATCCTCTGGCGTAGACTATTGCCAGCATATGATATATTTCTTCCTTAGTTACGGCCCATGATTCATCATTCAGTTTGCTGCGAGCTTCTGCTTCTGTACATTTTATTCTCTCTCGAACTATGAAGTCATCAATGAATAAGGAAAATGCGCTCATCCTACTCCCCAACACAACATGTCTTTTGGCATATGCAGAAGGACCGGGAACTTCAGTAAGAATATTCTGTGCACCGTATCTTCCACTACTATCGGAGCCTTCAGTGGGGATTTCAATCCACTGGGTCCCATCTGGAGCCTTTAGATTTTTGTCATGTGCAGATGTAGGGGCTTCCTTTAATTTATTTCTTTCCATTACTTCTTTATCGGCAGTGGTATTACTCTCAAGAATTCCCTCATCATCTCTAGATAAAGACGTAAGGATTCATTAGTCATTTATAGTAATACATATGTAACAAAAGTACATAAAAATATCTCCCCACATATTTATGTTCAGATTTATTTTTATCAAAATAAAATATACCCATCGTAAAATACGATAATATTAATATAAATATAATGACATAATAATGATGCTAATAATAATAATAACAATAATAATAATATAAATAATAATGTAAATATCTACATATTATTCCGAACGGTATATCGAATGACATTCCAACAATATCACAAAATAATCACATCACACTTACATTGCTCTGTAGTTGATGCAATGTTTTCATTTTCTTATCTAAACTTGATAAAAAGTTGTGTTCAGGAATGTATTCTTCTTCATCACTATCAAAAGATTCTCCTTCCGATTTATCGTAAGGAATGGTAACAAGAAATTGTCAAAGTCGTTCCTCTGTCAGACGAGTCTCCCCTTTATCGGACGACATCTTCACCCAACGAGAGTCTATTGTGTACTTCCTAATCTTGTAATTTTAGCGAGTTTATATAGAAAACACACAAACCTTGTCAGAAGATGTTGGAACAAGCGTGCTCTGAGTTATGAACTGTAGCAAACTCCCTATAATGAAATTAACACGTTAAAACAGGATTATATTATGCAGCGGTCAATCTGACCGCTTAGTCTTTCTAGGTATTACACTCTATCCCTCGTTACCTGACTCTTGTAATAATTTTATATTTTCACAATGCCATCTTGAATAAAACAAATAAAAGTCAAGAAATTTGAGCGGATTGCGATAAAAAATGCTGCTGATATTTAATAAATAAACTTAAAAAGCAGTCAAAATGACGGCTCCGTCATTCTAGTGTTAACATATTGAATAGAATCAAGAAAAAAAATTATAAAATTATTATTTATATACATCAAACTTCTAATGTAATATGTGTTGCTATTGGGCAATATTATAATCTAAGCATTAAACCAGCATAAATAGATAATAATAATCAGCTACACCTAGATGAATGACGTCATCTCAAATCATTAAAAAAAAACAAAGCTAAGTGTAACATATTGTAATTTACATATTGTAATTATATATATTGATTTTACATTTTGGATCGAATCATATTTTTGATAATTTCCGAAAGGACACAAAAAGAGGACTAAAATTAATTCTTTTGTTGTTCTTGTAATAAATGAGCTTCGGTGTGAGCATGGAAAGAAGAATCTTTAGCATCCCTTAGGTGGTAATGAAAAATTCAGTTGAAAATGGAGTTTTCCCTTCATCATGGATTACATTTAAGATATAGATACACAAAAAGGACAAAACGCAAAGGATAATGAAATCATATTAAGCTTACTTACTTGCTTATAGGTATCCGTCAGCACGACGACGACCTCTCCAATCTCTCTTGTTATGGGCACGCATGTTGTTGAGCGGACCTGATCTTGTCAGGAATCATCTTCTACATTCGTGGCAGTTATTGTCCTAATCTTGAATGATTAGGTGACGCTGGTGCCTTTCAGCTCTGGCCTGGTCCATTTTCCTTCGTTTTGCTGCTTCTAGGTTAGGTACCCCCTCCGTGGTAGTACGCCGCCAAGCTGGTCTGTCCTCTACTAATTCTTTCAAGTAGGTTTGGATTTCGTTGAAGGCTTTTAACGTTCTTTTATGTGATCTATATTCTGTTTTTTTCTGACTGCTTGCACGACGGGCACCTTCCCTGAGCTCCCTGTAAAAGCCTTGTTTAGGTAGTCGTTCGTCTGGCATCCTTATCACATGCCACACTCACCTGAGTGTGAGTCTAGAGACAAGCGCTTCTATACAATCACAGTTGGTTCTAGGCAATATTTTATTGTGTAGTATTTTATCTTTCCCCGTTATTCAAAGAATTCTTTGGAGGCTAAACATTTGCAAAGGTTTCAGCATTCAAATATGTCCTGGTACACGACTACCTTTGTAGAGAGCTTCAAGTCGTGGTTTGAGAAAACCGTCATTTCATTACGCAAAAGCTGCTGAAGCAAGCTGAATCCGGTTTACAATCTCCCTTTCAAGCGTGCCGTCCTTAGAAATATTGCTGCTAAGTTAAGTAAACTTCTCAACTTCATTGAGTCTTACTCTGCCAATAATTATAGGTTCTGGCGGCTCATATTCTTGCTCTGCGTGATTTAGCATGACCTTGGTTTTTCTTACATTGACTCTTAATCCAGCTCGCTGGTAAGCCTGATTAAGAGCTGAAAGCTGGCTCAGTCGATTTCTAGGGTGCTGAGCAACAGTAGCTGCGTGGTCTGCATACTGGATTTCTTGAATTGGGGCTAGGGTAGTTCTGTCCTTGCACTGAACTTTCCTATGTTGAATAGTTCTCCGGCCCTTCTGTATCAAATATTAATGCTATTTTTCTGTGCTGCATGATTGGCAAAAGTATGTGTGACTGGCATGAGGTAGATATTAAAGAGAACAGGCGTCATCAGGAATCCCTGCCTTATTCCAGCTAGAAATGCGAACTACTCGGAAAAATCGCCCCCGAGTTCACTCTTGCCTGCGTACCTTCGTGAAATTGGCGAACAATTTCTAAAAATTTGGACGGACATCCTAATATATTTAGAATTTGATACAGTAGGTCCTGAATCACTGTATCAAAAGCTTTTGTTTAATCGACAAAAGCGGCGCTTAACGGTTAATATTGTTACTTGTATTTCTCCAGCTGACAGCATATAAACACCATGTTCAGGGTAGTCATGTCGGCTCTAAAACCACCCTGCAATTCTAGGAGAATTTTATCAACTAAGTTTGTCAGGAGTCTTGACAAAAGAACTTTGCCCAGGATTTTTCCAGCAACGTTCAGCAATGACACCCCCTGGCTGTTTCCACAGACTACCACTCTCCTTTCTTTTTGAATATTTTGACTATGCTGGCTATACTAATATTGGAAGGGATTCTACAGCTCAACCAGCAAGCTTTGAGGAAATCGTGGAGAGTTGATATTAGGTTTCACCTCCGTATTTATACATTTCAGTAGGGACTCCATCCGGCCCTGTCGATTCAAAATTTTTCAGTTGTCTTATCACTTTTACTACCTCCTCCCGCGTAGGTGCTGAATCGAGTTTAGGCATCTGCGGGAATTCAGGCATCTCTTCAAGTATAGACACATCTGTGACATCGACCGTATTCAGTAGATAAGTGAAGTTCTCCGACCATCTATTCAAAATTTTGTGTTTCTCTTTGATTAGAGTGGTGTCATCGGTAGATCTAACTGGAATTTTTGTATTTTTTTATGATCCATGGATACATTTTATAGGATCGAAAGGTCGTAAATTTTGTTGTCTTCAACAAATCTTTGTATTTTCTTATGCGAATCAGGCACCAGTATTCTTTTAATTTTCTAAGACTCCTTTGTACCTCTGCCCTTTGTCTTGCCATCCCTTCTTAAGGTTGGCTTATAAAAGGTTAGAGAGGTAAACATCATTGGCTTTATGCATTAATTTCCGAATTTCTTGAATAACTACATTTGATTCCTCAAACCAGTCTCTAAAACGTTTCTGTCTGTCCAAGGCAGTCTAGCGTACTTGTGTATATTATGTTAATGAGTTGGTTTCATTTATCATCAATAATTTCTTACGTTTAGGGTAAATTTCAAAATTGTCCACTACCCGCGAAAGTTCAGCCTAAAGTTCCTTTTGTTTATGTAGGTTATTTAGTACTTGACAGTTGATGCATTTGCAGGTTTGTTGACTTTGCCAGCAGCAAACGATGGTCTGTCTAACAATCATCCCCTTTCATGACCCTGGTTAAGTGCATATCATTTAAGTCCCTTGTTCTTACTATTATGTGTTTGATCTGATGCGAATGCCGAGATCTTGGATACATCTACATACCTTTATATATTTTTTTTCATTTGAAACCTAATGTTCGTAACAATTAGGTTGTTTTTTGAAGAGAAGGAAAGAAGATGGAGGCCGTTTTAGTTCATTTTGCCTATGCCATGGTTTCCAAAAAATCCAGGCCAGACGTCATTGTCATTTCAAACTCGGGCAATAAGGTCACCTAGTAAAATAGGTTTGCCATTGTAGGAGACATTCTGATTAATTGTTTGAAGGTCATTGAAAAACCTATCCTTCCTTTCTTCGTCTGAATAAAAAGTTGGTCCATTAACACTGACTACGGTTGCAAAGACACCTATAGCTATGAAAATTCGCACGTTCCTTAGCCTTTCATTTTGGTCGACAGGCATTTTGGAGAGCCTCTTGAGAAGATCATTCTTGATGGCAAACTCTACTCCGGATATACATGTTTTTTCTTGTTTTAGATTCTCCCAGAAAAATGAATAACAAGCACATTCCTCGGTTATGGAACCCTCAAGAGGTAATCTCACTTCCGAGAGAGAAGCAACATCTACTTTGTAGCGTTGTAATTCTGCCTCAATTAGTGAGGTCATAAGCTCAAGTCTTGTGGTTACTTTGGAATCCATTAAAGTTCTCGCATTCTAAGATGCAAACGTTAACTGTTTATTTGTTATTTCGACCGCCTTAAAGGGTATCTCACAGTTCAAGGTACTCCAGCCAGGATTAGATGTGGAAGAAGCAATTTTTGTGCCATATTTTTTAGGCCGTTCCTCTATTGGTGGTAGACAGAGCTCTCCTAAAAAGAGGTGCCTAGATACGCAGTTAGAAACGAAGAGAGTGCTGTTTCCATGCTCCAATCCCAATGACGATCTTGCCTGCGTTGCCAAAGAGAAAAATTTCTGCCCTGTAGCTTCAAGTCTATCAAAATGGTTCCCGGTAGCAGTTCAAAGTCGCCGTGGGGCTTTCTGCTTTTCCGGGAGGTTAGGATGAGAGAAACCTGCACCGTGAATTATTTTGAGTAATGCTAGAGGCGTGCAACCCTTATCCGCACTGTCTTGGCCCATAGATGATGGTACCAATGGCAAAAGGAAGACTCAAGACGACCGGAATCAGCGGTGGGTTGCATTGGGCTAGCAGATTCAGCAGAAAAATTTCCTCATAGCCTATCCACAAAGCTGTTCGATCACATGTGTGCCATATCACTTAGTTTAGTCCATCCATCGAAATTGGTTACCGGGGTGGGGTACTTGGAGCCATGAAGGGATAGTTGAGTAGTCAGTGGCGCACATTGCTGCCAGAGACATTCAGAAGGGTAGGACTGCTCTGACAGCAAAGGCACTACGGCAAATGAGTCCCCAATACATAAAGATGAGTAAAACAATCGCCGGTCCGTTTTACTAGTATTTTGTATTTTTGTCACCAACCAGATAACCTAGAACCTTTCCTGATCCTCACAGAAGGGAAAGGCAGAAGAAGTTCCGAGTCATGGGTGAATGGATATGAAAACCGAGTCGTAGAATGACACCGACATATACGTCACTTCTACCCAATAGGTGTGGTCGCTCAAGGTCAACACGTGACATTGATTCTACTCTGTATATGATAGAGATAGGGGTGGGGATAATAGAAGTGAAGGTATGGAAAGATGAGTGCGAAGGATTTTTAAATTCAAAAGAGTGATTGCAGTTGGTCGATATTAACTAATGAAGGCTCCGGCTATGAGGCTGATGAAAAATGAGGTATAAACATAAACTTTAATATATACACAGTTATACACAATAAATAGATTGAATAAAATAATGACAATAGATACTCTATTTTTACAAGAACCGACCGTATCAGAGCTACTCAGAGCGGGCTCTACTGAGAGGGGGAGTAAGGATAGGATTACGAGCCTGTGTACAAACACACACAGGGATGTCTGGCCGGATAGCCACAGATGATTCGTCTTAGACTGGCTTGGGTTCGAGGATTTAAGAGATAAAACGGGGGATCAGATGGTTATTCTGTGAATTCATTGTACAGAACGACGCTAAATGCGGAGTTGCAATGTGTTTTAAGGGGGGTGGGTGTCTCTGCTTCCTTTTTAGTTTGGAAGCGTGTGAGGTTAGTTAAACCACGTGAGTGGAAGTAACCTGTGGGCACTATCCGACCAGAACAGCGCAGAGCTTCATTGGGGCAGCTACCACTTTGGCCCAGCCGGTTTAATACGGGCTTTCAATACGCCCAAGGTATTCATGTACTACCGCAAACTTATCTTAGTTTAGAGAGATCGGTGGGAACAGCTCGTACGACACCATAATACATGTACACCCTGCATCTCGAACAAGGTTGGAGACCCGGAAGCCGTTTACTGATCCGATCGCAAAATTGAAGCTTCATGGGGAGCTCTACTCAATTAAAAAGTTTACCTGATGACCAGCGGCAGAAGGAGGAGAAGGAAACGGAGGCGGTTCAACTTACGACGGTGGTGGCGCGAGGAAAGCACAAATTTGGTGCAGTTGATTGAGAGAACTAGGACGAAATTGGGAATTATGAAGGCAATTTCTCCTCAAATGTCCATCAATACAACAAGAAAAACAAACGATGGGCCTCCTGGGTAACTATGAGGAAAGGGAATTTGACGAGAATGGCTTGACGTTACAGTGTTCTGATAATGAAAAATTTTCGTGGCTTGGAGGGGTCAGTTATTTTGACAAACTTACTAGATTTACGAGGTGTAAATTTTTGTTTGCCACTTTTACCTTTGGGGGATGATGGATCAGACTTTCTTCCTTCCTTAGGCTAGCAATTGTGGCTCGCGGCGAATACATCACATTCTTTGATGCATTCCTTGAAGATGGAAAACCTCCAGTCCTTGACTAAAGATCGAATCTCCAAAGAAAGCGAAGCCATAAGCTTTTCCTTCAGAATGAAGTCAACTAACGCTTCATACTCGTGAAGAACTTTCGAAGAATCTAGCCAGAAGTTGTAAAGTCTCTGAAGCATATACTCAAACTGTCGAAAGGTTTGTTTGGGTTCTTTATGAGTGTGACGAAATTTAACGCAGTAGAAATCGGACGTCATGTTACACGTGGCTAACAATTCCGAGGTAAACGTCGAATGATTGATTGATGCTTCTGGCGAAAGGGATATGAAAGTATCTTGGAGCTTAGAACATAATAACGGCAGGAGTTTAGTGACAAGATCCGCCCTAATGTCCTAATTGTTAGCTCAAAGATATTTTCAAAATGTGTCAAACAGGACCCGAAATCTTCTCTTTTCTTGTAAACGGGGACCTTCACTGACACAGTTTGTGGGACGTCTATCATCGAGTTGATGGAGATCGTTTTAGTCCTCGCTATATTCATTTCCAATTCATCTTGTCGGATGCGTTCTCTTGCTTCTCGTTCTTATCTTTCTTTTCTTTCCGCTCTCTCTCCTTCTTGTATATAGGAAAGAAGGTCCTATCCGGATAAACCAAGAGATTCACATCCTTGTAATTTAAATTGGTCGAATAAAGACATGATGTTCGCGAATTTGAATTAAACCTTTTTAAATAAAAACGGAACTGGATTGTCGACCTGAATTAACTCGGTATACACATAGAGCAATTATTAATTTCCATCTGAACACTCGGAAATAACCGAATTAATGTGCGAGCCTTTAACTTTGCTCACAACACCAACAACAAAACTAGACTGAGCCTTTCTTGGTATGAAAGGGTTAAAATTCCGCTGCGGGGAAATAAATGAGAAGCACGATCTCAAAACTTACACACTGTATGTATAAAGGCGGGTACACACAATGAAATGGGAAAAATAGTTTGCAAGAATATTTCTGGCTACCTTCTCAATAGCCAAGCGTTTAGCCTCAAAACCTTTAAAAGGCCTTAAAAGGAACCTTTTAAAGATCCTTTAAACCTGACGCCAGTTAATATATTAAAAATATTATGTTCTAGAATGACCCCGACATATTCGTCACTTCTACCCAATCTAGGTGGTCGCTGAAGGTCAACGCGTGACATTGATTCTACTCTGGTTATGATAGAGATGGAAGGGGGGGGGAAATAGAAGTGAAGGTATGGAAAGATGATTGCGAAGGCTTTTTAAATTTAAAAGAGTGAGTGCAGTTGTTTAATATTAACTAATGAAGGCTCCGGCTATGATGCTTATGAATTGTAGGTACAAAACAAACTTTAATATATATACAGTTTTACACAATAAATAGATTAAATGAAATAATGGCAATAGATACGCTATGTATACAAGAACCAAACGTATTACCTCTACTTAGAGCGGGCTATACTGAGGGAAGGGGGGAGTAGAGAGAGGATTACGAGCCTCTGTACAAACACACACAGAAATGTCTGGCCGGATAGCAACATATGATTCGTCTCAGCCTGGCTTGGGTTCGAAGCTTGAAGAGATGAAATGGGGGACCGGATGGTTATTTTAAGGGGCTTTAACCACGAAGAGATTAGCGTCTAATAGTAACATTGAAGGAGCATTCGTGGCAAATAAAATTTACTGTAACCAAGGGTAGGTCAATTGACTGGGGCTCAGATCCTTCGGTATAATTCTAGCACTCGGCTCGTCGAGAAAAAGGAGCGCGATCGTTGTAAAGGGCAGGCCTATACTGTTGATGTCCTATTGCGACCAATAATACATAGGGACCGGCCAGATCCGTTACTGCCTCCGCCAAAGGGAGGGCGCGAGGAAATCTCTTCACGAACCAACACGGTGCTTGAGAGATGGGAAATAGTCCCGCGGGAGTTTCTTGATAACACACTGGGAGACGACAGAAGCCCAGGTTTGATATTCCAATCCCTCGCTTATCGCGAAAAGCAGTCGATATTCTGATTGTTCTCGCGGTCGTCGCTCAAGTTGACTGACTTTGAGCCTGCCTTCGTGTTTTCGATGGGCCACATGGCCGCAAGGAGGCTCTATTCTCGACAATCCGAACAGTATATATAAGTCACCCATTTGCTGGGATCCAGTGGAGAGGACAGAGAAGATATGTGTTCACAAAATTAATGGTTGTGGTGCTGGGGTTGGCTAAGTGTGTGATGATTCCTGTTGAACTACTTCTCTACCTGCGCAGGAGTGTATATCAGCGTATCCACCACTAGGCAGATATCTTCTCGTACTGTGGCAAGTTTTGGCTGCGTGAGCACTAGGCTAGAAACCACACCTCGACTCTAGAAGACTAACGCCGTATATACTAGGTTAGATAGAGCGTTAAATAAGCATTATTATATCATACTCAAAAAGAAAAATAGATATTTTAATTTTATTCACAGTCAAATTTTAGATTTGTGGACGATATATGTAAATCTTATGGGGACATAGATACACAATTTAGAATATAACCATAGGAAAACAGAGAAACTTCATTGAATATTATTTGATATCAACGATACTTTTCCTGGAGAGAAAACAATGGGGAGCCACTTGAAATTATCCTTATAGCCATTCTGTCTCTGCATAAGAGCAAAGAAAAGGGAAACTTATATTATGCAAATCTTCGGCAAAACGAAACTGTTCTTATAGTTACGCTAAAATAAATGTTTTCAACTAAAGTTCTAAGGGGGAAATTATCCCAATCATTAAATTAATATATATATAGCAATACTAATATAAATATAACTAATATAAATAAAAAGTTGTTTTATTACTATCCTTAATATAATAATAAACAAAAAATGTCCATTAATTTTAGTGTGACTTAATATGAGCAACTCACTATAAAAACTAAGAGATGTGAGGATGTAATCTATGAGTTTACTTAATGATGCTAATTATTAACGTCATAGTTCACTGGAGCTCATTATTAAGGAAATGTTAAGGAGAGACATCTACCCAGAATATCACAGAATGACAAATGTGATCACAAACAACAATATTTCTGACTAAATCACGCGTTTTGTTGTTAGTGATTTCTCGTATTTTTCAGTACAAAAGAGATTAACGTATATCTGATTTAAAATCTTCAGGATTTCCGGTTTTAAATCATGTTAGCTAGAACTCATGTTTGTGTATATGAATGTGAAATTTCTTGTGCGAAGAATGATCATTTTCCTAAATAATGTTCGTATTTTGACACAGTATTCTCTAATAAGTCAAACCAGTAGATAATGGTTGTTTTTTAGTTAGAGCTACGAAAAAAACTTGCTTCTACACATTTTCATTTCTTCTCACTTCACCAATTTATTATATTCCCTTAAAAGGTTATTTGACGAGATGCCTTATTGTATTCTTTTTTGTTTTTTTTTAAATAAAGGTATCAATTTTTTTAGTCAAAAAGAAAAAAAAGGCTGCTAACCCGCCCAAGGTTCGATAAGCTCCAAGTTATTTCCTGCCTGGAACTTTGTTTGCTAAAACTAACATTGAATTTTGGGGACCCAGGCCAGGAATTCACAAGACTTCAAACCGATAGAAAATTTCTCGGCGATAATTAAATTAATTGAGGTATATTCCAACTAGACAAATCGATTTTTTTACACTCCTCTTCGCAACTATTTTGGAGGCATTTAGTTCATTAAGTAGGAGAGTCGCAGACCAGCTTGCATTTCTCACTCATGGTTGCAGCGGTAAGTGTGGGAAGCTTCCCAACCTTTTGGCTCCTGTTGGGTAAAGATAACACACCTGAACTCTTCCCTTCCTTCCCCTTGGAATGCCTTCATTTTTTTTCTTATCTAAACTGTAAGGGGATGTCAAGTGTACATTTGCTGACAACTGGGGCATTTTGTGCCTTCCCGTCGCCAACGCCCGTTGTTAACCATTATCGCCATTATGCCTGCATAGGATCTGTCGATATCTTTAACACAATTTTCTACTTTCTTTTCAGATCTCTTCTTACAAACCTTCATCGCGATCTTCTTAAAAATTTGCTTGAAATTCATGAAAACATATTGACAAAATTATAGTATATGTTTAGTCTAGAGTGATTACTGACACCTTATAATAAACCGTCCCTCTATTTAATTGATAATATTTGCTTCCTGCTTTAGCTATTTTCTTTACGAACAACGATATTTCCTCATTGTAATTACGAGTTATTTATCGTAATGATCCTCCCGTATCGATAATTTCAAAATTCGCATTTGTATTCTCCCTCCAGCAGGAAGATGTTCGGTGATAATTTTAGGTAATTACTGCTCTCAGTATTTTTTAAAATCACGCATACATCCAGATTCAAATAAAAATAGGATTAAACTTGCACGTAGTACTTACATTTCTGGATCCTTGGTATACGCCCAAATTCTTCGCATTCCCCTATGGACACCAAAAGATTTGAGGCATTTTACAAAACCAGGTTTTGCCAAACTGTTTAACTGTAATAACAGGCATCATAATAATCTATATTTCTATTCGCAATACTGAAGACTAAAGAAAAGAAACGCAGGTGATGATTTCAAATACTAATTAACAAGTCGCGTTAACTGTCGCACTGTTTAAATTAACGCTTTCTAAGAGATAAACGACAGCTAAGATTGCATTTTCCTATGGATCTCAATCAACCTTAAAAGTAATTAATTCCTTAAATAACAATTTACATATTGTTCAAAAGGTTAAAATGTGGATGAGCTATTTTAGGAGTATGGAACTTTTATAGTTATAGCATAGAGTATCATTTAAGGTTAACAATGATCATTTTTCGTCGAGAATTTAGGGAAGTATTTATGTAAATATACCTGAAATAGAGCAACAAGTATAGTAGGCTGACCAAGTTCAACCTAATTTTTGCGATATTAACGATATTTTCATCCCTTTTTGCGCAGACTTTTATTTCTCCGGTATTATTGGTATAATGAAAAAAATATGGTCTTAAGCAAATTTTGCTTTTAATCAATTGCCTCAAGAAAATACATATATGAATGATTTCATTTTCTAAGGGGGAGACGTGTTTAAGCTTCAAGAGGAGGACATTTTTGAACTTGGCGGTATATGGCCACTGAGGATCAAAATATATACGCTTGTCCAAAAACCATTCCATCACGGGACAGTTGTAGCAAGTCTACCATGGAAGAGACTAAACTAAATTCAGATATATTTATGCAATAACTGATGAATATTTACACCATGGTGAACAGATTGTTCATGATTGATTAACAGGGCAATGTATAGTGTAATTGATTACCTATATCCTAGACTTTCACTTATTAATACTCTATTCGATATTTTATCATGCCTGTCTGACAGATATAGCGCAAACCTACTTGCAAATCTCCTAAAAGACGAAGATAAAGATTCTTCTCGTTTTTATACGTTTTTATACTCTATACCTTTCGGTATATAGTGATTTTATTTTATCAATAAGTACTTACATATTCGGTTTATTAAAGAATAAGACGGAGTTGACAGAGGGTGTTTAAAGTCATGTGACGTTACTTTGTTATTTTCATACAGAGAAAGGTGTATACGTTTTATTTAACATAACAGCTTAGGTAAAAAGTCTTTTTTTTTTAAATATTAAAAAGTATAATAAACTACCATAATTCAAACATTAAATGTCTGTCATAAAGCGGTTTATGACACATTGGGGCAATTACTTCAAATAATAGCGTTATTTAAGGATTTTTTTAAATTAATCAGTTCATAGGCAAGATATACGGCGTCGAGTAATTTCAAGTTACATTGCCATGCTAAATCTAGATCTAGAACTAATAGAACGTTTTTAGTCAGGTGCGAGTCTAGTAAAGAGCAACTATACAAATCCCTATGTCGGCCAGTCTTTCGGTCTCGGTTTTGCTTTTTGTTATTTTTGCAATAACATAATAACTCTTGGGCCGATTATAACAAAATCTGGAAAACCTTATGTTGTTTTACATTTTCTTTTGAATCCTATAATTGCCAAAGTCCTCCTAATGTTAGCCCAGGAACTATATGGTTTTGGCAATAACATTATAACTATTTGGCTGATTCTAGCAAAATTTGAAACCCTGATGTTGTTTTATATTCCCTGTCAAATGATATAATTGCTAAAGTCTTCCCAAGTGTAGCCAGGGAATTATTTTGTTTTGGCAAAAACATAATAACTATTTGGCGGAAACTCTGCTAGCATAGTCTAGGCTATAATATGCTATACTCTGCTAGGCAGGCATAGAATATGCTATATAAAGCTAGGCTATTATAGGCTAGGCTATACTATGCTAAGCTATGCTAAGGTATAATGTACAAGGGTAAGATATACTATGCTAATTTTAGCTATAAAATTCTATGTTAGGATAGTATATATTATGTTAGGTTAAACAATAAGTTAAACAATAGGTTATAATAAGATAGTATAGGCTATACTTGTCTAGGATAGTTATTGCTAGGCTAGGCTATACAGTGCTAGGCAAGGCAAAGCTATGCTAAGCTATACTAGCCTTTACTATGCTATGCTAAGGTAGGCTAAAGTATAATAGGCTAGGGTGGCTATGCTCTGCTATGCTAGGTAATACTATTTTAGGCTATGATAGGCTAACTAACCAAGGCTATAATAGAATAAGCTATGCAAGGTCATTCTATTCTAGGGAATAGTATGCTATACTTGTGTAGGATATACTAGGCTAGGCTATAATATGATACGCTTGGATATATTATGTTAGGTGTGACTATTCCAATCCAGCCTATATTATGCTGTGCGAAGCTAAGCTATCGTATTCAAAGATATATTGGTTAGGCTATAGTAGCTGATTCAAATCTTGGGTATACTAGGCTAGGTTACTCAAAGCGACGCTAGGCACGGTTGTGGCATGCAATGCTAAGCCTTACCTGGTTAGGCTAAGCTATAGTAAGCTAGGCTACACTAGGCGATAATACGCTAGGGTAGGCTATACTAGGTTAGGCTAAGCCAAGCTATACTAAAATATACTGGGTTAGAAAAGGGTCTACTAAGCAATGCCACGCTATTCTATGATAAGTTAAGATAAAGTAGGCTATACTATCCTAGGTTATACTAGCCTAGCTAGATTATACTAAGCTAGGCTATGTTAGCCCAAGCACAGCTAGGCTATTCTATTTTAGGCTAGTGTGACAGAACGGTTTAAGGCCGCTTAATTTCAACCGTTATTACATGTTGTTTTAAAACACGATGCTACCCACCTGCATCTTCAGTTTGAAGCCGGGCGCGTTATAGCCGCTATATGAAACAATGTTTAAACAAGGAGGGTTATCTTCCCCCATTTCACCCCATGCGCGACGTCGCCAGATTGAGTTAGGCTTATCGGCAGAAGAGGTATTGTTCTCAGGCGCGGCTGTGCATTCCCTCGAAGCCCTACTCCATTGTCCCCTACGCCAAGGGGATGTCCCGACTATTTATATGGAAACTTTACCACTAAGAGCAGATTCGAGATCCGGATTTTCTTCGCGAAACAACACTACGATCCATTCTCACCTTGTGCGCCAAGGGTCCTTGACCTCGAAATCCACCATCACTTGTCCAGAAGAAGGACAATATCCCTTGAGTGCCAAGGTTCGAGCCTTAGTGACGCCAAGTCCACAAGGCTTTCCCTGTTGTTCAGAAAGAGAACAACGTTAGAACAGCCATTGTTCTTTCCAGCCCGTAGACAAGAAACGGTTCTCACCCTTCCCCCTTGTTGTTCAGAAGAGAACAACATTAGAACAGCCATTGTTCTCGAGCCCGGAGACAAGAGACGGTTCTCACCCCCCCCCCTGTTGTTCAGAAGAGAACAACGTAGAACAGCCATTGTTCTTCAAGCCCGTTCGTCAAGAAACGGTTCTCATTTTCAAGACGCCTAGTCAGGATCATTTAATTCCCCCCCCCCCTTCAGCTGGAATTCGCTAGTGGCATAAAGATTCCTTCACTTCGCCTTCCTCTGCAAGACAAGTGTATTCACGTAAGCTGAACGTTACCTTTGAGTATTTAACCCTTTTGTCAACCCTATCCTGTGCTTTAAATGGTTTAGCGAACCATCCCATCCCTTTAACTTTTATTTGTTTCACCTTCTAAAATCTCTCTTAATCCTCGGATTAGCTAGATTTCCCACGACCCTTTCCATTCTCTGTTTATGTCAATATTTTCCGTTTGGTGTGTTGTTTATAGTTTTTATTAATAAAACTCTATTTTATTAATGATAGCCATATTATTATCCTTGAACTCAGTTCCACTTCTTAAGCATATCGAAGATGAATAATATCGTTCAACCCAGACACCACGCACTCTAAAGATAATTGAATAAGTTCCCTCAACGAATAGTCATATATGGTATATCGTCGAGAGTCCATTCTAAGGACATATATATATATATATATATATATACATACTATTAAAATTTATAATCAAGTGTGTAAGGTTTAACGCTATATCTTTACAAACACTACTCTCAGTCGAGTAAAGCATATTGTTATTCGTTATAATAATAGAGTATAGTAGTTCCCTTTTGTTTTAATGATTGCTATCCCCTTTTTTGGAAACTTAAGAAGCTGGAGTAGCTCAAGAAACTTTTATAATTATTTGTTTGTGTTTTTTTTTGTGTGATTTTAGTCAGTGGTTATTTAGATCGAGAAACAAAGTACGAATAGGTCAGTGCCCATATTTAGGTAGGCTAATTCTCTAGAAGGCATAATTCTTATTGCAAGGAATTTTAGTTGGTTGACTATTGCGCCCCCAAGTGCAAAGATGACTCAGTTCGAAATCTTTAAAGGGCAAGGAGAATCCTTGGGACTTTCCGGAAAAGAACAAATTGAGTACGTTCACGAGGAGCAAAGAACAGAAAAGGAAAGAGAAGAAAAAGAAAGAGAAAGAGAAATCCAACGAGAAGGAAGAGAGGAACGGAAAAGACAAGCTGAGCTTCACCATCATTTCGAAATAGCTCGTGTTGAAGCAGAAATACAGTTAGCCAGTTCACGTTCAGAAGCCCCCCCCCCATCTCCCAATAAAGCTTCCCAATTTCAGGGATGGAGAGGATTTTGGAGCATTTTTAGCCCACTTCGTAAAGATACTTGAAATCAATAAAATGGATCTGGAGGCTGAAGGTGTAGTCAGATTACTTCCCTTGTCAAATTGTAAATTGCGTGAAATTTTTATATCTTTACCATCTGAATGTATAATTAACTACAGTACCTTAAATGCTGAGTTATTGGCCGCCCATAATATGACTCCTGATTACTACCGCCAAGAATTTCGAGGAGGTGGTATTAAAACCGGACAGACGTTCCGTCAATTCGGATACATTCTTCCAAAGGAATTTTAAATTTTAGTTAGAATCCTCAAAGGTTGACCTTAACTACGAGTCCTTAACAGACATCGTGTTGTGGGATAAATTTTTGGCGTCTCTCCCGACGGAGATCCGCGCGTTCGTCAAGGATCGTCGGTGCCTAGACCTTTAAAGAATGTACCGAAGAAGCGGATGTCTATGCCGCAAGCCATAATTTATACCCAAAGGAGAAGCGAACTTCTCACCAACCCCCAACCAGGAAAGAAGGAAGGATTCGCGCATCTACAGAGGAAAGCTGACGAAGTTTCCGGCCCCCGTAAAACCCCAAAACTCCTTTTCCCAAAACCAACAACGGGCCTCCAAACCTCCCGTTAAGATTTCTTCTCCATCTCTCTTCCCGAAGCGACCAATCATATGCTTCACCTGTGGTGTAGAAAACCACATGAGCTGGAATTGCCCCCAAAATTTAGGCTTAAAAGCGGACCAGCCCACCAAGTTCACCAGATTAATGCCACCCCGGCTTCCCTGGTGGTGCAGAC
The DNA here is from genome assembly GCA_963969495.1 of Ceratothoa steindachneri. Classification (NCBI taxonomy): domain Eukaryota; kingdom Metazoa; phylum Arthropoda; class Malacostraca; order Isopoda; family Cymothoidae; genus Ceratothoa; species Ceratothoa steindachneri. The sequence continues at coordinate 140,466,884 of OZ018328.1, read as the reverse complement.
CAAAGCAAAAACTTTCCCCCCCCCCCGTCAGGCTACCAGGTAAATTTTAATTTTGATAAAAGTTCATCGGGAACTTTGAAATTTGAGGAGGGCAGCGTGAACGGCTGCCGAGTGTCGACTCTCGTCAGGGACACAGGATGTACGTGTTTCATCGTGTCCAACGAGCTCTTCCCCCCCAGTGGACCCTAACCACGAAAAATTTGCGGTGGTACATGACTACCTTGGGTGGGCGGGCGAACCAATTCCCCGTCGTTAGATGTTACCTGCAGTGTCAATATTATGATGACTGGGCAAGAGTCATTTCAGCACCCATAGAATTTTGTTCCGTACTTATAGGACAGAGCCCTCAAGTAGGTTCCGACCCTGTGTCTCAGGCCGCCCTTTCTTGAGGCCGAGCTAAGAAAGAAGCCCAGGAGCCCGTCCCCATCAGAACCCCGATACCGTCCGATTTCTCGGAGACCCTTAACCAGGACTTTAGGACCGCACAAAAGGAGTGTGAATTACTAACACCCTTAGGCGATAAGGTCCAAGACAAGGACACGGAGACTGTCCGTGGACCCAAAGAAAAAAAGTACCCCCAACGCGCCCATGGAGATACGTTCGTAGCACTGGACGAAACATCGTCGCTTAAAGAATATTACCCCGCGGAGTCCCTTAATGTAATACAGACAGTGTGCATCCAACCTGATGCCGATTACCCTCCTCCTTTCCTACCAGGCAAGTCTTTTGAACCCTCTGACCTGGATATTGACGCGCAGCTGACACCACATCAAAAGAGTCAGCTACGAGAACTATTTGAATGGAGTCACCATTTAACCACCCTATTAGCTCTTTTCGAGCGACTGCGCGAAAATGGCTTCACCCTTGGCCCCAGCAGATGCCATTTTGCCCACGAAACCATAAAATACTTGGGTTTCAAAATAGGACAAAGCCAGTTAGGTCCCCAAGAGGACAATATTAAGGCAATCGTTAACATGCATCTCCCGATTACAAAGAAGCAATTAAGATCGTTCCTAGGATCAGCTTCTTACTATCGGCGATTTGCTCCGAATTTCGCTGCAATTTCGGCGCCCCTCAGCTCCCTTTAAAAAATGAATTCCCCCGATCGTCTACGTTGGAATGATGTCGCTGTTTCCCATTTTAATCAGCTCAAGAGTAAGCTCATTTCTGCCCCAATTCTAGAGTTGCCCAACCCAGAAAAATCTATTGGGATTAAGACCGACGCGAGCAACGAGGGCATTGGAGGTGTACTCCCTCAATACGAGGATGACAAAACGAGTCATCCAGTTGCATATGCTAGTCGCCAATATTATTACCACGCGAAAAGAGATATGCCACTATAGAAAAGGAAGCTCTATCAATTATCTGGGTTATAGACAAATTTAGAATGTACTTGATATGAAAAGAATTTAAGATAGGAACCGACCACCGTCCGTTAGCCTATATCCGGAATGTACGACACTCCAACGGCCAAATTATGCGCTGGAGTTTACTCTTGCAAGAGTATCAATTTAAAATAAATTATATAAAAGGTTCCGATAACCAGGTCGCTGACTCACTCAGTAGGAATGCGTTACCGAATAGCGTAGAGTAATTGTATTCGTACGATTAGGATCTCCATGTATGTATATACCGTCTTGTACGACTTAAATTAGATTCTCTTGTAATATAATTAGTTAATGTATATGTCTGAATTTTGTAACGCTCAATGTCTATTTTTTGGGGTATGTATATATATATTTGTACCCATTAAATTACGTATAATTTATTTTGTCCCATATGTACTAATTTTATATCATTTCATTGTTCCATGCCCCTTTTTTTATTAAGTTTGTATTAAAGGTTATTTTCCCCAATAATCAAAAGATCAAAATAATCATATATATTGAGGTAATACTAGTTAGGTGCAGGAAGGTACGGTTGGTACAAGAAAACGAGTTCCCTACAACGGAGTTCTATCGTTGTCGCTTCTCTCTAATTTTCGAAGTGACAACTTCCCCCCGGAATGCAGGGGTTTGATAGAACGGTTTAAGGCCGCTTGATTTCAACTGTTATCACATGTTGTTTAAGAACACGATGCTACCCACGTGCATCTTCGCTTTGAAGCCGGGCACATTATAGCCGCCACCTGAGTCAATGTTTAAACAAGGAGGGTTATTTTCCCCCGTTTCGCCCCAGCGTGACCTAGCCAGATTGAGTTAGGCTTATGGGCAGATAAGGTATTGTTCTCAGGCACGGCTGTGCATTTCCTCACAGCCCCACTCCATTTTCCCCTACACCAAGGGAATGTCCCGACTATTTATATGGAAACTTTACCACTAAGATCAGATTCGAGATCCGGATTTTCTTCGCGAAACATCACTACGATCCACTCTCACCTTGTGCGCCAAGGGTCCTCGACCTCGAGATCCACCATCACTTGTCCAGAAGAAAGACAATATCCCTTGAGTACCAAGGTTCGAGCCTTCGTGACGCCAAGTCCACAAGGCTTCCCCTGTTGTTCAGAAAGAGAACAACGTTAGAACAGCCATTGTTCTTTCCAACCCGTAGACAAGAAACGGTTCTCACCCTTCCCCCTTGTTGTTCAGAAGAGAACAACATTAGAACAGCCATTGTTCTCGAGCCCGTAGACAAGAGACGGTTCTCACCCCCCCCCTCCCTGTTGTTCAGAAGAGAACAACGTAGAACAGCCATTGTTCTTCAAGCCCGTTCGTCAAGAAACGGTTCTCATTTCCAAGACGCCACGTCAGGATCATTTAATTCCTCCACCTTTCGGCTGGAATTCGCCAGTGGACCAAAGATTCCTTCACGTCGCCTTCCTCTTCAAGACAAGTGTATTTACGTAAGCTGAACGTTACCTTTGAGTATCTAACCCTTTTGTCAACACTTCCTGTGCTTTGAATGGTTTAGCGAACCATCTCATCCCTTTAACTTTTATTTGTTTTACCTTTTTGAATCTCTCTTAATCCTTGGATTAGCTAGATTTCCAACGACCCTTTCCATTTTCGGTTTATGTCAATATTTTCCGTTTTGTGTGTTGTTGATAGTTTTTATTAATAAAACTCTATTTTATTAATGATAGCCATATTATTATCCTTGAACTCAGTTGCACTTCTCAAGCATATCGAAGATGAATAATATCGGTCAACCCAGACAGCACGCGCTCTGAAGATAATTAAATAAGTTCCCTCAACGAATAGTCATATATGGTATATCGTCGAGAGTCCATTCTACGACATCTAGGTTCTAACGAAATTTGAAACCCTTATGTTGTTTGGCATTCTCTTTTGAATACTAGTATCGCCAATGTACTTCCGAGGTTAGTCCGGGAATTATTGAAAGTTTTGCGGTTTTTAATGTCATTAATCAGAATAAGTGAGAGCACGCGAGTCTTTGTTGAGCTAACCTTGTTAAATTTAATATTCAATTAAACGTTTATCTGCTAAGCAAAAATGTGCTCAAAGTTTAACTAACTGCTAATATTTTAATGGCTAGACTTTCAAAGTGAGTAAACAGTCTCCTCATCGACTTGCAGTTGAAATATTTCCCTGAACGCATCATCATATGTTGTTCACTGGCTTTGCTTGAATGGATCTGTTGTCAAAGTAGAAGGAATTAAAATACTCACCCCTGGTTATGAAAAAAATACTATTGAAAACCTAGTACCGGGGATTTAATATGAAAATAATCTGATGCATGCGAAGTTCATAATTGGTTCGTGGTCGGCTTTAAGTAGAGAATTGCGGCTGTTCATATATATATATATATATATATATATATATATATATATATATATATATATATATATATATATATATATTCCCGAGGCCGCTCACTTCGTAAGTCGTAGCTAGCCTACCCATATTATTCATATTAACAGGTAACAAGGTTCACTTAGACCTTCACTATCTTGTGGTTTATTCAGCTGCAGAGACGATCTCAGATTTATACTCGTCATACACATCTGTGGGGCTCCAAACTGTGACGCCTAATCCACTAAGATGCCTAGTATCATCAATGGCTCGTTATATATACCATAATTATCATTGTTTGTAAAATGAAACTTAAGAATAAGAAGGAAATATGAAAAAAAAGAGCGTCGTTGTATATACACATTCCAATGTTAATTTATGTGTACTTAAATAATACGAAAACAAAAAGTCAGTCGGGCACCTAAAGTGTACTAATTGTGTCCTTACTGCCGATTTGGCGCTCATATACGAGTACGTAGAAGACATTAAATCATATTGATATTTATACATAAAAGTATCTAAAATCAACTTACAATACAAGATGTGATATTTTTGTTGATGATACTACATACTATATTAATTATTGATATAAGTGAAAAGTGCAATTTGTTTTTATATTTGCAAAATTCAGAGGCAAAATTGGTAAAAAACTCGATTCGTTCCACCTTAGATAATTTTGAAGCGAACTTTTAAAGACCCTTTCTAGAATTTTCAAAAAGTCTAAATATTTCAAAAAGGGAAATGATACCACATTTAAAAATAGGAAAAACGACTTAACCTAGAAATATATGAAAGAGCAGGGATTATGAGCATGCTACAAAAATGAATCCAGTGACCACTACAACTAAACTTGGCTTATTAAAAGTTCACTTAATAAAATTTTGTTTCTTGATGACCAAATAATCGAATTGAAGACGGCGATTGTATAGATGAGGAAACTATAGATTCCTCTGAAATAAACAAAGTTTAAGGGAGCCATCCTCGTAGCCAAAGAGTGCATTCGGTCTATGAGTGAAAGGAAGCTAGCCAGTAATCTCTTAAAAGAGTTAAATTGAACTAAAATTAATCTCCCTATTTTTAATAATAGATATTCTCTAGAGGAAGAATTTCCACGATAAAAATCATAACATCATTCATATACTTTATATTTGAAATGCAAAGAAGTGCACATGACTTATGAACCAGTTAAAGGTCAGGCCGCGGCGCTTAAACATTTGGATGGATAAAATATCTCAAGTAACTAATATCTCAAGACCAACAAGTTATTACTTAGGAGATAAGGAGATTAACAATTAATATTACAATCTTATGTGCATGCAATACTTCACCTATGTGACTCGATAATAAGTTGCAGTCGATTAGGTACTACCGCGCTGTTTATGAATGCCACATACGATCCCTAAATGTAAGGGGCTTAGACATGAGCAGTGCATATTAGGAAAACTCCCCCACATTAGAAATCAGATACATAGATCCCTGAATGAGAATAGAGAGTATGGGATCTAGATAAGTTTTGCGCTTTACTGGAGCGAGAAATGCCATTGATAGGGCAGAATAGTGACAATAGTTATTCAGACAAACGCAAGTTAATTAAAGGTACAAAGGTACGTGCTTCAGCCTTTGTGATAAAGCAAGTTTTTGTCCGATGATAGTAAAAAAAGGGAAAAATATTTAATTGTAAAATCCCGGAACAAACCTGCGACGAACCTAAGAAACAATTCGATTACAAAAAAACAATCTCAAATCTGAACGACAAAGATTCAAGGCCACTAACGTGTTAAGGTTTCGAATTAATTTTGTAGGATCTAAGCATATCAATCAAAATTGTTTATAGAAAATAAGTAACTGACTAACACTAGTAAGTATTATTCGATTCCTGTGTTTCTCTCAAGAAAAAAAATAAGGTAAGAAAGGTGAAACAAAGGTTTTGATTTGCAATCTTAAAGCATGCGTTGGTTTGGATCTCACCCAAATTGAAAAAATAGTTTTAAATTGATGTATAAAGCCCGATTATTTCTCATCCCAAATATCTAGACTTCACTGGCGTGCAGGAATCTAAATTTCTTGCCGATGAATGCGGAATATTCTGTAAGAGCACGGACTCTAAACTACATTGTTCTCATTTTTTGTAACATTCGCCTTTTAACACTGGTTTCCTCTTAAGCAAGTCAATGCTTCGTCTCGCTCCCCTCCTTCCTAATGTCTCTGAAAATGTACTTTTTGACATATCTATATCTCTCTTTGAGTTATGGCTTCTCCATAACTCAAAAACTATTGGTCAGTTTGAATTTTTTTATAGATTTGTAATTAGCACATCAATTTCTAGGATTTACACGTGCTTATAGTTTAAAAAAAACAATTTTAAGAAACTCTGAATTTTTGCATACCTATTTTTGGAGACAAGTAATTACGACTATGAGTTGCATTGAAAGACAAACATTTTCCGTGGAAAAATTAATGTTGGGCAGACCAAATTTCGAATGCAATGTTAAAAATACTTGATAATACTAATATAAATATAACTGATATAAATAAAAAGTTGTTTTATTACTATCCTTAATATAATAATAATCAAAAAATGTCCATTAATTTTAGTGTGACTTAATATGATCAACTCACTATAAATAGTAAGAGATGTGAGGATGTAATCTATGAGTTTACTTAATGATGGTAATTATTAACGTTATAGTTCACTGCAGCTCATTATTGAGGAAATGTTAAGGAGAGACATCTACCCGGACTATCACAGAATGACAAATATGATCACAAACAACAATATTTATGACTACATTACGCGTTTTGTTGTTAGTGATTTCTCTATTTTTCAGTGCAAAAGAGATAAACGAAAATCTGATTTAAAATCTTCAGGATTTCCGGTTTTAAATCATGTTAGCTAGAACTCATGTTTGTGTATATGAATGTGAAATCTCTTGTGCTAAGAATGATCATTTTCCTAAATAATGTTCATATTTTGACACAGTATTCTCTAATAAGTCAAACCAGTAGATAATGGTTGTTTTTGAGTTAGAGCTACGAAAAAAACTTGCTTCTACACATTTTCATTTCTTCTCACTTCACAAATTTATTATATTCCCCTAAAAGGTTATTTGAGAGATGCCTTATTGTATTCTTTTTTTTTTAAATAAAGGTATTAATTTTTTTAGTCAAAAAGAAAAAAAGGCTGCTAACCCGCTCAAGGTTCCAAAAGATCCAAGTTATTTCCTGTATGGAACTTTGTTTGCTAAAACTAACATCGAATTTTTGGTGGGACCCAAGCCAGGAATTCGCAAGACTTTAAACGGATAGAAAATTTCTCGTCAATGATTAAATTAATTGAGGTATATTCCTACTAGACAAATCGATTTTTTTTACACTCCTATTCGCAACTATTTGGGAGGCATTTAGTTCATTAAGTTGGAGAGTCGCAGACCAGCTTGCATTTCTCACTCATGGTTGGAGCGGGAAGTGTGGGAAGCTTTCCAACCTTTTGGCTCCTGTTGGTTAAAGATAGCACACTTGAGCTTTTCCCCTCTTTTCCCTTTGAATGCCTTCATTCTCTTTCTTATCTAAACTGTAGGGAGATGTCAAGTGTGCATTTGCTGACAACTGGAGCATTTTGTGCCTTCCCGTCGCCAACGCCCGTTGTTAACCATTATCGCAATTATGCCTGCACAGGATCTGTCGATATCTTTAACACAATTTACTACTTTCTTTTCAGATCTCTTCTTACAAACCTTCATCGCGATCTTCTTGAAAATTTGCTTGAAATTCATAAAAACATATTGACAATATTATGGTATATGTTTAGTCTAGAGTGATTACTAACACCTTATAATAAACCGTCCCTCTATTTAATTGATAATATTTGCTCCCAGCTTTAGCTATTTTCTTTACGAACAACGATATTTCCTCATTGTAATTACGAGTTATTTATCGTAGTGATGCTGCGGTATCGATGATTTCCAAATTCGCATTTGTATTCTCCCTCCAGCAGGAAGATGTTCGGTGATAATTTTGGGTAATTACTGCTCTCAGTATTTTTTAAAAGCGCGCATACATCCAGATTCAAATAAAAATAGGATTAAACTTGCACGTAGTACTTACATTTCTGGATCCTTTGTATACGCCCAAATTCTTCGCATTCCCCTATGGAGACCAAAAGATTTGAGGCAATTTACAAAACCAGGTTTTGCCAAACTGTTTAACTGTAATAATAGGCATCATAATAATCTATATTTTTCTATTCGCAATATTGAAGACTAAAGAAAAGAAACGCAGTCGGGCACCTAAAGTGTACTAATTATGTCCTTACTGCCGATTTGGCGCTCATATACGAGTACGTAGAAGACTTTAAATCATATTGATATTTATACATAAAAGTATCTAAAATCAACTTATAATACAAGATGTGATATTTTTCTTGTTGATAGTACATAATATTTCAATTATAGATATAAGTGAAAAATGCAATTTGTTTTTATATTTGCAAAATTCAGAGGCAAAATTGGTAAAAAACTCGATTCGTTCCACCTTAGATAATTTTGAAGCGAACTTTTAAAGACCCTTTCTATGTAGAATTTTCAAAAAGTCTAAATATTTCAAAAAGGTAAATGATACCACATTTAAAAATAGGAAAAACGACTTAACCTAGAAATATATGAAAAAGCAGGGATTATGAGCATGCTACAAAGATTGATTCAGTGACTGCTACAACTAGACTTGGATTATTAAAAGTTCACTTAATAAAATTTTGTTTCCTGATGATCGAATAATGAAATGGAAGACGGCGATTGTATAGTTGAGGAAACTATAGATTCCTCTGAAATAAACAAAGTTTAAGGGAGCCATCCTCGTAGCCAAAGAGTGCATTCGGTCTATGAGCGACAGGAAGCTAGCCAGTAATCTCTTAAAAGAGTTAAATTGAACTAAAGTTGATCTCCCTATTTTTAATAATAGATATTCTCAAAAGGAAGAATTTCCACGATAAAAATTATAACACCATTCATATACTTTATATTTGAAATGCAAAGAAGTGCACATGACTTATGAACCAGTTAAAGGTCGCGCCGTGGCGCCTAAACATTTGGATGGATAAAATATCTCAAGTAACTAATATCTCAAGACCAACAAGTTATTACTTAGGAGATAAGGAGATTAACAATTAATATTACAATCTTATGTGCATGCAATACTTCACCTATGTGACTCGATAATAAGTTGCAGTCGATTAGGTACTACCGCGCTGTTTATGAATGCCACATACGATCCCTAAATGTAAGGGGCTTAGACGTGAGCAGTGCGGTTTTTCTTTGTAACAGTGCATATTAGGAAAACTCCCCCACATTAGAAATCAGATACATAGATCCCTGAATGAGAATAGAGAGTATGGGATCTAGATAAGTTTTGCGCTTTACTGGAGCGAGAAATGCCATTGATAGGGCAGAATAGTGACAATAGTTATTCAGACAAACGCAAGTTAATTAAAGGTACAAAGGTACGTGCTTCAGCCTTTGTGATAAAGCAAGTTTTTGTCCGATGATAGTAAAAAAAGGGAAAAATATTTAATTGTAAAATCCCGGAACAAACCTGCGACGAACCTAAGAAACAATTCGATTACAAAAAAACAATCTCAAATCTGAACGACAAAGATTCAAGGCCACTAACGTGTTAAGGTTTCGAATTAATTTTGTAGGATCTAAGCATATCAATCAAAATTGTTTATAGAAAATAAGTAACTGACTAACACTAGTAAGTATTATTCGATTCCTGTGTTTCTCTCAAGAAAAAAAATAAGGTAAGAAAGGTGAAACAAAGGTTTTGATTTGCAATCTTAAAGCATGCGTTGGTTTGGATCTCACCCAAATTGAAAAAATAGTTTTAAATTGATGTATAAAACCCGATTATTTCTCATCCCAAATATCTAGACTTCACTGGCGTGCAGGAATCTAAATTTCTTGCCGATGAATGCGGAATATTCTGTAAGAGCACGGACTCTAAACTACATTGTTCTCATTTTTTGTAACATTCGCCTTTTAACACTGGTTTCCTCTTAAGCAAGTCAATGCTTCGTCTCGCTCCCCTCCTTCCTAATGTCTCTGAAAATGTACTTTTTGACATATCTATATCTCTCTTTGAGTTATGGCTTCTCCATAACTCAAAAACTATTGGTCAGTTTGAATTTTTTTATAGATTTGTAATTAGCACATCAATTTCTAGGATTTACACGTGCTTATAGTTTAAAAAAAACAATTTTAAGAAACTCTGAATTTTTGCATACCTATTTTTGGAGACAAGTAATTACGACTATGAGTTGCATTGAAAGACAAACATTTTCCGTGGAAAAATTAATGTTGGGCAGACCAAATTTCGAATGCAATGTTAAAAATACTTGATAATACTAATATAAATATAACTGATATAAATAAAAAGTTGTTTTATTACTATCCTTAATATAATAATAATCAAAAAATGTCCATTAATTTTAGTGTGACTTAATATGATCAACTCACTATAAATAGTAAGAGATGTGAGGATGTAATCTATGAGTTTACTTAATGATGGTAATTATTAACGTTATAGTTCACTGCAGCTCATTATTGAGGAAATGTTAAGGAGAGACATCTACCCGGACTATCACAGAATGACAAATATGATCACAAACAACAATATTTATGACTACATTACGCGTTTTGTTGTTAGTGATTTCTCTATTTTTCAGTGCAAAAGAGATAAACGAAAATCTGATTTAAAATCTTCAGGATTTCCGGTTTTAAATCATGTTAGCTAGAACTCATGTTTGTGTATATGAATGTGAAATCTCTTGTGCTAAGAATGATCATTTTCCTAAATAATGTTCATATTTTGACACAGTATTCTCTAATAAGTCAAACCAGTAGATAATGGTTGTTTTTGAGTTAGAGCTACGAAAAAAACTTGCTTCTACACATTTTCATTTCTTCTCACTTCACAAATTTATTATATTCCCCTAAAAGGTTATTTGAGAGATGCCTTATTGTATTCTTTTTTTTTTAAATAAAGGTATTAATTTTTTTAGTCAAAAAGAAAAAAAGGCTGCTAACCCGCTCAAGGTTCCAAAAGATCCAAGTTATTTCCTGTATGGAACTTTGTTTGCTAAAACTAACATCGAATTTTTGGTGGGACCCAAGCCAGGAATTCGCAAGACTTTAAACGGATAGAAAATTTCTCGTCAATGATTAAATTAATTGAGGTATATTCCTACTAGACAAATCGATTTTTTTTACACTCCTATTCGCAACTATTTGGGAGGCATTTAGTTCATTAAGTTGGAGAGTCGCAGACCAGCTTGCATTTCTCACTCATGGTTGGAGCGGGAAGTGTGGGAAGCTTTCCAACCTTTTGGCTCCTGTTGGTTAAAGATAGCACACTTGAGCTTTTCCCCTCTTTTCCCTTTGAATGCCTTCATTCTCTTTCTTATCTAAACTGTAGGGAGATGTCAAGTGTGCATTTGCTGACAACTGGAGCATTTTGTGCCTTCCCGTCGCCAACGCCCGTTGTTAACCATTATCGCAATTATGCCTGCACAGGATCTGTCGATATCTTTAACACAATTTACTACTTTCTTTTCAGATCTCTTCTTACAAACCTTCATCGCGATCTTCTTGAAAATTTGCTTGAAATTCATAAAAACATATTGACAATATTATGGTATATGTTTAGTCTAGAGTGATTACTAACACCTTATAATAAACCGTCCCTCTATTTAATTGATAATATTTGCTCCCAGCTTTAGCTATTTTCTTTACGAACAACGATATTTCCTCATTGTAATTACGAGTTATTTATCGTAGTGATGCTGCGGTATCGATGATTTCCAAATTCGCATTTGTATTCTCCCTCCAGCAGGAAGATGTTCGGTGATAATTTTGGGTAATTACTGCTCTCAGTATTTTTTAAAAGCGCGCATACATCCAGATTCAAATAAAAATAGGATTAAACTTGCACGTAGTACTTACATTTCTGGATCCTTTGTATACGCCCAAATTCTTCGCATTCCCCTATGGAGACCAAAAGATTTGAGGCAATTTACAAAACCAGGTTTTGCCAAACTGTTTAACTGTAATAATAGGCATCATAATAATCTATATTTTTCTATTCGCAATATTGAAGACTAAAGAAAAGAAACGCAGTCGGGCACCTAAAGTGTACTAATTATGTCCTTACTGCCGATTTGGCGCTCATATACGAGTACGTAGAAGACTTTAAATCATATTGATATTTATACATAAAAGTATCTAAAATCAACTTATAATACAAGATGTGATATTTTTCTTGTTGATAGTACATAATATTTCAATTATAGATATAAGTGAAAAATGCAATTTGTTTTTATATTTGCAAAATTCAGAGGCAAAATTGGTAAAAAACTCGATTCGTTCCACCTTAGATAATTTTGAAGCGAACTTTTAAAGACCCTTTCTATGTAGAATTTTCAAAAAGTCTAAATATTTCAAAAAGGTAAATGATACCACATTTAAAAATAGGAAAAACGACTTAACCTAGAAATATATGAAAAAGCAGGGATTATGAGCATGCTACAAAGATTGATTCAGTGACTGCTACAACTAGACTTGGATTATTAAAAGTTCACTTAATAAAATTTTGTTTCCTGATGATCGAATAATGAAATGGAAGACGGCGATTGTATAGTTGAGGAAACTATAGATTCCTCTGAAATAAACAAAGTTTAAGGGAGCCATCCTCGTAGCCAAAGAGTGCATTCGGTCTATGAGCGACAGGAAGCTAGCCAGTAATCTCTTAAAAGAGTTAAATTGAACTAAAGTTGATCTCCCTATTTTTAATAATAGATATTCTCAAAAGGAAGAATTTCCACGATAAAAATTATAACACCATTCATATACTTTATATTTGAAATGCAAAGAAGTGCACATGACTTATGAACCAGTTAAAGGTCGCGCCGTGGCGCCTAAACATTTGGATGGATAAAATATCTCAAGTAACTAATATCTCAAGACCAACAAGTTATTACTTAGGAGATAAGGAGATTAACAATTAATATTACAATCTTATGTGCATGCAATACTTCACCTATGTGACTCGATAATAAGTTGCAGTCGATTAGGTACTACCGCGCTGTTTATGAATGCCACATACGATCCCTAAATGTAAGGGGCTTAGACGTGAGCAGTGCGGTTTTTCTTTGTAACAGTGCATATTAGGAAAACTCCCCCACATTAGAAATCAGATACATAGATCCCTGAATGAGAATAGAGAGTATGGGATCTAGATAAGTTTTGCGCTTTACTGGAGCGAGAAATGCCATTGATAGGGCAGAATAGTGACAATAGTTATTCAGACAAACGCAAGTTAATTAAAGGTACAAAGGTACGTGCTTCAGCCTTTGTGATAAAGCAAGTTTTTGTCCGATGATAGTAAAAAAAGGGAAAAATATTTAATTGTAAAATCCCGGAACAAACCTGCGACGAACCTAAGAAACAATTCGATTACAAAAAAACAATCTCAAATCTGAACGACAAAGATTCAAGGCCACTAACGTGTTAAGGTTTCGAATTAATTTTGTAGGATCTAAGCATATCAATCAAAATTGTTTATAGAAAATAAGTAACTGACTAACACTAGTAAGTATTATTCGATTCCTGTGTTTCTCTCAAGAAAAAAAATAAGGTAAGAAAGGTGAAACAAAGGTTTTGATTTGCAATCTTAAAGCATGCGTTGGTTTGGATCTCACCCAAATTGAAAAAATAGTTTTAAATTGATGTATAAAACCCGATTATTTCTCATCCCAAATATCTAGACTTCACTGGCGTGCAGGAATCTAAATTTCTTGCCGATGAATGCGGAATATTCTGTAAGAGCACGGACTCTAAACTACATTGTTCTCATTTTTTGTAACATTCGCCTTTTAACACTGGTTTCCTCTTAAGCAAGTCAATGCTTCGTCTCGCTCCCCTCCTTCCTAATGTCTCTGAAAATGTACTTTTTGACATATCTATATCTCTCTTTGAGTTATGGCTTCTCCATAACTCAAAAACTATTGGTCAGTTTGAATTTTTTTATAGATTTGTAATTAGCACATCAATTTCTAGGATTTACACGTGCTTATAGTTTAAAAAAAACAATTTTAAGAAACTCTGAATTTTTGCATACCTATTTTTGGAGACAAGTAATTACGACTATGAGTTGCATTGAAAGACAAACATTTTCCGTGGAAAAATTAATGTTGGGCAGACCAAATTTCGAATGCAATGTTAAAAATACTTGATAATACTAATATAAATATAACTGATATAAATAAAAAGTTGTTTTATTACTATCCTTAATATAATAATAATCAAAAAATGTCCATTAATTTTAGTGTGACTTAATATGATCAACTCACTATAAATAGTAAGAGATGTGAGGATGTAATCTATGAGTTTACTTAATGATGGTAATTATTAACGTTATAGTTCACTGCAGCTCATTATTGAGGAAATGTTAAGGAGAGACATCTACCCGGACTATCACAGAATGACAAATATGATCACAAACAACAATATTTATGACTACATTACGCGTTTTGTTGTTAGTGATTTCTCTATTTTTCAGTGCAAAAGAGATAAACGAAAATCTGATTTAAAATCTTCAGGATTTCCGGTTTTAAATCATGTTAGCTAGAACTCATGTTTGTGTATATGAATGTGAAATCTCTTGTGCTAAGAATGATCATTTTCCTAAATAATGTTCATATTTTGACACAGTATTCTCTAATAAGTCAAACCAGTAGATAATGGTTGTTTTTGAGTTAGAGCTACGAAAAAAACTTGCTTCTACACATTTTCATTTCTTCTCACTTCACAAATTTATTATATTCCCCTAAAAGGTTATTTGAGAGATGCCTTATTGTATTCTTTTTTTTTTAAATAAAGGTATTAATTTTTTTAGTCAAAAAGAAAAAAAGGCTGCTAACCCGCTCAAGGTTCCAAAAGATCCAAGTTATTTCCTGTATGGAACTTTGTTTGCTAAAACTAACATCGAATTTTTGGTGGGACCCAAGCCAGGAATTCGCAAGACTTTAAACGGATAGAAAATTTCTCGTCAATGATTAAATTAATTGAGGTATATTCCTACTAGACAAATCGATTTTTTTTACACTCCTATTCGCAACTATTTGGGAGGCATTTAGTTCATTAAGTTGGAGAGTCGCAGACCAGCTTGCATTTCTCACTCATGGTTGGAGCGGGAAGTGTGGGAAGCTTTCCAACCTTTTGGCTCCTGTTGGTTAAAGATAGCACACCTGAGCTTTTCCCCTCTTTTCCCTTTGAATGCCTTCATTCTCTTTCTTATCTAAACTGTAGGGAGATGTCAAGTGTGCATTTGCTGACAACTGGAGCATTTTGTGCCTTCCCGTCGCCAACGCCCGTTGTTAACCATTATCGCAATTATGCCTGCACAGGATCTGTCGATATCTTTAACACAATTTACTACTTTCTTTTCAGATCTCTTCTTACAAACCTTCATCGCGATCTTCTTGAAAATTTGCTTGAAATTCATAAAAACATATTGACAATATTATGGTATATGTTTAGTCTAGAGTGATTACTAACACCTTATAATAAACCGTCCCTCTATTTAATTGATAATATTTGCTCCCAGCTTTAGCTATTTTCTTTACGAACAACGATATTTCCTCATTGTAATTACGAGTTATTTATCGTAGTGATGCTGCGGTATCGATGAT
Source organism: Ceratothoa steindachneri (assembly GCA_963969495.1). Lineage (NCBI taxonomy): Eukaryota > Metazoa > Arthropoda > Malacostraca > Isopoda > Cymothoidae > Ceratothoa > Ceratothoa steindachneri. The sequence goes on along the minus strand of OZ018328.1, from coordinate 140,451,392 downwards.
TTCCAAATTCGCATTTGTATTCTCCCTCCAGCAGGAAGATGTTCGGTGATAATTTTGGGTAATTACTGCTCTCAGTATTTTTTAAAAGCGCGCATACATCCAGATTCAAATAAAAATAGGATTAAACTTGCACGTAGTACTTACATTTCTGGATCCTTTGTATACGCCCAAATTCTTCGCATTCCCCTATGGAGACCAAAAGATTTGAGGCAATTTACAAAACCAGGTTTTGCCAAACTGTTTAACTGTAATAATAGGCATCATAATAATCTATATTTTTCTATTCGCAATATTGAAGACTAAAGAAAAGAAACGCAGTCGGGCACCTAAAGTGTACTAATTATGTCCTTACTGCCGATTTGGCGCTCATATACGAGTACGTAGAAGACTTTAAATCATATTGATATTTATACATAAAAGTATCTAAAATCAACTTATAATACAAGATGTGATATTTTTCTTGTTGATAGTACATAATATTTCAATTATAGATATAAGTGAAAAATGCAATTTGTTTTTATATTTGCAAAATTCAGAGGCAAAATTGGTAAAAAACTCGATTCGTTCCACCTTAGATAATTTTGAAGCGAACTTTTAAAGACCCTTTCTATGTAGAATTTTCAAAAAGTCTAAATATTTCAAAAAGGTAAATGATACCACATTTAAAAATAGGAAAAACGACTTAACCTAGAAATATATGAAAAAGCAGGGATTATGAGCATGCTACAAAAATTGATTCAGTGACTGCTACAACTAGACTTGGATTATTAAAAGTTCACTTAATAAAATTTTGTTTCCTGATGATCGAATAATGAAATGGAAGACGGCGATTGTATAGTTGAGGAAACTATAGATTCCTCTGAAATAAACAAAGTTTAAGGGAGCCATCCTCGTAGCCAAAGAGTGCATTCGGTCTATGAGCGACAGGAAGCTAGCCAGTAATCTCTTAAAAGAGTTAAATTGAACTAAAGTTGATCTCCCTATTTTTAATAATAGATATTCTCAAAAGGAAGAATTTCCACGATAAAAATTATAACACCATTCATATACTTTATATTTGAAATGCAAAGAAGTGCACATGACTTATGAACCAGTTAAAGGTCGCGCCGTGGCGCCTAAACATTTGGATGGATAAAATATCTCAAGTAACTAATATCTCAAGACCAACAAGTTATTACTTAGGAGATAAGGAGATTAACAATTAATATTACAATCTTATGTGCATGCAATACTTCACCTATGTGACTCGATAATAAGTTGCAGTCGATTAGGTACTACCGCGCTGTTTATGAATGCCACATACGATCCCTAAATGTAAGGGGCTTAGACGTGAGCAGTGCGGTTTTTCTTTGTAACAGTGCATATTAGGAAAACTCCCCCACATTAGAAATCAGATACATAGATCCCTGAATGAGAATAAAGAGTATTAAAGGTACAAAGGTACGTGCTTCAGCCTTTGTGATAAAGCAAGTTTTTTTCCTATGATAGTTAAAAAAGGGAAAAATATTTAATTGTAAAATCTCGGAACAAACCTGCGACGAACCTAAGAAACTATTCGATTACAGAAACAATCTCAAATCTGAACGACAAAGATTCAAGGACGCTAACGTGTTAAGGTTGCGAATTTATTTTGTAGGATCTAAGCATATCAATCAAAATTGTTTATTTTATCCCTGTGTTTCTCTCCCGATAAAAAATAAGGTAAGAAAAGTGAAACAAAGGTTTTGATTTGCAATCTTAAAGCATGCGTTGGTTTGGATCTCACCCAAATTGAAATAATAGTTTTAAATTGATGTATAAAGCCCGATTATTTCTCATCCCAAACATTTAGACTTTACTGGCGTGCAGGAATCTAAGTTTTTGCCGATGAATACGGAATATTCTGTAAGAGCAGGGCCTCTAAACTATATTGTTCTCATTTTTCGTAACATTTGCCTTTTAACACTGTTTTTTTCTTAAGCTAGTCAATGCCTTGTCTCGCTCCCCTTTTTCCTAATGTCTCTGAAAATGTCCTTTTCGACATATCTATATCTCTCTTTGAGTTATGGCTTCTCCATAACTCAAAAACTATTGGTCAGTTTGAATTATTGTATAGATTTGTAATTAGCACATCAATTTCTAGGAGTTACACGTGCTTATAATTTAAAAAAAACAATTTTAAGAAATTCTGAATTTTTGCATACCTATCTTTGGAGACAAGTAATTACGGCTATGAGTTGCATTGAAAGACAAACATATACCGTGGAAAAATTAATGTTAAGCAGACCAAATTTCGAATGCAATGTTAAAAAATACTTGATAATACATTTTAGCATGGCTTCAAGGAGAATAATTCACATATTTAGTTAAAAATGCGTGCATAATTGCTTGAGGTGCGGTGTTAATTCTATGTTTGCCACCTAAGTTTTGAGGCTTGCCTGCCCTATTAAATGAACCAGCTTTGTAGAAAGGGTAATTATATTCTTTTCAATTAAGCATGAGCCTAGGTTATATGGTTATGTAAAAATCGCTCCTCGTTAGTTAATTTAAAAATAAATCCTCGTTAGCCAATTTAAAAATAAATGTTAAATTCTTATACCTATCAAATTTTAATGTGCAATTTAAGTCAAGTAGAGAAGTAAATTTGTTCAAGGTAGTCTTTTCTGGCCGGATAATGCCTGGTACCTTTTTTTAGTGTATATATAAGATTGAAACATATAATATTCTCAAAAAATGCTCTCTCTCCGTCTCAATTTTAATTCTTCTTCCAATAAATAAAAGCTTCTATAACTACTAGCATAGAAAATGATCTCGTTTCTAACCTTTCTCCTACCTCATATTCAACTTGGATGTCGCAGTAAAAAGATATCTTAGATATTTGCTATGCAGTTCCTATTCATTAGTTATAATTTTTTCCGCCTTAAATTTATAAAATCTTTTGTGATAGTAACTATAATTCTAAACTGCATTGCTTTTATAATTCTGATTGCTAAACAAATTTTGTATCTTAACTTTGTATCTCTAAAAAGCCAAAAGCTGACCATTAATTCTAAATGTTGCATGGAACTTTAATAATGGACCGAGAAAATGTCTTTCAGTATTGTTATCGTATATATATATATATATATATATATATATATATATATATATATATATATATATATATATATATATATATATATATATATATATATATATATATATATATATATATATATATATATATATATATAAATTCATATACATCCCACTTGGCTACGCGGAGATCCTCCGCGTAGCCGAGTTGTTAAAACTCACTTAGTAATATATATTAACTTATAACCGAATTTAATTCCTAATGGTTAATCCAATCTTATATTGTTATATTAGTTTCTTTCATACGTTTCATGTACATTGCCATCGTTCCATTTTATACATCCTCAAATAATTCCTTGATCGTCTCCTAATGAGTAGTCTGAATTGTTTCTTGTAATCGATTATTTTGCCTGAATTTTACAATCTACTCTTTTTGCATTTAGTAAATTAGCTTCCCTAGTCCTAATGTTATTCACTTGCGAAAATATGCGTTCAACACATGCTTAAGAATGTGGCAGATAGATTTGTCATTAAATCAGAAATCATCATAAATTTAAAATTGGCAATCGAACTTTTAATGGAACGTAAATCATACCAGTACTATGCTATGCTGTCGATTAAACTAAGTATTTCTTTAGCCGAGAATTAATAGCTTCTCCAGTGATCGTCAAGTTCATTCACTTGAGCTGGCGTTGCTAAACTTTGGCGGCAATGGTTGTTTAAAGAGCATAAATTGTAGCTCTGTAATCACATTATATTTTTCAGTGGAAATCTCTTGCTTATTTGTACGCAGATTAGAAAAGAGTTATACTTGGTAACGGTTCATTAATCAGTTGTGTTAATGCCATTCCTCCCAGTTAAATAATATCATGATTTTGTGATTACATACATTACTTGGATGAACATCTGAAAGTTTGAATCGTTAGATTACTGTTTCATTCACAAAAGAACTTAGATTATTTTTATATTCAGATTGAACGTGTTCGATACTCGTTGGGACTGCGTGCATTGACTGCAGATGTTGCTTGTGAAGAACTTAGTCACCGTTCTGGATTAGAGGTTTGATATTCAAATGGATGTACATCAATTTTAAAGTTATATCTCTTAGAAATAATGCAATTTATGCATTATATTCATCTTAATTCATAATTCTCCGACATTATCAAAATTCTTTGAAAAAACACACATTACCAAAGGTTTTGATTTTACTTTAATATTTAACATAAGAGGATCTCGTCTAAAAGGAAAGGAAGAATTATACATCATAGTTTTGAAAATATTTAAATAATAGTCAGCGAAATTGAACCGAGTGAATAGTACATCACTTTATGGTCATGTATCCTTACATCAGGGCGCAAAATTCATAATATATAAGAACATTCCCCCAAAGTCTGAGATGACTTTGCTACTTATGAGCCACAAGAAGTCCGACATCGTCAAGCAGATCGGCGTCATGAAAGGCTAAAGACGTCAAAGATCTACCTTGTTCAAGTACAAGGGAAGGTTGACTGTGCAAAAAGCTTTTGAAAGGCTCTGAAACTCAAAATAAATGATTTCCTGAAAAGAAGAACATCTTGGTGACAACAGTATCCAAAGTCAGCAGCAAGAGTTTGAGTTGAGTGGAAAAAATTCTGATCACCGTTTGTATGCGAGAACAACGAGGGGGGGGGAACCTGACGTCGCTTTTACGACAACTTGAATACTCATGCAATCGAATTATCATTTTTTATGATAAAAAAAACTTTAAAGTCCATTTCTCATTAAGAAGTAGAACGACCATGTTGCAAGCTTTGCTTAGATGTCCCCGATTTCCGCTACGTATCCACGACCAAGCGTCCTGGCTTTTGGTGGCCGCAGTCGCCCGATTTCAATTCCCTCAGCTACAGTTTGTAGACGCAGGCCGAGAGAAAGTCCCCTAAGCTCCACCCCAGCAGATTGACGAGCTGAATGCATCATTAACAGTATGTGAGCCAAAATGAGGAAGGAATTCTTCGCAAAGTGTGCGTGGCATCCAGGTCTACTCTGGAAGCACGTGCTCGTCACCGAAAGCAGAAAAATTGATTAGTATTAAAATTTAAACAATAAAACCTACATAACTATCATTGTTTCCTTTATTTAGGTTACGTTACACATGCAATGCCAATAGAAAACATCATTTATTCTACGCATATTTGTCGCTATTTTACCATTTTGATCGAATAGCAAAGTTTCATTGTCTGAAACTGACCTTGTATAATTATTTTCTACATTTTATACCCCTAGTAGTAGTTATAAGCAGTACTATGGATGCAGGTTTTACGCATTTTTCTCCAAGAAGGAATTATGAAAGGTGGATACACTCCACAACACTAGTCTCCGCTTTTCTAGAGATGCAGCTAGGTTTAAGGCGTATACATTGATTTATGCGCTTATAAACGCAAGTCCGGCATCTCCTTCAATTGCAACTGCCCTGATTTTGTCCACCTTAAATCTTAACTTTGATTTTGCCTAGTTGAAAGGCCCATCATATTTTACGCCTTTGGCGATTAGGGGAACAAGTCTTCTTTGAAATATCAACGTACCCTTATACTGGAGGAGCAGCTGGTTCTATGTACCCATCATGACAATTGTAGGCCACCTTTGCTGACCGTTACTCGTGGCAAACCTCTTCTAAACTTATAGAACAATAGGAGTTTAGCCTTCATATTAATCGATCTCATGTTGTTTAATGTTGGAGTCATGGAAGTGTAAACGGATGAATCCAAATCAGAAGAAGGGTGTAGTTGTCCTCTTCTTCCTGATGTTTGAAATCGTCGATGCTCTCGAGAAGGCTGACTAGTTCTTCAATCTCTATCTGGCTGCAATACACAGCTCATTACTTCAGATTAAGCACATTGTATGTTTTGTAGAACAGATTGTGATCCACAGAGCGAAATGTCTTTCAGAGCATTATCCGTAACACCACGATTTCTACGAGCATGTAAGTAGTCGAGCTTAGTAGTATGGTCACCGGACCCACCCATAATTTCCGTAACCGGGTTGACAGGTCGGACAAAGATCGCTGGCCATATTAGAGTTGTAGTCCACTTCCCCCCCCCCCCGATCCTGTCTGGGGTATAATATCCCCCCTTCTCTCTCCTCCCTCTACCCTCCCCCAATGGTATTGGCCATGCTAGGACTGTTCACCTCCACACACGTCTTTGTAGAAGCTTCATTATCAACCTGTCGTTGAGGTCCTTGTTAGTCCCCCCCTAGTAACTGTCATGCTCCTTGCATGGCCTACCTCGAACGACATGCTGTTCTATCTCTCTCCCTCTCTCTCTCTCTATCTCTCTCTCTCTCTCTCTCTCTCTCTCTCTCTATATATATATATATATATATATATATATATATATATATATATATATATATATATATAATATATATATATATATATATACATTCATTTATTCTCGAACCATCTATCAATGTCAATAAATCTGTATTCATTTCCCTGTTTTTACGCGCACCATGAGTTTGCAGCCCCGAATTTGTCGAACTGGAATTTGAATGTATTTACAAAATTGGTCGAGATGTGCTGTACCCTTTATATGTTTTGGATATTGCCTTGGTGCCAGCTAAAAATTCACCTTCTAACAAACCTTCTTGCATTGATGCAATTCGATGTACATCTTTATGTTGGTCAAACTGTTAAAAGTGTATCTGTGAGGACCACCCAGCACAAATATAGTTGCCAAACAGGGCAGAATTCTAATATATATATATACATAAGTTCCACTGACAGACCATCAGATTGATTGGTCAGGAGCAAACGCTCTAATTTATGTCAATGTTCCTCAAGAACAGAAGCTTATTAAATCAGTTAATATTAAATCTACGCAGCACTAGAATATTAATCTTAGAATTTGGCTTTTTGAACTTAATAATTTTATATTTGAAAAAATATGTAAACAGTTTGAAAATGCTCTCTCAGGTTTTATATAAGTTCGTATTATAATTATTTATTCAGTTAAACTCTATTACTCCTCATTCATTTGTTTTTTGTGATGACGTGTCGTTAGTCTTTTATTTATGACATCACATGTTTTTTTGTTTTATGTCTCCGCTCCATTTTTACTTATCATTTACCTTTTTACTTGCCCTATATATATATATATATATATATCAACAAAAAGATGTAATATACTTCTTTTATAGCTTCTGTTTCTGGTCTCATAAGGGAAGTGTTTCTCTTGTTCTACCCCTTCTTCTCTTTTCCACTTTACTCTTTCGCTCAGCTTCCCTCTTTATCTCTCCTATTCTCATGTTTTGTCTCTGTATTATTTGTATATGCACATGATATCTATCACTCTTGGTGTATGCCTTTCCACTAAATACTCATTTATCTATATCCTGCCATTTTCCCGTATCTAAATATAAATGTAGCAGGTGTGATCTTTTGTTTCCTGGGTACATCCATCTTGAACAAACCTGCCTAACGAGATGAGTTTAATAAAATTCAATGCACAGCGATCATTCAGGTAAACAATGCCTCGAGGCATATATGAAGAAAATAGGCTTTTCTATTTCTCAAATTTATAAGCTGAACTGAAAAATATGACATTTTAAGCTTAATTAAAAACGATTGATTTTGTTTTTATTGATTTGTTTCCTTTCAAATTAGACAATATGATACTTTTAATTTGGAATGTTAATGTTTCGTTATTAAAGTAGTTGCAACATATTCATGAACTTAATTTATATTATGTTATATAGTTATTGTATGTTTAGGAGTTTATTATTGAAAATTTGATAATTGAGATATTTTATCCGTTTTTCTTAAAAGCCAGCTTTTTCTCAAACCAAAATCGCGATTGTTTCATCAGAGTTGTAACTGTAAACGAACAAAAAGAAGGAAAAAAATCATAGTTAACTTAGTCTGATTTTATCAAGGTTGCGGTTTATTAGTCACCACAAGAGCATAAAGAAGGAGATTATGGCTAAGTTTGCAACACCAATTTCACTGCCAGTTACAAATTTATTAAGTTGAATGGGTAATCCTGGCATATTGATTAGACCACCTTCGTTTGATCTTTCTCGAACGTCACTTTACATTGGATTTCGGATTAGTTATTTTAATTTTTATCACCTTTGTGCAACCATCTCGAACCTTTTCTTTTCATAAAGTTTTATAGACTTACAAAAAGACCCTCCGCTATCAATCATATTCAATCTCTCAATTTCATATGAATTTAGTTGAAAATTAATATGCAGATTCTTCCTCATAAAATTCTTCATGCAATTTAAGTTTTATTACAAGTTCAGCTGACCGAGAGTGATTATTCTTCATCTAGTGGATAGTGATTTTTTGGTTAGCATCAGAACTTTATAAAGTAGTCAGTTGCTCAGAATTTGCTGCGAACTCAGGATATCTATCATATTTCCTCACAACCCTCTTCTATTATCTTTAAAAGCGGCTAGAAATCGCTAACCAGCCATAGATGATAAGCATTAATTAAACCTAACCATATTCATTTTTCTGGTCATTTGTATTAAATAAGTAACTTATCCATAGTTTATTGAATATATGTTTTAGAGACTCATTGTAACAAGCTTGGACTAGAGAAGTTAATATATTTGATCGTGAGGCAGGTTTTTTACTTTTCGCCTTTAGTGCCTATGCATGTTCTACTGGAATAATACCACAAGAAAGAACACTAAATGTGCCATTGAACACCTTTTCGGTTCTTACATTATTTACATTTTCTATGATAATTTGGACATCCTTTCAATAACGGGTAGTGTTTATTAATATCACCGGCAGAGAATCGTAGATGGAGGGCGATTTCATGTTCAAGTCTTACCAACCTCTCCATTAAAACTGGTAGTTCATAGTTCCAATGTTTTTATTATCAAAACAGATGCGATAACATCTTTTGCCGCAAATATTAGCCTGCTAAAATCAGTTTGGCTATATAATCTATATAATACGGGTTTTCAACGTGGGTGATTTTCATTTAAACTGGAGAGGGGATGATTACTAGAAAACCAATGAGCGTAAAGATAAATTATAAATTTAAATATTTTCATTAGATTTTATATAAACTCTTATATTGGAAAACAATGGTTTCAGCCCATCACTCTCTCTCCTTCATTTGTACAAAAACTAACAAAATACACATTTTTTATATACAAAATCGAAGAAAAAAGTGAAAATGACTAAATAAGAGAGAAAGTGAAGTGCACAAAAATCATGGAGGCAATATATATAAAGAGGGGCTGGCTATTCATAGAGTTCAAGTGACACCTATTTGACGTATGATAAGTAACCTAATCACCGGATTAAACTTGAAATTTCCTTGTGGCAGATTAAAGTTTGGGATGGAATCGATCAGTGAGGCTTCAACTATATGATGCTTACTTACTTCACTCATTTGTGAACATATATTAATTTCATTCTGTCCCAATCGGCTTTGTGGTGGAATACATACGTGTTATATACAGAACTTATTATGGTAATATTTCTGAAATATTTGTTCATCTGAAAGATGGTGTGTAATGCTCCGAAACTATTCCTGTACTTGTGGATAAAATAGTTATCTCTCAAAACTTTTGTATTTCATTAATTATCAGCGTGTACACTACGCAAATCCCTAGCCTCATTTTATATTAGTAACGATACTAAACGTTTTCATATTTATAAGCTATTAATTTTTAGTAGTGTAAGAGTTTTATCCATTGTAAAACAAGTACAAAGATACGTTATTATCTTTCCAAATTCTGAATGAACCGAGATATTTGATTGTCGCCGAAAGCTGACCATCACTTTTACCCGCATGGTTGCTCACAGGTGTGGTAATTATTTTCGTGATGATAAAAACTATGTAAACATTTCATATATCATACATATGAGCATTCTTTATCGCCTGTTATGTATACAAAGGAAAAAGATCATCGTAAGTATTCAAAAGATATCTTTAAGGGTTTTTTGATCTGAACGAAAATTCTTAAGTGAGCAAACAAATTTTGTTAAAGATAGCGATTAGGACGTTGCTAAAGATCTATAAACAGTAATAAAGTCAAATAAAAATTTATTTATCAATAATCTTATTGAGTGGTGGGCAGAAAAAGTTTGATTCCCTCTGCTCTAGACCTAGACGCTGATCTAGTTAAATAGTGAGCTAAAAATCGTAAATCGCCAAAAAATACATTATCTCAAAAGGAAAGAGGCTAGTTTTATGTAATTATTTCATTCTTTCATTTATTAATAAAAGTCCGCTTTAGCAAAAGGTTCCTTCTAGATGTAGATCCACAGTAACCAAGCTGCCGATTCTAAAAGCTTCCTCATAACTGTATATCAATATTAAGCAAACCGCTTTATTTTTAGGTTTTTTAGCCTTTTATGATACGTAAGAGAGACAATCTGCATTAATTGAAATTTTGCCTTTTCTTTCAAAGCACACTTTTATTTTATAAATACTGCATAGTATAAAAGACTATTTAGATAATTCAATATCTATTCCCTCTGGCAATCCATCCTAAGTCTGACGAAAGAAATCCACCATCCTCTATGTAAATCAGGAGTAACTTTGGAGAGTAGCGTTACAAATAAATAAATAATAATAAAACCTACCTAAAATTTCTAGAAATATATTTATTTATTCTCTTATAAAAAGATACATTAAATATCTTTTGAAACATATTAATAATATTTTTTTCTCAGTGCTGCAAATATATCCTGCTATAATTTCAATTATTATCCCGAACAATATACAACAAAATATTTGATTGGCGATAATCAGTCAATCTGATATTCATGCCAGGTATCTACTTTTAGTGGCGAGAAGTGACTGCAATTCAGCGACACGGTTTGCCATTCAATAGCAAAGCGCGCACAAAATGGTGTTACATTGCTTCATATATTTATTGTAACCAGAGTGTAGGTACTGAATCACTAGACTTAATTAAATACTAACCCACCTTCTCCTCCTCGTTCTTCTTGTCTTTCAACCTACTTCAGATATTTCCTCCATCTTTCTTTCACATATGTTTACTTGTACACTTTTGCCAGTTTATAGATCGCTCCTTACCAACTTGCTGGCGGGTATGCGATGGTTAGTTTTCAGCTATTAGATCTAAGTTACAATACATAGTCACCAGATATAAGAACTTATGGCTGGCTCGGTCTAACCTTTACTCTCCCTTTCTATCCTCATTCTTCTTGCAGTTATTCAAGTTGACTCGGCGGTTATATCAGTACCCTCTCTTTTCTCAATTAAGATGAAACATAAAGCCCTAATCCTTTCGAAACAGAATAATAATCTTTAACTTCAACACCTACGCACCTCCCACACATTGATTACTTCTTTTACTAATATGCGGTACAAGACGGTATTATGTTGAGCTTGGTTATCGGCATTTCATCTTTTGTGTACTCCTTTTGACCCTTTGCCTCTTTCTATCCTTTCTTCATTAAATTTATTAAATTGCTAACACCACTATTTTAAAATCTATATATTTTAAATTTTTATTGAGACGGCATTCTACTTCCTCTACCTTATTAATCATTTCCTTGAATGCTTCCCATTTAGTACAATTGTTCTCTTATAACATTTCTTTATTGTATAAAAGTGCATTCACAATAGGGTTTTTTATTATTCGATTTCTAAATTTTACATTGGTGAGCTTTGGAAAACTTCTTTCATATCCAGCTGAGTGAGGGAGTGAATTGAGATTAGCCATAGATTTTGAGAATAGAGGGACGGACCATTTTTCTTCTCACTCTTAGTTTGAATATTGTACCAAAATTCGTCTGGTTATTTTTCTAATACAAATATTGCCTGGAATAATGGTAGGAAATTTACAGCAAGAGATATGATCGAAATAGAAGTTGGTCTTGCAGCATTAACTGGATTTTAAGCTTCAATTTTCGTCATGAGACGAAATTCAGCCTGAGATGTTGTAGTGAAATATTGATCTGTTTTTCTTTCAATTTAGACATGTTCAATAATCATACCTGTTCCTATTTTCATGTTTATGCACATTTTCTCCTGCTTTTTGATCTGTAAACCGGGAAAGCAAACTATCTTTTTCTAGGATGCTATGAAGCATAACCCCATGTAGGTTTAAATTCTCTGTTTTTAATTCTGCCAAAAGCACCAGCTCTGGGGTCCCTTGATTTATGCTTGGAACTATAAGTTCTTATTTAACTTTTTATTTATTCCTTTTTCTAAATTATATAATGATAATAGTTTGGAACAAGAAATGGCACATTTGTACAAACAAACATTTCAGAGATATCACAAAATTCGCTTTCTCACAATCAATACCGACAAGGTCCCTTATGAGATAAATTAGAGATTGACATTTTGTGAAAAGACAAATCGATAAAGAGTTTAAATCACTACATGATACTTAATTAAATGTGACATTTCCACACTCACTTGTCGAGAGTTTGTTTCTTGATGATGTATACGGGGCTTCTTCGAACTCCACAGTTTGTAGTAGATAGATCCTTTTCGAGGAATCTGTTGTTATGATTGTAAAGTCGTTCATTAAATTCTGTAATCATCATTCTGTAACCAAGAGGTGACAGGTTCTAGCAGCTACTAGCCACTAGCAACCAATGTTCTGTGTGTCTAGCAAGAAGTGTATTCTGGCTTATCGAGCTCAACTAGGGTGGTCTGAATTGTGACTGTCTGTAATAGAGGCTTCCCTAATCTGAAGATCTCTGGTTTCTTCGTTGCAAGAAACTGCGCACAAATGTCATAATTCAATGTGTCACTCAATTTACTGGTTGACACAGTAAATGTCAGGACTTCGCGCGTTAGGTACCTTTTTTAGTTTCTATCTTATTTTTAACATGAAAATGTCCTGCTTTAGGCGTAGATCAGCTTTAGGAGGAAATTCAGCAGATAATAACATAATCCATAAAAGAATGTAAGACAATGAAAGAAACGTCATGAGTCTTCCAGCTTTGATACATTGTATTTTCCGTAATCAAAATTTTCTTTGCGTACAAGATTCTAGCCATCGATCTGGCCTTATCTGGCCTCCATTAAATGAGGGTAGGTTTAGTCATTTTCATTTAGTCGACTCTTCGAAGTCTTTCCTCTGGTATAAAGGCTTGCAGTAGTTTTTTACTTTTTTTCTTAAGCTATTTGCTTTTAATTGCCAGCATCTTTGGGTTTTCCTGGATATGATATTCCAAACATCTTTCAGATGCTCAAAAAATGGATTATCTGCCTCATTTACATTCCCTTCCCAAACAGCTCTCAATTGTTGTTACTAAGATATTCAGGATGTTATGATTACAGGCCAGATAAAACACATTTTTGTTCAGCATTTTACTAAGCAGTTTGGAACTTCCACCTTTACTCCATTTTTAGATTTATTTTCAACAAGATCTGCCGACCAAAACGTCGTGTGCTCTCGCTTATTCTGATTTATGACCTTAGAACCTCCAAAACTTTTAATAATTTCCTAACTAATCGTATGAGGACCTTTTGCAATTATATCATTCGAAAGAGAATTTAAAACAACATAGGAGTTTTAAATATCGTTAGAATCGTCCAAATAGTTATGATGTCATTGCTAAAACAAAATAATTCCCGGTGTATCCTTGGGGGGACTTTGGCAACAATAGAATTTAAAACAAAATTTTCAAACGACATAAGGGTTTCAAATATCATTGGAATCAGTCGAATAGTTATTATGATATTGGTAAAAAAGAATAATTTCGAGCTAACCTTGGGAGGACTTTGGTAATTATATCATTAGAAAGCTAATATAACATAAAATAAGGGTTTCAGGTTTCGTTAGAATCGGCCAAAGAGTTATGATGTTATTACAAAACAAACAAAAGCAAAACGGGGCCAATCGACCAACGGACATCGTGAGATGTATAGTCACCCGCGACTAGACTCGCTTGCGACTAAAAAACAGGACTCAGCCTTATCAGTAAATTCTTATGTCTACAAATTAAGTCAAAGATCTGGTAATGGACCAATTAAAACCACCTGTGTTCAGAACTTGGTGGTTCCGAGATATCACATCTCCGTTTAAGGAGGTCCCTCATTGTGAATTTGGTACTTGTAGATGGTTTTCTAAATTCGGATTGCGTTTTGGTCATTTCCTGAAAAATACTATAGAATTATTATTATTCATAATTAGGATTTAATTAATATTATTCTTATTTAGTATTTTTTTGCTCTTTTATTAACAACACTAATTAGCGCTCTTTTATTTTATTATACTAAGTAACCCTAGAAATTAGACTAACACAGTGTATAGGAAATATCAGTATCACGTATGTTAACTTATTTCTAATGTGTGGTATGGTAATATTTAAATTTTTCTACGGTAAAATTCTATATAAAGATTTAAGATTATATATTATTGCTGTAAAAAATACAATAAATTACTTGTTGTTTAGATAATAGGAATTTACTGTAAAAGTATATTAAATATTTTCTTTCATTTACTCTATGATGATTAAATCCTCTGTTTTACTTCTGTATAAAATTTTCATCTTTTCGTCGCTTCCGCTTCGGTATCTCAATTATTTCAATATCTTCAACTCATTTTTCCAAGTCTTATTTAAGCCCAGTGATCTTTTGATCAGAACCACAAAGACTTAGTTTTCTTCCTATTATATTTTATCTTTCTTTATTCCAGTACCTCTCTAAACTGATCCAATTTTCTCTTCAATCCTTCTCAAATGTTGTTAATCAATATAATGGCGTCTTCACTGAGTATAAATAATTAAGCCTATTGCTTGATTACCATCACCAAAACATCCATTAATTAATAAAATTATATTAGGTCAAAGAAGAACAAGGATGTTAAACAGTTTTACTCTCACCAAGACTGCAACCCACACCCTCCTCCTTAATTATGTAATTACTTCTTCATATAAACTAATTCCTTTATTAACTTCACATTTCTACTTTCCCGAACCACCATTCTAGATCATTCACCTTCAAACTTCCAGCCTGAGTATGCCTTCTCCAGATCAACACACATTCGATGCTACTCCTTATATTTTCCAAGATATTTCTAAATAATCCTCCCATGAATCAGTGGAGTAATATGAGGGTATGTAAAAACTCCATCAATAATATATGATCATCCTTTCCTCTTGGTAATTTTATTTCATTCAAATAAAGCTTCAACTATCTCTCTCCCCTTGAAGTAAAATAAAATTTTACCCAAACATTCTCGTAACTTTATTTTTCTCATTTCATTTATTGTTATTCTGAATAAGTTTGAGTCGAGCAATATGTAAATGAAAAGACCAGACCTAGATAGCTATTCTTGTATCCTCCATTTTCTTCCTTTTGCAAATAAATTGCCCGAAAGTTAAATTGGTGATAAATCGGAATTAATGATATTAATGCACATGGTCATTTGGGATAATTTTCACTCCGTAGATTTTGGTTCCATTTGAGACAGTTTTACATGTTTTTTCATCTTTCAAAAATTTAAGTTACTTATTTACTGAAGTCTAAATAGAAATTAAAATCAAATGAAACAAAAGAATGAAGAAAACCCGTGATAAAAAGACAAATGTATTATTTATTCTAAACTCTCGTATCTATTTAGCACAACCTCATTCGCAAGAAATGAAGGCAATCTAAGGATGATTTAGTAGTTTATATATATGTATATATATATTTATGTATATATATATGAATATAGTTAATTTATTAATTATTTCCTAATGTTCGCAAATATTATTTTACTCCTAAAATGTCAGTAAACGTTGCATACGATCCATCATTATGGTACAAAAGATGTTGCCTCTCAACTGATTATGGTTGAAAGTTTAAAATGCGTCCTTCTTTCCTCATACAAAATCAATAGTAAAAAAGAGAACGGAATGGCCTTTCTTCCAATAATCGATTCTCACTATCTCCTTCATCGTGACGTATGCAAAGTTCACAGGAAATTAAAATAGTGGTGGCTGATATGATAATATTTCGATGGATATACACAGTGACGAGAAATGAAAACATTAAAGAGAGAATAAGATGGGCAGTAAACGTAGAGAAATTATTGAAGAAAATACCCAAAAGTTTTTTTGATATGGATATGTATTGGGAAGAGATGAGGAGAAAGTTGAAAAAAGAATGAAAAGTAATAATAGTTTGTAAAATATGAGAAGAAGTAGGGTGAGATTACGGTAGAAGGAAAGTGTAGCAAAAAATTGGGAGGAAAAATTATAGTGGATGAGGCAATAATCGATTGGGACTGGTAGAATCTGCTGTCAAGATATAACGACCCGTTGAATATTTGATAAACATTTTACATTCCCTTGATAGCATTGATGAAGATTCAATTCATGATGTTTTACAGTGAACTTTTGTCTCAGTTAATTTGGTCTGGAGGAAGTGACACGAAGTAGACCAGAATTTCAATCTTGTTTCTTTTTGTTTGTTTTGTTTATGCGTTTCTACTGTCAACTATTTTACGTGGAAAACCTCATTGATCAGGTTTTTGTAGATTCTCTTTAATTTTACCTGGAGAGTTACCAGGCAAAACATGCCTTGTATCCCATTTGAGTAAGTGTGTAATAATGATTATTTTATTGCAGAGGGAATGTCGAAAGTTCTTGAGCCTTTCTGTCGTGATATTTTCGTTTGAAAAGTTATAAGAAAAGTTCACCTATATTTTTGCATTTATTTTTAGAATAAATAAGATTCAATATTTATGTATGTGTATAGCACTTTTCAGTATTTTTATTGTGATTTTTATTGTTACCCTAAAGGCCAGTAAAAACTTTTATCGGAAATTATTTAAATACGAAAAAAAAACAATCCTCTTGATTCTTTTTTTTTCAATCTCAAATTGGTCTAAAGATTTTATTTTGCTTTTCTCGTTTATAGGAGCCAGTAGCTATTTCCGCATGATAAAGTTTAACATTGAAAATTTATTTTCGAAATGATTTCTATAAAACTTTCGAATATACGAAAAAATGAAGAAGCCATGCCAAAATGTGCTGAACTTCACCATACGTATTTTTTATAATTGCAAATCATTATCACCAGTATCACTAACTCTATGATTTAAGAAGGGGAATTTTTTGAGTATTTGAATAATGATTTAATTTTAGTTTGATAAGAACTTGTTTTTTATCAAAGTTATTTTTAATAATTCTTTTATAATATCAAAACACAAAATGAATTTTTTAAAACCCAAAGAATTACAAATGGTGAAGTGCAGAAAATTCATTTTTATATATCTTCTTCTATAACTATATTTTAGCAACGTGATATTTTGAAAGGGGGGAAATTTAGTTTAGAGTTCCTTTTTTAAATTATTATAATTGGCGAAGTTCATAAAATTTATAAAAATTAAACCATGGAAGCTTTTTTTTAGATTTTAAATTTTAATCTTATTAGTGAAGCGCACGCTCGTCCATAGGTGGGAGTGGCGAAGCCATTGCCTGGTTAATAGTATCAATAGTTTATAGTATTAAAATTTATTTTTAATACTATAAAAACATAAGTTATAACCAAACTAAGATGAAATTATTATTCAAATACTCAAAGAAATTCCATTCTTAAATTATAGGGTTAGTGATGATGATGATGAATAATAACGGTTTAATCAAAAATAGTGATGTACCGATTTATAGGCATCGGCATCGGCTAAATTTGGCCAATGATTTGGCATTTACTATATTTTCTACAATAGGTCAATAATAGTAACCAGAAACAAGACTGTTTTGTAAAGAAGTAATTATTGAATAAATATATTATTCTGTACCCCCTGCAAGAGGAAGCAAGATTTCCCGTGCAAGAGCTGGCTTGTTTCTGGCGCCCCGCTCGGGTTCCTAGCTCGGTTTCTTTTTTCACCTCTATTTTCTCATACTGTACGAACGTGACGATCTGAGTGCAATTATTCTCAGGCAAGGGGGCTAGGAATTTGCTTCCTATATTCAATTCAAGAAATAGTTACTCTCTAGCCATTGTGCTACTTCACTTAGTGTAAGAGAAGGCGGTTGGTATATTAAAAAACATACTGTATTTTCACATCACAAGAAATCTTTGATAAGTTCTATACGTTTTTAGAGACATCCACTTATATTTGTAGTTGTATGTGACTCATCAAATGGAGTTACCTTTTTTAGCTCAAACTTTTGATCTATTGTATACAAAAGGACCAGTTAAACTTATAAATGATGGATTAGCTGTGATAACTGTCCACCCATCTTTTTTAAATGAAATGAAAGATGCCTCATCTATTGTATCTTGTATGCTTTTCTTACTTTAAGCATATCTATCTTAGGTTGACTGGGCAGTGTTTTACACTACCCTGCTAATTTTTTATAGGTGATGGTAAATTTTTAAATTACCTAAATCTGGTTGGGTGGGCAATAGGTTACATTGTCCTTGTTTGTGACAAAAGGTGATGAAACATTCTTTTGGTAATTTAATGTGATTTAGTTTGAGTGGTTGGGTTAAAGAAGGTGCTGTTAAAAAGCTCTACCTTTAAACATTAAATGAAATTATTATTTTTGAAAAATTAACAATGAATGGTAATAACATGATAAATGTGAATAAATTAATAAAATACAATAAAATAAATGTATAATTATACTTCTCAACAAATCTAAATATCGTGCCCAAACTATTATTATTCATTAATTACATTTATTCTTTTTTCAGAAGTTACTTATAAACTTAGAGAGGTGTGACGTAGAAAATTTTATATAAAATACTATAATAGGCCTATAATAGGGATCTGATACTTTATGAAGCCTAGTAAAATTCCAAGAAAGTCGACAATTTGAGGGGGGAATCATTTTATTGTCAGCATCGAAGATAACTCCTCTGCTATCTGCAAAAAATATAGGCCAAAAAATATCCAGACTTTCAAAGGGAAAATATATTTACTACCACAAATATGCTACAAGCCCTAAAAACAAACCATAAGGATATTGCCCATTATGAGGAAACTCTCAAGAAAAAGGAAAATGGAAAGAAAAGCAAAAATAACACACAATCTGCAAAAAATTTAAAAAAGAAAATGGCATTTGGGAATACAAGTACTACACAACAAACTCTTTTTTAAACTATTCAGAGGAAAGAAATCTGAAATATTAATGGGGATAAAGCAACAACAATTCATTATTTGATTGGGAAAATGATCGTAACCAATATTGAGCCTTCCAAGTAGAAAGTACATAACAAAGACTGTGTTTGTTGATATATATAATCGAATTCGGAAAAAGATATAAGATGCAATAGATGAGGCATCACTCACAACTGATTGGTGCACAGCTTCAACAGCTAATTCATCCTTCCTAAGTTTAACAGACCATTGTCTGACAAAGCATTTTGAACAGAGAACAGCTATTTTAAGAGTAAATACATTTGATGAGTCTCATACGGCTGAAAATATATGTGAATGCCTTCAAAATGGTATAGATGACTTTAAAATTCCAATTTGGAAAGTTCATGTAATTGTTCGGGACAATGATGTAAATATGGTGTCAGGTGTAAATCAAACTGGATATCATGAATTAACTTGCTTTTTGCACACCTTACAACTTGTATTAAATGTTATATTTGTTTAAAAATATGTTCTGAACATATGTTCACTGAGCAGGGCTATTGTGGCACATTTCAACCATTCTCCATAAGCATTTGACACATACAAAAAGTATCAAGAACAATATAATATGCCCATTCATAAATTTATTCAGAACATAACCACACGGTGAAACAGTGAATTACTCATGTTAGAACGAATTATTTAACAAAATCGAGCGTTAATTTCATATCTTTGTGACCATCCGAAACTAAGATCTTTGGAAAATAACCAATAGCATCTTCTGGAGAAATTGGTCATAATTCTAAAAGATTTTGATGATTTGACAAAACGTTTAAGTACTCGAGGAGCATTAACCTTATCGATTACTTCTACCATCAAGGTAATGAATGAATAGCCTTTTCAATAAAGCTCAACAGGCACCTTTAATTTACAGGATTAGGTTCAACTATTTCTGTTTGGCAAACTTCATCAGAGGAAACACTTCATAAATACTTAAAAGATAAGAATGCTATTCTTGCCAATTTTCTTGATCCTAGATATATGACCAAATTCTTTAATAAGGAGATTTTAAAGGAGACATCAATGATTCACTGATTAAATGGATTGTAGAAGAAGTAACATATGAATCAGAATCAAACACTGCAGTCGATTCTTCTACTGGAAATTCTACAAATTCCGAAGTTTTTGAGAGTGAATGTGAAAGAAATGTAAATAAAACTTTCAGGTTTGATTTTTTATCATGCTATAAAGACTATATTTAGGATGAACCTAAGGCAAGGAGACATAAGACAAAGATAAAGGATGGATTTAAATCTAATGAAAGCAGAACAAACAAAACCAACACTTAAGTAAACGAAGATGTTTACAGATATTCAAAAAAAGTATCATGGGACCAATATCATGCCCCTTAAATTAGTGAAAGGAACATTGCTGAAAAATTGATCATTTCTTCATTATCTGTTGAGAGTGAGCAATTATTTAGCTGCGGTGGTCAAGTTTACTCTCCAGGAAGAAACAGACTAAGTGATTCAACTGGCCAAATGGTCATGTTTTTGCACCATGATCTACAATTACTAGATTTTAAATATTAAAAGGTCTATGTTTATATTATAAACAACTACTGTTTGAGAGTGAGCAATTATTTAGCTGCGGTGGTCAAGTTTACTCTCCAAGAAGAAACAGACTAAGTGATTCAACTGGCCAAATGGTGATGTTTTTGCACCATGATCTACAATTACTAGATTTTAAATATTAAAAGGTCTATGTTCATATTATAAACATGTAGCTATGAACATGCTCTTTGCACTTTCTTCCCAAGCATGCCAAAATAAACTTTTTTATTTTTTTATTTTTTTTTCTCAATCAATTATGTGCAATTAATAAAGGAAATGCAAGTTATCTTTTAAATCAATTGTCCATAACTTTTAAAGTTTAGTTATAAATTTGATTTAATTATAAATAAGATTATTTTTAATTCTATATAGGTAATTAACTATCTAAAAATCTATTTTGTTTTCAAGTTTAGTTATTGATCTAAAGTTATCTTTTGTTTAAAGCTTAGTAATGGCCATGGATCTGAATTATTAACCTTATATTTCATGTTAAAAATTAAATAATATTAAAACTACAATATAGGAGGATTGAATGGCTATGAGGGGTAATGAAGAGGCCATTATAAAAAATGAGTCTTTATTAAAGGTTAAACGTACGATACATTGTAAAATGTTTATATAAACTAATAAACATTTAATTTATTATTTTTTATACCAAATACCTTTCTCATCTTAATAGACAAATTTAATCACCATTGCCAGCGGCATCGGCATCGGCTAAAATTTGGCATCGGTGTATCACTAATCACAAGGGCTAGCCAGCGGCAGAAGGTGCAAGCGAGAAGGCAGGCAAAGCAGGCACTTAACACTAAAGTGACGGCCACCGGTGTGCGGAGATGTCCTGGCGCCTACCAACCACTGCACCCGCCCAATTGTCTTGTAGGTTCTGCCTCTTTAAGCAAAGGCTAGAGGAAGGATACCTTGATCAAAAACTAGGATCGGGAGTGCCTATAAGCGAGGACCAACAGGCAGGTGTCCCTTTACCTCCCTGTAGCCGAGGATGAATCCTGGTCGTCTCGAACCACTTTGGCCACCAGGGTCCTTCTTCACTCGGTCAAAATACGGGTCCGAAGACTGAATACATTCATACCCGTTTAATCATAGTGCCCTCAAGAGGGCATCCATCATCATCGATCTCGATAGACTTAGCAATGCCAAAGCTATAATTACCGAACGGAGAACAAAATATTATTCAAACTAATAAAAATTCCTGTTTTAAAATATAGGGTTATGGATTTACTTGAAACCTTTTAAATATTTTTAGGCCCAAACCACTTTGCTTGACAAGATAGACCATAGACCATAGACCGAATGTCTGCCAGCAAAGCGGAAGCTCCTCTTGTAAGGAGGATTGGGGAAACCGTTCCTCTTGATCTTTAAATTAAATCTAAATGATAAAAGAAAATCGAAAATATGAAGATACTTTATCTAGGTTACGTAGTTTTAATTATAGGGGGTGGGGCAGAAAGGTTGCCTTGATTTTAAAGTTTAGTAAGACCAAACATATGAAGATACAAGAAAAAACTTCGTATCTCTACGAAGTATATTAAATGCCATTTATTTTCTGTTTCAGATAGTACCCACCGTGGCCTGGAGTGGAAAGCATCGTGCATTTGTTGTGGAAGAGTTTCTTAAGAATAGTAAGTCAGTCGTAACGACACAACGTTCATTTTGAAGACACTTTGCGCTTCGTGCTATGATCTCGAAATGGATGGAAAAACAATTCGTTCGTGGTCTTTAACTTTAGACGAACATCATCCGCTTTAAACAAGTTCTGGCCGTCCTAGGACCCATATAGAGCCAGAAAATGTTACAGCTGTGGCAGCTTCAATACAGCAGTCTCCCAGACGTTCCGCACTAAAACATGCATCTATCTTACACGTGTCCGTTCGAAGTCTTCCCAGAATCTCACACAGGTCTCTCCACAAGTATCCCTACAAGATGATGTCTTACAGGAGCTAAGCGAGAGGGATTATGAAACCCGCACAACTTTGTATCAGAACATTCTCTAGACCATCCTCCCAACAGCTGTTATGATCTGTAGTGATGAAGCGCACTTCCATTTATCGAGGATGGTTAATAAACAGAACTTTCGATACTGGTCAGTCAATAACCCTCGTGAACTCCACGAACGACCACTCCACAATGTGAAGGTTACTTTCTGGTGTGCCATGGGTAAATACGGCGTGAGGCGGCCTTATTTTTTCGAAGAAGAAGGTGTTACATTAACCATTACATCAGAACATTATTGTGAACTCCTCGAAAGGTTTCTCCATCCTAAAGTCGTCCAGGTACTCGCCGCTCATAATCCAGATGATGTATGATTTCAAAAAAATGGTGCCACATCACATACGTCTTGATGTTTATTCGGAGTCCTCCGTGACATGTTTCCGGGTCATCTTGTTTATTTGCGAGGCGATATTGGGGGGGCCCATGTTTCCCGTATTTAGCCACTTATGATTTTTTTCTATGGGCCACCTCAAATCACGAGTGTATCAACACCGGACAGCAACTGTAGAAAATCTAAAGGCAACAATAACTCGGGAAATCAATGCAATTCCACGGGACATGGTTCAAAGGGCTATGGTGAACTTTCGAGAGACACTTCAAAACTGCATCGACATTGGCGGTCGTCTCTTAAGTGATACAATTTTCCAAACCACTTGAATCACAATGGCATTTAATGTACTTATTATAAATACAAAGTTTTTTCTCGTATGATCATGTGTTTGTTTTCGGGGCAACCTTTCTGTCCCACGCTGTACTTATCTATAATTAAGTAAGATATCATTATTTTTAATGGTCACGGGAACACTAGTATCTATGTATAATGATCACCATGGGACGGGTATCTATCTTTAATGGTAAAAGAAAGACTAGTATCTATTTATCGTAATAATTTAGCCGTTAATTTTTGTAATATGCTTAATGTTGGCAGCCAGTAATTATTTTGTAAAAATCGGCACTTTAACTGTGATCAAAATTAACGGCTAAATTTACTTTATCTCTTACGGAAAACATCTTAACTATCGGAGAGAATATGTTTGACTGTAGCTTTTATATAGAGGGTGTCCCACATGTGTTATAATTTTTAAACTAAACAATAAATTTATTATAATGACCAAAAATAAAGAAATTTATTGCACAAAAAAAGAGATTTATTCCTGACCTTATTATTGAGTTTTCTCCGGAAGAAGAAATCGCAATCTGTTAAATTCTGTGAACTTGAGACATTCAATTTTACTGATTCAGGAAAATGATGAGAACCGTGGAAATTTCTATTAATCTTTCTCTCATCTTAATGTGTTTTAACTAAGGCAATATTCTGAATTCACCTAAGTCTATTGAATCGAATATAAAATTTGCTGCGAACTTTCGCTGTTAGATTTCTTAATCAAGATCAAGTAAAGAATTGAGTCATGTTATTGTCGTAAAATAACGGACCAATAACTGACCAACACTGACAACTACTCCTTTAAAATTGGTGCCCTAAACCAAACACAACATTTTCCACAAAACGAGAAGGGTCATTGAGATGCCATTTTATCAATCTTCTACGGTGAAGAAAATCAGCCTCGAGGAGCTGATGCAAGAGGTAAATCTTAAAATAATTTCATTTGAAATTAAGTTTAACAATAGGTTAATTCTGATTTTTTTACTTTTATTTCCATTCTTTCTGGCAGTGCACTTGGATTTTCTAATCTTTCTTGTAATATCTTCAATAATTTCTTTGGTTTTTAAAGTTTTTGTACGAACCAGAAATATTTTTTTATTTACAAGTGTACTCTCTATTTTACTTCTAAATAGAGGTCCAAATGGGTAATTTTATTAGATAGTGCCTATTATGAAAACGAAGCCTCAACAGATCTTGGAGAAGTTTAAAGCTTTTAGTTTCTATCAAACTTGTAATCACGAATATTGGTTGTTCTCTTGTTAACTGCATGGGAGTAAATTAAATTCTTTGTGAGTTAAAATTTAAGCAAGCTAACCAGAAAATTCCCCAAAAAGTAAGAATATAATCGACAATTAAGTATAAAGATATCATTATTTCACTTTTCTTATGCACTTTTCACTTTTCCTTGGCTAGATTCACTGATATGATTCTTCATTATTATGAAACCAAACAAGATGAAAATATCATTTCTAAAGATTTCTAAAAATCTATTTTCAAAACAGGATCGCTTTTACAGAATGTAAAAATTACAAATACATTTTAATTACACTAGAAAGCAAAATTTCAATTTTTTCTTTTTCCTGGGTTAAAAGTGTTATTTTTCAGTTTTTCTTAATTCAAAAAGATTTGCTTTTTTCGTTAAAGCACTGAATTAGTAAATTTGCTGATATGCAAAATAATGTAAGTTATTATTAATTTTCGGGAAAAAATAGGAATTTATAAAAAGCCATGGGCTTTATTTTTTTCCAATCATGGTAGAAAATTGTAAATTTTATGAAGTTTTAAGAATGTATAATAACTTGCCACAACACACCCCTTACAGCACAAGCCATCATGGTGAATACATCAAAAGAGAAATATGTAGTATCAAGATGCTGCGGTCATTCTCCAGGTACATTCTGTTATATGTCTTCAGTTAAAAGATTTTGTGTGTCAGCATGTATGAAAATCTGTGAGGTTTTCAAAGCATACTTTGTCATACAATTTTGGGATCAAGTTGAACCCTGGTAACATTATTTTGTTTGTGATACTACAAGATACATTTGGAAGGAGAGAAATTCATCGCTAGTTTATCATGCGGTCTACCAAGTCATTTACTCTTCAGTTTACAGACTAACTTTCTACTACAGGAGGATTAAAAAAAAATTGAATAATTTTGAATAATAATACATTATTAATGACTTATCCATGATTATACAAATCATAATCATTCCGCCTCAAAAGTCTAAATAGTAAATTAATGGTCATTATTATGGTGGAATTTATTGCTTAGGTTAGGTTAGTTTAGGTTAAAAGAGCATAGATAAGGTGAGCATATATTAGTATTAGTATTGTTGTTATTATAATTAGTACATTTATTTTTATTATTTTTTTATTATTATTTTATTATTATTTATTATTATGTATTATTATTGTATTATAATTATGTATTATAGTTATGTATTATTATGAAAAAAAAGTTAAGCACAGGATTTATAAAATAATAACATGAAAGGTACGCGGCAGGCTAAAGCTCATTTCACAGCGTAAACTACGGATATTGGTGTAGATTGCAAGCTAAAGTAGCACCCAAAATGGTTTGTTATATAGAGTACAATATTGAATATCACAATTATTTAAGATATCATGTTTCTTTGTAAGACAAAGGAGTAAGTGAATTTATTTGTTTGATTTTACAGGATGGTAAGGAGGGGAAAGAAGGGAATGGAAATTTGCCCTCCCCAGGATTTGGCGTGAACTCCCTGACCACTCAAGCAACGGATACTTCTGGATGGTGGGACCTTTCAAACGTTAAAAAACAAAAATACACCTGCTATTTCCCTTTTCAATCTTTCATCCTTTATGGCACAAGTAACACACAGTGCTGATCTTCCGGCGTCTAGTCTTCCAGAAATAAATAAATCACCATCAAAAGAAAACATCAATTAACAGGCTAAGAAGATAATTTAGAATGTAGACTACAGTATCATACATGTATGGCTGTTAAGAGAAATCAATACATTTCAAAACAAACAAACTTTAATAACCTTGTCATACTGATTGACTTGTCAAAGTCAAATATTGAACTTTTGTTTTGGGGCTCATAGAGTGAGATTTGCTGGATGAAAATGTACAAGGGACAAACCAAAGGAAACGTCATAAACATTTTCAAAGATTTTACTGATCAAGATGGGCTATGCAATGATGTATCTGACCTGTTTAATGAAATTAAAAATACCTGTAATTTAGATAAGTGGACGCTTTTCATTGCCAGTACCTCAAAAAGCATTAAAACTCTACTTCACTATAAATGGAATAAGCTTTCATCCCTTCCCTTGGCTCATTAAGTATATCTCAAGAAGGACTTCCACAGTGTAAAGCTCCAACTAAAAGGTTTTGAATTATAAGGAGTATGGCTGGAAAGTGATTGCAGAATTTAAAATGGTAGCATTTTTGGTGGGTCTCAAGAGAGGTTTTACCAAGTTTCCATATCATCTCTGTCTTTGAACAGTAGTGATACCACATCACATTATCACAGGAAGAACTAGTCACAAGGGACCGACCTTTGTGTTGTAAGGAATAATTTCAGGCATTTAAAACTATGTCTCTGTCAGAAAGAGATGGCAAACCTCCGTGGGATGCCCTGGAACGGTCACGATTATTACGTATACATACAGCGCATGGGAACTGGTGCCCTTCCAGTGCAGATAATGAGAGCGTTCAGTGCAGGGTGAGTTTAAAGCAGATCGTAAACTTCACACGACCGTGAGAATCCACGAAGGACGCGCCTCGTCTGTTAGGCCTGCTTCCTTTGGGCGCCTCGGGCGATGCTCTTCCGCTGAGGCCACATAAATCCTCAGACAAGGGCCACCAGAATTCAATATAATTACCAGTACAGTCGCGAGTACAGTTGCGGATAGCAGTATCGTGCAGACCCCGTGCGTAGCACGCGCCATCCCGTGACCGCCAGCCCCGTGGAGTGACGAGCCGCACTCGACTCTGTCTCGCTCGCAGCCGAAGACAAGGGTTCTCGCCAGATAGACGCTAGTCAACAGACAAACCTCTTTCAACCTCGGGTCAACTCCTTTTCGCCTGGCATACTCCCTCGTTCATCTTCAGCGAGGTAAACAAAGTGTTTGTAATGAGACATTGCAAATGTTTGATGCCGAACTTTACTTGTTCAAAGAGAATATGGGAGCATAATCAGAGGTAAAAAGATAGTACTTCCATCATTATATACGAAAATTTGTACATAGACACCAAGGAATATGCAATGAAAATATGATAGGAGACTATATTTTTTGGCTTGTAGGGGAAAGGTTTTGTACTTTACAGACAGAAATTCAGAAAAACTGTTCACTTCTATCTTTTTCACCTATTTTTATATATTTCTTGCTCAAGTTTTAATAAAATGTATTAACTAAAAATTTTTGTTAATTTTAGCCCTAAAATGACTCAGAAATAAAAGAATTGCCTATTTTTAGTAAATATTTGATTATACAAGCGACTAAAGAAAAGCGTAAAAGAAATAATGGTTATTTTCTATCGTTATGGAATAAAATGAGTTAGAAAATAACACTTACTAGAAAGTAACAAAAATTACGTATTGTAATTTAAATTTTCTTTCGCTTTTTTGGGGTCATCCTACAAATATAGGGGATAATCAATGCCGTCACATATTATTCCCCAAAATCTTAATTATGACGTAGGTTTCATGCTTTGATGTTTATTAAAGTTTCTGTAATTTGAATAATATACCTTGATAAATATACATCAAAGCAGAATAAATGATTTAAATATGTATTAATAATTTTCAGCTTTACTGTCCATCCTCAGTATATAAAAGCTAGGTGAACCTTCTCCCATCAGGCTCTTTAGACGTTATATTTTAGTGCACAGTTAATAAATATATTTTTAAGCGTGGCTTATGTTTATATATAATTTGATATGAAAATATTTCAATGAAACGGAATAAACAACTATTTTGTCAATCGGACAAAAAATCTTCAACATTCACTTAAGTGATAAAATATTCAATCAATGATGGCTATATATACATGTATAGTAAGTGGACACTTTTTCCTTATATTTTTCTTCTACTTATTTTTAAGTTTTTATAGGAACGTCATATTTTTCGCGTTAAAAGTTTTTAATATATCTAGATATTTTTATTTTTACTCCTTTCTTTTAAAGGAACAAATGTTATTTGTGTTTAATATTTTGGAATTTTATTATTTTAAATCAGGACATAAACAATCGTTTTGCTCCCTAGGCTTACATAAGGTATCAACTACATAACTATTTGCCTTACCCGTTTAGGTCCAAATACAGTTATGTAGTTGATGCTTTATGTAATCTGGCAAGCAAAACATTTTATCCTGACCTGAAATAAACAAATAATAGGCAAAAACTTCAAACTAATTAACATTTATTTCCTCATAATGAAAGGAGTTAAAATAAAGAAAAATTAGTAAATTATATGGGTTCTTTATATCAAGGTTATAATAGCGATGGCAAACCGGTTCGTCACTGCCCTTGCTTGGCTGTCCCAATGCGTAATCTATTCAGTGTGTAACATTTATTAGAACAACATTTCCTAGCTGCGTTATTACAGTCTACTTGTGAAAAAATACAACTGAAGATTGATTTCTTACTTTTGAAAAAAGTTCTGATGAAAGTTTTTCCTTCTGCAAACATTTGTTAATACCGATCACAATGCATTTCGGTTTACCAGATGTCAACGAGTGACCCATATGAGACAGTAGCCTATATTTCAGCTTCGCTACTGAAGCATGCCCTGTGGAGTTGCATTTTGTTTCAGAAGAGAAAGCAAAATAAAAATGTTTAGATAGGATAGGAAGCATCAGGTCTGGCGCTGATAGGTAAAAGAGTGAATCCCACCTTCATGAAAATCCCTGGTTAAATTTGGAAGTGGCACAGTTTTGTGTGGCGTATGTTTACAAACAAGGCATTCTGCTGCTCGTCTGTGTATGCTGAAAAATAAACGCTGAATTACCCAAGAAACTGGTTAAAAAAAATGTGTTCTAATCTTTGTCTTCAAATATAGAGAGGAAGCGAGTCTACTTTTAGGTAGAGCAAAGCTCCGGGCCACAAAATAGAAGGTAAATATTTTCTTGGTTGCTGAAAATATCACCATGCTGAAATGAAGTGCGCCTAGCCTTGACTAAAACCTAATAGGAAAAAAATGAAGATAATTAGCGATGTTATCGCTCGAAAACCGACGAATGTTTTAGAGTCTTGGCAAAACTGGAAGAAAAATCGAATAAAACCATATACGAATAATGGGAGTGATTGGCGAACTTCTGAGGCTAAATAATTTATTAAATCCTTTACAACAGGAGCTGCCTATTTCACATTAATATTTTGTTCAATTACCTCTGATATAATTATTCTGCCGATGGATAATTGTAAATAGCAGACTGTTATTTTGCTAGAAATTGTGAATATAAGATTTAAGTAACAGTAGACTATTTTTCAAAATAGTAATGCAGCCTTAGATAGACT
The DNA here is from genome assembly GCA_963969495.1 of Ceratothoa steindachneri. NCBI lineage: Eukaryota > Metazoa > Arthropoda > Malacostraca > Isopoda > Cymothoidae > Ceratothoa > Ceratothoa steindachneri. The sequence continues at coordinate 140,421,530 of OZ018328.1, read as the reverse complement.
TTCAAAATCATTTCTCCTGTCGTTATCTTCGAAATTATATAGTTAGATTGGAAATCTTAAGGCGTATTACAGAGCTGTGAAACAATTCCTTTAATGATCGACTTTAATAATTAAAATTGTTCTCGCTTAAAAATCACATAAAAGAGACCCGTCAAACCAGGGTAACAATTCTCAACTCATCTAAGGACCGAGAACATAACTGGAATGATCGCAAAAGTTTCGATAATATTCGAAGAATTGTTGTGGGTTACGGCAAGGTTCTTTCTATCACCTAGTTCCAAAGGAACGTTAGGTGAATCTTTCAACATAATTTTGGTTATAGAAGGTAGTAAAAATATGAGGAATGACAAAAGAAAGAAAATAACCCCAACCTGAGTCTCAGTGACGAACCAGAGTTCCATAATCTTTAATAGGTCCATAGTTTCTTTTTTCGTTCTTCAAATTATGTTATGATAACGCAAGAAATAAAATCGAAGTACAAATTATCACCAGACATTATATTTTCCATTTCATTTGTGTAAATATTTAACTGATGATGATGATTTCTTTCTTCCAAAGTGATGTATTTAATATGTGTGTAATTTAGAGAAGATAAGTTTCAATTACAGCAACTTTAGTTCGCTTTCAGCTTTTCTCTCTTAGAATTAATTAAATAAATAATCGTTTAATATAATAATCTTTAGAGCTGAATAGGATATGAAGAAGAGAAATAGTAAAATTAAAGCGACTTTAGATCAAACCTTTCATGAATAAAAGTGATTTTTACAAATATTGGTCTGCAAAACTTCATTCTCTGGTTAAAATCTTTTTTATTATATAAAAGCTTTCCTAACATTTTTTTAAATCGAATGCATTTATTAATCATTAACTAATATAACTTTTATTACAAATTTCAAGTATAGTTTTAAAACGAGAGAAATTTATTTTTCACAGTACAATGAAATTAACCAAAAGCATCACAAATTTAAGCAATGAAAGAGGTTTACTGTTTATATGACGAAATTATTGGAATTGCTTGATGCATGGAATAAATAATGATAGCTTTTTATGATCCTTTCTGGACATGGCATGGGAAGGAATAATCAACTGAAGAACATAAAAGAAATCATAAAAAAAATATAAAAATAATTTAACACAGAGTTAACCATCTGATGCCAAATGGAATCACTTTCTGAGGCCGACAAGATCTTTTTAACAGATTACCCAATTATGTTTAATGAAGTATCATTTTTCTTCACTTGACTCGACATAAACACTTCTGCCATGTTAATCGATTTTATGAAATTTATGCTCGCATACCTCCGAGTACATCCGGAGCCATTGATTAGCAGAAGTAAAATTAACTATTTCAAACAGCTATGTTAAAGTTGCTTCTCTTTGGCTTCGTGCTACAGGGAAGTGTTCTCCCCCTGTGGGGAAAAGCTATATTTCACAATTTTGATTAACATAAATAACAATATATGCCACCGAGGAATGCGGTTGCCATAGTTATAGTCACCTACTGTGTCAAAAATGTCGAGATGTATAAAATCAAACACTTGTGTCCAATTTCGTTTGAAAGCGGTTAGCTACATATATCGCCTAGGCCAATTAAAGCTTAACTAAAACTATCATGTTTGTAGTAAAATAGATTAACCTAAAAATAATTGACTCAGTGCTCACGTTGTTTTATGCTAATATTCAAAATTAAATATCATTCAGACATTTTTTATGTAACACATGTAAAAAAGATAGACTGAATGATCGTAAAATAATTGGAGCAATATAAAATTACACGAATAATTTATCAGGTTGTACCGAAAGTAATGTCCAATTTTATAGACTGAAGTTTTAGATACCATTTATTAAAGTGGTGCCGCCTGTTATTGTTTTGCAATGATATAATCAGTTATTTATACCTTTTTACATTATAAAAATATTGTTCAGCAACTTCTTAGGTATTCCTCTCTATGTCCTCCCATTTAAATATCACACTAGACATGTTTTTCTCTATGAGGTTCATAATGGTGTTAATGCATGTAAAGCGGCAAAATGCATCCAGAGCACTTATTGGGAAGACGTTGTATGAGGTGTTTTCCCTGTTTTCAAAGGAGTGAATTCAGTAAAAAAGGCGGATCAAAAGAAGTTCGTCTAAAAAAGTAATTTCGAAGAGATAGAGGCCGTTCTCCAAAAATATCTTGCTCCAACTTCTACGGACGTTGTAGAATAATTTAAATTAACTCATACGACTGTCTTATGCCAACTAAAAAGGATTAGCAGGAGTCCAATGAATGAAAAATTGGTCTCGAATGAATTATCAACAGCGAATACGTAACAACGTTTGCTTACTGTAACTCATTGCCTTTATTACACCTTAAGGCACCATTTCGCGCCATATTTATTACTGACGATGAGAAATGGATTCTTTATCATAATTCTAACGCTGCCGTTCGTCGATCATTAGAGGAAAACAAATTTCTTGACAACCGAGAGGAGGACTTCATCCAAAGGTGATCATATTGTATGCATGGTGGGATAATGATGGAATTTTCAATTGCAAAGTGTTAGACAACAATTAAACAATAAATGCTAATCTCTAAAACAATTACCTTCGTCATTTGAAACCCGATTTGAGTTAAATGTGACCCCCTTTACTCAAAAGAAAGGGTTGATATCATCCATCATGATAATACCCGTCCTACCACAGCCTGAATGACCAAAGATGTCTTGAAGGAGCCCGGTTGAGAAATATTGCTTCATCCTCCGTATTCATCTGACCTCGCTCTTTTAGATTATCATTTGTTTAGGGGATTCCAGAATCATTTAAATGGCTTAGGGTGACATCAATAGAGGAGGTTCAAAGTGAGGGGCTTTAATATATTACCTTAAAACCTAAAAAAGATTACTTGTGTGTTATTCATAACTTATTGACAGATGGAATGTGGACCTAGTAAACTATGGAGGTTAGGTTCATAATTTAATATTTTCATACGAATATGTTGTTCAGTTTTAATATATACCTGGAGATCGAACATTAATTTCTTTCCGACCAGATAGATATATTAAATGTTATTGCTGTAGGATGCATTTCCCCTGAGTAGTAATTATATCTATTTCCAGATTTTATTTGGTGAATTTCTATGCCAGCAATACCATAACTTATAATATCGACAAGCTATGAAATACCAGAACCATTTTTATGATAATAACGTATTAGCCTATTTTTCCCCGTGTTCCGAACTTCGCCTCTGACAATGATAGCCAGCTAATTCAGGGTGCGCCAATTTGTAACAATCAGTATTTTCTATTAAAACTAATTGCTTTAATAATAGCATATTATCAATCAAAAAACTCTGTAATTGGGTAACAATGAAAAATAGCGAAAAGAACTCAAATTCTAGTAAAAAAGCCGGGATAGTAATCGGTCCTAGTTTTTGAATTTTTAGGTCCGATCCTCAATGTTAAAACTTAGCCTATCAAAAGATCGCTATCCATATTTGACCCTCATCCCTTGATATTTTTGTCGTTTTCATACAAGTTTTACCACCAATTCGCGTCTTCTTTTGCATACCTCTGTGGGTTATTTACAATTTTACGTGACATGCAATTGGGTCATTAACTACACCCTACCGGGAAAAACTTACCTCATGATAAAATACAATGTCCGGGTTGAAGTCTTTCTTCTATTACAATCATTATAGATTATCCTAAGTATCTTTTTTCCATACAATATAGTATGTTCAAACTATCTGCTCTAAATATTCATACAAATTTCTCCTTATCCCCAGCAAAGGCAAAATTAATCCATAAAATCTTTCTTTATCCTTTGTTCCTACCCGAATATTGGAAAATAATACTCGAATGAGTATTTCTTACAATTTTCAAAGAAATCCAACATCAAGCCAATATTAACCATACTAATTATCAGAGCTGTGTACCGCAGCCCTTTTTCAGGTTCCGCAATTCTTTGTTTTCAAGTCTACAATAACTTTATAACCACCCATTACTTTAATAAATAACACAATTGGCTACATAATTAGATAACATTTTTCATTCTATATTATATAAGGTAATGAGAATACACCAAAAGTTGCAATGAAAGGCCCAAAGCAGCTCCACTACACTAATTGTCCAGGTCTGGCACCCCTCCCTTCTACTCTTGCCTCGCCAGGTTCCTCATGTTCAACATCTTGAGGTTTTCCAGGATATCACCACAAACTGGTGGGCACAAGTACTTGAGGAACACTAGGACGTGATCAGAATACGTCACTTTGTTTGGCATCATTTCGTTTAAGATGAACCTGAAAAAATAAAATATATTAACATTTTATAAAATTTTATTAATTTACTTTGACGGACTCTTTCTTTAATTAATTTTAAAATGATTTTTATTTGGTCAAAAAATGAATAGGAAATTTAAAATTTGCTGTACGGCAGTACACTATAGTCTATATAAACATACTTACGTGTAGTAGAATTTCAAGACCTTGTTCTGGCTGAACCTCTTCTTCATTGAGTTATCAATGGAGGTCTGCTTGAGCCTCTTAGTACTAGTTCGGGTAGTCTGTGTCGCTGGCGCTGGTCCCAAATAGATTTCTAGCGCGCTTTGACTCACCCTCTAAGGTGGCCAGGAGGGCAATGCATATAGTTGTGTGGCTATAAATACAAAACAAAGTATTAAAGCTAAGTTCATTGCATTGTTAATATTTATTTACTGGAAAGAGAAATGAGTCAAATGACTACTGAATAACGCCAGTTATGTTTTCCTTATTTGATTCATTTAGAATTTGTATTTACTTATCCATTAATAGTGTTTTCAGGTTATAGTTAATGGGCATCTGCACCTTCAGTTGCGAGCTGCAACTCTTGCACTTGACCGTCATGGTGCCATGTCTATTTCATAGAGAGATTAAATTTGAAAAACGAAATAAATGTCAATATGTAATAAGTTAATATATATATATAAAAATATATATATATATATACATATATGTATATGTATGTATGTATATATATATATATATATATATATATAATAGAAAGAGAGAATTGGACGTGAATGAGCAAAGAGAAATGAAACCGGAGTTTTCTTGTTTTTCCCCTGGCGTTATTTCTGTTTTCTTGATAAAGGATCGCCTTTATTGTGCCGCCCTCTGCTCTCTTTGATTCTAGGTTCCACTAATGTCCCTTTTTCTTTCCTCTAAAAACTCAGGTTTCCTGTCTCATTTGCTCATTTGCGTCCAATTCTCTCTTTCTCTTGTACTATATGTATATATAGTTAGCTATACAAGGTTTTGCATCTTTCTTTCTGTCTTTAAATTTATTTGAAAGGCAGAAAATAAAAATATGGCGAAAGCCCTGTGGTGGTATTTGTTTTCCCTCGCAGAACTTGTATTTGCTCTTTCTTTATATATATATATATATATATATATATATATATATATATATATATATATATATATATATATATATATGTATATATATATATTATAAAATAAGTTACAAGCCTTGGTATATATTAAGTTATTAACTTTAAATTTAAGCCTTACCCCTTCAAATGCACAAAATCCCTTCTTTCTGCCACAGTCTCGGGGCCATATGCTTTTGAGATAAATTTGGGTCATCAACATTTATGATTAATGGGAAAAATATAAATTATTCCGTTGTCATGAAATTAATGTCGTTTTATCGAAATTTATAAAAAGGCCACTAAGAGTTACTGAATTTGTTCTAAATTTACTAGAAGTTATTTAGAGTTAACTGTATTAATGCTAGGACTATCCATTTCTACCCTCATAATGACTAGAAAATTTATAAGCTTGTAATGCTTAGTAAAAGTGCACAAAAAATGCTGTTTGTGGCCCAGATGAACTGTATGAAGGATAAAATATGCAGCATGTGAGTATTGCTTCATCCCTATTCACTCGAAATGCCCTTGAATTATGGCTGAACCCAAATTTTACGGGAGATGATAACTGGGTTGTTTACTGCAAAATTAATTTAAAAAATGAATGGCTTGATTGTAAACAAAAATTCATTCTTACTACTACATTTGATTTCTAACATAAGAGGGATGCTCTTTTTCATTTTCTTGCAACTTCTAATTGAAGCTCTTCCTAAAAATCATACTACACCGATCAACCAAAAGGAAGACCTCCTTTTCCTCCTCCTCTTCCTCAATCGCAATACACGACTAAAAAAACGAACACGTCATTTTAGGATGTTCTTCCTCAACCTCCATATCTAATAGACCTTGCTAATGTTGTAGCAATTTAGTTAACCAATTACAATTTCACCCAAAGTGGGAAATTTTCCTCCGAAATGAAGGAAGTGGAGGGTGATGTCAAATCCTGCTGGTGCGTGCATCATTCTTCCTCTTGCATTTGTTTATTTTCTTTCTTAGGTTGTTTTTTTTTTCGTCGGTGTTTGAAATTAGAGTTGTATAGACTAAATTTTTAATTACGGCGACTAATGCCCTTAGCGAGGGTTGCCAGATTGCCGCTATTTATTTATACAAGTGTTAAGTTAAACGAAGTAAAAACCATTGTCAAAAATGCTGAAATAATTGATTGCTTAAAAAATATTTTATATTAAAATGGTGTTACTTTCCTTTTTTTAAAATCTTTCAGTAATTTTATGATGTCCTAATATTTTTAATATGGTAAATTACAATTCAATTCAATTTGGATTGCAAATAAAAAATGTTATTTACTGAAATGAAATTGGAGATTTCTAGAGGAAATCAATTTCCCTTCCATTTTGAAATGGGCCTACGTAAGCAACATAATTTTTTAAATTATATTGCTAATAACTTCCTGACAAAGATTTTGATAGAGGTGGATAGCTCTAGTTTCTTTTTTCTCGCTTTGGCTCATCATAAGTGTGAGTTATAAACAGATGTACAAATCTTTCAATATCATAAAATATTCCCTTAGATGACTTGGTAGGAGGTTTGGAAAGGTTCGCAAGAATAACACTTGTAATTTTCACTCTCCTGTTATTACTCAAGTTCTTTTTCTGAGTATGTTTTTTTTTTCTCTTCTACTCTTTTTTAACATATATTTCTGACTATTCTTTTCGTTTGTTACGCTCTCACCCCCGTTAATTTGAGCAACTGCTCAGTGTGAACAAATAATTTATATGTATCTTATCCAGTGTCGAATTTCCCTCCAATTTAATGATAGAGGCGCAATGCAGAGCTATAAGTTCTGGAGGCTACAGGAGAGCCAAAAATTCGTTACGGAAAACTAATGGTCTCAACTAAGCTGGATGAGTTGAATTGTCTACAAATGTGATAAGTATATGGGATAAGTGCACGTTTTCCAAAGGTAAGGAGACTTCTATCCAACTTACCTTGCAAGCCTATTCATATCTTTGCAGATATTGATTTATTTAAAATGTGATAGCGAGCGAGGGCATCTTCAGGAGAAAACCTTTGAACAATGGGTTATTTAGGAAGAAAAATGTATGCAAAAGTGCATAGATAGTTAGAATACCCATTAGAGGGGACTACCCTATGCACTAAGAAGTCTCATGCGGCACAACTCTTTTGGAGCTGGTGCGGAAGCACGTTTGATTGCAGACTGAGAGGGCAAATGTCAAAGTTTCAATTTCTGCAATAACAACAAAATATTTTGAATCACTCTCCAATATATTCATTGTTGAGATGTCGCTGGATTATGCAGCCAACAATACTATAACGTCATGATTCATCTGTCTCGTCTAAGTTTAGAACGATACAATGTATGTAGTTCTTTAAACTAAACTGAGAATAAAGAAATGTTAGTCACCGAAGAATTCTTTCCCACAGAAAGGGTTAATTAATTAAGTTGATATTTTTATTTTGTGATGTTTCTTTGACAGGAAAAATCGTCACCATTTTATACACCTGACTTAGGATTTACCTGATGCTTCTCTATCTTTCTTTATTCTGTAAGTTTTCTATATAGATTATTGGTCGGTGTTTTTTTCCAAAATACACACTGTAGTCTAAGTTGGCTAGGTATACATCAATATTAAAGTCGTAGTAATTAAACATTTTCTAAGTTTATTGCAATAGAACATCTAATTAAATATGCCTTATTTACAAGACCGTTCAGCAAAACTTTCGTAATATAGAGACGGAGAGAGAGTCAGGAAGAAAAATGAGTGCACTGTCAACTCCAACAATCGCAGGGGATATGCTTCTACGAAGGTTATGCACTCACTAATGAGTTTTTATATGAGAAAATGAGATGTAAATTTTCTGAAAAACTCCAGTTAAGTGATAAATTTTTGAAGCATCTCTCTTACATCATTGGTGCAAGAATAAGAGTTGTTGACTCATTGTATAAAGTTCAAAGAAAAATGTGAAAAGAGCTTCCCGATAAAGCTTAGGGATGAAAGGTTGAATGATGGACATAGACCCATAGTGAGAGGGTAGCTTTGTTATTTCTTTTTAGAATTTTCCTCTTTACTTTGAAATCGTTTTTTACCATCTTTACGATATGTTTAACCTGTGTAGCTTGGTATCCTTTAATTTTTTTTAATAATTACTCTCTGTTGGTTTTAATTTGGTAACAATTGGTGATAATCATTTGGTCTTTATTTTAAATTTTCATTTCCTGATAGTATATAATCATACTTAGTTGTTTGTGATAATCCGTTCTGCCTTGTTTCATGCCTTTCCTCACTACGTACATACGATCGTATTAATTAAATCATATTTAAAATTCTATTTCTAGTGCCATAATGGCCCTAAGGAAATTCCTGTTTCTATAAAGAAGGTCTCTCTTTTATGCAGAGCAAAGCATATCTCGGATTCTGATAAGTCTTCTCATATCTTAATTACTGGTTTATTTAATTCGTTATTTTTAAAATACGCAAGTATTTCTTTATTCCCCTATATTTATGAGTCATATCGTTTTTGTTTAATTCTTTAAAGACAAGGAATCCATATTTTGGTTGTTGTTGCTAGTAGTAGGGATTGATAAACAACCTGGGCTAAATACTGGCTTTCATTTTTTTAAAATATTTTAGTAATTTACTTTTCAAAATCTAAATAGTATGCTATGTACATTCGTAGGGAGTCTATATGTCTTCTTTATGTTAAATATAACGGTCTCCTTTGAAATGTGCAGCGTTACATTTAAATACTTCCTCGCTGACTGTGACATCTACCAATTTCTTTTTATACTACGGGATTATTTCAAATATCTCTGTATTTGTTTTGATCTTAAAACACTTTGCATAATACTCCACCATTTCTAATAACAACTGTCTTACAATAAAACGCTCGTCTCTTTAATTTGATACTACAAACTCCAATATATCATCGTCAAATTGGTTGTAAATATAATGAGCCACAAATTACCCGTATGGGCAGGAATAAAATAATATTAAGTAAAATAAGGGGGTTAGGCACTCCCTCTGAGAATGTTCTGCGTTTAAGACAAATACCGGACCTCTATACTCTTTGTATTTTATATAAACCTGACATTCAAAAATAGAGACAATTAGATTCATCTACAATTTTATTAGGTCCGAGCTTAGCATTTTGTATTGAGACCTCTGCGCATACTTTAATAAACGAATTTTGCACATCTCTTTGCAGAGGATCACTATATTGTCTTTCGCTCTTTATTTTTGCTAGATTTTCCGTTAGTATATATAGTATAGTAGATGACATTACCATTCACCTTTTCATTCTAGGTGCGTAATGTTGCACATTAGGGTGGAGCGAAAAACATTTTTTCTGAAATTCATTTTCCCGCCACGATGTTTTGATGGAGCTACCTGTCAAATTAAACCTCCTAAAAATGATTTTTTATATAATATTTTTATAAAGGTTCATCAACGCCATTGAATATTGAAAATAATGCTATTTTCCAAAAAAATTTTGCCTCTCGTGGATTATATTTGAAAATTAAATTCGAATTTTTATTTAACACCTCCAGAAATATAATTATGTATTTTAAACAACAAGTAAACGAAACTTGAAATTAATAGATTGATAATTAAAGGTTCATCAATGACATATTATAGCGGTGAACGTGACATTCATGTTTCAGTAGCGCGGAGGATCTCGTTGATATTGGATGTGTGTTAGTATGTGGCTCTGTCTAGTGTCTCTTGTTTTGATCACATTCTTCTATTTGTATTTAATAACAGTTATTTATAGTGTACAATAAGTATTTCTACACGATTTATTATACTTCAGAGCTAAATTATATGTAAGAAAAAAATTCAAACAATACTTAATTATGGCATTTAAACCTAGAACGCTTCATGAAATTAAAAACCCTTTGTTTGGCGCACCCACGCTATTAGTGAATGAGTGTTGCCAACTTATATAGATGTTATAAAATATTTTTTGTTTTAGCAAGAAAAGGAAAAGAACCGCAATAGAAAAGACCCGCCAATTAAACAACTTATCATATTATTAGCAAAGAAGTTAACTTCTATTTAAAAAACAGCATCAATCCCGTATGTGTCAATAGAGGCAGTTAGTAAAAGAAGTTTAAGCTATTATTCCAAATATCAGGCTTTAATGATAAATATTAGCAGGAAAAATGTGACATCATTCAAACAGAAATATGACGAATTTACAAATAATGCACAGCAATATTTTAGAATTCGTGTTATAAATGTGATAGCTTTGAAAACTGTGGTTGTAACAAAAAAAAGCAGGTGTTGCCATTGGAAAAAAACGTTTCTGGGAGACAAACGAACAACTAGGAAAATGTAAATAGGCAATATTGATCAAATTTATCATAGAAGAATATTCCAGAGTACAGTAAGGAAGAATCGTGAGTATTGTCTTTTAAATCAACCTTCTACCTCTACAGATAATATCGAAGCGATTCTTCCTTCATCCAGCACAGAAACGGAATCTTCTGACGAAGGTAGCAACTATGAGCTTCTTTCATCCATGAAACGCAAAGAAGTAAACAAAACATTTGCATCGATGACTCCATCTAAACGAATAAAATTTTCAGAATTTGGGTTGGCATGTGACCGCACTGGTGTGTCTGATCGAGTTGTAACTTTAATAGCAAGTTCAATCCTTAAGGACTTATCATCAATTGAAGGCAAAGAAACTTCTGTAGTAGTTGACAGAACAAAAGATAGAAGAGAGAGTGTCAAAAAACGTACCACACTACAGCAAGAAATAAGATCAGGTAAGCCATTATGTTCTATTTATTTTGATGGTATAAAAGATAGCACATTTGTTATTGAGACGATGTAGGGAACTATTTACAAGCAGAAGATAATCGAAGAGCAGATATTTTTGATAGAAGAACCTGGTTCAGAATATCTTGGACAGCTGACAATAAAGCCAGGTTGGGAAAAAGCTATATATGACGCAATATTCTCGTATCTAGAAACAAATAACATCGTAACTGATTAACTCGTTGGTGTGGAATGCGATGGAACAGCAGTAAATACAGGAACAAAGAGAGATGACATCAGAATGTTAGAAGAAAAACTAAATAAACCACTGCATTGGTTTATTTGCCAGCTCCATGCAAATGAGCTTCCATTGCGCTATCTCATCAACAATTTGGATGGGAAAACAACGGTGACTCGTGGATTTGTTGGACCTATGAGAAAATAACTGAATAAATGTTGAATTCGAGCCAATTCCAATAAACTTGCTGTCTGCTTCTATCAATCTGTCGAGGTTAATGTTTTGCTGAAATAGCTCGTAAGAGTCCTGAAAAGATGTCGCATGCACGATGGCTTACAACGGAAAATCGGATATTCGATTATATGTTTCGACTTCCGACTCTTCTGACACGCTGAAATCCAATGTCTTGTTAATCATAAAGGTGTATGCATCATGCTCGTTTAAAATAAAAGCTAACTCTTCTTTGCAAGATAGAGCACTCAACCTCTTCAGGACAGTGCAATCACCACAAGGGATAAACAATTAGATTAAAGATAGAGTTGCCCTAGTGATTCCACAGAATGCTTACTTTGATATACGGAAAACATTGTTCTTTGTATGCTGCAAGATGAAAGCAATCATACCAGGGAACTCGCCTGGAGAAAAATTATGAAAGCATGAACAGATTATACAGGGAAATCAATAGGCACTTTTAAGATCCCAGACATTAAACTTTGAAGCTGTTGACTACATATACCTAATTAATTGGTAGCAGACCCTTGTGACCGAACCTCCACTTGAAGAATTTATCCGTCAACAACCAAATTAGATATTCCGAAGTTCCTTGTCACACACAAGCGGCTGAGAGATGCATCAAACTGGTCACAGAAGCGTCACTAGCAGTTTGTGGAGACAAACGGGACGGCTATATAAGGAGTAGAACAGGAGAAAAATAGCTTCATTTAATAACACTACAATAATGTAACTGCATTGAATAAATGGATATTGAATAATAGTGAAAATCTAAATATTCATCCGTTAATTGTTCAATTTCTTCTATTTCAGAGTGATGATGATACAAATCTATACGTTGCATCGAAATAAATGGAAGAAATGAAGGAAAACTTATCGAGTAGTTAATAGATCATTTTTATTTAATAAAATGGAAGTAAAAGTATTGATTGTAAAGTTTTATGGAAATATATTTTTTAAAAGTCTTAGGGAAATAATATACCCCGTATAGGACATAAATGTTGTCGTAATAACTTGAAGGTTGAAAACAAATAGAGAGAATATTCCGACATTATTGCTTTTTTTAAAAAAAGATTTATTACGTTGAGGAACCTGAAAATATTAATTTATAAGTTTGAAATTTCAACACAATAATTTTTTATGTTAGATCCATCAAAAAATCTGGGTGGGAAAATGAATTAAAAAATTTGCAAAGCCTCCCTTTTGTTATTATAAATCTTATTAAGATTAAAATTTAAAATCTAAAAAAAAGCAGCCATGGTTAAATTTTCTTGGTGTTTAAAAACTTCATAAAATTTCGATTCTTATATTTATTTCTCAACTTCGCCATTTTTTTTATATTATAAAAGAATTATTAGAAATAACTCTAATAAAAAACCATAAGGCATAACTAAACTAGTATGAAATTATTATTCAAATGCTCCTCTTCTTAAATTATCGAGTTAGAGAAGTAATGATTAGTAAGGTCTATTTACTAAGAATTTTGAAAAAAATCTTTCTAGCAAATAATAATATGGATAATGGTCTGAAAGGATCCTTGTAAGAATTCTGGGTTTTCGTACGAAAAACATTTCCCACGAGATTCATTCCGGAAAAAAACGATAGAGCAAAATTTCAAAATGAAAAGTAAAAACAAAACCAAAGATGAAATTCAGTTAATATAGCAACAGAAACCAAGTTAACAATATGTAAATAGCACCACGGAAATCAAAATACTGTTATAAGGTTTAGGTTGAGATCAAAACCAATATACCCAATATAATAAGTACTTTATTAAACACAAAAACCACATTCTCCTAAATGAAGATATATATGATCAAAAATTAAATCAATTAAACTATACAATTATTGCGCAATAAATAAAGAACTGATGTAGATATTATGCACGAAGCATCACGGACATTCTCTACATGGACGAGTCACATCTTTCAATAACACTAGCCCCAAGATGCGGACACTTTATATACTGTTACACAAAAAACCTGAGGAAACGGCACTATCTCTGCGTTTTAGTGTCCATTGTGAAAGCCTGATTCACTGAGTGTGTAAACTTGAACTCTTTGACAGGGCCTGAAGAAGCTCGTACATTATCGTCTCCCAGTATCCACCTTTTTTTTAAAAAGTATTCCTTCCTTATTTCCCCTCACGGAGATTAAGGAGCTGACCGGCTACGTCATACCATGTCAAAAGAATGGTTTGGAAAATCTATATACAGCACTCTTTAAAGCCCCTAGGTTGCAAAAGACGAAGCTTGAGGGATTTTGGTCGTTAGCGTTAATAATAAGAAGAGCAACTAAACGACGCTGGTTCTGTTTTTGTGTCTGTCATTTGACATATCTTCAAATCATGTCAGTTTAATAAACGAATAATACGAATAAGAAACGATCCAATCTATTGTTTCTGTCTCAGTTGTTGCTCAGTTAAAAGTTATTGAAATATTGCGAGTGACCCAGCAAAACCATGACGATAATTCTTTAATTCCCACAGATTTGGAGCCCCTGAAATGTCTGAAAAAGTAGACACAGCTTAAATGGGAGCGGATTTTCTCATTGGTCACAATATTTCAGTATTTTTTGTGTGTTAGTTAATTCTAAAATTCGTTGTTTAGATACTTTAGTTCTAATTAAACCTTGATTCATATTAGTTTTTGGGTGGAGGAGGACATCGACAACATGCCTGGTAATGAGATTTTCTGAGTATCCTCGAGCAGCTTCACCTGAAATAAGAAGGCGTCCCCTTTATGCTTTCTCAGGAGTTCCTACAAACATCTTTTAGTGGCGAGGAGTTTCTCTCTCTTATGACTTCTGTGAGAGAACTTTTCCTATTACTTTCTTCTTTTGAGTAGCCCCTCTTCGAATATATGTTAAAAATTTCGTCGCTCTCTCACTATTTGATTTCTCTAGTACCAATGAAGCTAAAAATCTCCATTAGGGATATATATTATACTCTGAGGAATGGAACAGCAGGAAGCCTCTCAAGACTCCCTAAGGAAAAGTTTGGGTAATAGATCACTATTGTCCCTACCCGCATCTTTTGACTGCATTTGTTGACTTTCCTGCTCACTTTGATGGCGCTCACTCGAAATATCCTGTTGGAGGGCGGTACATGTTATCTCACAGACATACAAAACTTAAATAGCCAAATAGTCTAGGTAGTTCCAGAAAAAAAATTTTCTTTCGGTCTTGGAAGAGTTTCTAAGAGTCGGCACACCTGTACGCAAGTGCATGCATTTGGCTATAATTACTCCAGATTACCCGTTCATGTCTCGAAAGGAAATTTAACTCAGTATTAATCCTAACCAGAATATCTTAATGAGCAAGGTCCTTACAAGGTCACGCATGTCTCCATGGAATCAACATAATTTTGCTAGTTCACTCGTAGGATAGGTCGATGTTTTCTAAATGAAACATGCCCCATCAGGTTCAAGTATCGTTTAGGCTTTTCGATATATGACAAAACGTTCCAGATTTCACGGATTGAGCTATTCTGTTGAATACTGTTTAATATTTCCCGGTAGCCATTGTAAGTGGTTTTTGGCCTCGATGGTCCACCTATGTTGGTGACACCGCACTCTGCCATGAATTTCGTGAATGTATTAAAGTCTATGCGAAGTAACTCTTTGACTATTCTTTGTCAATATCGCATAAAAGTTGGTCAACCAGAGATCATTCAAGATTAAATATATGGTGAGGAAATAAGGATTGGCCTCGAAATGAGCCCTACATTCCTCATCCGGTTAGTGCGTGACAGGCTTCCCGAGTTGGTACAAATTGGTTGGTATTGGTACCATATTAAAGAATTTGTCACATTGCCACCGAGGTGTTATTCATTGCCACGACTTTGCCTATACAAATAGCTTACAGATGTGGTAAGTCTGATGAAAAGAAAACCTTGGCTAACTACTTAATCCTTAAAAGAAAAAAAACTAACTTGTATTGACAATTGTGTAAATTGCGATGATCCGCACTCCTATTCCTCGAAGCAATGTGGCTCGTACCTTTTTTCAGGTTGAGGTAATGGCCATTCATACATCGAACTATATTTCTTTTCGAGAGGCTAGGAAATTGGCTTAATCTTGCTCCTCACGGTCTGAGACTTTCTACGTATCACAAATTAAGAAAACCAGCTCCGTTCTTGACACCACTACTCTACAAGCGCGGTAGCTATCAAATGCATTTGAAACCATACTACTGATTCTTCCTTACACCGGACTAACCTTTGTAAAGCTAGTGTCAATAAGGGATCGCGCCTCTCCGTATAAACCAGAATCATCCAGCCTCACACGATCTCTTCGCAAAAATGACAGCGATTGAGTGCATTTACTGATTTATTTGACCTACAGGAATTTAAGTGCCTTCAGGTGATCCTGAAGATATCGAAGCTACCAAACTCTGCCCTACAAATAAAGAGCAAAACAAGGAAGCATCGGCTCCATTGATTCAGGCTGAGTCTGCAGGAGGTGCCTTGGAATGTCAGGCAACTCCAAAGTACGAGGGACCTCTGATTCCAAAAGCCGCACCGCTGGCTAAGTGTTTCCAATCTGGAGGTTAAGAAACGATGGGAGGAAGACCCAATTTAACTAAAACCTCAATTCCTTCTCTGGCCCAAAACATGCGAAACGCTTTCTATAAGAAAGCGACAACCATTCCCTACTGGGTTTCTTTTCGCAGCTGCCCCGCTTGTTCTATTCAAGCTAGTCGATGAAGTCATTACCTTCAAATTAATGCCGTTGATTAAGGAAAACTTGGATGAGCTGCGGGTGCTTCTATGATACAGTTCTCCTTTAACTATTTATCTTCCGAATACAATTTTAAGCCATATTCTCATGCCTATCATCCATGTTAATAAAGATTGTGCTCTCACGCAACCAAGAATTGGAGCCCAGTAATTTTGATGCGCAACATATTTTCGACTTAATATCTCTGTTCTCTTTCTGTGCCTAAATGCCTCTTTTAAGTCAGTGCCAATAAAACTACAACTGGATACGAAGTATATTAATCTTTCATTGTGTATTATATCTCCCGCAGACTTGATGTATCGCATCTAGGTGATAAATTTCAACTGGGCTACACGATCAATCATTAGTTCATGGTCCAAGCTGACCAGATCGAATAGGTTAAGATAGTTGTCATCAATGTGGATGAATTAAAGTTGCGTAGTTTGAGAACTAATTCACTTTATTATCTTAATCTATCCCTCTGATCTCTTTATGCACAGTAAAATTTTCGTGTGAGAGGTGATGATGTTCTTAATCGTTTTGATCACTTTTTCATTCCAAGATAATTTTCTGAGCAGCTGCCACCTTAGTAAAAGGCTTGGAGTTGGAGTAGTGACCCAGATTTCATGAAATGATTATTTTCTAGATCAGTAAATGTGTTTAGTGAGGTTGATCAAGCCAATGAATTTTCTCTTGCAGTTTCATAGTGATAGGCATGAAGAACATTCCAAGCAGGTCTGGTTTTCTTGAGCAGAGTCTCATTCCTTCTGGGTAGGCCGCATCTGAAACAGCCTTAAGAAAAAAAGCTGCCACTTTAGTAAAAAGCTTACAGTTGGAGTAGTGACCCAGATTTCATGAAATGATTATTTTCTAGATCAGTAAATGTGTTTAGTGAGGTTGATCAAGCCAAAGAATTTTCTCTTGCAGTTTCATAGTGATAGGCATGAAGAACATTCCAAGCAGGTCTGGTTGTCTTGAGCAGAGTCTCATTCCTTCTGGGTAGGCCGCATCTGAAACAGCCTTGAGAAAAAAAGCTGCTACCTTAGTAAAAAGCTTACAGTTGGAGTAGTGACCCAGATTTCATGAAATGATTATTTTCTAGATTAGTAAATGTGTTTAGTGAGGTTGATCAAGCCAATGAATTTTCTCTTGCAGTTTCATAGTGATAGGCATGAAGAACATTCCAAGCAGGTCTGGTTGTCTTGAGCAGTCTCATTCCTTCTGGGTAGGCCGCATCTGAAACAGCCTTGAGAAAAGCTAAATGCCCATGTGCGATACAAACAGTGATTGAGCCATTTCACCCTCTATGAATATTGTCGAATTAGGGCTACGTTCCTTTATGTTTCTAATCAACTCGACGGTTTTTATTAATAAAATACTTGTCTTCAATTGAGGGAAAAACCGTACTCTCATAGGCTCGAAGGAGTGAAAAAGAGGGGCATGTTTTCTCAGGACCCACCATTAATCTTCTATAAAGACGGAACTATAATCTTGGAAACTACAGTCTTTTCCGAACTCTTTATTAGTATTCTCTTTGTAGGATGCTGCTCCCAGGACTTTGAAAGCAAGTCTATGGTTCGCTGAAGGCCTCTGAGTAGACTCTTTTTCTAGAGTTGATAGAAGTTTGGGCGACATGTTTACGTTAAGTGAGTTGCGTTCCGCTGTTGGTCCATACCTCAAAGCTGACCATGCTCTGGACAATATCTCGAATCCCTCGCAACACAACT
Source organism: Ceratothoa steindachneri (assembly GCA_963969495.1). Lineage (NCBI taxonomy): Eukaryota > Metazoa > Arthropoda > Malacostraca > Isopoda > Cymothoidae > Ceratothoa > Ceratothoa steindachneri. The sequence goes on along the minus strand of OZ018328.1, from coordinate 140,403,487 downwards.
GGGTGAGCGAGCCATGAACTTTTGCTTGCAATATTCAACTGTATTTGGGGGCAGCGTATCTTATCTTCCCTGATACCTGGTGAGTAGCTACCGTTCTTATTTTTTGCTAGCCTCAAAGAAATACCTCTAGCTCGGCTGGATTTCTCTAAATTTATCTACTTTCTTGCATGTGCAAGCTGATGGAGAATTTTATTTATATCGGTTTGCATATTTTATTTAGAGTAGAGGCCACCTTTTTCCTGCTCAGTGCGAGTTTCGAACGTTTTTCCCGGAGTTAAGGTACAAGCTGCGAGCCCATGGTGTTATTTGATCTGGATAAAGACTATGATACCGCATAGCGGTATCATAGTCTTTAATGCAGAAAGAGGAGTTCCCTCCAAGAAGTGTCCTCAGTGTCACTCCCCCTATTCCCTTGATCATCAAAGATATTACCTAAGATCTGTCGGAAGATCTTTCTACAACGCTCTCCGTAGATGAACTTTAGATCTCTTTTTGTGCAGCTCAGGTGCCGCTTGGTTAGTGTCAATACATGAGGTTCCGAACAGCCAAAGCTCCGTATGTTGAGACATATGGGTTTGGGTTTTTATTTGTCCAGGAATAAGTTGGTAAAATTTTGTCTCCATTTACCGTTACAAACTTCCGGGAATTTTATTTTGTCCTGTTTTTACTGATGACTCACCTGAATGGCACATATTCACATACTTATCAATTCTTCACCCGCAAAATGGACATACTTAGCTCCCAGACCTTCAAACCTAAGGTACAGATAGAGATTTTTACCCTCTACAATTCTCTTATTCGTTCCATGGTGTGCATTGCAAAAGTTCAATTTATTCCATCACACTGGTTTCAGTTTCACGATTGAATCCTCTCACACATCCAAGATAGAGAGTCACCAAGACGAGGCTATGGATATGACCTCCGCTTTATTCCGTCCCATTGCATTATGAATGTGTACCCGCGAGGACAGTTTCTCTATCAATTTCCAATGCGCTTATACTCTCGTGAGAAGCCTAGCATACCTTAAATCTGTAAGAGTGAGAGCAAATCCACGATAGACTGCATCAACTCTAAGGTTCGAGGCCCTAAAACCTGGTAGTAATGCGTATGGACTTCTTGAAGCCCATGCCCTGACACGCTGGAGCCGTCTCAGTGTAAACGAAAGGATTCAAATTGGAAGGGTTTTTTTTAGGAGCCCATCTGGCGACGGCCGACTAATAAGCTATATAAAAATACAAATAAAAATATAGAAATAATAAATAACAACGATAAAATACAACAGAAAAAGAAAACAAAGCAAAAGGGCAAAGGAGAAGCGCGCTGGGGAGTTGAGGGTAGGCTGCCTTCCTGCCGCGCAGCAACATTCGACCTACTACAAACAGTCATATAAATTGGAGGAGGTCAGCATCCTCCAAAGGTCTTATAGTCCACAAGTCTGTGTGCGCGAAACGGTCTCGAGTTTCAGGGACATGCGGTAGCGACCCAGCTCGATCCGGGTGTGTGGCAAGTAACGTGCCCGAAGATCACCAGGGCTGGGATATTCAATAGGAATGTGAATAAAAATCTGGGGGGCAATGCAGTCGTCAAAAAAGGCGCAGGTGAGTGCTCCATTAAATGGCGGTGACTCCTGTGAGCGTGTCCAATTCGGAAACGATAAAAAGCAACCTGAATCCGTCGCCGCGCAATACCACAAAACTTTAAGTTCACCTCGACGGTCTCCCATCTTCTTTGTCAAGCAACCCGGAGAGCTACCGATATTCATGCCGTGTAATTGGTGTGAGGAAGAGCGAAACGATAGTCTGGTCACCCAGTACTCGCGAACTATTTTTCGTCCTCTTCAGAACGCTTATTCCCCTACGATTCCTAAATGTCCAGGAACCCAGCAGAAGACAATCTCGACATACAACAGACTCGTCAATAGCGTGATGTCAAGGATATCGCTTACCAAGATGTGCGGAGGTTTGAATGCCCTGAGAGCACTCGGGGTGCATTGTGAGTCGCTATAAATTATAATCTGGTCTCCAAACAGGGCATGTTGCATTAGGTCCCGGACTAAGAGGTGTGTTGCAAGGGTTAGACAGATGGAGCTCCTGGCAGAGCACCTCTGACTTCAAATAGAGAGTATACCGCGTGGAAACCGATCTTTCTTGATAATTTGACTATTTTGTTTACACTGGCACGGTTCCAGCGTGACACAAGGTATGCTCTGAAAAAGGTAAACGAAATACTCCGAGCGATGTAAATCTTTGGGAGCAGAGGCGTGCCGACCAATTTACAAAAGTGGTACCCTCTATGGTGGCGTTCGTGGAAAATCCAGGGACGCCACGGCCCTAGAGCTACACCAAGCTTTTGAAGTAGTTTCCAAGCCTGAAACCCAAAGGGCTTAGGGTAATACTGGGGTTTCTCGGTGTCACATGCCCCATCTAGATCAGCTGCAGATACAGTGAGATCTGTTGGCGACTGAGGGAGGCACCAGGATCGCGTGTACAGGCAAATAATGCACTGTGCACTGCGCAGAGAGAGTAGCATCTCTCGAGTATTGACAAGCAGGATCTTAATGGGGGACTTAGAGGAAGGCACCAGGGCCAGGCAAAGGGTAGGGTGGTAGATCAAGTCCACTTTCTGCAATACTAGCTCGGAAGCAAATCCATAAAACTTGCATCATTAGTCAAGATTCAAACGAACAAAGGATCAATAGAAAAGTAAAGCAGTAGCCCTATAAGCGCCCCAGGCGCTGAACGTCACGGGACGAAGAAAATCCAGCCTTGGGTACAAGAAAAGCTAAGGCTGTGAATATGAGCCTCCCAGCTAAGGCGTCGGTCAAATACAAGACCAAGGAAACGGTATAAGTCCACCACTTCCAGAAGAACCACATTTTGATAAAAATCTGTGTCAGGGTTGAGCCATAGATGGCGGCAAAAGTGCACCACTTTAAAGTTGGCCGAGGAAAACCGAAGCATGTGCGCTTCAGCATAGTGAGAGACACGATTCAACGCATGTTGGACTCCAAGTTCCAGAGTCTGCAACTGAACATGGCAAAAGAGATCGAAAGGTCGTCCACGTAGAGCGTAACGAGAACATCTTCCGGCAGCCCTTAATGCTCAAGGCAAAGAGTGAGACACTACGGAAAATTCGCTGTGGAACCCCCTTTTTCTTGTTCTATTTGGCCGAAGAGTGCTCCCCACACCCGTACGTGGATTCGAGGATCTCACAAAAATTCAGATATAAAGATTGATGGGCGTCGCCTCGTCCCAATCCTGGGATTCTCCATCTATAAACACCACGGCATAGTGCCTTCGACGAAGGAGGCGCTAGCAGGCGGCATTTTCCAGTCGGAGCAAAGCATCCGACGTGGAATGGAACTTACCGAAGCCGAATTGTGCAAAGACCGGTGACACCTGCTGTCTAGAAAATGGCTAATGGAACATTTACCAAATATTTCAATCAACTTGCGCCCGCAGGAGATTAGTGAAATTGGGCGGAAACCACCCTGGGTAGAGTAATCTCCCATCGCTTTCCCCAAAGCAAGCACAGTAGTGATTTTCCTGGAGTCTGGGAAGATACCCTGTACCCAGATCCTGTTAAACAAATCTAATAGAAAAGTCATGCCTCGCATACCCAGGATTCGAAGCATGGCTACGGGACATCATCTAGTCCGAGAGCGGTGTCTGCGCCAAAAAAAGAGCGGAATGCTATTCACTCAATTTAAACTTGTCGTTGAATGGTTCTCCGCATCTGGAATTAAATTCCACTCGGCATCCTTCCGCGACATTAGGAAGCATAGTGAATGCTTGCTGAGCAGCATCGCGGTTTGACATTACTGAGAATACTGTCGCTCCGCCACGGACAGCGGGTCCGAGTATGCGGTCCCATTCCAATGTAGAACGATAGGCGGTCCTGTATGAACTTGCTCCTAATACTTTTAACTCTCTTCGAGACACCTCAACCAGAGGTGCTTTCTCATAGATAGACAAAATTCGCCAAAAGTGAAATGGTTAGGGCGGCGCTTATAGCGAAGGTAGGAATAACCCTTCTGTTTGAAGGCCGCCTCACACTTGGCTGAGCAACACGGAAGCGGTCGGTGTGCAAAACGGCCTGGCGTTCTAGGAATAGTATTTAAGCCCACGTCGATGAGGTTGTCGGAAAATAAATCTAAGGCCTCATATACCGTATACTGAAACAGATAAATCAGTCATTTCCTGAAATGCGGAGCGACGCGCCTGTACCGAGCACCACCGGGCGAATTCTTGTGCGGCAGCGGCCCAGAAAATAATATTTGTTTTGGAAAGTGATCACTACCGTGGAGGTTATCAACTACTCCACACCCAAAATCAAGCCATGCATCCGGAGAACATAAAGATAGATCGAGGCAGGTAAATGAAGCGGTTCTCGGGCAGTGATGCGCAAACTCATCCACATTTTGGACACCTATCTGCAGCTCATCGATCAGGTCTGCAAGGACCTAACCCATGGGATAGATGGAGTAGTCTCTCCGGAGGGGATGTCAACGGTTCAGATGCCCGAGCAAGAAAGGGCCTCGGCAAACTTGCCACTAGGGGGCAGAACTCATCCGCGTCGAGGTTGGCTGTCGGAGGAATGTACGATGAAATAAAATAATAGCTCCTATCCAGGTGTACCTGCAAAAGTACTGCCTGAAAGGAGGATCTAAGGCAAAGAGAAAAATGGAGACATCATGTCGGGTCTAAATGGCGCATCCTACTGGTGGTGCTATCCAGTGTGGGTGAGGGTCGCTAACCCCTTATAGCCCAGAAGGATGGGCATGGGGCACAGGCCCAGCATGGTTTCCTGCATAAAAGACAGCTGAGGGAAAACGGATGAAGACGAGCTTCCGCAGCTCCTCCCAGTTCGTTTGGATTCCGTGGCAGTTCCATTGAAGGTTTAGGCCTCCCAGGCCTAGCTCAAAAGAGATGCGGGGCCCTCTTAGAAGAGAAGATCCTGACTAAAATGGCCGTACGCATCCCGGAGGCAAAACTCCCGGCGCTATTAGCAGTACAATGTAATAAAAGCGCTCTTGCCAGCCAGTACTTTCCTCCCTCCTCCAAAAAACCTTAAGCAGGCGGGCAGCTTCGAAAGGGGGGTTTCTTCTTTTCGAGGATCCATTGTTTTTGGGCCACCCAGCCTACCACTGAGTGTTGGCGTAGGAGCCAAAGCTCCTTTTGTGCTGTCCTCCTGTCACGGAGCAACTCTTTAAACCTCGGAAGATGGCCTCACGACCAACTTCAGGAGGGTTGACGCCTGTGAGTCTAACGACTCTGTAGAGTCGCCCGGCCATTTTGCCTTACAGCAAAAGGTCACGCTGGAGAACAAGGGGGAGACTGGGCTGGGTGCAAACCCGATGTGCCATTAGCTGTATCAGGGGAACTCCTAGAGTTGGCAAAATCAGCAGAAGGGTTCCGAATGGTCGCGGAAACGACCGTGCTCGTATGCCTAGAGCAGGCAGGAGAAGAGGGTGTCTTTCTTAACATTGAGGCATATGACGTCCCTAACAACGCAGTACGCACCAGTACTAAGTCCTTAACCTCGCGAAATGAGAGATGATTGTAGGCTTGAACAACCAGGATTTCCTTCTCAAGGAGAGACGCATCACATTACTTCGATTGAGCGGGGTGCGGCTCTCCTCCATTGACAAACTTGTCCACACACGATTTGGATATATCATGTGCGGCCTTAGAAAAACTTGCACATACTTCGGGTAATCTCGATTTTGCACGTCTACAGGAGCGATTCATGTCACCGAACCGGTGTCAGGAGTAGAACCTTCTCAGCAGTGGCACGAATGCCTTCTTTCTGTTGCTCTACCAACATACACGCACCGCCTCAGGCAGCCTGTCACAGTCGAACGTGACGAAGAGTGTAGGGGTGTGTTTCTGGGCCTCTCCGTGCTTTCTCATCAGACGTTCGGTCTAGACCACTCCTTGGTCGGCCAGCTCTAATGTCATCTCATCCAATGAGTAGTTCATCAGTTCCCTCGTATCAAATACTTTATTTTCAAAAGTTCATGGTAAATTGCGGTATAGAGTTACTGGGGTGCCATCAAGTTTGAAAAGCACTAATCTTGGCCGCCTCGGATAGATCCGACGCATTCGCCAGAAGGTTCCCGTCTGCTAAACGGGTACCTTCGGCTCTCTACCATTTAAGCTAGCTAGTGTTCTTCTCTAATCAAACATGTTGCCCTTGGCTAACATGCTGCTATCAGTGGGACGAATAACTAGTGAGTGTTTGAAGCAAGTGGGTTCGAAAACGCCAGGTAACCTATTAATTAGGTGCCATGAGGTAATCGATGCTCTGCTCTGCGCACTCACAGAATCTAATTGGTTTTGCTAATAACATTTTAACTATTCGGCCGATACTAACGAGATTTAAAACCCTTATTTTTTACATTCTCGTTCGAATGATATAATTGCAAAAGTCCTCATAAGTTTAGACCGGGAATTGTATTGTTTTGGCAATATAAGGATAACGATCCAGCGAATTCTAACGAAATTTGTAACCCTAATGTTATTTTATATTCTATTTCGAAATGATATAATTGCCAAGGTCTTCCCATGGTTGCAGGAGAATCATTTGACAATAACACCATAACTATTCAGCCGATTCAAACGAAATTTTAAAACAATGTTGTTTTACATTCTCTTTCGAAACATGTGAATTCCAAAGTCCTCCCAATATTAGCCGGGGAATTATTTGGCAACATTTTGAAACCTTTATACTGTTTTATATTCTCTTTGAATGATATAATTTCCAATGAACTCCCAAGGTTAGTCCGGCAATTATTAATTGTTTTGAAGGTCGTAAAGTCCTAAATCATAATAAGTGATAGCACACAACCTTTGGTTAGCAGAGATTGTTTAACTTAGTCTGAGACTCCCAGCCCAGGGGAAATACCGGGGTCCGACGTGCCAATCTTTGCTTGGTCGTTGCCCAAACAGAAGGGGTCCGCCGGTCGCACTCACTACTGTGAGGGAGAGGAGTCCTTAGTCTTGTTTGCTTAGCGATTTTTATTTCCATTTAGGAGAAGAGTGGGGGGAATGAACCCGCTTCGCTCAACCGCCAGATGGAGCCCTTAGGCTAGATAGATCGGCTTGAGCAAGATCCATCTCCGAGATCGAGAAGGTCTTTGCTGTCAAAGGGGCACCAGCCGGAGGAGGAGGTCCCTCATCTCCTTGTGAATCCACCGGGCCCGAGCCGTTTGAACAGAAGCTGGTACAGGGGCTCTCTCGGAGGACCATCCATCCCTAAGAACTAATGGATCTCATTCGAGGATACTTTTCTCCTGTATCGTGCCGGAGAAATGGCATCCGTTGGGAAAAAAGGCAGGGGTAGATACAATGACCCCACTGCAAACTAGTCACGCACGCAACAGACATAAGGCGGCACGGGCCGACGGGCTCCTCCATTCCTTGCTTCGAAAAGGGGGTTGGCCCTATCGAGCCACTTTCACTGAGAGCGGTCAATTATGGGCCGCCTTCTTGACAGCCATTTGGGGAAGTAAAGAAGCGGGTATGCCGTTGATAAGAGGGAGTCGTTTTAGGGCGCCTCCTGAGAATGGGGTGAGCGGGAGTTTCCTGCACGCGTAGACTTAGGAGAGGATTTAGCCTCCTTCCATTCAGAGAGGTTTGGAGAGTCCCACTGAGAAAGCGCAGTAGGAGGGTGGGCTCCTTTTCTCCACTGGAGCTGCGCGAAAGCGGCTCCGACGATGTTACATGGAAATTAAAGAGGAAGTTTTTTAATTTATTTCCATCGAAAATGGTGACCCTATAGTTTTCGTTGGACGCGAACGCTTAAAACCCCACGAGATATCCCGCTCTGCGATAGGTGAACATAAGGCCGTAAGAGCTAGATGCCGCCATTTAAGACCACTCTTGCTGGCCAGTGGCCAGGCAGTCTTTAGGCATGGTGACTCCACCTTGGGTTGGGCCTAAAATTGATAGACAGTGAAAGGAGAGAGAAAGGTTATGTGAGGAAGGTGAAGGTTGGGATTAAGCATGTTGTTAAAAACTCTTCACCACAAACCAGAGCTCAGAGCTGATGAGCGTTGTCTAATTGCCCCTCAGCCTTGATCCTGGATGGTTAGGTGAGATGAAGCTGTTCCGCGTCTACACTGCTTAAGAAGACAGACTGTGAGAAAGAAGGATAAGAGGCTTACTTGGGCCCGTGAGCAAGGCAACCAGGAAATTAAATCGCCGTGCTCACCTACGGGGATAAATTCGAAGAGGTCAGTTTTCATACCTTCTCCCCTTAATTTAAACTAAGCTGTGTATTTTCGGGTGCTGCGTTTGTTGTGATGGACTAGTTGGTTTTAATATATTGATCGTAACGGGAAGATTATAGGGAGTCAAACAGTCTCTCTGGACGTGTTGACCGGACCAGCGTTTTTCTCTTCCTTTGATGCTGCATGACAAAGGAGATACGATACGGCCTAAGGAATTTTAAAGTTGCTTGCCAATGCGCAGGAATTTATTTTGAGGTGCTATTCTGTAATTCCTCGATGGGCCGTTCTAGGGGTACAGCCTTCTGACATGCTTACGGGACTCATCTCCCCATCTGGACCATGCTTAGCCTCTTTTCTTTATTCAGCTTTCATCTAAATTATGATTTCTGTACCAACCCAACTAGACATCTTTCACCCCGAGGAGATATCTTGTGTAGCCCCTTACATTTAGTTTCTGAGTGCAAATTTGTGAAGCTTAGTCACTGGGTTGAATTTAACTTTTTGCTGGGGTGGTATGAAGTTGTTTAGCTTCATTCTCGTCTCTTCTTAATATTCCTATTCTTAATTACTATCCTTTCAAGCTAGAAAGGTTTGTAGTACGTCGGGGTGCCGTGTCTGGAGGCGATACATGGTGTCTAAGCGGATTGCACGCCATCCCAGGATATCCCAGGGCCTGGGTTTGATAATGATATTTTAATACTTCCTACTCGTTAGTGGACCCGCCTATCTCTACTTCTTTTATCACATACCCGGCCCACACTTCGAACTAGCTATTCTATCCAGAGAGGTAGTGGCTGCTTGGCTCACTTTCCTTCTCTTACCAGAACTATGCCGAGTAAAAGTATATATACTGAGGTCCCTATATTTGCGAGGACTGAAAACAATAGGCCGAGAGAGGTATTAGGCACAGGGTGTGCGGGATCATCGGCACTGTTCACTAACGTCCATGAAACAAATTGGCTACGTCGGTTCCTCCTCTATGATAAAAGTTCCAAGACAGCTTCACCTAAAAGGCGAGTGGAGCTTTCAAAGCACATCTTAGCTGGACACGTGACCAAGTATGTGTGAATGATCTGTGGAGTTTTATGATCTTATGGAGACCCTTTCCTTAAAATACCAAAGCATTGGTAGGTCATACTATCTATCAGTCATGCAAGGCTGTTTTTTATTATTATGGATACAACAAAAAGAAACACTGGGCGAACGCAGGTGACTGGAGATCCGCCCCCAAATGCGGATTTGCGCTCCCTAGTTATCGTATAAGATGAGAAGACGAGATAATCCTGTAACTGATGGAGAGACTCGCCTGTTATCATTTCCATGTGGCAAAAGGGTTTCCCATTTACCATCTTTAGAGCCGCCCTTAGCAAAATTTTTCAGTAAAGTGAACCTAGGATGGGAGCCAAACACCAAACCTGAGTCCCATGTGTGTTGGGTGATATCTCTTCCGTGTGAAGACATTAGTCTGTATGAAATCGCCGTAAACTACTCAAAGTAATTACATGATAAATCTATTTTGTGAAATGCCAAGTGTTTGAATTGCGAATATCCAAACTCTGCTCCCTCAAAGCAATGGAGTTAGTATTTCTTCGAGAAGAAGATTCTATCCATTCATGTTGCAGACCAACTATCTTTTTGCAACTCTAAGGACTTGTTCATGGCGAGGCTAGCGTTACCTGGTGCGCTTGATGCCTCAATTTAAAACAATGCACCCTTTGCTCATTGCGCCTCCAGGCCTATGAGCACTGTTTCCTCCGCGTCCACTTTAAACCCTTTTGTGGGTTCAATCCCACATCTCCGGAGCTCCTCTGTTAGAGCTGATGACACAAAGAGTTAAGGCCCAACCTCAGTTAAAACCAGGGCTACCCCTTCTTTCCCGAGCATGACCGTTTACGCTAAGGCGAAATAGCTGCGCACCACCACCCAGTTGTTAATTTCAAAGAAGAAAACCCGTTCAAGGTGATCGTGAGAACGTCTTACATGGCTTAAAAAGATGCTCATTGAAAAGAGGACAGTAAAAAAGGAGCTTCAGCTCTTAAGCCCCACTTAAGCTTGGACCGTGCGGCTCAGGGACGAGGATCCATCTAAATAAGAAAGCCGCGCTTCCAAATTCGCCCTAAATACCAAAAGTTACTACTATTTATGTGGAAATTCCACCGTCATATCACTTCAAAGTGGGGGACTACCGCCGTGTCGTGGCATGTTACTGAGTTCCTTTCTCTTGTTCATGGATTTGAACGACAGACACCTCATCTTGGGAGACTACTTAATCAATGCCTACGGTCAGGTTTTTGCCTCCTTGATCGACGAGTATCACGGTGCGAGAATCGCTCATTGGACTGCCTTGATATATCCCTTTTCTATACAGATGCACAGTATTAATTTGGGTGCAACATGTTGAATGAGTTTAATAGTAACGAACAGTTTCCTATTCAAATATCATTAGCCACTGCGTCCTGAATATCGGTCCTGGTGTTGCTTGGAGCGGGTGTTGTTGTTTGCATTTGATGAAATGGCATATTTCACCGTAATAGTCAAGGAGTTTATTTCGGTTGGTCTCCGTCAGCTTCGCAACCTTAGATCTAAAAATATGCTCTTATTTTGGACGCCGAATTTTTATTGGTGATTAGCTGAGTCTGAAACGGCCCTCAGACAGAAGTTTTATGCCAAAAGGGGCTCCAAGTGCCGCCTAAAGATTTACATGTCAGTGAATTTCTTTCGGCTAGGGTTAAGGTTTATGTATGTTTTAAAACACTCACGAACGTCTTCCTGGCGAGCATAGGAATTTTCACCCAAAGGGAAGAGCCCTTTTCCTGGGGTGTGAAAGAGAGTCAAAGGTATCTTACGCACGTTGTTGCAGGACCTTCTCCCGTTTTTCTGGAGAACAGAACCGCTATGCAGCACCCTGCATCGGTGACAGTCTTTCGTGACCGCTTTCTTCATATTCTATAGTCTGAATACTGCTCCGCGAAAATTCAATGTTATCGTTAAAGGGCGCCGACTGAACTTTATCTCCCTAGGCTGCCTGAATTGCCTTCCGCTCTCCCTTCCTGCCCAGACACCACCCATGGCATGAAAGATGTCCCTATACCATAATTTGACACCTAGGTGACCAAGGCACTTCTTCTAAAATTATTTAACATGATCTGAACGACAGAGGGTATTATTTCAGATTCCTAGCGAATGGCTATCTTACACGCTTTTCGCAAACCGGAGAGAGATCACTTTACTCCATCCGGTTTCTGCACAATTTATATAACCTCCCCATTTGAAAATAATAAAGAAATTGATAAATTTTAGATTAATTTTCCTGGACCGCTGAGGCCGACTGTCTTCCGCATAGTGCGGCTTCCACAAGTATCACTCCAAGTGCATGATCTTAGATAGCACTTCGCCCCAGTATTTTTAGAATTAGAGAAGCCCTACAATAAAACATTGCACCATGATATCATGAAGACCCTCAACAGGATGGGGACCTAAGTGACGCCCCTTAATTTTTATCTCAGAATTTCGTAGTGACCTTCCCTTTTACGCATGGGTGTGAGAAGCCCTCTTCCGCTCAGTGGAGCACGAAGAGAGCGTCCTACAGGGTCTGTTCTCAGTGTAACAATATTTGTCCTGAGCATCAATGGTATCACCTCGGTGCTAAGGGAAGATGTTCTCGCTACGCTTTATGTAGAATATCTTTTGATTTCTTAGGTGCAGGCCAGATGCCAACTCTGGAGTGTCAAATCCGCTGGCTATCGAATCGCATAATTCGATTTGCCGAAACAGTCAGTTTTCTGGAATATATTTTCCCAAAACTAAGGTGGTGCATTTATCCCGCCATCCACGACTCCACTCCGCCGCGCACCTGTTCCGAACCAGGTTCGCTTGAAAATAGTGCATTTGCACCGTTTCCCCGAACTTATTTTCGACCGAGGCCACACCTGACTAGCTCATATTATCAGCCTTAGGGACTTTTGTACCTGTACCATGGACATTCTTCATTAGTTGACGTTCAGCACTTGGGTTGCTGAACGGCTCTTATTGCATCGGCGATCCACTTTGACGTTGCCTCTGCCTCTGACAGACTCAAATCATACCCTAAGACTCCTTTGTAAGTATGGGTAGCTCTGGGAACGGTGGTACCTCAGGTTCTGCCTAGCACAAGCATTCTGGAGGATATGACCTTAGACTATTTATCGCCAAGCCTCTACTCCCAAAGCCTCAACAGCGTAGGGGGATTGCGTTCAACCTTTATTAAGCACATCTTGTCTGAAGCAGGATCCGTGCCACTGTACAAAGAAAGTTGATAAAATACAACCGAAAAGAATACCATAAGCAAGATAGAGAGGTGATCTTCAAATATATGAGTAAAAGTGGAAATATATTGCACGAGACTGTGAGAAAGGGTTTCGTTCAATAGTGGAAGGCAAAAATTCGAAAAATGATCGTGATGTAGCTGCACTGTCATATCCGGTGTAAATCACGATTGCGTCTACTCTGCTCTCATCCAGTGGTGTTGTGGTTATGAAACGCAAATACTCCGAGCCAAATATTTAAATGTGAACAGGATGAGCCAAGCCTCCTCAGATGCTTCCAGTTTACGAATGTTCTTTTTGGTCTCGTGTTGAAGCAGGAATTGCATTTTCTGGAGTGAAATTTTTAGTGGTGATTTTCCATTTGATCCCCTCAATAATATGTATCTATTTTTTTCCCATTAATGAAAGGATCACAGGAAAAAAGCCGATCACTTATTGTGAGTGATCAATTTTTTTCTATCCCAATGAGTCTTTTGCATACCTGTGTGTGTTCTATTTTATTATAAAGACAAACATAACCTGCTGCCCAGAATGATTATAATGATCACCATAAAATCATCCTAAATAGTACTTCCTGATTATACTTTTAATGATCTCACATTTACAAATTCTTCACATTAATGTTATTTGACATTAACTTAATTTCAAGTAAACTTTTTCGTCTCATTTGCGCTCATCTGCATCTTGATTTGCATAAATAATGTGTTTGTTGCGAAAGTCCAGCAAAATATTTCCCACTGAAAATGTTGTGGAAATACAATTATTCTTTTACAGTACTGACATTATTGGTATAGATTATTGCAAATTTAGATATTCCTCTACTCAAAGATCACATGAATCAATTAAATCAATTGATAAGGATTTATTTTGACAAAATTATAGAAATAATACTTGGTTTAGGCCCCTTTAACATCTTCAAGTGCATTACCATGCCTGGATATGCAAGGAAATAAGGCTTGCACAATTCTTGATTCTTTCGGAATTATAAAAAGCGCTAAAAGAAGTCATATGATTTTTACTTCGGCCGTAATGAGAGATTCATTTATATTATCTTTCAATATAGAATATAACTCGTAATAAGGTTCATGTCTGAGGAATATCCATGGTATGAAAGCAGCTCAATGCCATTTTGTGACATGAGAAGAAGTCTGGTTGGAAGATCCAAGTTTATCATAAAACGACACCCTGCTTTGAGGCAGTAAACGGTTTTCTAGCACCCATATGTACTTAAACTGGTCTGTGGCAGCTTCAACAATCTTCCAACGAAATATGCCATGCACAGAAATAACACCCTACACCATGGTTTTTTGAGAAAATCCGACTGTCTTCTTCACACATCCTTTTTCATTTCCTCACCTGAACGCCTTCTCATACTTTTCCATGTTCGTCAAGCACTACAACCTGCACCAAAGGAAAACACAGGTAGTCAGTAAGAAGAGAACTCCATGACTTGAAAATATTGTACTGTTTATGAAAGTATAGCTGTTTTGTAAATCATTTTACTAGGTTCATTTTACTAATAATTAAGGTTCTCATGCATAAATAATTGAACTAATAGCTAAAAATGCGCAGGTTTTACCTGCTCCCATTTCTAAGAATTCCAATGAACAGGAGTATTAGCGCAGAACTCGAGTATCCAAATTATTCTTTTTCCTTGAATCGTAGCTACTTCCCGAGGATCATAATCCCCATTCTAATAGCCATTCGTATATCATTCTTTAAGTAATGGTCAAAACCTCGGCTGCCAGACCAGTTGGCTGGCGTTATTTTTCTGTCTAATCTCACTGTTGTTTTCCTTTTGCTTCTATATTGCTCAACTCTTTTTGAATAAAAATTTTGATCGTATACCAATTTGCTCTGAATCTTACTGAATGTTTGAGTAAAAATACCAAGAATTATTGCTGTTTCTTTGTGTTTTAACGTGGTACGTTGCAATATAACATTAATCTGTCTAATTTTGAGAGAACTCAATATCAGTATTCTCATTTCTGCTCGCTTCATTTTTAACGAATAAATTGCAAAAATAATCATAAGACAAAGATAGTATTAAGCTAATAAAAAGAAAATACATACTTTTCAGATTATAAAAGTCGAATAGAAGCAGAAAAAAAACTAACACAAGCCGTAAAACGCAAAACCATCAACTGCAGCAATTAACTGGTTTCTGCCAGGTAACCAACATAATTCAGTTTTGCCATAAATTCTTCCTCAGTGTTTTTCCAAACACTACAACATAATACTTTAAAACTATGTTAAAGATAATCCTAAAAGAATTATTTACTATTGTGGCAAAATAAAATCCATTAATAACTGTAACAACTGCAGCAATTGACTGGCTTTGCCACGTGAACCAACATAATTCAGTTTTGTCATAAATTATTCCTGTGTTTTTCCAAACACTCCAACATAATACTTTAAAACTATGTTGAAGATAATCCTAAAAAAAATCTGTACTATTATGGCAAAATGAAATCCATTAATAACACTGTAACAAAATTTCATTTCTTTTCTTGTCCTTAGGTTAAAAGTGTTATTTCCCAATTGTTCGTGGCTCTATCAAATAAAAAAAGTGAAGTTTAATCCCAAAACATTGCTTTTGTGGTTAGGACATTGAATTTTTAAATTAGCCAATTTATCGTAAATAACATAATTTTGATGCTAATAGTAAAAATATATATAAAAAGTTTAAAGGGTTTTGTTTTTTTTCATTTATGATGATATACTGTAATTAAAATCATATAGAAACAGTAATACAGTAGTAATAGCTATTATTTCCTTTATATTTTGTTTTTGCGACCTGGACAGAAATGGCATTTCTTACATTTGACATAGATTCAGCACTAATTTAATAAAAAATAAAATCTAGAACTTTCGATAATTTTTATATATCTTAGAAGAATTTCTAGAACATTCTGGCAACGTCAATTACTGTATAAATACAAAGAATGTCTACTTAACAGATCAGTTTAACGCTAGCCGTCACAGCGCAGACATCGTCACTCGTCATTGATAGAAACATTCGTTACAAATGGCATAAAGAGCTTGTATGCATCCGACAGAGGCCTTTTACTATGTTTGCGGTGAATTTATCAAGATGTGTGAGGCTTACAAGGCATATTTAGGCATGCCAGTTGGACATCAAGACAAACATTGGGCACCTCATTTCACCTGCGAGCTCTGCAAAAGAAATATAGAAGGTAATATATATATATATATATATATATATATATATATATTTATATATATATATATAACATGTGTTTGTTTATTTGGATACTAGATTTTTTTTAAATTTCTAATAACACTAAGTGAAATGTATTTGTATATTTATACTTCTGTTTTCAGTTGGTTTTTTTTTACATGATGGTACAGAGAAAAGAAAGCTATGAATTTGCCAATCCCACGAATTTGGAGAGAAACACTCATGCAATTGTTTTTTCTGCATGATAAACCCTCCCAAACATCGAACAGGCAAAAATGCGCCTGCTATCATGTATCCAGAACTTTAGTCATCTATTGTGCCAGTGCCACACAGTTCTGAACTCACGCACCCATTACTTCAAAGAGAGAGCAGCAGTTTTTAGAAAGAAAAAGCATTTCAGAAGAGGATGAGTTATTGATTCAGAATCGAGATGCAACTGAGGAAAGAAACCCATACTATCCCAGCCAAAATGATAACAACGACCTTCTCAGAGATCTTGGTCTCACAAAGTCCAATGCCCAGCTTTTAACTACGAGATTCAAGCAGTGGGATTTGTTAGATAACAGTACAAATATCAGGTCAGAGAAAGCGTTACCAGTGTTTTTCAAGCTTTTTTTATAAATCAAGATGAGCTTCGCTTTTGTCACAACATGACCGGTCTGTTTGAGGCAATTGGAATCGAATGTAACTCCAACGAGTGACGCCTCTTCATTAACAACTCGTCCAGGAGCCTCAGAGAAGTGCTGCTTCATAACGGGAACATGTGTCCATCTCTTCCCCTTTCTCACTCGGTCCAGCTCAAAGAGGAATACAGCAGTGTCCATATCTTGTTAGATGCATTGAAATATGAATAGTACGGTTGGGAGGTTATTGGAGACTTCAAAATGGTGGCATTCTTGATAGGTGTCCAAGGCTGTTTTACCAAGTTTCCTCGTTATCGGTGTTGTTTGGGTTTGCAAGGACAGCGTGAAACACTACCATCAGCGGGATTGGCCACAAAGGACCGAGCTAAGTGTAGGGAGAAACAACGTCAAACGGGAACCTTTGTCATACATACATTAATTTAGAGTGTCCTCTGAATAGTTTACAAACAAGTAATTCCTCATTATATAATTGCCTTAACCGTAGATACATAAGGAGTTCAAGTGCAGATTTTCTTCATGTAAGAAAATTCTCCATTTTTAGCCTTAAAGACGAGAACTATAGTAATTGAATACAACCAGCCTCACCTTACAAAAAAAAATAGTTTTTAAGCAGAATATGGCCCCAAAAACGGGTGTTACGATTTTCCAGATTTTTTTCGTCTCAATTTTCAAACTTTGGATGGTCTTCTCTTTCATACCCGAAATGTGCCTTGAAATTGGTTACGACACTATACCATATATATATATATATATATATATATATATATATATATATATATATATATATATATATAACTGAATCACGAAAATATGGAACGGGATGAATATATAAATAAAGTCAACAGCCACGAAGGAAAATAAAACACGGGAGATCTGCGAGGCCTTGCAGATCTCCCGTGTCTCATTTTCCTTTGTGGCTGTTGACTGTTGACTTTATTCATTTTTTTATATATATATATATATATTTGTGATGAAGTAGTTCCTTGGGAACCTTATTCGTAGCAGGAATATAAAGACATATGCGATGGTTACGAACATTTAATTGTCCGGACGTTTCAGTCATTAACGATGACCATCATCAGCGAATTCTTAAGCGGAATATAAGATATTCACTATAAACCACAGCAAGAAAGAATTATAAGGACAGGGCGAACAATCCAAAATAAGTTAGATCAATGGGTATGTAATCAAATCGGATATTTATAGATGAAGCGAAGCAAATAATTCAATAAAGTTAAATTTTAAGTGATTGAACATTAAATGAATATGAGTAGACAAAGGTGCAAAAGTTTAAAGATTAAATAATCAATAATGGAGGGGCCAAAAAGGACGACTAAAACATTAAATTAAGAAAAAGTCAATCATAAACTAGATCATTTGGATATAAATGGGACAAACTAAAATAAAATAAAAATAAAAATTTCTCTGCACGAGTACTAACCTTATTTCGGTGTAGCTGGGAGTATCAACTAATATTGCTAACAGAATTAGGCAGAAAGAAAACTATTAAGGGGAATGTGGTTAGTTGTACGTTTGTCTATATAGCGAATAATTTGAGGGATGATGAATAATCATTGAGTTCCGGGTTTATTTGTTTAATGTAACAGATTCAAGAATTTTTCAAGCCAGAGAAGAGGAGGCAGAAGAGAGTATACTAAAGGAATCAGGGTCAAGCGGGTGGTTATGTTTTAGGAAATGTTCTCGTATAGAGAAGTGTTCGGCTTTGGAGATTGAAATGTTTGTTGTGTATGATATTCCGATATGCTTAGCAATCCTACATCTTAATTGTAGACTTGTTTGGGCTACATAGCGAATTTGGCAGGTCACACAAGTAAATTCATAAATGATGGAGGAACGCAGGCATAATAGGAGTGCTTCTTTGTGTCGAAGGAAAGTATAGACACCAAGAGGATTAGAATTAATTAAGAGAAACTTTCATTGGGGAAAGTATCTATTAAGAGTCGAGAGTAAAGCTTTGTTGAATTTTGTTGAATTTAGTGTTATCAAGTGGAAGATAAGGCAGTATTAAGAATAGTTTTTGTTTAGGGACAGTTATTAGAGGAGATTTGCGAGAGAACTTTTTAAATAAGAAATTAGAAGTAAGTCTGTCAAAAAGATGGTCTGGGAAAAAATTAAAATGAAAAAGCTCGTAAGATATTCTATTTTGTAATGGAAGAGAAACCAATTTGAACTGATTATGTAAGCTCTGTGTATACTGTTTATAATGGCGAAATGTTTGAAATTAGTAGGAGTACAACTAAAGAAGTGGGTGCCAAGTTTTAGGGGTATTGGGTTTCCTGTAAACTGATGTGTTAAATTTCGCAAATGTAGCTTCGAACAAACAAAGGATAGATAAAAAAGTAAGGCAGTAGCCCTTTAACCGCCCCAAGCGCTGAACGTCACGGAACGGAGAATATCCATGGTACGGGTACAAGACACCCTAAGCCTGCGGATATGAGCCTCCCAGGTTAAGCAATCGGTCAAATACAAGACCAAGGAAACGGTGCGATTCAAACACTTCCAGGCGTACCACATTAAGAAATAATTCTGGGTCAGGGTCAAGCCGTGGATGGCGGCAGAAGTGCACCACCCCATTCTTGGCCAAGAAAAACCGAAACCTGCGCGCTTTAGCATAGCGAGAGACATGGTTCAATGGCTGTTGGAGTTGACGCTCCAGAGTTTGCATCTGGGCCACGCCAAAAGAGATCGAAATGTCGTCCGCGTAGGGCGTAGCGAGAACATCTTCCGGCATCCGTACGCGGAATCGACCTTCTCGGAAAAATTCAGATATAAAGATTGGGAGGCGTACTCTCACCCAAATCGTGTGGAGAGTCTCCATTATATCGTATCGCTATGCGGTATCATAGGCCTTCTCCAGATCAAAAAACACCGTGTTGTAGTGCTGTCTACGAAGGAAGGCCTCGCAGACGGCATTTTCCAGTCGGAACAGAGCATCCGACATGGAGTGGAAATTGCGGAAGCCGCACTGTGCAGAAGACAGATGGCCTCCGCTGTCCACAAAAAAGGCTAATCTAACATTTACCAATTTCTCCATCAACTTACACACGCAAGAGATAAGAGAAATTGGGCAGAAAAAGGCCGGAGTTGACTGATCTCTCTCGGTTTACGAAAGGCGAGCCCAGTAGCGATTTCCCAGGGATCGGAGAGGAGACCCTCCTGTGGAACAATTCAAACAGAAATCGCATGTCTCCTTCACCCAGGTGTCGAAGCATGGCGTAAGGGATATCCTCCGGACCAGAGTGGAACGCAACTCACTCAGAGTAAATCTGTCATTGAAGAGTTCTCCGCCTCTGAGGGTAAAGTCCAGCCGGTGGCCTTCCACGACATCACGATGTGCATTGAATGCTGGCGAAGCAGCATCCCGGCTAGAGAATGCGGAGAAAGCGGGCGCAAAGGATTTCGCCACGGATGCGGGATCGGAGATTGCAGCCCAATTCTCCTAGAAAACGGGAGGGGGGTCGTGAGAGAACTTGCTTCAAATCCTTTTGACTCGCTTCCACACCTCTGCTAGATGGGTCTTCCCGTTAAGAGAAGACACGTATGCCCATAAGAAGAGCGACGGGCGGGTTTCGAAATATACTGGAACCTAGCCCTAGCTGACGAAATTCACCGACAGGGAAATCGTTCGGGCGGCGCTTATTGCGCAGGTAGGCATAAAACTTCTGCTTGAGGGCCATCGCACACTCGGCTGACCAACACGAGAGTGGTTGGCGTACAAAATGGCCAGACTTTCTAGGGATAGTATTTAGAACGCGGCGATGAGTTTGCCGGAGGACAACGCAACGACTTATCTACCAACCTAACGCCCTCGACTGAGATAGAGAATTCCGTAATTTCCTGAAATGCAGATTACTGCGCCCGCGCTAAGCACCACCGAGGCGGGCTCTTGGGCGTCAATCGCCCAGAAAATGATATTTCAATGGGAAAGTAATCACTACCATGGAGATCATCGACCAACCCCCAATCAAAATCAGGCTGTGCATCTGGAGAGCAGAAAGATAGATCAAGGCAGAAAAATGAAGCCCTTCAAGCGAAGTGATGCTCAAACTCATCCACCTTTAGCACAGCCATCTCTAGCTCGTCGATCAGCTCGGCAAGGATTTAACCCCAGAGATTAATAGAGTAGTCTCTCCAGAGAGGGTGTCTATCGTTTAGATCTCAGAGCAAGTGAAAGAGCATCGGCAACCGTGCCCCGACGTGGTGGAAGACCCTCGCGTCTCAGACGACTGACCTTGGAATGTACAGTTTACCTCCTATCAAGGTGCAGCTGCACAGCTACTGCCTGAAAGGAGCTATCTAAAGCGAAGAGAATAACGTAGACATCGCACATCCTCCCGCCCGTCTCCCATTCCTTGGTGGTGGATTCGCGAAAACCTTATACCCGGGAGGGTAGGCAGAGGGCATGCACTGCACCCAGCATGCTTTCCTGCAAAAGGAGGCGCGGGCCCTCTTTTCGACGATCCACCGTCTCCAAGCCACCCAGCCCACTACTTGCATGCGCGAAGGAGCCGAAGTTCCCTTGTTGCTGTCCTCCTTTTGGGGGCCAGCGTTAGGAGACCCCTGAGATTGCCTGGAGACAAATTTCAAGAGTGTTACCTCATGTGAGTCTAACGACTCGGTGGAGGCATGTGGCCGTTTCCCCTTACGGGAAACGGTCACGCTGGGGTAAGAGGGGGAGTCCTGTTTTAGTCGTGGCTGGGTGTGGACACTTTGTGCCGCCAGCTTTACCAGGGGAGACCCCAGGATGGGTAGAACTCGCAAAATGGTTCCGAATGGGCGTGGAAACGACGGTACTCGTAGACCTGTAGGGGCCAGGGGCAGAGGGTGTCTTTTTCAACATTAAGGAATAGGACGTTCCTGGTATCGCGGGGCGGGCCAAGAGCAAGTTCTTAGCCTCGTGAAATGAGAGAAGATTCTGATCCTCAACGGCCAGGATTTCCTTCTCAAGGAGATACGAACCACATTGCTTCTAAGAAGCGGGGTGCGGCTCTCCGCAATTGACACACTTTGCCATACACGATTTATACTCATCGTGTGCGGCCTAGGGGCAACTTACGCAGGTTTCGGGTAACCCCGACTTTGCACGTCGACAGGAGCGATTAGTATGGCAGAAGTGGTGACAGTAATAACACTTCCGCAGCAGTGGCACTAATGCCTTCACGCAGTAGCAACACCAACTGGCACGCACCGACTTAGGGAGCTTGTCACAGTCGAACGTGACGAAGAGTGTAGGGGTGGGTCTCGAGGCCCCTCCCGGTTTTCTCATCACACGTTTGACCTTGACCGCCCCATGGTTGGCCAACTCTAGGGTGATGTCGTCTATGGATTAGTCCACGAGTTCCCTCGCATAAACTACTCCTTTCACGAAGTTCATGGTAGACTGCGGCGTCACACTCCCAGGCGTGCCATCAAGTGTCCAAAGGGCACTAATCATGGCTGCCTCGAAGGGATTCGACGCATTTGCCAAAAGGTTCCTTCTTAGAAACGGGTTACCTTCGGCTCTCTACCAATCACACTAGCTAGAGCTCTACTCTGATGGATCATGTTGCCCTTGGACAATATGCTGCCATCAGTGGAGCAAATAACCAGGAAGCATTTCAAGCCAGCGGTCTCTAAAACGCTAGGTATTCCCTGAATGAGGGGACCCGATGTAATCAAGGCTCCGCCCTGCTCACTAGCACGTTTGGTCTTAGTCAGGGGCTCCGCTGATCTTTGCTTGGTCGCTTACCGAAGTGGCAGCAGACCCATCCGTCCTCTCAGCCCCCATGGGTAGAGAGAATCTCCGAGTCTTTTTTTTCTTTTTAAGAGAGGAGAGCGGGGAATTAACCCGCTTCTTCCCTGCTCCGGCAAAAGCCCCTAGACCGAATGGACCAACCTCAGCAAGGTCCTTCTCTGAGATAGATAACGCCCTGGCGATCGCAGGGGCACCAGCCGGAGAAAGAGATCCTTCCCCTCCTTGTACTCCCTTGGAGAAGTAGGTTGTTAAAAATCCATCATCACAAACTGAAGTTCAGGGCCTAGGGAACATTGGCCCCGCTCCCATCAACCCCAATCCGGGTTAGTTAGCTGAAAAGAAGGTCAGCATCTATCTACCTTATGAAAATAGAGGCAAACCAGAGAAAGTTGTGGGAGAGGTTGTAGGGGAAGTGAGGAAGTAGGGGAGAAACACAGGCTGCCTGAAGGAAGGAAAAGAGGCTAAGCTGGGGCCGGATGGGGCGCTGAGTCTTGTCAACACGGCGGCCAGGAAGGCAAATCGCCTCCCCCCTTACGGAGTACATGCCTGAGTTAAAAACTTTGAGTGTTTAGTGCTTTTACATACTTCTATCCCTATTCTGAACAATTTTATGTTCCTCCATTACTTTCCTATATAATCATAAAGTTTGCCATTATGAAGGGTTTCAAATCTTGTAACTTTCAAATACTATTGGAATTTCGCGACCAAACGAATTTTGTTGGGGCAAGATTTTGGTTGTAACCTGTATAGGGTAGGTTTTTGAACGAAACCCTATTACCCTCAATCTATCCATTGTGGCATCATTTTGGTGGAAAAAATTCCTCAGCGCAAAGATTCTGCTATTTCTCTGGTAATGCAGGTTTTGGAGTCCGGCCCAAACAGTTAACATCATCTTTTGAGCAAAACTCTTTCATTTAAATTTTATTAAATTACGATGTTCTTTCCAATGACACTCATTTGTTTAAACTTTGTCAAGTGGATTGCTCCCCAACTAGACATAAAATCAGGTTTAAAAATGAGACTGGATGTTTAGGTTGAAATATGCTCGTTAATTTTTTCAACGAAAATTCTAGTACAATGAATTAATAGAATATATTTAAGCTTCAAATTTCCCTCCTTCCTAACTTTAATTAACATTTAGTGTTAAAAACTTTTATATTATCAGTTTATAAATCTATTCACTATTGTAATAAAATTTAATAAATTTTCCTTACATTATTAAAGTAGAGTAAAAATTGGTTTTTGGTTTTAAAATTTTTGGTTTGCACAATTTAATATTTAAAATGCCTTTCTGAGTCACAATGGCAATATGTGCACATATACTCGTAATTTTAAATTATTTCTATATTCATTAACTGTGACTGTCGTATCTATCGGCATGAATTTTCATTGCCCTTTCAAAGTTTATAAACTGCTTTGCATATTTAGAGGAATTAGTAATAAAAACCTCATTTAACCTTCTTTCTGTAGTACTATTTTAATATGATAAAAATACATATCCATAACATAAAAAAACCGAGGTTATAGAAAAATACTTATCTAGTAGCAAGGTTAAGAAGCATTTAAGGCAACGCAAGAGATGATTAAACTCGTAGCCAAGAATTATCATATTTATCTAACAATGTATAGTTCTAAAATATGCAAACTGTATCTATACAGAGCAGAATGACCATATTCTCTCAATATGTCTACTTTGGAAAATATATATATATATATACACTCTTTATTATTGTATTTCCTTTTTAATTTTTTATATCTTTCATTTAAACAACTAGTTTTCTAAGTTTATTCAAATGATCAACCCCTTTAAATGCAAAATATATTTACTGATATTAGTATTAAATCCTCTTGTTTTAGGCCTCTTTGGATCCCCTATCCTTGAGCACTACTAGTCTAGCTCAAAGGTTGTTCAGAATTGAATCTGCTGAAAATAATTAAAATATTAAAAATCTGTATCATATCGCCTCGCAGCATTCTCTTTTTCATTGAAAATTTATTCACCATTTTATTTCTTTCGTCATATATCTTGTTTCCCTCCGGAATTCCACTATGTAGCTCTTCTATGAAACCTTTAAAGAAGATATATATATATATATATATATATATATATATATATATATATATATTTCAAATAACGTCACTACAGTTGAACACATTTTAGATGCAGTCTTAAATTTGAAATATAATTTCTATCCATTTATTAATTAATTTCCTCTTTATTAATCCGAGTACTTTATTTGCCGTATTATATGTTTTCTGGCAGTGAACTTGGTATTACATTTTTTTCTATAATTATGACAAAATCATTTTTTTGTTTACCATCTACATTATGTTTTAACTATTATATAGGGATTCATAACTTTTTCCAAGCAGCCTCTCAACATTGAGACTCATATCCAAAAATGCAGACCAATTTCTTCAAGTCTTATTGGGCTCTAATGCTGCTTAAGGTTTGTCTTCTGCCCGAATGGGTATCTGAGGTTAGGCACTCTCCAGTTCTAAGGAACTATATTGAGATAATTCTGTAGTAAAATCGTCTATACTGAAAAGTGGATAAGCATCTAACAATGTGCAACGATTTATCGCTTGACTGTAGTCGACAACCAGTCTCTTTCTACATATGTCACTTGTCTGTAACTTTGAGGATTTGATCTCTTCAACAGGATGTGCTTTGTTCAATAACAGCGTCTTGAAGAATTTTTTATAGTTCAGATTAGATAAACTTCCTTATCCTCTTTGGTGAACCACCGATATTTCGTGGCGATGTGTTTGGAGTTGCCAGTTAAGTTTTAAAATAGAGGAGGGGTATCTACCATCGCGGTAGGAACGCTAAAAAGGGTAAAATTGTTTATTTTCAGGTCCTTCTTGAGCCCTCCGAATTTTACAGTGACGTTTGAGTGATGGCTTACGAAGTCTTGTCTGAACATAACATTGCAACAGAGTTCAGATAGCAGATAGCACGGTACTAGAGTATTAGTTACCTTGAAAATATAACTCAACAAGCAGTACCCCTGGATAGGAGAGATAATCGATTATCATGCCATGGAGATATTTTCCATGGCTGGGTTGATATTCAATTCGTGTCTTTGGGTGTAGCCTTACGGAATGAACGAATCAAACCTCTAGTGTCTTTCAGAGCTGACGTCTTTTCTTTTCCATAAGAATGGACACTATTGCCAGCTTCAGATGTCCTAACAATGGCACATATATGACCATGTCGAGAATCTCCTCAGAACTTAGCAACAGAAACAGACCCTTTCCGGAGCAAGCTGATTCAGGTTTAGCAGTTGTACCTATGGCAGTAAAAGAAAACTGGATGTAACATTCAGAATTCTCCTGAGCCAAGTCCATTGACCTGGCCTAATAAACAGCAGTGTTCAATTACAATATTTCGTTTTCCAATAAGCGTCGCATGATGGTAGAAGATAGTAGGCCGTTGATGAAAGCGTCTGAATTTTTCAAACTGACACAGCCTGTAAATTGCAGTCCTTACTGAGCAATTGGTGTTCTCGAAGATACTCATCGATCGTTTCACCGTTTTGTTGTCTGCGAGTTTCTAACTGCTGTCTTAAAAACAGATTCTTATGTAGGAGATTTAGCAACATATTCAAAGACGGAAGGAGAGATGAAGTTGATCTAAATATCTAACTTTTGTGGATTATGAGCACGAATAGAGAGCAGAAAAGCAGTGAATATAAGATCCAAAATGTTTCCACTCCTTTGAAACCTTTGAAGAGTTCGGCGAAGCATCTAGGTGCTCTGGTCTCAAGAATTTGTCCATCGAACTCTGAGCAGATTTTTTCTTGTGTAATAAATTGTGGTGAAATGAACCACCGATAGATGAATCTGGACGTTCGCCTATGTTTTATAACACTAAAGACATTAACGCATCATTACACAATCTGTATCACAAAAAAGACGACTGAGCAATTCAAACATTATAAGCAAACTAAGGCAAAGCAAACAGATATTTTAAAATACAGATCGTCACAATATCATACACGTTGGCTTTTTTAACTTTTGTATGCGTTAAACATTTTATAGTTAGGGGACTATCATATATGTCAGGCAAGGTATTGAATTAAGTTTGATAGAAAAATAATGTATACTTTAATTCTTTAAAAATAAGCTGCCTGTCTTGATTGTAGCAATTGTAGCAATAATATCCCCTTATTTTCTTAAACTTTTTTTATTAATGTATGTGGAAGTATGAATTCGAACGCACCGTGTGGCTTAAATTTCTTAGGCCTAGACTGGCGCTAGCTATGTTTGTTTTTAGTTATAACCACCATTACCAACTCTGATAGCGTTGACCGCCCGTCTGGCAGCTGGTGTCTCTCTCATCTACCCCCCCCCCCTCCTGTCGGGTAGAGAGAATTCTCTCACTAACCTCCAGTCGCTTCGTCAAAGCGGCACTTATCAAACTCCCTTGTTTGCATTTTATGACGCCATGCTCTCCCTTGGGACTTGACTCGTCTCGTGTCCCCCCCACACTTGCCTCCAGACGAACTTCCCTATTTAAGACGAAGTTCCTAGTTCTCATCAGAAAGTGAAAGTTAGGAAGTCTTGTTCCCCAGATCAAATGCATCTGTACCCAAGTCGAACCAATCTTGGTCGTCATGATCTCTTGAGAAGATCCTTTCCGTAATCCGCTCTGCTTAGAGAAATATTACCACTACTTTATTACGTTCCGGAAGACTGTCTTGGGCTTTGCCTCTTTTCATTCGTCTTCATGGAGATTCTACGCCGTTCCATTGACGAGTCTCTACTGTGGTTGCTCCCCACCGCGCCGGAAGTCGGAGTAATTGCAAACCCGTTGGAGTTCCCTGAACGCTCATACCCCGAGTTAGTTCTACGAAGACATGGTCACTGGTCTTCCACCCCCGTCAATCATCCGAGGTAATCCAGAATCTTACCCTTGTAACTCACCTCATTCTCTCAAATATTAAGCAGAACGCGTAATCACATAACGAAAAGATTTAGTAATCATCCTCCTCTTATTTAAGCGATCGAATCAATTAATAATTCTCGGGCCTAGCTTCCATTCATTTCTGCCCGGTATAATATTCATTGTCACGTGAAACTTTTTGCTAATTTCCATTATTATTTTTGTCTCCATATTAATCATTTATCTTGTATTAAAGCTTGTTTTTGTGAAGGTGTTTCCTTAAATAATTCCTGAGTTGAATCTGGCAAACGAGCTCCCCTTTGGAATAGCCAACCTGTAATTAAGTCGCCTTCTTACTTTGGAAGGACATTGCCTTCTGTACACTGCATACCGCCTGAGTACAGGGCCGAGATTTTCCTGTCTGACTCAATTACGTATGTACCCATATTAGACAGTGGAACATACTGTGTTGTTCCTCAACAATGTATGATTAGAAGTCCTTCGTATATTTCTTTTCTTTTATCGCTAATATTTTTCCATATTCAAATATCACTTTTCCTTTTTAATGAATTTATTCTATGCTTTTAAATTAATGAAAATAAACCAATATAGCTCAAACTAACTCGCCAAATTGGAAAAAATAGGAAAAAGATACGAATGCCAAAAAATTGAGGTTGAAATTTTAATGAATACCTTATTACAATATTCAAACGTATCTCTCACAAAATGAAGGAGGAAACATTTCTAACTCTTGAAAGCTGAACGGAAAAGGAGTGCAGTGAATTTTAAAGCATGCATTGCCTTCATTCTAAAAAAATTATTTCTGACATTCTATTACATCAGAATTTTTCAGAAAATTAGATATTGAGCAGAATTAACATCAAACAAGATAATTTACAGTAAATCCATATGAATATGATCAAGCGATCTACCGAAGCAAAGAAAATTTACTTTTCTGAGTCAAAAGAATTGAAAGCAGATAAGCATGGGTATTACGTTTAAAATTCAATTAATACTGAAAAATTTCTCCAGGATTTATAAAAAAGAAAAATTTACTTCTATAATCAATAAGAAAATAAAAACTAACATCAAATTATAGTAAGTGTAATATTAGAATTCAGTGGCGGCTCGTAGCTGAAGTTATTGGAAGGGCTGTATCAGAATTTTTTATCATTGTTTTAATATTGCTTAAAAGGAAATAAACATGTAATAAGAAAAATCTTTAGATAAACTTGATAAAATCCTAGACAGAACAAAATCAAATGTGTACCAATTATTTAAATTCATACTTAAATAACTAAGATCTATTTGCTAGCCAAAACGAATTTATTCACTATAGGGATAAAAGGTAAGGAATTACGGAAGATTCTCAAATACCGAGCAGTATGAGTATTTAACTAATCTATCCTAGGTATGAATAATCCATTATTTTAACACGGCGGAAATATGTTCAGGATGTAGTGCAGAGCAAACAAAATTAATTCCTGTTCTTAGAAACATGATTTAGACGGAGTGGCTGGAAGAACTAGAACAAATATTAAAAACTAAAGGTTTTAATTGCTTAGAATAAAATACTTTAGATTCCAACTTGATCTTTACATTGAAATAAAAATAAATAACCAAAATTAATGAATTGGTTTAATTTAAAGAGAAACATTTCTATATGAATTTGAAAAAGATAATTTAAAACAAGTTACTACTATAATAAATCATCTAATATGGTAGTTTCCAAATAAATTTTGAACTATTAGAGAGGCAACAGAAAATAAAAACGAATTAAAAGGTTCAAAAATGATAAAATTTAATCTTAGAAAAAGTAAACATTGAACTGGTCCGCAAGTTCAGTGATGCAAGCTTTTATCCATAAAACCATAATAGATATACCTATAAAGCGACCTATTTCACCTTGCACTAAATGAAGCTCACTCTTATCTCAGTCCAGAGAGAGAAGAAAAATGAGATAAAAAAGAAATATACAAGATTTTAATTAAATTTAAAATGACACAAAACTAAGGTGTTTCTTGCATAAATACTTTAATAAAAGAAGTTAAAGAAAGTTTCAAAGACATAGTACGTGCGAATTTATCTAATTTGACCAATCATATCTCAGTAATTTTTGTACCTTTAAAAAAGATATTTTAATAATAGCATTTACTATAATTTCCTGTTTCACTGTGTTGAAAATTTGAAAACTATATAATTTACATTTTATTACAATCAATAAAAAATCAAATTTCTTGTAAAAAAATAAATAGTGGGATTTTTAAGCATTTATTTTGTCCAATTAAACGATCGATTTGGCTTATCGTTTTGTAAACAACCGAATCGAACTTTTAAATGAGAAAAATGAGACGTAGTTCTTCTGGCATTTTTATTTAAGAGAATAGATTCCGAACTGAATGGTTTTTATCTTTAGTCTTTGGGAGTTTACGTTTTAAGAAATTCGAAAAGCATATAACAAAAACTTAGGGAGCGTGTAAAGAATCTATCTGAGAGAGGTGTTAGAAATTTTATCGGACAATCGGTCATCTCCCTTTCTATATCTTATAATTTATATTCTCTATTTTGTTGTACACTATCAAGAAAACGCTTGTTTTTCAATCCTTTCTTCTTCCTTGTTGATATTAAGATTACATACTTTCTTTCTTCAGAGATTGCTAGATTTTCTTGACTTCAAAAATCTCTTGTAATATTTATCTGTATCTATAAGGCGCTCGATCTGTCCATACGGCAACAAAAATGTGCGCTCATAAATAACGGTCATTCATGCGGGCGTATAAACTGCCATGCACGCCCGTTGAAACGTTTACTTATTATATATTATCTAATACTATATGATATAGTATAATATTATATAATATGGAGAGTGCGCAACTCACCAGGCACCGCCGGATACCTATGCTAGTTATACAGAAATTGGATCGGGAAATTTCTCAGAGAACGGCCGACCCTGCAAAAGTTATTTTTCTGATTCATTTCTGCCCTTTTTGATGTGTGTATTTTTTTATTCTTCCATTAAAATATTGTTTAGATTTTTTTAAATTTTAGTTGCTTGCTTAAACATGATTTGATTTATTTGTTTCATTATGAACCTCCGGTGTAGATCTTCTTGGTTGAATCTGTCTCTTCAATCTAGCAGTACTATATTTAGTACGCACTACATTCGTATTAATTTGGTTTTGCTCACTGTATTTAAAAAAAAAAATATTGAGGGGAATCGTACAGGTCTAACTATTACGTTTTACATCTGATGTTTGTTTTTACTTTTTAAAATATAAATTTGAAAAAATATAATCGATTAAGTCGAGCATTTGAAATTCTTTGATTTATGTTTTTTCAGTTTCTGTTAGTCAATGTCAGCCACAGAATGAACCTTATTTTTGTATCTGTACATTTTCTTATATACCATCATGTGTAAAGTTTTTCTCCTTCCAACAATAATTAAATCAAAATTGATCCTGTTAGATCCGATTTTCCACCTTCGTTCGTAAAATCATTTTCTTAATTAATGTATGGATTGTTTTCATTTAAAAGGGCGGCAATGTCTTTTAGGTAGATGATGTTTAGGTTAAGACTCAAGCATTCCATCAGTGGTGTCCCCTCTGCAATCTCAAATATGGGTCATAATATTCTTTCATGACGTCATTAAAAGACGTTTAGAGTCCTAACTGGTTTTTATTATGGTGGTATTCAAACTCTTCTTTTATGTCTTCGGCCGTCTGCTTGCAGAGAATCTCCCTGGGCTTTAATTTCTAGGGGCACTTAATGTTCGAGGTTTAGATTCTTTAGTTGTTTGATGGCTTTTTCTATTAGAAGGTTTTAGCGGTGCTGCTCTGTGATGCACACATCTACGAATCCTTTGTGAGAATTAAATATCCTTGCCATTGCCATTTTAAGTTTTACATTGATCGTTTCCGTCATTTTCTATCTGGTGCAATTGCTGCATTCATGCAGTACCCTCAGGTGGAGTTGCTTACATTTTTCTCTCTCTATCTTTTTAATAAAAAAATATTATCTATTTTTCCCCCTTGCAGACAGAGGGTGAGGGGTTTAAGCTACATAAATTTATGTCCGGCAAAATGATGAGACTCTTCTGGAATCCTTCGGGGTATGTAATTATGTGATTCAGGTATAAAATACAACAAAATCTTATTCTCTAGAGAGCCAAAATAATCTATATGCACAGCCAGTGGATATCCAAAGAGAAAGCTAATTTTAAACCAAATAGGTCAAACCCAATGCATGTTAGTAAAGAAAAAAGGATTTGACTTGATATAAGTGCATATCTGAACTCAATAACAATGTTTAACTTGATAACATATAATCATATACTATATAATTGGGCTCTTTTATACACTCTACTCTACAAATAGACGATATCATTTTCAATTTGACAATTATCTTCAACGTTTTCTTCACAAATTATATCTAATATCCTTCACATAAACTCTGCAGCGTCCTAGGGTTTAAAACTCTCTCTCTTCTACTGATGTCTATTTTTCTCTACATATTTTCTGGGATATTTAAGATACATTTCATGAGTCTTTCCCCCTAACCGATTAACGGAAAATCAAACCAAGCACTCTACTTTGGGAAGTCCTGAGTCTCAAGTTAGCCGCTTATACGGCTTCAAACGGTTCTGACTTGTGGGCAAGAATTTACTGTTAGGTAAACTTTGATAGGTGTATGACTCGCCATTTTCTACTTTTTTAAAACTAACTTGCCTTCTTAGAGAGCATATGTATATGGAGAAAAAAAGTTCTTTTCACTCTGTTTTCAGGGTCTTTCCAATGTCTATGTCGGTATCTCCCAAGATGAATAGGATTTTTTAAAGCCAAATTCGGACGGAGAATTAAATTGATTGGAAAAATTAATTTGGTTTCTAAAGTTCCCTCACAAGTGTTTACGTACCGAAGTAAGCTAGACAAAAGCAATACCCCTCGTGGAACAAAGTTATGCGAGGTACATATTGAACTTTACTTTTAAAGCCAATTATTTAGGGTATCTTTAGAAATATTCCAACGCAAGCAGCAGGCCAGCAAAGTGGATTATTTATTTTATAGAACTATAAACCCGACCAAATTAAACGTGGGAAAGTTGTTGATATAGAAGTATACTGCCGTTTTTTTCCGCAGAAGATCGTCGAACTAAAGCCTGCCCCCAGAAAACTCAAAATTTGGATTGGAATGTTGCAAAATTCTACCAACGATATTGAAAAATGTATAAGATTTTGGAAGTGACCATCGTACTATGGCCACGTATTGCCCAGTTAAAAAGACCTTTGGACGAAAACCTTTAAAACCTTAGCGCGAAAAAGAACAATGAATGAATAACTCCTATACCAAAGTGACGAAAACAGCCATTAACAAATTTGAAAGACAAGAAACGTATTTGTATATTGAGTATGGACATTCCAAATAGATTATCGCAATCCTTTTTTTTTCTTTTTTTTATAGATATTGAGAACCTCACCACACTGGCAGATGTATTGACTACCATGATGGTAAACAATGGAATGCTCAGGACGTAAATACCAGCGCACTCTAACTCTGGAGACGTTTGCGTTCACAAATACCTTCTTACACAATGCATACAATTTTGCTTAACTGAGACTTCAAACCTTTGCCTCTCTTCCGAAAACTCATGCAAGCCAAAATCAAACTAAAATTGATTAATCTTCCTAATTATGAGACTTAAACTCATAGCGCTGTAGCTGACATTAAAATGGAACCCTCCGTCTGTAAAAAAGAATATATGTCTCCCATAAAGTAACCTTTCCAAAGATAAGGAACAATATAATCTAACTGCGAGCTCAATTCTGGTAAATATACATATATGGGGGTATGATGATATTCTCTCGAACTTGAAGTATAGGATGCTTTCCTTCTAGGCATTCTAAAACTTTTCTCATTCTCATCCTCCCATATAACAAGCAAAGAATCCCTCTTTCATGCAGTCCTACATCTCGCACATTCCCGTTATGCTCTTTAGGCCCCTAATTAATATCACTTCACCAAACAACAGTTAACATGGATTATTTTAGCCATCAATTAAATATTATTTAAATGAAAGTGAGTATTTGGAATTGGGCGACTACCATTTAATGAAACATTATTCAAAAAATGGGTCCCAATCTAGTCTTTATTATCTTCTAACAATGCAATGCACTAGTGGTTTTGCCTTAGAAATCCCAAATGTGGGTCTGTAATATTCTTCCATTGAAATGAATTTATTATCTCTGTAAATATTGGTGATAGGTTTAATTCACTTATTTTAAATATTAGACAAGTCTTCCAGATCTTATAAAACGCCTTCTGTACAACACGGAGTATCACATCAACATCATCCACATACTAGTTTTCGTGCCTTGCCTTCGCTATATATTCTAATAACAAGGCAAAAGCGATTTCTATACCCCTCCTTCTCTTGAAAGTATGTTAGTCCTTTGATGCCAATGTTTTTTACACTAGCTAAAAACCAAAATGTTGCTCATTGATGAATAATTGTCTTTTAATATTTATATAACAAAAATTTTTAAAAGTATTTCTGAACTTTGTTTTTTCAAAGTTCATCAGATTCCCTCAAAAGTGCAGCATTCACAAGTAGTCGATCATCATTCGCTATATATTGTAATAACAAGGAAACGGCGATTTTTATACCCCTTCTTCTCTTAAAAGTATGTTAGTCCTTTGATGACAATGTTTTTTACACTGACTAAAAACCAAAATGTTGCTCATTGATGAATAATTGTCTCTTAATATTTATATAGCAAAATTTCTAAAAGTATTTCTGAACTTAGTTTTTTCAAAGTTCACTCGATTCCCTCAACAGTGCAGCATTCACAAGTAGTCGATCATCATTATGAGGTTGAATTGGTTTCATAACTGCCCTCCTTTATACCTATGTATTAGTGGAACCTCTCACCGTGCTCGTCACTGATGTGTCACATGCTATTTGAGAAGAACTCTTGGTGGGAGTAGAAGAAATGAAGATTGATGAACAGCCGTGAACCCAGAGTTCGATAACTACGTAGAAATGGGTGACAGAAGTTCTTTATAGTTGTATACACGGTGGATTTATCGATAGTTTAGTGAGACATTCCCGAGTGATTCCCGAGTGTCTACTCCTCCAGTGGGTTTAATGTCTTGGTGAAGACACCATTATTAACCACATGCAGATCTGAGAACCATTTAAGTTCGCTCCTTTATCATTGGTTTCAGATACTACGCTAGAGAGCTTCATAGACACGTTACTTTAATGGTTCCTTTTGCCAGGCTCAGCTTTATGCAGTAGAAGCGAGAATTTTTTTTTTTGGATCCAAATGGTTTTGAAAAAGCAATCGAACATTCTCGGTGCAACTTCTGGTCTTGCCGTCCATTTTTCTTACCTAGTTCTTGCATCAGGTCTATTGTTCTACATACATGCAGAGAAAATACATCTGCTTTGTATAACTACTCAGAAGGCATAGAATTATACAGATTACTTTGAGGTTTCCGCATATTTTCTACTGCAGTTTTTCATTGTCAAGAGCAAAAATAAAAAATAATCATCATTTCATACAAGGTTCCCAGTTATATTCGTCGAATGTGCAGCCGCTGCCATTGTTCTTAACTCGTTTATGAGTGCTTATCTTTCACTTTAAGGTTTTACTTTAAAGCCTGAAGCTATGAGATCCTGGTATACTGCTATGTTCATGGTTGCATTGTTTACAACCCTCTGCTTGCCATGTTTGCCCTTAAAATAACAAGGGTATTCGGAGATATTCTTCCTGACACTGGAACGAATTCTGGTTCCTGGTGGTATTTATTAGCGCGACATTTGTTAATGGGTTTGGGCAAAGATTGCGCCGTTATTCTTCGCCCTCTTCATAATTTCGTATCATTTTGTAAACGAGGTTTCTCGAGTTCTTAAAAAATCACAATATCCTACACGCTTTTGCCGGCATAGAGCGCCACGAATCTGAGGTAATTCTTTTCGATTTAGGCTGAAATCATCTGAAAAAAAACGCTAGACTCTTAGTGAGCGTGTTCAATGTGTCCATTGGTGGGGTTATTAGCTTTAAGAGATAATTAAACCTTTGTATCGATGCATCTAAAAAGCGCTGTTTTTTCCTGGGCTCACATATATCTTGGGTTTGATTTGAAAAACCTGGGCCGCCATCTACCAAACATTTAAAATAGTACTTGGTAGACATAACATTTATATGTTTGGGGAATTTCTGACTGAGACCTAATTTATTCGAATATATTAAAACATTATAGCAAATTAGAATGTAATATGTACATAAATATAATTTAAAATTCAAAAACTATAAAAGAAATCAACATCATTTTGTAAGTACCAGCGATCCCATTTTATATTTAACCATAAGATTAATCAAACTGCATCAAAACGCAGTAATTAAACACGTTTATAGGATAAAAACATAGAAACATTAACATTGCTGAGTTAGATCCGATAATTTTTAACTTTTATTATTGTCAGATTTGACCATAATATACAGAGATTGTCGATCATTTGGTGCATCAACATTATTACAACTGTTACTTTCTCTTCTCAAACATACTTGTCTCGCCATTACTGTATATTTTACTTTTTCTCTCTACTTTTTTAGCTAACTTTGTCAAAAAGTAATTCCTTTGTTATAGCACAGATTTCCGAAATAAGGCTCAAAAATAAAGTTCTACAGAACAAGTGCGCCTCATTTTCTTAACCAGAATCTCATTTTCAGGTAGATATGCTTTGTTGCACGTTATTTTTTAAATATCTTTCCAGGATTTTAATATTTTATCCTTTACTTCACATTCAATCTATTGGTTACGCTACGGAGGAGAATCTTCAGCTGCTCTCAAATCGAATAATGCATTACCTTGCAGTTTTTATCCCAAAAAAGGTTTTCCTTTTCAAGAAGATAAGGCAACTTCCTACACAAGCTATACCACCCTAATATTTCTGAATAATGATACACCCACGCCGGATTATCAAGGTTTTGTTGGTTCTGGTTGAATTTTGCATTTTACGATAGAATAAATAGAGACTAAATCCCTTTTTACGGCGACTTATGCCTATGAATTCAGGCGCCAGAATGGCTGGTGTAAAGAAAAAAATCAATGTTTAAAGTAGAGCTAGAGCTTTATCTGCGATACAGCATTCTCCAAACATTGCTTAAGGAGAGAAATATAAAGATAGAGTAAAAAGATAAGAGTATAAAGCAAAAGAGACAGCGAAGTAATAAAAAAAGTAATGTGGCCATGATACTTATACTAATAAAAATGAGGCTTATTGCTTTTATGAAGAGAAAAATAGAACCAATAATAACAGTTAACTGGAGCCTACCAGAGAGCATTAGGGACTCTACAAAGCAGAGATTAGTAAAAATTATTATACATCGTAGAATTATAAGCTTTGTGGAAATCAAATGAGGAACTTTATTGACCAATCACTATTTAAAAAGTACATACTCGTATCTTAAAAAAAGAGGACCATATGATTCCAACTTACTGGGAAAGAGCTGATAAAAGTTTTATTCAATAAATGAAACTATAGACTATTTTATTTTCTACGCTAAATCAGTTTTTCAAAAATATCTATAAGGTGATTTACAAGATAGGATCCATTAAGCCGAAACAATTATTCAACAGAGATTGACAGCGATTTTGGTTTGGATATTATTGTAATATTGCAAGTTGCTATTAATAGATATTTTCCAATATTGTTAAATTCATCGATAACACTGGCCTGCGTTTCAAACCTTTTTTTCAAAGGTTAAGGGTTTGCCAACTGATTTAGGATCCTTTTTGCGTGCTGAATTCAAAAATATCATTCATTTTCTTTGCTCAGGTCTGGTTTCTAAAATCCACTCGATTTTTATTACCGCATATTTTTCCAAATGGCGCTATCATCCAAGCGTATATGGGCTTTGTTTTTGCCACAGCTGGTCATGGGTTACCTTAAATAGCTAGTGATTCTTTCTCTTTTCAGGTCTAGTTATGCACTACGATGGATCATGGATCCTAACAAATTTTGTTTCATCTGCGGACACCTTATTCTTCCAGAGCGTGAAGCGAAAATCGCGGATTTTGTGAAGAAAGCTTATTACGCTTATTTTGGAGTCAAACTAGGTGACCAGGATAAGGCATCTGCTCCCCATATCTGATGAAAAAACATGTGTGGAGAAGTTACGGGATTTGAGGAATAGGAAAAGAAAAAGTTTGCCATTTGGTGACCCAATGGTGTGGAGGGAAGAGAAAGATCACGTTACCGACTGCTACTTCTGCATGATAAATTTAAAAGGCATCAATCGCAAGAACAAGCACCATGTTCAATCCCCTGATGTTTCTTCTGTCATAAAGCCAATACCCCATGTACCAGATGTTCCTGTTCCTGACCCGGATGACATCACGGAATCTAGTTCTGATTCTAAATCTACTGACATGACTGATACAGGTGAGTGTGGTGCATACGAGCCAGAAGAGGACGACCGATCGGTACCATTGACCCAAGCCGAACTCATCGACTTAACACGAGATCTAAACCTATCTAAGGAGTGTGCTCAGCTACTGGGTTCTCGTCTTTGAGAGAAACATCTACTTAGCCCTGGAACAACGTTCTATTGGTATTGGGAATGCGAAAGCCAATTCAGAAAATTATTTACATTCGATGAAGCGTCTTCACTGTAACAATATTGCTGAACTGATGAAATTAATGGTTATGAGGTATGTTGTCAAAAAAGGGAGATTTTTTTTCGACTTTTCTTACAGAAGTCTCAAGGCAGTTCTTCTGAATAACGGAAATAAGATTTCATCAATCCCTGTTGGACACTTGGCTGAAATGAAAGAATCCCACAACAGCATGGAATGTCTGTTGTCTGCTCTCAATTACAAGGGACATAAATGATTGATTTGTGGAGATCTTAAAGTTGTTGGACTCATCCTAGGACTTCAAGATGGGTACATAAAGTATCCATGCTTTTTTTTGCTTGTGGGATAGTCGGGCTGACGACCAGCATTATGTCAGACAAGAGTGGGCATCAAGACAAGGATTTGAACCCGGGTAATAAAATATATGTCCAGGAACTGGGACTGGGATTACCCACTCATTAAAACCCAACATTCACAAAGTCTGCATCTCCGTGTTGTAAATTATCAAAATTTGCACAAAATTACCTATCTGTAAGTTTTTCATGCAGAAGTAGCAATATATCTCATAGTGCATTCCTTCCTTCTACACCAGTGTTATACCAAAAGGCTAATGCCTTCTGTTTTCCCATGCTCCATCGTCGGAAGTATTCAAAAGATGTTGGGCAGCATATGAGGAGCAAACCCATATCCTGATCTCCCATCTTCATACCAAAATAGACAAGATACAGGTCCTTATAAATTCCCTGATGTTCGATTGTTGTCCAGGCAGTGCAACTTTGCCACATAGGGAGAAAAATATATTGGGAGCATTTGGCACTTTCTATCCATGCAAAGGGATTTATTAAAATAATGAATAGCTCTAATCTCTTCTAACTCAGTTCTCTGAAAACTTTCAAATCCAAACTCAAAAAATATGAAAGAAAGCTTACTGATAAAGAGAGTAATTACTGCATTTACATAAAAATCTGGATTGAAAGTGAGAAAAGCCTAAAAATATAGTGTCGTAGATAAAATCTAGACATAATCTGCATAAAACGATTACAGGTTTGAAACCTCCTCTCAAATTTTATATAAAATTATTTAAAACAGCTCACGCCTAAAAAACACGCAGACCAGTGTAATGGATTAATCAGTTGAGTAATAGGTAACATTCAATCTAGTGCAATCAACTTGAGAGTTCGTTGTCTTTTTACACATTTTTTATTTGAAATATATATGACAGTTTTTTAAGAGACTTATTTCAAAAACCTTGGCTTTAAAGATGAAAATGTTTAATTATTTTTTACCTCCCTTTTATCTTACATAATGCTCGTTTTACACTCAAGATAACGATTGCAAAATAAAAAATTATGAGTGTCACTTTTTTCATCTCTGCCAAAAGACTAATTACATAGGAAAAAACTGGAGACATTTTATTCTGAACATCTTAATTTTGAAAAAGATCGAGAATTTGCGAAGAGCGCCTCTTTATGACCACAGGTAGCATATTATTCTTTCAGATAATTCTAAGATAGCTCGTTAATTCCACAGTTTTAGGCAATTTAATCACTACAAGTTTTAGATTTCTTACCTTTTGATTAAATCTTCTCTATACTAGAGTTCTTATTTCTGTAACAATATTACTAAGATATGCTAAATGCTAACTTTCTCTTTTCTTTTGTATACTAATGCCAATGCATATAGACATTAACACTATTAATTCGGTAAGAAAACTTAATATATAGCATAACCATAAATAATGTGGTATATTTATCATGTTTAGTATTATTTATTTGTTAAAAATGTTTTATTCTATCCATGTCTACTAACCTGGACTCCTAGATAGATATATGTTTGAAACTAACCCGAGGCTTATAATTCAAAATAAATTACTCGTAATTTTGTTAGGCTATTTATTTCCTATTAATATTGTTAGTTTAATGTTCCTCTCGTTAGATTGTGAACATTATGTGCGAGAAAAAACAAAATCCTGCAAATATTTTTTACTTGTTCATAAGGAAACAATATCATGTGAATAGCATAAAGTTTAAGAAAATTATACGTAGAAAGAACAAATATTGTGAGCCACTGTCAAACATCTACCCCTCCAGGATGACCAATGGAATTTGATTAAGATCTGTTAAATAAAAAAGAGTGGAAGAAAATCTGATTGTTACTGTTGAACAAATGGTATTTAACTGATTTCACTGTGCAAACTCAGGCAAAAGAGTGGAGCATTGGATTCCTTACGAACTGACAGAGGTACACTTTCAACAAAATGCAACATTTTCTTATGACTTCTTTGTCGACCAGAGAGTCAACCATTTTATTATATTTGTAACGCGAGACGAAAAGTGAGATATGTCCATATCATTAAACTTTATCAAAAATAGATTAGTCAGATGGAAAAGCCATCACCCTAGCAGGAACAGGGATCTCATCCACATAAGCCTTGTTGGTGCCTTTGTTGGGTTAAGAATGAAATAATCCACTTTGAACTTCTTAAAAAAAATCAAACTATCACTAAAGAATTTATTATGCTCAGTTGAACCGCTC
Source organism: Ceratothoa steindachneri (assembly GCA_963969495.1). Taxonomy (NCBI): domain Eukaryota; kingdom Metazoa; phylum Arthropoda; class Malacostraca; order Isopoda; family Cymothoidae; genus Ceratothoa; species Ceratothoa steindachneri. Next base: position 140,363,286 of record OZ018328.1, on the reverse strand, counting down.
CCACTTCAACACTTTAATATAAAAGGTCGGAATTGAACAATAGAAGATGAAGGCCTCTTTTCTCAGGATATCGTGTGAACGCACATCGTAAATTGGGCCCATTAGATTACTATCTTTTGAAGAGTTTAGCCAACTACCTGATGAGAATAAAGATTTTATCATCAGAAAAGGTCAAAACAATCCTACAGGAATTTGGTAAACTAAATTCAGGCGATTTTACAAACATTTTATTAAAAAGTTAGTCAAAAGATGAAGAATAGTGATAGAAGCTGTGCCAGAGATAAGAGAAAGAGAGAGAGAGAGGGAAAGATGCGTGCTGCCGCACTTTTCAAGGAGAGAGAGATAAGAGACACCTGGTCGACCCTTTTTGTCTGCGCTGATCAAGGCGCACAATTACAAGAGGTTGTAATGGCCTGGAGGACTTCATCGCAAAAATCTGTGAGAAGCTTGAAGGTATGGGGGAAGGGGAGCATATCCTTATTATCCAATTTATTTTATTTATTAAATATTATTCTTGCTTTTTCATTTTATTTCCTCGATGCAGGTCGTCTTCCTCTAATTTTCTTCTTCTTGATTGTTATATTATCTGTCGTAGAATGACCCTTGGCTTTGATCACTCTACGCTTTGACACCCTTTTAGTAGCGGTATGCTTTAAGGGGCGTGAGTTACTTCTATGATGAAGTAGGCTTTGTTCTAAGAGTGCTATTTTAGTGGTTTAGTCCTTAAGGAAGAGCTATTTTTAAACACATAAGGATAAGAGGAAACACCAGAATCTACCAAAAATAAACATGTATTTTAAATTAAATATTACAAACCAACAGTAAAAGCATTTCTATATTTGGCCTCAAAGAATTTTCAATGACAAAACATAAACAAGTAGGCTTCCAATAAACAAACCAATTGCCAATTAGTATTTTTATCACGACCCTATTTGTTTAGCATAAAACATTAAATTAATGTACTGTCATCTACAAACACATATGACCTAGGTTCAAGAATAATGGTTTCTACTCTCCTTTAAAACGTGGGACGTACTAAACTTTTACTATCGCAATAAAGATATAAATGTTATTTTTAAATTACAGGTAGGTATTAGGGATTGCCGGATGTCGCTGGAGGACTTATCTCTCGCTTTGAAGTGGTGTGGCCACTGGTTGAAAGTTTCGAAGAGGGATTGCTTGAGATGTGAGAATCACTCGAGTGTGAGCGGCTTTGCTTTTCTTCAGTCGGACTTCTTTGCAGACGGAAAAGGCTTCTTCGGTATGGCACCGATATAAAACTTGACTATTTAGGTTAATACGGCCCTGAAAGGGGGGGATCGATTTTCTCAATCTGATCCTATCGTTTCTCACGGAAATAGTCTTGTATGGCTGAAGGATCGATCTTTACGAACTAATCTTTCTTCTGGCGAATCGACTTCTAATAATCTTCTTGTCTAGCCGATGGATCGATCTTCACGAACTAATCCACCTCTAGCATATCGACTTCTGATAAATCCTCTTGTCTAGCCGATGGATCGATCTTCACGAACTAATCCTATTCTGGCGTAGCGACTTCAGATAATCCTCTTGTCTAGCCGATGGATCGATCTTCACGAACTAATCCACCTCTGGCGTATCGACTTCTGATAATCTTCTTGTCTAGCCGATGGATCGATCTTCACGAACTAATCCACCTCTGGCGTATCGACTTCTGATAATCTTCTTCTCTTTCTTTGCGGGGCTTATATATAGGCGGATTGCCGCCCCATCTAAAGGGGGAAGTGACCAGGCCACAGATGCAAAAGGGGGGGGAGCGAATGGAGAGTTAGCATCTGGGGAGAGCGAGAATTCCTGAGGTGGCACTGGGGTGCCCAAGTCAGCTCGCAAATTATAGGCTCGCAACCGCACCGCTACTTGGCGTGCCTTCTGACTCGCACCGTTTTTTTTTTCCTAACCACGGGTTTATGGGTCTCGTAGGTAATACGATCGTTAGAGCGTCGTTTATGGACCTTAGGTGGTCGCCTTCAAACATATGTTAGCTCCAACTGCCCACAGCTGCGAGGAGATCACACATGGTAAGCATTTTCGCCGGCTACCTTTCCCACGCTTCTCCTCATGAAGGGAGCTGGGGCTTGAATGTACCTATACTTCTCCAGGAGGCTTAATGTAGCCATTTCTCCACATTTCCCTCTATTCTTAAGAAAATTAACGGGAGGGGGGGGGGGGTTCCAATCCGACGCTTACAATAATATACATGGGTAACTTACGGAACATTATATTATACAATAAATTCTAGTTCACTCGGGAATGCCTCGATAACATTTCACCTGACCTTACATTAATTCCTATATTACTGTGCCAACTTAGGATTTTCTTACCTACCACTCGCCCCTACTTACTTACAATTCTACTGATTTACACTTAACTTTGCTATAATACAATAGTTGGGCTGCTCCTTAATCGTCGACAGGGTTTCGACTTAACGAGTCGGCCATACAATTGTTGGACCATTTTATATAGTGAATGGAGTACTGGTACTCCATCAAGAGTAAACTCCATCTCAGGAGTCTTCCATTCTTACACTTATTTTTACCTAAGTATGACAACGGTTTATGGTCGCATTCCAACTTAAACTCGCGCCCTATTAGATAATATTTGAATTTATCTATGGACCATATTATGGCCAAAGCTTCGATTTCGATAGTAGCGTAGGCTTTTTCTCTACTCAACAGTTTCCTACTGACATAAGCTATGGGATAGGCTGTTTCGTCATCTTCGTATTGAAGCAATACTCCGCCTAACCCGTCCCGACTAGCGTCCGTGCGAAGGCCGAAGATCGAATGGGCGCAGTTACGAGTTTTCCTTTTAGAACCTCCAACTGAGTTATTGCATGGGGGTCCCACGTGACAGGGTCTGACGCTGTCTTTTTTAACAAATCATTCAGTGGGGCCGCAATGGAAGCGAAGTGTGGTACAAAATGCCTATAGAACGAGGCCGCTCCCATAAAACGATCGGAGTTGTTTCTTTGTTTTCGGCCGGGGCATCTTGACTATGGCGTCCACTTTTTCTTGCTGGGTAGTCAAGTGTTTTTGTCCTATTTTGAATCCCAGGTAGTCAATGGATTCGTAGGCAAAATAACACTTGGTCGGCCCGGCGGTTAGACCTTGCTCCTTCAATTTCTCCAGCAATGAGCGTAAGGCGTGTAAGTGTGACTCCCATGTACGGGTAGCTACGTACACGTTGTCGAAGTAAAACGACACGTCACTTAGTCCAGCGATAATTCGCCTCATCATCCTATTATAATTGCTACCAGCTGTAAGTAGTCCGAAGGGTAGCCTGGTAAACTGTAACAGACCTCTCTCGGTCGCAAAAGCCGTCAGTTTTTTGGACTCCTTAGCGAGAGGTATTTGATAGTACGCTTTACATAAATGTAATTCGGTGATGAATTTAGCGTGTTCAAATAAATGGAGATTTTGATCTATTAGTGGGATGGGCTCGGCGTCGAAAACGGTCACTGAATTTAATTTTCGGAAGTCCACGCACATCCGAAATGATTGATCAGGTTTCTTAACCATTACTATGAAGGAGCAATAATCGGACTCCGATGGCTCTAAAATTCCCAATTTTAGTAAATTCCGGACTTCCTTATTGAAGGCTTCTCGTAGGTGGATTGGTAAAGGATATGGTTTGCTCCGAACCACTGGATTAGTTTTTAGTTTTATTTCATGGATAAAATCCTTGGCACATCCAGGGTTTTCAGAAATGACTTCTGGGAATTCCATGAGCAAGTTCAACATTTCCGCTTTTTGTTGAATTTCTAAGTGGGGATTTATCTTTAAATCCACCTGAGGGTCTTCCGGGGTAGGTGAGAGTGAGGGAAGTTCGTATTCCTCGTCTTGTTCCACACACACGGTGTGTATGACTTGCAGGGGCGTACCCGGGTAAACGGCATCCATCGGTTCTTCTTCGTCTAGAAGGGTAATATTCTTTATGCACGCGAGGCGGTGATATTTTTTTAGCATGTTTATGTGATAGGTTCTTCGCCCTGTTGGGGTATCTATCAAGTAATCGACTGGACCCCGTGCCTCGATTACTTCAAACGGTCCCTTCCACTGTGCCCATAACTTATTATTTTCGGTCGGGAGTAATAATAAGACTTCATCTCCTGCCTTTAATTTTCGAGCCTTTGCTTTCATATCGAAATAGTCCCGGTATTTGGCTAAATTTTTCTCGGCGTTCTCTCGAGCTAAGCCAGAGCAGTATTCTAGGCGCTCGCGCATATCCATCACGTAGGCGTAAGACGATTTGATTTCTTGCTCGAGCTTTGCGTTGGAAAATAATTCCTTAAGAATACTCATAGGACCTCGCACATTTCTCCCGTATAATAGCTCAAAGGGCGAGAATCCCAACGTCCGATGAGGTATTTCTCGGCAGGCGAAAAGGGCTGCAGGCAGGTATCTGTGCCACTGTGTAGGGTTGTTTTGACACAACTTCTTCAATATATTTTTGAGAGTCCCGTTTAATTTCTCGCAGATTCCGTTAGCGGCTGGATGAAATGGACTCGTAAAAATTGGCTTGACTAACAGTAGTTTGTTAAAATACTCCATTAATTCTGAGGTGAATTGGCGCCGTCTATCAGATAGAATTTCTTTAGGCAGGCCTACTCGTGCAAAAATTGAAATTAATGCTTCCGCGCAGGAAATAGTGTCAATCTTCCGTAGGGCCACGGCATCTGGGAACCGGGTGGCACAATCCACTAGGGTGAGGATGTAGGAGTGTCCTCCATTTGAAGGGGGGTGAATTGGTCCCACCAAATCAATTGCCACTCGAAAGAAAGGTTCGGTAATAACGGGCACCTTTTGTAAGGGAGCGGGAGGTACCCGTCCTCTGGAGGGATCCTTCTGACACACGTCGCATGATTGGCAATAGGCCACAATTTCCCTGGCGGCCTGGGGCCAATAAAAGTGTCGAAATATCTGCTGCGCCGTTTTGTTGTGCCCAAAGTGTCCGGCTAATATTCCATCATGCGCGGTATTCAAAATTCTTTGCGTGTATTCTTGAGGTACACACAGTGCTTTCTTGTTCTCCTTATCCTCCTCGCTGATAGTACGGTAGAGAAGTGAGTCTTCTACGATATACTGGATAGGCTTCTTTCCTTTCACTTGGAGAATTTCACCTTTAATAGCTTTCTCCGATAGAGGTTTAAGAGTGGGGCATTCCTTCTGAGCACTGGCGAAGGAAGTCAATTTGAACCCATTGTCTTCGAGGGTAATCCTCGGGGTCAACTTAGCAGGTTGCTCTTTCCTCTGGGCTTCTTGTGCCTGGGTGACTACTTGTTGGGCCACTTCTTGCTGGGGAATTAGGGGGTTTTGTCCGATTAGTACTGCGCAGAACTTAATCGGGGCTACTACCACGTCCGTCCAACCGGTGAAATATCTGCATTGTATATGACATCTCACGACGGGGAATCGATTGTCGCGTCCTAAAAAGTCGTGGACGATTCCGAATTTCTTATGGGCAGAGTTTACTGGGGGCAGCAACTTGTCAGATACCACTATGCACGTGCATCCGGTGTCTCTGACTAAAGTGGATACTCGGCACCCATTAACAGTGCCCTCTTCAAATTATAGGCCGCCTGGCGAACTTTTGTTGAATAGAAAGTTTACCTGTTGCTGGGGCCCTTCGGATGTTGGCGCGGGGACGTAGGACGAATCAGCTTGTCCTGCTGGGATCGCGGATAGTCAGGTTTTGCACCTGTTGTCTCGAGGTCTCCCTCAGTCGGGAGTTCTGTGGGCACTGGAAACTCAGGTGACCTATTATCCCGCAGGTATAACAAGTGACGGGCTTCCTGGGATACGTGCCGGTATTAGGGTATGATCCTTGTGGAATCCTAACTTCTTTTTGATTTTTTTCTCCTCCAAAATTTGGCTTATAAGTTCCTTTTGCTACTGAGAACTTAAAGGGCTTCTTCTGTAAATGCCTGGGTGGCGGCCCATTTTTCTTTGGGGAGGGAGCCTTCTCTTTCTTGTACTCCCTAGGATATAACCGATGATTTACCGCGTGGAGGTCAGCCTCGTCCAGGCACTCGTTGAAGGTAGAAGCTTTTCGGTCCTTAACGAATGCACGGATTTCCTGGGGTAGTGTACTTAGTAACTGATCTCTAAGCATGAAGTCGACGACCGCAGCGACTTCGTTGTCTACCCCTTCTGAATCCATCCAAAACTGTAGGCTTCGACGAAGTTCAAAGCCAAAATGTTTGTACGTTTGTCCAGGTCTTATACGAGACTGCCTGAACTTCATCCTATATTCTTCCGGGTTAAGGTTTGTAGCTGAGAGAAGTTCGGCTTTGAGAGTGGAATAGTCCACAGTCGCTTCTGAGGGTAAAGATACGAATATCTCTCTCATCCTACGATTAAGTAGCGGTAACAGTCTGGCGACCCCATCTTCTTCTAGGTCCCAATTATTGACTTCAAATTTTTTCTCAAAATGGGAGAGATATGAGCATAAATCTTCTTCGTCCTTGTACTCCGGGAGTTTCATGCTGGCCGCTGGTGAGACTCCTGTTTCGGATGACACTGACTGCACCTCTAACTGGTCTTTACTAAGGGCTCTTTCGTGGGCCCTTATCTTCTCTCTTTCATCAGCTTCCATTTTCGTCTTTTTTGCTTCCATTTTCATCTTTTCTCTTCTTTCTTCTCTTTCGTTTCTCTCTTTCTCCTGAATAAACTCTCTTTCGTTTCTCTCTTTCACCTGAATGAACGAACTCAGCTCGGTTCCTTGCAGTCCGAGGCTTTGACCTTGCTTCCGATAAAGGTCAAACAATGCCATCGCGCTTATGTCAGTCATCTACCTTGTTTTTAATCAAGCCTTACCTATTCCACCACCGAAACTTACCACTTGGCCTAACAATTACCTTTAGATGGTATCCCCCTCTAACTTTACCAATTTCCCACTCGTCAAATATTCTATTATTCCTGGTGTTCCTTTTATGTGTTAGCTCTTCCTTAAATAGACACTGCTAGGTTCTTTCTAAAATAAAACCACTTTTATAATATGTCGTAGAATGACCCTTGGCTTTGATCACTCTAAGCTTTGACACCCTTTTAGTAGCGGTATGCTTTAAGGGGCGTGAGTTACTTCGAGGATGAAGTAGGCTTTGTTCTAAGAGTGCTATTTTAGTGGTTTAGTCCTTAAGGAAGAGCTATTTTTAAACACATAAGGATAAGAGGAAACACCAGAATCTACCAAAAATAAACATGTATTTTAAATTAAATATTACAAACCAACAGTAAAAGCATTTCTATATTTGGCCTCAAAGAATTTTCAATGACAAAACATAAACAAGTAGGCTTCCAATAAACAAACCAATTGCCAATTAGTATTTTTATCACGACCCTATTTGTTTAGCATAAAACATTAAATTAATGTACTGTCATCTACAAACACATATGACCTAGGTTCAAGAATAATGGTTTCTACTCTCCTTTAAAACATGGGACGTACTAAACTTCTACTATCGCAATAGAGATATAAATGTTATTTTTAACTTACAAGTAGGTATTAGGGATTGCCGGATGTCGCTGGAGGACTTATCTCTCGCTTTGAAGTGGTGTGGCCGCTAGTTGAAATTTTCGAAGAGGGATTGCTTGAGATGTGAGAATCACTCGAGTGTGAGCGGCTTTGCTTTTCTTCAGTCGGACTTCTTTGCAGACGGAAAAGGCTTCTTTGGTATGGCACCGATATAAAACTTGACTATTTAGGTTAATACGGCCCTGAAAGGGGGGGATCGATTTTCTCAATCTGATCCTATCGTTTCTCACGGAAATAGTCTTGTATGGCTGAAGGATCGATCTTTACGAAATAATCTTTCTTCTGGCGAATCGACTTCTAATAATCTTCTTGTCTAGCCGATGGATCGATCTTCACGAACTAATCCACCTCTAGCGTATCGACTTCTGATAATCCTCTTGTCTAGCCGATGGATCGATCTTCACGAACTAATCCTATTCTGGCGTAGCGACTTCAGATAATCCTCTTGTCTAGCCGATGGATCGATCTTCACGAACTAATCCACCTCTGGCGTATCGACTTCTGATAATCTTCTTGTCTAGCCGATGGATCGATCTTCACGAACTAATCCACCTCTGGCGTATCGACTTCTGATAATCTTCTTCTCTTTCTTTGCGGGGCTTATATATAGGCGGATTGCCGCCCCATCTAAAGGGGGAAGTGACCAGGCCACAGATGCAAAAGGGGGGGGGGAGCAAATGGAGAGTGCGCATCTGGGGAGAGCGAGAATTCCTGAGGTGGCACTGGGGTGCCCAAGTCAGCTCGCAAATTATAGGCTCGCAACCGCACCGCTACTTGGCGTGCCTTCTGATTCGCACCGTTTTTTTTTTCCTAACCACGGGTTTATGGGTCTCGTAGGTAATACGATCGTTAGAGCGTCGTTTAAGGACCTTAGGTGGTCGCCTTCAAACATATGTTAGCTCCAACTGCCCACAGCGGCGAGGAGATCACACATGGTAAGCATTTTCGCCGGCTACCTTTCCCACGCTTCTCCTCATGAAGGGAGGGGGGGGGGCTTGAATGTACCTATACTCCTCCAGGAGGCTTAATGTAGCCATTTCTCCACATTATCCTTGGCTGGGTTTGGCCTTAATCTTCGTTTTCATTTCTTGATGTATCTTCATTTTCTTCCAATTATCTTGAGTTGATGATTCCTTCGTGCTTCTTAATGAGTTAGTAGTTCAAGCCGTTTTCTTTCCGTTTTCTTTCTTGGGAGATCTCCTTAAAATTTGTTAAACTGTTGAGTTTTGAACGCTGTACCGTTGGATTTAAACGCGAATATCTAGCCTCAAGTCTGGCTTGAGGCCGTCTTGAGTTGGTAGATTTATCGGCTATTTATATTATCGAGTTGGAAGGAATTTTTCTCTGATACATTTTTCGCACCCGTACAAAGGTCCTAGTAGGAGTCGGACAAAGTATGGCCTTGCCGGCTAGAAACTTTTCCGTGGTCATGCGTCGGACCCTGGAACCCTACCCTTGGGCGGAGGAGGGCGGAACTACATTGTCTGCAACTAAAAATCCTCCGGCTAAAGATTTGAGTTGCAGTATCCGCCGCATGACCACTCAATCAGTCTGGGCTGCCTGCTCGCTCCGTCAGTATCTGCTGTATGCCCGCCTCCATCTGTACCTGCCGTGCTGTACTTCCTCGTTCGTACCCACTATTTGTGTTCCGTTGAACTCTGCACAATTCCTCGCGGAACCCATCAAGCTCCGGGTAATCTTGTTTAATTCGCGTGAGTCTACCCCGCATTTGGTTTTACCCGCTCCTCGACCGCACACATTTAGTCTCGATTCGGTGATCTAAGTTCATCCCGTTAGTTGTCATTATCAAGAGAGTATTATCTGAACTTTGCGCCAATGCAAGGATTACTTCCTCGGACCAAATATTTGAAGTAGCAGCAAGGAGTCACTCTCCTGTGAAAATGATCTATCTACCCCCTCTTCCAGTGTAAGCTTCCACCGTAGGATTCATGTACGCTCAAGGTCATTCGAGCCACCCTTAGGTCAGTATTGTTGGTCCGTGTGTACGGCGACCGTCCCTGACAAGTCGAATGATTTTGACGGCGACCTTGGCCAAGACGCTGAGACTTGTGTATGTCTAATGTGCTGTATAGCTTGCTTCAAAACCCCTTTTAACCTTTCTAATAAGAATATTAATTTGCATATTAGTAAAGTTCTTTTTATACTCGTTTTTATATTGTCCCTGAACCTTCCAAGATAGCTGAATATTTGACTAACCTAAAATTCGCTTAATTTGCACTCTGTCTGTATTATAAATCTCCACTGCACAAACCGTCCTTTCTTTTTGCTGAGAAACGCAGGATGGGGTTGAACGCGACCATATTCTACAACAAAATGGAATGAATTACAGAGGCCTGCGTTTGAAAAAAAAAATTATGTTCCTGAGGATTTTTTTGTGGTATCGTAATGAATCAGACCACCTGAGCTCAAAAATAAATGTATTTTTGTTTAATCTGGTCAGATTTTCTCAGTACAGCATATACCATTTTTATTGAGATTACCTCATTTTTCCTGAATTTTTTTTTTAAAAACTTTCTCTATCTAATAATGCATTATTATTTTTAATTCATGGAAACAGGTATAAAGGTATGTAAACTATAATGCTTTAAATAAAACAAAAAATTAAAGAATGCAACGTAATAAAAAAAATAATTCTAATTTCCAAGAAAAGATGCCCTTGACGATTTCCGTTTGTGCCTCTCATCTGATGCATCACACTTCAAACACCAACAGTAGTCAGCAAGCATGTTTACTTTCCATTTAACCTGGTACATGGATTCCATTGTTTGTATGTCCTGGTGGAATATTTCCCCTTGTTCTTCACTCCGCAGTTGTTTGAAAAATAATCCAGATGGGACTGTAAAACGTGTATCTTTATAAATATTCGAGCGGAATCTTTCCCTCTGTTATTCACTGTAATCCCCGCAGTTGTGGGAAAAATTATCCAGATGGGACTGTAAAAAGTGTATATTTATAGAAATTCGAGCTCCCAAATGTTTGAGTCTTCTTAGGAGCTGATTGACCAGGCCAATATTCTGGGCTTCTTAAGTTGCAGAGAAAATTGTTAACTAGAGCTTTGAAAGCTTTCTAGGTATCTTTTTCTATGTCCGTCATTAATGCCTCAAACTGCTCATTTCTCATAAAGTTTCTAATCCGAGGTCCATCAAAATTCCCGCATGGAGCTTAACGTCACTGATTCGTGGACATTTTTAAACAAGTAATTTAAACGCTTTGCTTCTTTATTAAGGGTTTTAACATAATTTTCCATTATACCAAGCTTTATATGCAGTGCAGGAAGCAGTATTTTGTTAGGAGGTACTAAATGTTTAGCTATCACATTGTTTGATCCAATTTTAAATACATCTCGTGGAGGCCAAACCTTCTTCTCATAGTGCAAACTATCTGCACGACTGTCCCATAAACATAAGAAACAGGGATGCTTCGTGTAGCCTGTTTGCATCCCAAGTATAAGAGACACTACCTGAAAAGAAATTTAGCAGGGTATCGAAACTCAAAGTGTAATATTTCTAAAAACAAATTCAAAGTAATATTTCTTAAAACAATAAGAATATTTAAATGTACTGAAAAATCATGTATGCCGATGAATTAAATCATTGTATTGGAACTAATTGGATATATGTACATCTTATTTTGAGATTATTGAGTTATGTTGTATACCTTCTTAATTAAGATAAGTTCTCCATTAAGCCAAAAGGAAGCATTAACCTATAGGGACACACTTCCCTAAAAAAATATAACTCAAAAATGACTCATGATTTCCAGATTTGCATTCTTGTAAAATGTAAGTTGACGAAAAGGTGTTTACAAGTATTAACAATTAAAAATAAAAAAGTCAATATCAAAGAGCTTAGAAATGCCAAGTGTAAAATGATCTCAACTTCAAGTCACCACATATCCTCCAATTGTGGGTATAGTAATTTAGTGAATCCAGCATTTTTTCATATTTTCATAACTTTCAGTAAGTTGGATTGAATGGCTTTTAGGAACGAAAGCTATCTTGTCACCAATATTCAGTAACACAGCTTTTAAACTTCTACTGGAGGAATCTATGAAAAGTCTCAATTCTAATGGGATGTAGTGAATTCCAAGGGCCTTAAAAAGTCATTTAATATTAGCGCAGTATACTAAAGAGCTGGAAGAATGCTTTAAATTAGCTTCGAAACTCTTGTTCTCTATTTCTGTACCAAAGAAATGTTGTTTGTTTAGCGAGAAGATTACTTTCACGGAGGCGAGAGCCAAGAAGTTGGGCATTCTCCTTTAAAAGCCTTAGATCCCTGGTCAGGTCATTTAACTGAACTTGAATGAATGGTCTTGCGACCATATCATGTGTGGAAACCTGATAAGACTCACATTTGTCATAATCTTGCTCAACTTCCATATTAATCTCTTCGTGGACCTCTATATGTTTAGGGGGAGAAGGTATAGGAATTATTGGACCATGAGGAAAGGGTTTGATGGCAGAAGGAACATGCGGATATGCCACACTATGTTTATTCTTCTTATTTATACCTGTAAAAAATATAATTACATATTACATAGAGGAGTTGATTTGGATTTTTAGATAGTAAATAAATGTTTCGTAAAAGATATATTCATGCTGAAGGGAATATATCTTTTACTAAATTTTATGCTAAGTCTATGAATAATAATGACTGTAGCAGGATAGCTCTTTTTTCTGATCACTCCACTCTTTGACACCACTTTTGTAGTGGTATGCTTTGTGGTACGTGAGTTACTTCTTTGATGAAGTAGGCTTTGATCTAAGAGTGCTAATTCAGTTGTTTTGTTCTTAAGCAAGAGCTATTTCAACACGTAAGGATAAAAGGAAACACAAGATTTATACCAAAATAAACACATATTTTAAAAGAAACACAACTATGACAAACAAACAGTTAACACATTTCTATCCTTGTCTCAATGATAAACTTGACTATTCCGCTTGACATCTAGGCTTCTCACAATGCCTGCTATTACAAAAATAAACAACTAGGCTACACGTAAACGCACCAATTGCCGATTAGTATTTTTATCGCGAACCTATTTGATTAGCGTTAAACATTAAATTGACGTACTCTCGTCTACAAGCAAATATGACCGAGGTTCACGAACAATGGTTTATACTCCCCTTAAAAAATGTGAGACCTACTAAACTTCTACTATCGCAATATGAATATAAATGATCTTTTTAACTTACATGACAGGAGGTATTAGGGATTGCTTGATGTCGCTGGAGAGCTTATCTCTCGCTTTGGAGTGTTGTGACCAATGGTTGAATTTAGTCGAGGAGGGATAGCTTGACGCCTCTTGGTGTCTGATTCTTCAACGTAATTAAAAAACGGGAGCTCGTTGGGGCTGGGTTCTTCTCCTCTCACTCTTACGGAGCTTGAGATGTGAGTCACTCGTTGTGAGCGGGTTTACTTTACTTCAGTCAGACTTCTTCTCAGTCTGTAAAGGATTCTTCGGTATGGCACCGATATAAAGCTTGACTATTTATGTTAATACGCCCCGGAAAGGGGGGGATCTATTTTATCAACCTGATCCTATCGTTTCTCACTGAAATAGTCATGTATGGCTGAAGGATCGATCTTCACGAACTGAACCTTCTTCTCTCTTATCGAATTTCAATCTTCTTGTCTGGCTGAAGGATTGATCTTCACGAACTAATCCTTCTACTTTCGTATCCACTTCTAATCTTCTTGTCAGGCTGAAGGATCGATCCTCACGAACTGATCCTCCTTCTTGCGTATCGACTTCTAATCTTCTTGTCGGGCTGAAGGATCGATCTTCACTAACTGATCCGCCTTCTTGCGTATCGACTTCTAATCTTCTTGTCGGGCTGAAGGATCGATCTTCACGAACTAATCCTCCTTTTTGCGTATCGACTTTTAATCTTCTTGTCGGGCTGAAGGATCTATTTTTACGAACTGATCCTCCTTCTTGCGTATCGACTTCTAATCCCTACTTTTTCTTTTTGGGGCTTATTTATAGGCGGATAATCGTGCCATCTAAAGGGCAAAGTGCCCAGGCCATCGGGGGGAAAGGACGCGAATGGTGAGTTCGCAATGAGGAGAGCCAGAATTGTACAGGTGGCACTGGGGTGGCCAAGTCGGCTCGCTAATTAGAAACTCTCAACCGCACCGCTACTCGGCGTGCCTTTTGACTAGCACCGCTTTTTTTTCTCATAACCATGGGCTTATGGGTCTCGTAGGTAATTGGATCGTTAGATCATCGTTTAAGGGCCTTATGTGGTCGCCTTAAAATAGATCTTAGCTCCAACTGCCCAAAGCGGCGAGAAGATCAAACAGAGTAGGCATTAACGGCTAGTCGCCCGCTACCAATCCCACGCTTCTCCTCATGGGGGGGGGCGCTTTAATATACCTATACACCTCCTGGATGCTTAGTGTAGCCATTTTTCTACAATGACATTTTCAGGAGCCAGTATACATAATACAAAAAGCTTAAATACTTAATACAATGCCCACCTTTAATATTTGTCATGCAAAAATAGCAGTCCGTAATGTGATCATTGCCCTCTCTCCACACCTTGGGAACACCAAAAGAGAGAGACTTTTGTTTTCCCTGACTACAGCGTGTTAAACTTATGTAGCATCCCTTGCGGAAGATATGTGCTGCAAAGCTTATATCTTAATCTCTTAGCCTTTCTCAAAAAATTGCATGACAGAAAGATTTAATTACAGGAGAGATTGTAAATTACTGCTCGGAAAAAGTAATTTCTAACCTTGCAAAAAACTAAAATTATCAACATAATTACTTAAAGTGTACACAAAATTTAGTGCGAATACAGTAGTGCAAAAAATATTTAATTTTGATGCAATATAGGACATGTATAAACTATAAAATTATTATTATCCCCTGTATCGCTAAAACTGGACGTGATAGAGAGAAGAACGGATGTCAGATTCGGATTAAAGATGTCAATTTTATTTCAAACCACTACAGCAAACCTATGGTACACTTTATACGCATACCAGTGTTATATTACATATTAAATAACAAATAAACACCTGTTTAAGTGTAAATAATTTCAAAGAGTTGTTTAATTGCCATCTTAAAATAATGATAAACATAAAAAAATGGCGCCTTATTTATGGAATGCCTTATATTTACTTCCCACTCAACTTTATTCTCCTATCAATTTGAGCTAATTTTTTTCTAATTGTGTTTCATTTTTTTTTTTTGCTTTTAGTGGGTACTCCTTGTTAGGTCTTTGTTGATGACCATTCCGGCGAATTTTAGGAGGACTTTACGTTTTTATTGCTGTGGTGTTTAGAAATTGCTCATTATTACATTTATGTATTATGTTTTTTATTCAATTTGTTTCGTTATGAATGAGAAAAAATGCAAAGTTTGATATGAATGTTCCTTTATTTCTCAAGAAACACTTAAGGAATATCTTGTATAATTTATTGAGTGATTGTCTCTCACTCCCTCCCAAGGTGTAAAAGTTCATAAGTATGAGTACTCTTAGTGCTTACTCATACTATTTCTAAGATAGCCTCTCTCTTCTTCTTTCTTATCTTCCCATATTTCGGAAATAGCCCCTATTACGGACTATTTTTGAGCCAAAATAAGCGAGGCAGGGATGAGCTGGGAGTGGTACTCTCGCTTGACGATAATATATATATATATATAGTCAGTGGCAAAAATTTATAACACACTGTTAGAAATACAAATCTACATACATAACTTTATTTAACGCAGGTTAATCAAATTTGCCACGTGGAACTTTATGTAATTAATATAAATGTAATGATAAGAAAAGCAAAATAGTGAACAGGAAAATCTATATAAGAACAATAGTGAGATATGACAAAGAAAAAAATTACAACACATTAATATAAATATAGATTAATAGGCAACATCTGAGAAATGTCTCATTAAATCTAATCCTCATTTTATTTCAGAATATCTAGAATAGTCTAAACTAAATGCTAGGTTTATTTCCGACTGGCTAAGGCAACTGTGTGATTCCTTACAAGATATTGGTACTATCAACATTTTCATCATGGCCTTGGATACAGAAAGATTTCTTGGCAGCTTAAAGTGCATCAAAATTTCCTTGGTAGCATAATACGCAACTGGATGTCTCATTATTTAATTGATTCTTTGGATCAGTCAAGTCCTCCTAGGATGTTAACAGAACTTTCAGTTCGAAAATTTGCTAGAACAGTGTTTGTTAAACAATAAAATATTCTAGAAACCTGCAGGACGATCTCTAATCAAAAAGAGTTGAAGTTAGCGAGGATCTAATAAGGATAACGCCACGAAAGACCTCACTCCTTAAAAAACGCATTTTATTTATTACAAAAAGTTTCACGTGTGTTATAACCTTTGTCTCCCAATATATATATATATATATATATATATATATATATATATTATAAGCAATAGTCAGATAAAAAACAGAACCCCTCTTATATGACGATACGATCGAACCATAGTCCATAACTCTCAACATAATTGCCTTTAGGTTCCCCAAATTCGGCGTAAGAAGACATATCCACACTCGGATTCAGATTGATAAAATTTAACTAGTTAAGCTCGACAGATATCGTAACCTAAATGTAACAAACAAATAGAAATTATAGATGACAGTACTGACGGATTGAAATTTCTCTTAATACCTCTTCTAAAAGTAACATGAAAATTTCATAGGGTTAAAAAGCAGGCCCAGCTATTCATTCATAATGTCAAATGGAACCACTTCATATGATCCAAAGAACTCTACAAACATACCGGCATCGATCAGTTAATTTAATTTTACTATATTTAACATTTTTTTTGCCGAAATGTAAATACAAAAACTGAGTCAGAATCATTTTATAATTTGGTCTCTTATTTGTTGAAATAGGTTTGGCTTAATTTGTATATTTTTTGCTTCCAGAGGAAAATAAAGGCAAATATTCATATTAATATGGTAATAAAAATACTAAAAGCCATCTTACTCGTGAAAAGAACTCTATAAAGTTTAGTCACATAATCACTGATGAGGTATAATTACAATTAAATAGTTAAATTTAGCACTTGACTTATTGATACTGATTTATCAGAATAATGGAAATTAATTTTACCACGGAAAATGTATTCCTGTTCTTTATCGCCTAATTAAACTAGTAAAGTATAGATAGAGTATAAAGCACGATTGCGAATGAAATAGTATTATTCTCACTACAATTTACGACTAGAATGCTAGGTAAAGGGGGTTCATGCTAAAATTTCCACCTAGAAAAATCCTCAGCAGTCTTATCTTTCTATCGAACCTAAATCCTCTACTGCACATAATTCAAATTTCCTCGCTAGCACCTTCCTATGCGACAGTAAAATTTGATAGACTTGCATCGGCTACGACTTCTCTTCAAATCTTTGAAACGTGTAAGAACCGAAGCAGCATTTCATCTTTTGTTATCATTGTTTTTAAGATAGAGTAATAAACATGAATTTCTCACAGGGTTGTATGCAATACAGATCAGACTATGGTCCTCATGTGTTTGTCCTATGGTGATGCCTCATAGGTTTTTTTTATATGAATGACTCCATGAAGGACATTCGGTCAGAAAAGTCATCACACGAAATATATTGTGATCAAGTAAATTCTCTCATTTGTCAATCGTACTAAGTAAATTGACTTAACGGCCTGGGAATAAATAATTGCTGTTTTTTATTTAATTTAGTTATCCTATCTTGCCACCCGCTAAGAAGACAGCCATAAAACTATAAAATATTTTGTATATTTTCCGGCAATTTATAATAAAAGAAAAACTCGCAGAATAATAAGGACAGTATTTGAAAATAAATAACAACAACAAAAAAGATTTTTTAAAATCATCAGAAAAAAGAAGAGAGGATGTATATGGACCAGTATGTAGAGTTGTCAACCTTAGGGACCCGAGCGCTTCACTAAAAGTGAAAAAAGGTTCAAATGTATTTATAACTTTTGCTTCCGAAATTTATCGCAAAATAGCTCCCCCAAACAACTAGCACCTAGCAGAAGCTATGAAAAATGTTTTAGAGTGTAGAGTACCAAGCATCAATTGCATTTAGGTAAGAGGTGATGCATCAGATAGTTTGTCGAATTCAAATACTACAGAAGATAAATTGATGCCATCGTAGGATTGGATGATATTTTGAGTAGATGGGGATGGATGCTTGAAACACAATTTCAAATTACCAGGTGCCGTCTCTAATCTTCTTTGCTTTGCTGCCCGAAGGTCAGCCATGCTACTGTAGTAGATACAATTTTTGGCTCGCTCGAACAGAAATTCCTAAAATGCACTTGGCATTTTACCCGTATTAGATTACACATCTAGCACTAATTCATGTACAATACTCAAATTTATGTACGACATTCCAATACTGTCCTTACCCACTACATCACTACGGTTGTTCCAAATGAATCATAACCCTTGTCAAACACAGCCTAAATTAGCCATTTCGAGTTGAACTCCCTTTGTCCTTGCATTACCTTCACATCTAAATCTACTCGTGTTCTCTCTTCTCGTCAGTCAAGGTCACTGCCCAACAATCTTCCTGTAATCAATATTTAACGAATGTCCACTGTCCATGATATAATTCCCCCTTTTCCTCTTTAATACTACTGCTCCGTGTTTTAATACTCCGTGCGTCTATATCTTCCAACCACTAACTCAACATTACATATTTAATCTAAATTAATACTCCCATAATTTATCAAGCCTTCATTTGTACTTATTAAAATTCAAACGCTCTTCTCAACTCTGTCTTTCTAATCTTCACACTTGCTCTTAAATATATCTATTTACTCTTTCAGACAAGCAATCGCATTTATCATAGTCCATATTTATATAAATTCTTCTATAAGTATCTAAATGCCCAATAATAGAGTATATAAATATTCCCGGTTTATTTAATTCCTAGAAGTATTGATCCGGTTCCTACTCTAAAGCACTTATTCCCGACGCTCGCTCGTTTTTCTTTTTGTATCGTTCTCTTTTTTAATAAAACTCCTTTTCGATCAACCTACTACCTACCTTATACCATTTAACCATATCTAAATTCAAAGCAGGTTAAGGGTTTAGTTATATAGAATTCTATCTCTATTAAACATTGCCTTACTACCTCCCATGTTGTCAGAGTGCTTCTGAATGAAACGCCCATTAGTTTACTCAGTGTAGATAGAGGCCATGTCGCTTCACACTCTCTGAGTTCCATTGCAGTTGTTGAGAGTCGTCAGTTATAAATGAGTCTAGGTTAGTCGGTATGAAGAATTTTTTTCTTAAACAATAATAAATTGTACTGAATTCGGAAGATCTAAAAAAAGATAAGTACTTCCTTTATTCTCACAATTTTATTTCCATTCGACGTTTCTGTTAGCTATATTTTATTTACTAGCATTTATTCACTTCTCGTGGTCATATTCGTAATATCATGCAAAGCCTTAATCACTTGCATTGTGGTTATTTGGAATTCTATTTTATTTTGAGCTTAGGTGCATTCAAAATCAATAAAAGGATGAAATACATTCCAAATTTTGTATATGTATGAAGAGGTATAATAAGAAATTAGTATATATATATATATATATATATATATATGTATATATAGGTATCGAGGCCAAGGAAATAATAACAAAAGACATCTGGGTTTAGCTTAACCCCTCCGATGTTCTCCCTTAACATAGGAGAACGGGCCAAAGGGGAAATGTTATGAGACAAAATCCTGACCTAGGCTCAAAAGGCAGGCCCTTCGAGAGTGTACTTATAAACAATCCATTCAAAAGTGCAAACTGGTGATCTTGTATTACCCTCTCTTAGAGCTACAAGACGCCAAGCGTGGGAGACCAACTTGAGGTCTTTCCTTGCGGCTGCCACCTACACCTCTCCATCACCACACGTGGGGAATTTAGGTATATAACAGTTTGACCCGAGAAAACGTAGCTTTTTGTTCGTTTTAACAGAAGAGACAAGAAATTCACCGGTTCACAGAAAATTTTTCGAGTTCGAGAAGTAAACAGAAAAATCACCGGTAGAAAGTTTTCTGCAAGTTAAGGAGAACTTGCAGTCCTTGTGCAAAACCAGATTGTACCAAGGAAGCTCGGCGCCGTTCAAGACCCAAGATTATTGAGTATGAATCTACCCAGTTTGAGGACTCCAAATCTTACTGTATCTGAGTTGGACAAACCCCAACTAGATAGAAAAAAAAAGAAGACACCGATTTCATCTTGCCCGAAGAAAAGTAGAAGGCCAAAGCTTTCGCTTGAAGTGGCCTCCACCCCATTCAGATTTCTCGTGACATCACTCTCAACTCGACAGGCAAGTCGATGAACGCCATCTATTGAGCAAACAACCAATTACTCGAGCAACGCCTCTCCGGATCAAAATCTCCGAGGAAAGTCTAACTGGTCGCGGGTATTTAATCCCCATTACCTTATGTAAGTAGAGAATAATCCTGTTGTTTATGTCTCCGTTCCTAATAATTAGCTTATTGGATGTCTGGCCAAGGACAAAGATATTAACTTAAAAATTGTTCCCCCATCAAAATCCTATCTCGTATCGAGCCTTGAGAGCTCACCCAGTAATCCCATTTTCTTTTTTTTAAGTGTATTAAATCTGTAATTTATTTATATATATATGATCTCGGCTAACCTAACACATATTTAAGTGGTGTCAGGTTTTCTCGGTTAAATCAGAAGCCCTTACTCATAACAAATATTTGCTAACCCGTTCGAGAAAAATTTAAATAAGGAGACTTCAAACAAGTCTTAAAGATTCAGTGAAGTATAGTTACGAAGATAGGAACTTCAACTTAACGAAGAGTGTTGTGTAGTGTGTTTTCTTCTTTTTGGATAAGAATACTCCAATCAAGAGGTTTAGAAAAAGGTAAGGTTAGAGTAGGAAAGGCTAAGGGTCTCCAAGTTGCATACGTAACGTTCGTTACAGCGGTGAGGTTTCATCGAACATAGCTGATATGTCTTTGTTTGAATTATTTTTTTAAACTAAGTCAAACCATGGGACTAAAGGACAAAGAACTCCTTGCATACGTCCAAGATAAAGAAAGGACGGAAAGGGAAATAAGGAGAGAAGAAGCTCCAAGGCAGGCAGAAGAGAGAAAGTTACAGATGGCAGCAGAAGAGAGGAAAAAGGTAAGAGAACACAAGAGAGCATGAATCAAGGACCAAGTTGAAGTACACTCCGTTGGGTCCAGGACTGGGACATCGCAGGACCCAACTATGAAGCTGCCAGCGTACAAGGACGAAGACGACCTATACGCGTACCTCTCACACTTCGAAAATTTTTTGAAGTGAATCACTGGGATATTGAAATAGACAGTATCGCCAGACTACTCCCACTACTCAGTCCTCGAGTAAGAGACATATTCGTGTCTCTCCGTCTGATGCGAGGATAGACTATTCTACCCTAAAAGCTAAACTACTGGGAGTTATTAACCTAAGTCCTGAAGACTATAGGATAAAATTTAGGCAGGCTAGGATTCAGCCCGGACAAACCTACCGACAATTTGGTTTTATTCTTAGGAGACACCTCCAATTTTTTTTAGAGTCAGCCCGAGTGAGAAATGATTTCGACTCACTCATCGACTTCATAATGAAGGACCAGCTTTTATGCAGAATTAAGGGCCTTGGTCAAGGACAGGAGAGCAGAGGCCTTCGATGAGTGTGTGTTAGAAGCCGACTTGCATTCGTCAAACTATAGGTTATATCCTAGGGAGTGTAATAAAAACAAGCCCTCGTCCCCCAAGAAAGGTGGGTATCATCAGAAACCTTTTTCCCCAAAGTTCGTCAGGATCGGCGTAAACCCCAGAAATCCCATAACCTGCTTTAGTTGTGGCACCCAATGCCACCTCAGCTATAATTGCCGCCAAAACTCGAGGCTCAAGTTGCCCTCTACCCAGCAGGTACATAACCTGACGGCAACGTTGGAACCAGATCAACCTTCGAATCCCTCGCCTCCGTTGATCACATGAATTTCCCTGAACAGCAGGTGATTTTTGTATACAGCAAAAATTCTCCCGAAGGACTAAAATTCAAGACTAGGGCCGTAAATCGTCGAGAGTCTCAACCGTGTTACGCGATACGGGGTGTACCTGTATCGTTTTATCGAACAAATTGCTTCCCTCTATCAGCCCCCAGCACCAGAAGCTCGTGGTCGTCCAAGATTTCATGGGTAGAACCACTAAGTTCCCTGGCGTCAGATGCCACATACAGTCGAAGTATTTTTCTGGCTCGATCGACGTAATAGCAGCGCCTATTAGATTCTGCTCTGTATTAATAGGCTAGAACGCGCAGCTCTTCCCAAATCCTATAGTTCAATTAGTAGTCCCCCGCTAGCCCGCGAATGAGAGACACACGGTCTCGACACATTTGTTTTTGTTCGAGAGACATGTGGACGAAGGGATATGTTCACGAGTAGTCAATAAGGCGACGGATGTAGTGCCGACCCTCCCACCTCTGGAGGAGAAGGTAGCGAAGAAGGAGAAGTAAGAAGAAGAAAGAAGAATAAATATAAGAAGAGTAACACATACGCTTAATAGGCAAGCTGTAACCCGGGGAGTTTCTCCTGATCAAAGGTCAATCAAAGAAACTTTTCAAGAAAAAGTTCTGACTGAAAAATCTTTACAAGATCAAAATAAAAGTGCAGAATCGCTGCCAGAGCAAATCCCTGAAAAAAATAATTCTCAGAATACAAAGATGCTGAAAGAAAAACTCAAGGTCAAATGCATTGATTGAAACGGGAGTACTAAGCTACTTTTAAGAAAATGACGGTTTTAAAGAGAGTTTAATGAAAGAAGAGATCAAAGAAGAATTTCGGTAAGATCAATCTCCTCTCCCTGATGAAGATGAACTCTATTCCCGAGAGGAAAACACAATAGTAAATAGACAAATAAAGATTAAAAGAGAAGGAGAAGCAAGGAGAAGTGTAGGTGGTTGGAAGGAAGCATCCTTCTATCCTAACTACGTGTACCTGACTACCCCTACACGGGAAGGACATGTACATGCCCGTAGCGCCATCCCAAAGCGTCACTGTAAACGCGTTCCCACTGTAGGAAACTTCTAAATACTACATCGCTGGTGAGGTCATCTCGGATCAAGGAGTCAAAATTAAGAAAAACGGTCTATCCACACAACATAGTAGGGTACACGCCATAATAAAGATGCCAATACCCCAACCAAAAAACAAGGACGTTCTTTCGTAGGGACCGCCCCATGCTAGCGAAAATTCATTCCACATAGCTTATGCCAGTCGAAAACTCACGGTGTGGGATACAGCGTATGCGACTGGACTACTGAAAGTATTAGCCATGATGCAAAACCAGGTTAATATAGTTTACATACGGTAATTGTTTTTATGTGTAGATAGAAAGTCTTTTTATTATTTATTTTGTACGTATAAGTGTATCTCTAATGTTGTAGTTTTTTTGTGTATTTAGTTGAATCGGTTACGATTAGTGTTAATTAGGCGCACGGTGGACATAATTCAATTAATAAGGGTGATGCGAGTGGAACGTTCCCACTATCAGTCGAGTAGCTTTTGTGTAAAGATCTTTTAGTAGGGCTATTTGCGTAGAGCACAGGCGATATCCGCCCCCCCCCCCCCCCGGATCATCTTAAGGGTGGAGAAATATAGAGATATAATAACAAAAGACATCTAAGTTTAGCTTTGCCCCTTAAATGTTCCCCGGTAACATAGGAGAACGGGCAAAAGTGTAAATGTTACGAGACAGATTCCTGACCTAGGCTCAAAAGGCAGGCCCTTCGAGGGTGTACTTATAAACGACCCATTCAAAAGTGCACACTGCCGATCTCGTATTACCCTTTCTCAGAGCTACAAGACGCCAAGCGCTGAAGACCAACCTTGAGGTCTCTCTTTGCGAGTCCCCTCTCACCTCCCCATTACCTCGCGGGAGTAATTTGGGTATATACCAGCCTGACCCGAGGAAACGTGGCTTTTTGTTCGTTTTAACAGAAGAGACAAGAAAGTCACAGGTTCACAGAAGATTTTTGGAGTTCGAGAAGAAAACGGAAAATTCACCGGTAGAAAGTTTCTGCAAGTTAAGGAGAACTTGCAGTCCTTGTACAAAACCAGATTGTACTAATAAAAGCTCGGCGCCATTCGAGCCGCAAGATTATTGAGTATCAAACTACCCAGTTTGAGGACTCTAAATCTTACTGTATCTGAGTTGGACAAACCCCAACTAGATAGAAAAAAAAGACACCGATTTCATCTCGCCGGAAGAAAAGTAGAAGGACTAAGCTTTCGCTTCAAGTCGCTTCTACCCAATTCAGATCCCTCGTGACATCACCCATCAACTCGACAGGCAAGTCTACGAACGTCATCTACTGATCAAACAACCAATTACTCGAGCAACGCCTCTCCGGATCAAAATCTCCGAGGAAAGTCTAACTGGTCGCGGGTATTTAATTCCCATTACCTTATGTAAGTAGAGAATAATTCTGTTGTTTATGTCCCCGTTCATAATAATTAGTTTATTGGATGTCTGGCCAAGAACAAAGATATTAACTTAAAAATTGTTCCCCTCTTAAAATCCTATCTCGTATCGAGTCTTGAGAGCTCACCCAGTAATCCCATTTTATTTTTTTTAAGTGTATTAGATCTGTAATTATTTTATGTTATTTAGTGAGAGGGTTTATTTTCATTAAAGTCCATTCTTTTAGTAAAAGTACTGTTTTAATTATCCTCGAACGAGTTGTAGTAGCAATATTTGATAAAGTCAAGAAAGAAACCCCTTTTATTCATTTCTGAGAATAAAAATAAAGTTTAGCAGTCTTAGAGAACGATCCTCAAGTGATCCTTGAGGTACGAACCTACGCCTCATGTCAAAGTTTATTTTGTTTATTAAATTTAATAAAACAAATAAATATATATATATATATATATAATCTCGGCTAACCTACGACCATGTGCATGTAAATGTATTTGTATAGGTATAATGCATGTAAAGGTTATAGAGAAGAGCATTGGTATGCAAAATTTTTAAATTGGATTTTGTAGTCCAATACTATTCATTTGAATCTATACAGAATTTTCTTTGAACCTTTGATTAAATTTTTAAACTGATATTTCCTTTATTCAACTCTTTTTTTCATTATTTCATCTCCCAAAAAATTTTAGAAATTTGAAAATTTTTAATTAAATACCTAAATTATTTGAGGGTAAATTCCTCATTTCTGTCTTCACAACCATTACAATACTGAAAATTTATTATGTAAGGAAACGAACCCTAAGTTCCACCTTGAACCCCCTCTTAAAGTAGAGGTAACGCGGGCCAACCTCGATCTCTAATCGGAAGAAGAGAGAATTATTCTCGCGTGGGATAACTTCAAAGTTGCTGGTAACACATGTGTTTGATTAATCGGCCTATCCCCCGCTGAGACGCATTTTTCCTTCCCTCCCCTGCCTGAAGGACAAGGTTCACCTTGTACTATGATTCCAAAGCAATTTGTAATACATAATTTCACCTTTGAAAAAATAGAGAAAGATTAACAATAAAGTTAAATTTATAAATAAAATGCCCGGAGATCTCTTAAACACGAGAATGTTGTGCAGTCCTTCTTTCAATGGGAAAAACTCAAAATTTCTTGATAATGAAAGCGATTTAGATTATGTAGGATCACTCGTTACATTTAACCAATTTTGTGTTTTGAAATTTTACACGTCCCTACATCTTAAGGTAAAAATTAGTTAAATACGAGATTGCCATATCTAATTTATATTTCAGAAAGTCTTTGTATGTATATTTATATATATATATATATATATTTATATATAACCGCTGTTGAAGGCCAATAAAGCTCACCATTGGTGGTAACTTGATTCGTAGAGTAACATAGGCTACTCATATTTGTCCAAAGTGGCGCCACCTGGTTGTTAGGCTAGGTTAGGTTCAAAATTTTAGCCTTTCTATGTTTTGGGGGACAAGTAATCGCGGCTATAATTTGCAATTAAAACATAAGCATTGCCCGTGAACAAAATAGGGTTCGCCAGACTCATTATGCTACTGCTTCCATCTTTAAAAAATACGAAAATAACTATTACTCGCTCCCATCTGTTTACTATGGATGCCACCCGTGTTGTCACGTTTGTCTGCCCACCCGCTTGGTCACCGGGGGTACTACTGTATTGTGAAAATCGTTCTCGGTTAATCTTTCATGATACAATACTACATTACTTAAAATATAAATAAAACTTTTTTCTTAGATCTAACAACTTTTAATTGCGTAATTTAAATCAAGCAGATAATTTAATTTGATCGATACTTTTTTATGCCCGGAAAACGCCGAGTATCTTTGTAGGAGTTCTTCTAAAGAGACAGGTTGTAGATAGGATCAGAGAAAACAAATTAGTTTCTGAGAGTTTGATTTTCAAGATATTTTGTTAGTTTGATTTGGAAATATAATAAGGAAAAGGGGTATGAAAATTACTCTTCCATAAGGGAATGAGAAATAAATGAGTTAAAGCCTATGATATATTGCTGGCTGTATGTATTGAAATTAGTTGTGTAAAGTAACTTCCGAGGAGGATGGAATAAATAGAGATTTATTAACAGTAGCGCTGTTGTACTTACTTTAATTAACATTCTAGATTTCACCCGCTCCATAATAAGGTCACCAACTCTGTAGAACGCGTCTATATGTCCCTAAGGTCGGAGAGGATGGAGATGCATTGGGGATGATGGTGATGATGTGTTGCTCATTCTGTGTTTGTAAGGTTGGATTAATGTGGAATGGCGGAAAGTTAGTTGCAAACGGATGACTGTCTCCGGTCTAGTGATTTATCAAGTTGGCTTATTTGTGAAAGGGGTTGTTTGCGATATTGCTTGGAGATAGAGTGGAGTTTTTAGAGTTATGGATGTATGGATGTGTTTCGAGTTTTATTGAGGATGTTGAAAAAAACGTGTTGTACGTTGTGTACTGGGGCTAATCTTTGAGTTTAGGTACAAAGGGAATTTATTTGTTAGGTGTTAATTGGAGTGGAATATGATCAGTGCTCCACTGAAATGTTATGTCCTAATCATGTAAAATAACTAATGAGGGGGGATTTTTTACTTGGCATGTATGGTTTTGAATGGTTCTGTTCGAGTGCATCCAGTGATGACGTTGAGTGCGTTGTTCTGAGTGGTTTGTTGTTTATCTGTGTGTGATTTGTTTTTTTAAGGATTTACTACCATTTTTCGCTGTGTTGAGGCTAGTGCCAATAAATTTATTTTATAGTGTGAGCTATGTTATTGTAATAAAAAGTGTGATGGTTGATTTGGATGCCGAGTCTGTCATGCAGATTTTTGTAAGCTAATGTCTAGTATGTGTATGTATGGCCTGATGAGTTTTTAACACTGATTGAGATTTCCTCCGCCTTAGTGTTGGTTTTATTTGAAGGGGATTTGTTCCTGTGAAGGCGTGTGTGAATAAGTTGAAATCTAGGTTTAGAAGTATGGCTCCTTGGGTGACGCCATTTTGAAAACGCTGAATGCCTGTTTTGTATGTTCCATGTGTCACTTGCTCTTGTATGGCAGAGATTAAATCTGTTAGCAATTTTTGTCCTTATTGCCCTTGTCGTTGTTCAAATTTTTTGGGGGGGCGAGTATAGGTTTGTGGTACTGTGGATTTGATTATGTCTATGGCAGTGATGATTGTGCGTGAGGTAGTTGAGTACTCGTTGAAGCCATAAAGTTTGTGTTGTGAGAAATAACTGACAAGAGTCATGGTTAAGTAAACTCATAGTAATTTTTTTGTGTTTGAGATAGGGTGAGATTTGGCTTATTATTTTGTGTACTAGTTTAGAATAGTGTAAACATTAGTGAGATAGGGCCGTATGAGTCATTAAGAAAATGATGCGCGTTATTAAGTAAATGATGCGAGTTATCAAGAAAATGATGGTTATGATTAGAGTATCAGAGATGAAGGGGCTTGATCGTCATTTCTTATGTGTGGTATTAATTTTCTGTTCATTTTTTCTGTGTTGTTTCATTTTGGATCTCATACTGTTGTTAAAGTGTTTAAATTTTGTTTCCGGATACAGAGTGACTAGAATGTGGGACCATGAGTTTTATGTGAATTTGTTTCAGAGTATCACTTTGTAGTTCAAACTTTAGGTTAGGAATGTTAACTTTTAATTGTTTGATGCGTTGTTCATCTTTTTATGTTGCTATCCCGTTTTGTTTTAAAGTGTCTATGTTTTATGCACTAATTCTTGTGTAAACTTTTGGTTACAAGATCTGTGGCCATGTTGGATTAATATTCTATACATGTGGTGTTTTTCGTCTATTTGCTTCTTATCCTTGATATATGTTGTTTTTAAACAAGTTGATCAAGGTTTGGTGGTTTGGAATGTTATGATGTTGAGTGGGTAGTTTGAAGGGAAGTCTGCTATCGTTTGTCACTTATTTTCAATTGCATATGAGGTCAGGAGAGCATTAGGTCTGAAGCGGTAACAGTTTGGTATCCTTTGGCTGAACAAGGATTGTTGCTGTGCACTCAGTTCACCGGAAATGAAAAGGTTGGGAAGTTGTGTGAGTGGTTCGAGACTTGCAATATAGTTTGAGGATTATCTTTTGGCGGTGAGAATTCAAAGGTTTATAAAGTTGTATTGGGACTCTTTGATTTTAATTTTTATGGATTGTAATTTTACGTGTGCGTCGTTGTTTATGAGAGTTTCGGTATGTGAGGTGACTTGACGAATGGCATGAGTACGTCTCTTCTGGGTCTGGTGACTCAACGTGGTGTTAAGTTAAATTTTTGGATTAGTGCTTTGTGGAGTTGTGTTTGTGCAGGTTTTGTCGTCAGGTTCATTTTGAGGTAGATGATGCTTATTTTGAGCTGTATAATACTTTCGTCGTGCTGATCTAGTGTAGAGTTTGTGTTAGGTAGTTGGTATGAGCATTGGTTGCATGTTTAATTTGTGGTGTATTGCTCTATGCTTTGTAACTGAGAGTAGCGCAGGTGCATCCAGTATTTACACTGACTGCAACTTACAGTGACCTGATTTCTGTCTATTTTGTGATTTTTGGTCCGCATGAGAAGGAAGGGGATCGGGATTGAGTTCTTTGTCTAACACGTTGGTTAGACTGAGTAAATTGGCGCATTTTTTAATTTTCAAATTTCATAATTTCATAATTTCAGATTTCTTCTCTTTTCATCTTATTATTATTACCCTGAAAATAAAATTGAACCAACAATTTCCGTGACGCCACGGTTTTGGCAAGCCAGGTGGATGTCGAGATTATCTTCTGCTGGGTTTCTGGACATGTAGGAATTGCGGGGAATGAGCGCGCCGATGAGGGCACCAAAGAGTCCGCGAGGACTCGGCGAACGGACCAGCCTTTCGCTTTTCCTTACACCGACTCCATGGCAAGAATACGGGCAGCTCTTAGGGCTGCTTGGCAAAGAAGATGGGAGACGGTCAAAGGGAACTTAAAGTTGCTCGACATTGCGCCGCGACTGTTTCCATGGGCCTATCTCCCAATGCCACGAAGGCTTCTGGTTGCTTTCTGTCGTCTCCGAATTGACACAATCGCAGTACGCACCGCTATTTGATGGAGCGCTCGCCAGCACCCTAGTGTAAAGACTGCGTTGTGCCCCTGACTGTTCGGCGCATTCTTGTTGAATGTCCCAGTCTAGGCGATCTCCGCGCACGTTACCTGTCCCTGTACCGGGATGGGCTGGGTCGCTACCGCCTGTCCCTTGTACTTTAGACGAGTTCATGCACATTGACTGGTGGACTTATAGACTTTTTGGGGGGGAGGCCAGCCTTCTCCAAGTTATTTAATTAGGTGTGATTTTTCTTGTTGTTGTTTTCTCTGTACGTCGCACGTCCTTGCCCCGGGTTGAGGCTTACCCCTCACCGTTGCTCGAGCCTGCTACCTGCTTATTGCCTTTTTTCTTTTCATTGTTGTTGTTGTCTTTTGTTGTTATTTTAAAGTAGTACTAGGTTACCGTGGTGAGTACGGCGACTTATGCCCAAGTAGGCAATCGCCAGATGGGCTCTTAAAATAAGAAATCTTGATCTATCTCTTTTTTCTGAGGATAATTCCAAGCTTATTAACTTCTTTTGAATATAAAACTACCACAACAGTTGCAATGTCCAACCTGCGAGAGTGAACTTACAAATAATGAACAATTTTATCTTCGTTGTGAGAGAAACTTTATTTTTACAGGTAATAAATAAGTGCCTAGATCAAGGTTGCATGTTAAAAATATCGGCTTTGGTGGGAACCTTTTTTTCAAACACACACCACTACCTCGACGCAAAGTTGTGGTTGTGTATTAGTTAGTTTTCTATAATTTGTCTTATACTGAAATCCTGAAACTAGTAGAAGTCTCGACTAAGCACTTGCTGCACTGGTTTAGTTTTTCTTCGCCGCTGATCATTCATCATTTCAAAAAGCGCTAGGGGAAAATCGTCGGTGATGGGAAAACTTTGGGAATAGAGAAGGCCAAATTTAGGACGCGAAAGTACAATCGATGGCGTGTTATCGAAGGTGTGTGGCTTTTGAGTGATTTCAAACGTGAATCGAAATGAAGTTTTATACCGCCATTACTCAAAAGAACTCTTGAAACGCCGATCTGAGTAATTGTAGAGTGGGTGTTTTAAAATATTTTTTTCGTTGTTTTGTTGCAAAGGTAAGAACTATTTTATGGTATAAGCACATAAAAATAATATGTTTCGAGCTACGATGTAGAAGATTAGGAGTAGTAGGTTATCTTAACATGATTAGTTTATGGAATTCTACAGATTAGCCGTAAAATAACTTATACAGATCATGTTATTAAACATGTTTAGATAACTTTATACGCCTAACTTTATACATTCTGGATCAAAAAATATAAATGAATTAAGTGTAACTTTGAAAAAAACGCGCGAACGTAACTGGGGCCGTCTCCTGGCATTGAGAGATACCGTTGTGGAAGAATTCTTACTTTGAAAAATCGGCTTGAAATATTGACGTTTCGTTATTTTCTGTAATATGTGATAGAACCTCTCCTTCATCAAAATATTACTCCTAAGGCACTAGTAAAACGATATAACGAAATATTATAGGATTTATTAGTCTAAAACGAGTGCACCAATTATATTAGAATTTTTCGACGCTTGTTTCTGATTCGAAAATTCTGGCATTTGGAAAGTCATCAATATTCAAATTGTGATTATTTTAATTAATAACTATTATATTACTACACATTATAAAGTGGTAAAAATGTAGCTAAATTTTAATTTATATTTTTGAGATATACTCGTATGAGTTTATATTAAAAAAAAGTCAAATTTTTTTAATTATTTTGAAACTCTTGAATCATGAAATATTTGGGGCATTTTATATAATATTTTATTCGTTTGGCCCTCTGTTTCGGGTTACTTATATTAATCATACTAAATTCATCAACCAAATCTCAAAGTTAGCTCAATTTCGTCAGCTGTTAATATCGGGACCTACATATATATGATATTATAATTATAAAAATTTCTTGTTCCGATTTGGGTTTTTGAACAGTTTTAAGAATTGTATAAAATATGAAAGTTCCGTTCATTGTGAATTTACGATCCATCGATCATTTTAGTTTGCATACTCTATTCTATGACTTCCCTCCTCTAATCTTTTACTGGCTTCATTCTATTCTTAATTAATTTTTATCATTATGTCCGTACGGGAATCTTGCCATATCCTTCCTCTGCCTGAAAAATTTCGACAATTACGGCTTACCTAAATGTGGTCTTAACTGCCCCTAATTATTATTATATATAAGATGCGATTTATTATAAATATTTTCATATATTATGTAAAAATTATAATTAAACATGAATGGAGTTATATTATTTAAGTAAAGCTATCTTAATTTCAAATTTAATAATGCAAATTTAGGTGATAGAGTTCATATAAATTTTAACTTTGCTAGCTGGGTGTTCTTGACAAATAAATATAGAACATTTAATTCATTTGACAATATATTAATTAGTCATCGTTCTTTGGTAAATTTACATCCTAACTTTTGTCTCAAGAATTTTTCTGCTAGAATTTTTGGAAGAAAACATATAACTATTCCCATAGCAGCTTGCACTAAGTTATAAATTTCTTTTCTCTGTGAACTGCTCTTGTTTTTAAGGAGTATATTTATGAACGCAATCTGCCGACTAAGGATCCAATTCAAAAAAGAGGAGGAGGAACCATCTTCACGGAAAGAACCATGATCTTCTATTTCAAATCTTCTCCAGTAAAAAACTCTTCTCTTTCATCGAACAGATCCATATCACATTGATTGAAGTCAGCACTAATTTTAGCATTAGTATGTCTTTTGGAAGCCATTTAAGGATAATATACTCTGAGAATTTAAGAAAATATATGTATTTTAATTCGAGATACTAAGGTTAAGCACATAAAAATGTTGGGGTATACCTATTTGCCTAAATGGGGTCAAATATAACCCTAACAATATATTTTGTCATAAATGGATAAATTATTTAGATAATGATTTTTCGTTTTCCAAATATGCTTTGCATAACGTACAGATAGAAACCCGAAAATTGAGCTAAAATATGGAGAGCAATTATAAAGGTAATTATTTCTTTACGCCTTTGGGATCATAAATGATCCGATTCAGACAAAAGGAGATATTTTAATTTATCTTTTTCGACATTTAATTAATGGAATGGACCGATCAACATATAGGTAAGTATTAAATTTGAGTGTTAGAGAACACATTTATCTATTATTCCCTATAAACACTCATATGACTTGATGATACACTGTACAAAAAATGTCATACCTACGTTACGTTAATTTTAGGAAAGGCAAAGATTGTAAATTTACTCTGAATAAACGACTACCCCACTGTTAGTTCAAATATAATTGCACAAAATATTTTTACGTTTAGTACACAAAAGGTTTAAATTACTGTTATATTACCCTGTTGTTTTAAAATTTAGGTGTTTAAGCTAAACTCTTTCTTAGTATAGGCAATATCAGTAATCAATAACAACACAGAATCTACAACATCCTGTGGTCTCTGTTCAAAGGGCATTCCAATATTTGGATAGGGCATTTTCCCTTAAAACTTCTCCTTTTGCTAGACGATTTCTCTATTGCTTCTTCAACTTCTGCCACTAGAATAAAATTCAGAAAATGCTCTACGTCCAAAGTTTTAGAGACAATCTGGGAAAGAAACCAAGGCTTACATTTCATTAAACTTTACTTCTACCAGTCAACGCCACTCGCTTTATAAAATTAAGTGGGTTATAACATTCTTCCTTCTTTTAATGACATATAAAAATGTTTACTCATTTTTAATTTTAAATATTTTTGGCGGGCAAACAATGATTTAGTGTTAACTTGTTCAAGTTTATATTTATGCAGTTTATGTTTAATCGTCGCTTTTCTCTTAATTTGGTATTACATTTTTCCTTGTCGTATAAGTTTAATGAGAAACAAGCCTATTTATTCCATTTTATATAGCCTAAGGGCAACATCCCCGCCATCAGAAACATTAATTGAAGTGACGTTGAGTTGAATGATCTCAACACGTTTATTTAATACAACTCTTTTTGCATTTAGTACTTCACTTTAAAAATTCACATTTAACAACTTTTCACCATAACCTTAATTCTACCCACCCTTATATTTTATTTTCTTCTTTATTCAACACGGCATTCATCGTTGACGAACAATTTATTCAATATTTGATTCTCTTTTTCCATACATCATTTCATTGGACCTCACATAGACTACAATAACACCTCGAAGACTATTTCTTCATTTGCGTGCTAGTGGATGCGAATATTTTGAAACTCTTCTGTTAGGTATCTCTCCTTGAAATTCATCGGTTCAATTGTAGATGAGTAGATAGTAAAAATTGTTTGTCGAACAGAAAAGGTCGCCCTTTAATGGCATTCAAAATCATATCCCTGAGAAAAACATTCAAAAGAATTATAAATTTAAAGAATGGTGATTGTGTAGTTTAGAAATGAATTAAAACGGTTACCTTTTTGACAGGTGAAACGATTGGATAATCTTATTACAAAAATGAGTGTGTATAAAGGATTGAATTCCTTTTAGAGCATCTACTCTTTCTCTTTAGTTGGAAAGCGTGCAACATTTTGCAGCTTTAAGATATTGATGTAAAAACTCGATTTAAAAAAATATGTAATAATTACACTGGTTTACAAAATATTTGAGGCAAGCATAAAAATAGGTGTTTTAACCTACATAAATGTGTGATGTTTTTAATTTCATATACGGCATCTTTTCTTACTCACTACCGTTATTTATGATATAAATTTAGGTACAGGGGGCAAAGATTAATTTTTTATCTAATTACTACATAACTACAGAACTACAGAATCTAGGACCAACAAAGACCCTAAGGTCCGCTCGAGGCTAGTCCGCTACACTACATCCGAAACTACGATACACACTTATCTACGAGTGTATCTCTAACATGCTATATTTTATTTTTTTTTTTAAATATATAATCTACTGTACACACTTATCTACATGTGTACAATGTCAGGCATATTAACTACTTCAACCTAGGGGGGGGTGATAGAAAGTATTTCTTCTCAACTTCCGCAGCCCTCGACTGCTAGTGGTGAAAATCTAGTTATAGGATAGGCGGAAAAGAAAATGGATATCTAAACTACACATGCAAGAGAAATCGCTGGCATCATTTTTAGTCATCATTTTTACTCTCGTTGTTCCTCCGCTCCAAACTCCTTTTGCAAAGACGTTATTATTTACTGTGCTCAGACTACGTTATATTTATACTATTTAAGTGCGCGTCGAGACGGTTTTTAAACATATTTACCGACCTACTATCCACTACGTGGGTGGGTAGCCTATTCCAAATTTGAGTAATTTTAAACGTAAAATAGTTTTGGGCTATACTAGTGTTAAATCGCTTGTTCACTAATTTTAATCCGTGTTGCCGAGTATTTCCCCTATGATCCAATTCGAACAAATTCCTATAATCAACGTTTGAAAATCCTTTCAATATTTTAAATACTTCTATTAGCTGGCCACGTAATCTTCTGCTTTCGAGAGATGGCAAATCTAATGCCCTGAGTCTTTCCTCATAGGGCCTGTTTCTCAGCTCGGGAATTAATTTTGTAGCCCTACGCTGCACTCTTTCTAATTGTGCGATATCTTTGTTTAAGTATGGAGCCCAAAATTGAACCGCATATTCGAGCAGTGGACGCACAAGTGATTTATACAATGGTAAAATTATCTCTTTGGATTTGAACGTGAAATTACGCGCGATATAACCCAGCACACGATTTGCTTTTTTACATGCATCCGCGCATTGTTTCGTGACTTTGAAGTCATCCGAGACTAAAACTCCCAGGTCTTTTTCCAATTTAACTACGTCGAGGACCTGGCCTTTCATGGTATACTCTACCCTCAAATTATGGCAACCCAAATGCATCACCTTACATTTACTTAAATTAAACTGCATTTGCCACTTATCCGCCCATCTGACAATCAAGTTTAGGTCCTTTTGTAATTTTTCTACATCCGATCTTACATAGGCACGGTTGCCCAGTTTCGTGTCGTCAGCAAATTTAGAAATCGTACTAAATACGCCATTATCCAAATCGTTTATATATATTAGAAACAATAATGGGCCAAGAACGGAGCCTTGTGGCACTCCACTACTGACGTTGACCCAATCTGAACATTCACCATTTATAACTACTCGCTGCGAACGATCCTTCAGCCAATTTCTAATCCAATTTAATATCTTACCCTTCACACCGACTGCTTTAACTTTCATTAATAATCTCTCGTGCGGAACGGTGTCAAACGCCTTTTTAAAGTCTAGATAGATTACATCTACAGCTTTGCTTTCGTCGTAAGCGCAAATGATTTTATGGAAGAATTCGAGCAAATTTGTCAAGCACGATCTCGCCCGCCTAAACCCATGTTGGGAATCTTTAATCAGATTATTTACCTCGAGGTGGCACACTATTCTATCTCTAATTACCGATTCTAAAAGCTTTCCAACTACCGAAGTTAGACTAATAGGACGAAAATTCGTTGCTTCGTATCTATTCCCATTCTTAAATATTGGTGTAACGTTTGCACGCTTGAAGTCTACAGGGACTACGCCATCTTCTAATGAGCGATTGAAAATTGCACGCAACGGCTTCGCAAGCTCATTCTTAAGTTCCTTTAAATGAGTGGGGTAAACGCCATCGGGCCCGGGTGATTTCGACTTTTTCATCAGGTTAATATATTTAAGAATTTCCACTTCATTAACCGTTATATCGGATATGCAAATATCACTATTATCTACTTCTTCAACTAACGATCCTAATTGGGACGAATCTTCAATAGTAAAGACGCTTGTGAAATGTTCATTTAAAATTTTAGACATTTCCGCCGGAATTTCCGTCAAACGACCATCTTTGTCTTTAATCGGCCCTATTGAACCTTTTAAGGGTTTCCTACTGTTTACATAGCCGTAAAACCGTTTCGGTTCCTTCTTTGAATCCTTCGCCAGTTTTATTTCATATTTCCGCTTCGCATCTCTAACCGCCCGTTTAACTTCTCTTCGAGAATCTATGTAATTTTGCCGACTTATAAATGACTCGTTGTTCTTATGTATTTGAAATTTTCTATTTCGGTCCTTAATTAAGCTTAATATTAGTGGGCTAACCCACGGCGCTCTCATCGACTTCCCGCTCTTACGGCGCACATACTTTACTAAGTCGAAATTTACACTAAGGAGTGTACGCCGAAGCTCAGTGTACATTTCTCCTACCGACCTATTCTCGAAGCGCATTCCCCAGTCTACATCCTTAATCCTTTCGCGAAAAGTATCAAAATCACAGCTACCAAAACGTGGCATGAGCTGTGTACTAATTTTTACATCTACACACGTGTTAACCACGAATCTAATCGCATTATGGTCACTCGAGGCTAAATGCTCTCCTACACAAACATTTTCTACCAGTGACTCGTCAGTCGCCATGATTAAATCGAGGATATTATTATCACGAGTTGGTTCCTCCACTTTTTGAACGAGAAAATTCTCCAGAATAAAGTTTAGTAATCTCTCCCCAGCTTTATTTGACGTTAGGTTACTATAATTAACGTTTGGATAGTTAAAATCGCCGCAGACTAATGTGGTTCCTTTTCTAACCCAAGATGAAAGCATATCAAAGAGTTCAGCATCTTCTCTTTCTATTTGCGATGGAGGACGATATATGACGGCTAAATTAATTTTATATT
This sequence comes from Ceratothoa steindachneri, assembly GCA_963969495.1. Lineage (NCBI taxonomy): Eukaryota > Metazoa > Arthropoda > Malacostraca > Isopoda > Cymothoidae > Ceratothoa > Ceratothoa steindachneri. Next base: position 140,326,446 of record OZ018328.1, on the reverse strand, counting down.
TTGCATTACAACATAATTGGATTAATAAGGCCTCACTTCTCATATCTGCCGTAGACGAGTCGATCGTTATAGCGTTTAAGTCATCTTTTATATACACTAATACGCCCCCTCCTCTACCAGTTTGTCTATTTGTATAATGAATTTTATAACCTGGTATATCAAATTCGCAAACACTGATCCCCGAATGTGTATCTATCCAAGTCTCGCTTAAGAATACGAGATCGTAGTCTCCCTCTAGAATTACGGCTTTTATTTCGGCAAGTTTATTTTTTAAGCTACGAACATTTGAATATATACATTTCAATTTGCGCTTTAGGTGGACTCCTCTATCACACGCGAATCTGTTCCGTTTCCCTGCTCCCCAATACTCATTGCCCCTTTAAGCGAGGAACGGTCTGGAGCATGGGCATCACGTGGCCCCGCAACTCTCCTACTTAATATGCTACGTACTGACTGGTCTAAAATCCTACCCAGCCGACTGTTTCCCACATCGCTTAAATGAATTCCGTCCGTTTGATAAAGTAAAGGTTGGTCTTGGAATTTATCCCAAACGTTAAAGAAGCTAACTCCAGTATCGCGACACAAGCGCTTAAGGCACTCGTTTGTATATATAGCACGGGACTGCAGACGCAACGTGGATTTTAGTCGGGGTAAAATGCCAATTATTCCTACGTTATCCGCTTTAACTTTCGCAGTATGAATCAGAGTCTTAGCGCGGTTTACTATTCCTTCTGGGGTGCTGTCGTATCTGTGCACATCATTCCCCCCTACGAGCGTGAGGATCGTACGCCCGTCTCGTGTTTGGTCCAATTTTTCAATTTCACTAACTACTTTATCTATGCGGCCACCAGGAAAGCAAAATCGTTTTCGTTTTGACGGGTTTCGCGCTGTGAATTCCGGCTCTTGGTTTTTAATTAGAGAATCCCCAATTAGTACAGTTTCTTCTTCCCCTTCGATAGGAGTTAGAAGTGCGAAGGGGTTTGAGCATGGTAATGTGAAATGTTGTTCCCTCGATGGTCTAGCCCCATTTCTAACGGGCCTAAATTGCGAATCTTGGGGTCTATATTGTGAATCCTGGGGTCCAAACGAGTTCAAAATCCTTTGTTGCTGGTCAACAATTGTCTGATGATTCATACGAGTAGGCCGATTGTCGCGATTTCTATTTTCCCTCCCACGCATGTCATGAATGGTAGAATTTAGACTCGAATTTAATTCGTCGACTTTACGGTTGGTCGATATAACGTCCCTCGCGACGGAATTTAGTTCTAATTTAATTTCGCTAATCGCGTTAGCAAACTTACGCTCCAACGCATCGTTTAACATACAAAAACGGCAAATTCTAGTTTGTTCCATGTTAGAAGGAACGTAAATTTCCTTATTAAAGGAAGCCCCACAACTCGAACATTCAAACTTGATCACGGGCATTGTCGATTTCTAGAATACGTATGAAGATAAATAAAATTAACACAGCGAATAAGACGGCCAATCTTTTTAATACAGCGACTAATATTATATGAGCGCAGGAAGTATCTATAATTATTAAGTTACTCAGAAAACGAAATTTATGGGCACAGATGAATTAAGCAGGAGCACAGAGATAACACGTCTTTTCAGTGAGGACTCAGCGGGCGGAAAAAGAGGACTCAGCGGGCGGAAAAAGAGGACTCAGCGGGCGGAAAAAGAGGACTCAGCGGGCGGAAAAAGGGACTCAGCGGGCGGAAAAAGAGGACTCAGCGGGCGGAAAAAGAGGACTCAGCGGGCGGAAAGGAAATAATACAGAGAAGTTATTTATACAAATTTATTTACCAAAATTACAAGTTGAAACATGAAGGATAGTACTGTTCGTTTTATTTAATTAAATCGATGTTAGCATCAACAACGGTCTCCAGGTGGAGTCGTAAACTGATGAATTGTCGCCCTGTCTGATTGGTGTGAAACTGTACCTAATACCACATTGGTGGTCGATAGGGTCTTGTTGGTCTCTCTTTCAACACCGCCCTACATATAATAGTTCAGCGAGTTGCAGTATGTGGAGTTGGGAGGTCTCATGTTCTGGGTGATGTGATAAAAAAAATTGTATGGCAACTAAAACTAGGTCCTGCTCGTATTGCATGAACAAGAGCTTGCTGGCACATGCACGGTATTCCGGTGGTAACCTCCTGATACTCGGGTAGCACAAAATCATCTAGTAACTAGATGTTGCCCTTACTTCGAGTTTGAGCCCCACCTGTGAAAATTAACCGGGAAAGAAGGTACACCTCCGCTACTGACAACCCAAAACACTATGATGTGCACCGAGAAATTCGTCTCCATTTCACTCGGCAGATTTGGTGCAGATACTGCGAGCTAGTGATTGTTTTGCAAGTTCACAACCTGGTCCTCTGAAACTCTTGTTGTCTAAAAACTAAAATAAGTCAGTTTGTTCGCAAGCTCCGCAGCACGTTCTTTTACCATTTCCTTTATCTTCATTGGGAGAAACTGGATTTTTCTTGTCTTATATGAGTAATAGGGAATGTTTTCATGTGCTAACTCCCTGATGAGAAACTCTAACACTAACTTGTACCTAGCTATGGACCTGTATCCCCGTGTCAAATCCATTGGATATTTTTTGTATCACCGCGAGTAGAGTGAGTTTTTAAAGCAGCAAGGCTTGCGTACTCACAGTCTGAGTCATTTAACTCTTTTCTGGTCGTTTGTAACTTCATCAAATCACCATCCAACCCTTTGAGACCTAGAATTGGAGCTACTGGCCTAAATAAAAAGCAGTACAGCTGGCCTTTTAATTTTCTTTTGACATTTGACTTTAGCCATGATATTTCTTCCTTCAAATAAGATTAATAACTGAGTATACTATGTTAGAAAGAAGAGAGAACCGACAACAGACAAGATGCATATGCAAAATTTAGTGTTGCCAACTGCGAAACATTACCCATCGCACACTATACGTATGAATATAATAAGCCTAGTAGTCACCAAATAATTAATTATTTAGTAATACATTGCATAAATAGGTGCTTTAGACTAATTTCGACATTTTTAGCCAGTGAAACCCGATCACATAAGATATAACTGTGTATGCATAGTTTAAGAATAAGGAACAAGGAGTTCATCTCTTTATTCGACATGCAAACAGGTTTCGCAACTGTAAAGATGCTTCTGGACTGTTTATCTCAGGCAACCTACCACACAATCTATAAAATTTGCGTCTTTTCATAAACCTTTTCAAACGAAGCCAAAAAGCTGACCTTGTGCGCAATGTGGAAAAATACCTCAATTCATTAGATGGAGTCATACTATATGACAATATAGAGAGCCTTCTGAAAGCTGATAAGTATCAACCACACCAGTATAGCCTATTAGGTGATCTAAAGCTCAATGTGTTCATTAGGGATATGTATGCTGGCTTCACGCGGTACTGATGCATTTACTGTCACTGGGATAGTTCAGTTGTTTCTGCTGTCTCCATGCACTACATGCAAAAGAAGTGGAGTATAGAAGCAGTTTCTTGCATTAGTAACACAGTGTATAAGGAAATCCTCTGGTAGACATGACCAATGTGCTTCTTCTCTATCTTCATATCAAACTTAGTCTCACAATGAATTTCACGAAGGCCATGGACAAGCATCTCGTTTGCTTCCAAAACCTGTGCACTCTGTTCCCAGCTCTCTATTATGATAGGCTAAAAGAGGATATCTTCGTCGAACCTTACCTCATCGACGGACTGATGGATGAGGTATTCGAGAAGAAGCTAATATTGAAGGAACTAAGATCATGGATAGCATTTAAGTCTGGCTCCCCTCTTAAAAGAGGGGCACTAGAACAAGGACAAGTGTCGAATTTGTGGCAGGCTTATTATGATATTGGGTGCTGAATGTCTCCTAAGATTCTCCTTTTTGCACTCCTACCTGAAGTTTTTCCCTCAGAACCAAAATCAGCATGTGACGAACTTCTGGAAGGTCCTACAAAGATATTACTAAGATGGGAAACAATTATAAAGGTAAGTGGAATCCAAGCATGAGGGGGCAGGACTTCTGCCGGATGCTCCTAAGCGACATCACATAGGCAAAGTACATCAAATCTTGCAAATAAATCCCACTTCAGACTTTCTGTAGTACTATGATAAGTATTTCTGTTTATTTAGTTGTGTTAGTGTTCTGTGCCTATGTTTTTTGTAATATTTATTTTTAATATATGAAATAAACACATATACTATAAAAATATGGATTGTAATATAAAGAAAACATATAGGAAAGCACGAAAACTAGATGTGATAAAGAAAAACCGTGGAGAAATTTAATAACATATCAAAATTAGCAAAATAAAATGGAAGACACATGATCACGTCAGAATTTTTTTTATGTAAACCATTGTTATTAGAATTTCTTTTTAGAAATAGTCGATTTCTTCGAAGATTTTCATATGAAGAAGTAACAAAAGATCATAATTTTAAATCCAGAACTCTTGTGCAGGTTTTCTTACCGTTTTACATGTCGAGTGGAAAAGATTTTCGACTAACTTTAGCAGAGCGCTATCTTATATAAATTAATCGAACAAAGAACCTGTTAAATTCAGGTTTACCCTTGCCGAATGAATAAATGTAATCTATATTACTTGTTTGGATGCAATGATAAGAATTCCATCGAATTTACCCAACTCCTCAAGACATTCAGCATCTAATTAAAAAGCTATTAACACCCGCTAAATGATTCTCTGATTCATATTAAAATGTATTTAACAGAAATTTGTAGTACTTATCCCTTTATTGTTGATTTTCTTCTCATCATTTACTTCGTATATAGGTATAACTGATAACAACCGGGTACTGACCCGCTACTCCTACTCTGAAAAGCATAGGTAACTAGACTAAAGTTTCGTTTTCCTTAATTCATGGAAATATTTTTTTGTTTCACACATGTTTACAAAAAAGTTTAAAAAGAAGAAATTGAAATGGCTTAATACTTATATATGTATTTACATATACATATACATATATGAAAAAAGCTCATAAAGTGCACTTGAGTCAAAGTTATGCAGATACACAGACAAAGGAAAAGTGAAAAACGATTCCGAGCGCTTTCGTCTTTATTCTTAAATCCCTTTTCAGTCCATGAAAAGGTCTTTAAGAATAAAGACGAAAGAGTTCCGAATCGTTTTTTACTTTTCCTTTGTCTGTGTATCTGCATAACTTTGACTCAAGTGCACTTTATATATAAGTATTAAGCCATTTTAATTTCTTCTTTTTAATTTTTTTTGTTGTCATTTCCTGGGAATGAAAGAAAGGTTGTCAAGTGGCTCTTTTGTCACTATTTTCTTCTGTTTTAATGAAGATTGCTTAGGTTCATTTATTATGTTTGTTTATTTAGGAAGAAGTGAAATTATATCAAACTACACAGCACAAGCAGATAACTTGCAGTACCAGAGACTGGACCCAACGCACTTCTCATGAACATGCCACCATACATCAGTACAGGCAGATCCCACTACAAGTTAGGTTCAAAAGAGTCGGCAAGAAAATCATTCGAGAAGAAAACACCTTAACCAAAATACACTTGGTTACAGGAGAATAATGTTTTTTCTATTGGTCTTTGTGGTTCCGAAACCGAGAGCTTATTAATTCTCTTATATAGTGGTTATACTGAATTCTCCTCAACATATATTGAGAATTCAATACAAGTGCGTTAAGGGATCTTAGATCCGATCGGGTGACTAGCCATCTTTAGTCTGCATTAAGATGGTTTATTCGATTAAAAGGAACTACTTATAGCTAGAAATAATTCAATAATATGTTTTACCAAAGAAAAGATAAATAATACACTTCAGAATTTTTTTTTATTTAGGGGAGAGCGATGTTTCGAAAAAAAAGTTGCTTAAACTTTCTTTTTTCTTTCTGCTACAATTCTTTTTAAAATACCTCTCTTCTTCCTTACTAACATTCCTTGTCTTCATAGTTATGAAATCCTTGTCTTCCTTCTTTTTTATTATCCATCTCTAAAGCTGTGATCAAAAAGTATTAAGATAGAATTTTGGTGCTAAAAGGCTGATTTGTGATCGCGTGCATAATTACCACGAGATATCATGAACAAAGTAACAATGCAAACAATACTACGGTAGTAAACATAGCTTCATTAATTTCACCTTTATCAGAGTAGTAAGGACCAATTAAACGCAAAAATAATTGTTCTTATAATAATTGAGAATTCAGAACGAAATTGTTCTTCGATTCCATTTTGATGAATAGTTTTGTGTTTATATGGCTGTATCAGTGAACAAAAGTAAAACCAACTGTATGAACATAAAGGTTATAAATAAAAAATGCGCTGAAAACAAGTAACATCGGAGAGAGAAAATGAAGTAAAATCGATAGCATATTACAAACGGGCGAAGAAGATCCCTGAAACAAATCGAATTAAGAAAACAAGAAAAGTGTTTAAAAGTTAGGTGCGTGGAAATCAAATGGTGTTAACTCGAGAAATTACTCTTAAAATTTAGTATACGCCAATTTCCAAAGAGATAACTAAGTTAAAATAATTAGAGAGAAAAATATTAGAGTGGAATGAAAACTCAAAGGTATCACCTGAGTAGTGAATGGAATCTATAATTTGTGGTGGTTTTCGAAGAAAAAGTTCTTATCAGTGAAGAAAAGTAGAACCAACTATATGAACATAAGGGTTCTAAATAAGGTAGATGCTGAAAATAAGTACATCTGTGACAGTAAACAGGGAAAAACGATTGCATGCTACAAACGGGCAAGGAAGATCCCTTGAAACAAATCGAATTAAGAAAATAAGAAAACAGGTTAAAAGATATTTGCGTTAAAATCAAATGGTGTCAATCAGACATTACAATTAAATTTAGTATACATCAATTTCCAAAGACATATCTGAGTTAAAAATATAAATAAGAAAGAAGAATGTTAGGGTAGGATGAAGACTCCAATGTATTACGTGAATTTTAAGTTAAATTAAATGTGATTTTAGGGTAGCGGAGGTAAAATATGTTATCTTTATTTAGTGTAGAGAACCTTGAAGTTCCCTGCAGACTCTTTTTTTAAAACGACTTGGGTAAATATGTATTCATGAATAGCTTTGAAAAGCCTTTGGTATCTTGTTCTGTAAGAGTTAAAGGTGTATATTCCGATATTCCGATAGCAGAAATTTATATTTATCCACTACTGTGATTTTAATTACGATTATGAAAATGAAAGTTGGATTCTGTCAAGTATAATGAAATATCTTTTTATCTAGAGTAGTTGCCTGGAAGTACAATTTGTAAAAGGTAATAAAGAAATTAACAAAAATGAGCAGCTTATCATTATATTAGATTTTTATCTTTATGTTATTAACGCGTACTTTAATACTCTGAATTTAAGTGGATATAATTTTTACTGTTGAAATGCAAGTGTTCTTTCTAGGAGGTTATTTCTGGAGTTTGTAAAAAGATCTTCCTGGTCGTGTGCTTTAAGCTAGACTGAGACATGGATTCATTTTGGCTATCTTTCCTAGTCTTTTTCACTACATATATGAATTTTGTAGTAAATATCCCTTTATTGTTGATTTTCTTCTCATCATTTACTTCGTATATAGGTATAACTGATAACAACCGGGAACCAACCCGCTACTCCTACTCTGAAAAGCATAGGTAACTAGACTAAAATTCTCCTTTTCCTTAATTTATGGAAATATTTTTTTATTTCACACATTTTTACAATTGTGGGTTTTTGCGATACTCTTTATTTAATTGAGATATTTTACATATTATTGAATATTCACGGAAATTTCATCGAAACTCCAAACTGAAGGCTATATAATTTAAGGAATATTTTCATGATCTTCCGTTTTTTCATGCCACTTAAAATATTATCAATAGATTTTTGATATTAATTATATCATACGTTTATTTTACATGTCAAAGTATTTGGAATTTGTTGATGTTCGTGTCCCGTATGCGTCTCTAGAAGTGATTTGTCATTGATGATCTGTATATTCTGCTTAATTAATAAAGTATAAGGAAATTAAATCTTTACTCATATACGTATATTATAGATTTTTCAGATTTCTTCATTCCAAATTTAAAATTTCATTTAGCTTAGAAATTTTATTATTCACAGAAATACACTTTTGCGATTTTATTTTAGATCACGCCAGGAAAGTCAATAATTGCTTATCTTTATCTCCTCATGATTATCATATTAATGAACTCTTTTTATGATAGATTCTCTATTTAGGAGACCAACACCAAAGGACTTCAAAAGTTCTTAACCTAAACCGTGGTCATTGATAGAGGATTTTGAAGAGTAATTATAAGACTACTGTGATAAATAGGTTAAGAGTGGTTTAACCATACAGTCACATATGATTTTCTATGTTTCTCTTTTATATTATATTAATTAGTAATGTAATTACGGTAATAATTGCAATAAACTTCTGTAAATTTAAATTGTGGAAGAGAATCTTGGACACTGAACACAAAAAGCACTTAGAAAAGGAAGAAAAAACTGGAAATTGCGAAACTAGATGTTAGGCGTAATCTAAATAAACGATAAAGACTACTTATTACAACATAAACACGAGTGGCAGGTGAAGTAAAGAAAAAATAATTATTTATATGTCGATTATTTTTTTTTCTAATAACTTTTTAAAAGTTTTTTTATTATCGCATAACTGTTATAGGTTCATAATCAAAAAATAGATCATTAAACCATCGATTTTTTTAACTGGGCCAAATTTTCATCCATTTTTAACAGTACGTTATTATTGCCTAATTTCTAAAGGGAATTAAACAAGGTCTGCTGACCAAAGTCCCGTGTTCTCATCTTTTATGATTTATGTTCTTATTACTTTAAAAAATATTAATAATTCCCGCGCTAACCTTGAAAGGACATTGGCAATTATATCATTCAAAAAGAGAATGTGAAACAACATAAAAGTCAGATTTCTTCAGAATCGGCCGAATAGTTATGATGTTATCGCCAAATAATTCCCTGGCTAGCATCAGATAGAATTTTACAATTAGTTCTTGTGAAAGAAAATGTAAAACAACATAAGGGTTTCAATTTTCGTTAGAATCAGCCGAATAGTTATAAAAAAGCAAAACTGTGACCGAGTGGGTGACTGATCGACTGACCAAACAACCTACATAGTAAGACGCATGCGAAAAAACTGGTTCCTCTGAGCAAAGTCGTGTGCTCTCACTTCTCCTGATTAATGACATTACGACCTTTAGAACTTTCAATAAATATAGGGCTAACCTTAGGAGGACTTTGGCAATTATACAATTCAAAAGAGAATGTAAAACAAAATAAGGGTTTCAAAATACGTTAGAATCGGCCGTGTAATTATGATGTTATACTCAAATAATTCCTGGCCAACCTTGGAAGACTTTGAGAATTATAGCATTCGAAAGAGAACTTAAAAAACATAAGGGTTTTAAATTTCGTTAGAATCGGCTGAATAATTATGATATCTTGGCCAAAGCAAAACAATTCCCTGGCTAACATTAGAAGGACCTTGACAATTATAACTCTCGAATAAGAATGTAAAAAAAACTTTAGAGTTTCAAATTTCAATATGAACCTTTACAAACAATTTGTCAAGTATGATTGTCTTCGTTGATCTTTTGAAGGCTTCAAGTTTGTCTGTAATCCATTTGATCTATCCGTGCCGCCAAAACTGTTGGAAGGGAAGCTAATTTATAGATCGATTATAATCTCTCCCTGACAACAGCGGCGATGTCTTTGAATAAAGTTCCTTCTTTGAAGATATCAACTTAATTTTAACATGATGGTAGTATTTCATCACAATTTCACACTTGGCAAAACAGTACAAATACAAATTTTTCCATTACCAAATTTGAACACGTAGCCGATCTTCTACTTGTATCGGTAGCCCACCATCTAAAAATTAAAGAGCATAAACGAACGGCAAAATGCATACTTCTCTTGAACAATCACAAACGCCAATTCCGATCTGAGTGTAAGTGGCAGTTGGTCATTCGAATCGCCAAATTGAATCGACCAATTTATTAGCGCAGTACAGGGGACACTGTCCACACCATAAGTTTCTGTCGTAAAATATGAAAAAAATACCTAGTTTTTCAATAATTTATGTTGTGGTTGGGGCAACTACAGGGTTATTAAAAAAGAATGAACCGATTTTATGACAAATTGCTTCATTTTTCAAGCATCGTCATGGAATGAGTCAGTGACTATTTAAAAGAGGAGTTTCCTAAGATTTGAATGGCTGACACAGGGGCTCTTTAGTTGCATCGTTCATCCGGCAACTTCAGTTGTTTGTTCACCCTTGGAATAGGAATGCCTCAGTAAAAGGCGTTCAGCGTCCTCGAGTTCGCAAAAAAAAATTCAGTTGTCATGGCGCAGCGTGCTTTTCGAAGGCGATTCGACATTAATCCGCGCTCTCCTTAGAACATTCAACGGTGCTTTCGACAGTTTTAAGAGAGTAGGAGTCTGGATTAAGCATAAAGTCCCTGAGGACCACGAGTTTGGGTGGAACAAGTGGCGAGAATCTCTACTGCGTTTGAGGAGAGCCTGCGGAACTCCACAAACCGAGCTAGCCGTGAGCTCTCGATCCCTCAATGCACTATCCGACGTGTGCTAAGAAGACGTCTACATTTGAAACCATACAGACTACGCCTCGTTCAGGCACTTACCAAAGACTACATGAGGAAGCGGATGGAATTTTGCGATTGGATGCTGGAGATGGTGCAAGACCAAACCTTCATTTCACGTTTAATTTTTAGTAATGAAGCGACTTTTTACTTGCGAGGAACAGTCAATCGTTACAATGTGCGTATTTGGGGAACAGAACACCCACATGAAACAGTTAAGCATGAACGAAATTCCCCTAAGGTGAATGTCTTTTGTGCTGTGTCTCGGGATAAGGTTTATATTCCCTTTTACTTTGAAGGAGACACCGTTACTTACAGGAAAAACATATCTTGATATGCCCCAAAACTGGCTCTTCACTTCACTGCAAGCAGATTTGCATGACTTCATTTTTCATCAAGATATTGCACTGCCCCATTGGCACCTGATGGTTCGAGATTTTTTAAAGCAAAAAGTACCCCAGCGATAGATTGGTCGGGAGAGGACCCAAACCTTGTTCTTTGTGCTTGGCCTGCGAGATCCCCAGACCTCACCGTGTCACCGTGTGTGATTCATTTCTTGTGGGTATATGTAAAAGATCGCGTTTATGTTCTACCGCTACCCACTAACCTCGATGACCTCAAATATCGAATAACAACAGCGATCAACATGAGTGGATCGTGATGTGCTGATAGGCGTCTGGGAGGAATTCTCTTATCGCATTGATGTTGACGTGCTGCAGGTGGTGGCCACATTGAACACTTGTAAGGCAGGAAATAAAAGTTGATTGTGAGTAGAATACTTGTGACTTTGCTGAAGTTTTATTTTGCCTTTCCTTAATAAAATATTGCGTAATGAAATCGGTTCATTCGTTTTGAGTAACCCTGTATATTAATCTAAGAAATCACACTTTGAAAAACGATCATATTATGTCTTTTCTATTGAGCCCATAGTTTTAAAAACATTTTTTTGTATGTTGAAATATTTTAAAACTATAAGAAAATACATTTTTTACTGCTAAAACATGATTTTAATCGTTCTGATGGGGATTAGAAGATGAATAATATAATTATAATCTTTTGTAGATACACTTTAATCATGAATGCGTAAATTTTGTCCCTATAGGAATCTGAAAATAGAAAAAAGAAATAAAATTAGGTCGACTCTCGTCTACATAATCAGATAAGCTACTTGTGCGCTACCTATAAAACCTTATTGAAATTATAAAAAATAGAAGGTTAAGATGGTCTGCTAACCAAAGAGTCACGTGCTCTCAGTTATTCTGATTCTTGACCTGACGACCTTCAAAACTTTCCATAGGGGTTTCAAATCTAGTTAAACTCGGCAGAATAGTTATGAAGTTATAGCCAAAACCTTGGGAGGTCTTTGACAATTATATCATTCAAAAAACAATCTAAAACAACATAGGGCTTCAAAATATCGTTGAAATCGGTTAAATATTTACAATTTTATTACCATTAGAATAAAAAGCCAAACGGGGAACGATCGACTGATATAGTGAGATTATAGTTGCTCGCAACTAGACTCGTACCCACCAACTAACTCGTCAGGATCTCTATATTATTAATTGCTGAAAATTTCTTTTAAATGAAGAAGCGGTACATTTCGCCATAATAGTCGGTCATTTTCACGAACGACACGCCCAATTTATATCAGATGGACAACGTTTAACAGAGTAAGATTTGTTCGATCTGCCAGGTTTGGCAGACTTTTAGATCATTCCCTACACTTTTTTTTCTTGACAGTGCTATGGTAGGTGAATAAATATTGTAACATCTTTAGAGCCTGCTTTCGGGATCAAGCTGTAATACAAATATCTAAAAACTTTGAGAAACCTAATAGCTCTTATAATCTAATACGAAAATTGTCATGTTTTTAGAAAAACGAGAAATCTTAAGAAAAAAGTTGATGAATTAAGTGTAATAGTTGATCCAGAAGAGTTTGATATTATTGAACTGACAGAAACATGCCTCGAAAGTAGTAAACGAGTTCTTATTGGAGAACTTAGCAGGGTAAAAACTATTAACCGTGATATATTGCACGTTAAAAAATAAAAAGAAGCTAGTCAGTGATAATGAAAGATATTATATATATATATATATATATATATATATATATATATATATATATATATATATATATATATATAAAATAATATTATCTTTCATTATCACTGACTAGCTTCTTTTTATTTTTTAATGTATAATATATCACTGTTAATAGTTTGTACCCTGCTAAGTTCTCTAATAAGAACTCGTTTACTACTTTTGAGCCATGTTTCTGTCAGTTCAATAATATCAAACTCTTCTGGATCAACTATTATACTTAATTCATCAACTTTTTTCTTAATATATATATATATATATATATATATATATATATATTAGTTATGAAAGTTAAGATATTGAGTTCGTAATAATATACCTAAAGCATATAGACTAACGAAACAAAGGGAAAAGTAGGATAATTTTCTTTTTGAAAAAAGCAGTGGTTATATGCGGCGAGTTCAAAGTTTATAAAGTAGATTTATTTTAATGAAATGCAACCAATGCGGTAAATATATTTCTTGCATCATATAATGGCCAAATGGAATGAAATCAGAAAACTAGAATGAGTTTTCACTAATGAATAGAAGGTCGTTGCTAGTTTACTTGTTAATAAAATGCTAAGAATGTTCCTCAGAAAATAAATCGATTCATTCACCATATTCCACTAAGTATTCCTAATTTGTATCAACTGATCCTAGATGTTAAATCTTGCAAATTTGTTCTATGTCGTGGCCGCCCAAAACTTTTAAATTTAATTGAAAATTTGAACTTGTAATCTATCCAAAAAATGAGTGCACTTTAAACTCAGAGATTCTAGAAGAACTTTTAGGTGCAGTGAAGAAATAGTGACAATAAAAGTCAATGCACTATATTACAATTTCGTAACCAGCAATACTGTTGAGAATTAAAGCAGATACTGTTCTTATCATCACATTGTCACGTAAAAGTAAGAACATCGAAAGGAAGATGTGAAAGAGTTAGCAATGGTTTCAACGAAAGAGAAAAAATGATATAATAAATAAATATGTAAATGATCGGAAGGGAAATAAAGAGTGCAGTAGGCCTTATCAATATACCTAGGGGGGGTTTAATGACGATCCAAACCACTTAATAGTGACAGTAAATATAGGTTGGGATAAATACGACCGTCGGTTCAGATCCATCCCTCAAATTGCTAGGGTCCTGCTGGCTAACTTGTTTGGCATTAGCTTTGCAATCTGGCCCGCTAAACGAAGTATCTCACATAATATTATAATTCTCGGTGAGAAGAACCTCCTCAAGGCTGATCACTTCTTCTCCGACCCGCGATAGCTCGTTCACGGATATTACTACTCCTGCTCCCGGATATCACTAAGTATCTGAACGCCATTAACGTAAAACTGCAAGGTAAAGACATTCTCGGGGCAGATATGCACTCGCACATTACTGCCTTCGATGTACTACCTCGCTTTTGGTAGATTTTAAGCATTTTCGTCACCTTGTTTCTTCTGCCCCTGATGGCGTATACCTAGACGATTCCCTTTTTGTTCCTGCATCCCTAAGGGTGGAATTTTCCTCGCGTTTCTCAAGGGTAAGGCGGCTGGCTTCTCTATTCTCCTTGTTGAATAACCTCATCCTCAGTTCTTACATGTTTTAAAATGGAGTTCTCTTGTTCAATTTATGACGGCATTCTTTGGCAGCAACCATTCCGGCGAACAGCGTGTCCTCAAAATAATGTAGGCGAAGTCTCGCCTTTCCAACTCCCCGACAGCCGCCTCAATAACTTTCTTCTCTTTGTTCATTCATAGATCTCAGATAACATTCAAGCACTCCTTCATCGAAGCAATACTACCCGTCTCACTGATTTCCAGGCATCATAAAAAAATTCTTGTGTATAGACACTTTGGGGTTCTCGTTTGTCAATCTAGCCCACGGACTTTTCCAAAAAGTCTGATCCGTCATTAATTTGAAAATTTTGGCCACTCTCCTATTAAATGGACATTTGGTTAAATCTTCTTAAGATAAAAGTGCAACTAATTTACCAACCATTGAAGATGTAATAAATTTTAATAAATATGTATTCTTTTCAATATTGATTAAACTGAACATTTAATTATTAATTGTATTATTTTATTCAATATTTTTAAGTGCCGAGCCCCTGATATAATATATCCAATCTTCCTTAATGTTTATTTCAATGAAGTATTAAAACTTACCTGTGAATTAAGAAAAATTGATTAGTGAATAGTTCAAGAAAGCAAATGTAACACAAATTATCAAAAACAGAATGAAGACTGATCCTGGAACCTTTTGGCCCATTTCTCTTACTTGTATCTTGTGTAAACTCCTGGAATTCATTGCTATAGATATTATCGTAGAGAATTTATGTAAAGATAAATTAGTTAATGAATTGCAGAACGACAAAATTGTGTCCCGTCCAGCGAAGACCAAAAAATATTAGTTTATTACTTTATAAATAGCTTATGAGAGAGAAACAAAGGCAAATCAATTTTCTCTCACTGGCATATCGGTAGCTTCCTAGCAAACAAATTGAAATAAATATACACTAAATTGAATTGGATAATATTCTAAAGTAACTCAATAATTTAACCTAGTATTTGAGTTTCGACTAAAAATAACCATAAAATAGAGAAAGAATACTTGCCTAAGAATTTGTCGAAAGTACTACAGTGAATATGTATAAAAATATAGTTGATAAATATTACATTAAAATATAACTTATAGAAACAAGAGATCTTAAATAAATTATTTTTCCATATCTCCTATCCCTCGTAACTTACTGTGATTTGTCAATCCGACTCTTTCTCTCTCTCTTGAACTATAATCGAGTAGATCTAATGGTCTTTGTTGATTCGTAATTCTGATTTAATATTATCTAAAAAAAACTTCCTTCTGAATATTTTGTTGTATTAGCATCGATTTACGATGTAAAACATGTGGAAAGTCGGATTTGCCCTCTGAACGAAATAAAGAACCCATCGAAACGAGTTAATCGAGAGATACATCAGATGGCCGCAAACTTCTGCCTCTGCGAGAATTTAATTCCAAAAGCGTTGATGGATGAATTAATTTCTGACGTATTCTCTCATGAAGCAATGCAACCCACTTTCTAGACCATTGCCGTTTACTTAATTGGGAGGCAGGATTTTCAAATTGTACCTTTAAAACAGCTTAATATCGCTGCCACACAAAAAATAATGAGTATAAAATAAATAAAGCAGAAACCTACTTAGACAAGGAATAAACGTAATGAAAAGTTCCACTCATAGTTTTATTGTAGAATAGTTGAAACTATCGAGGCCATATACACCCGCAAGTTTTTGAATAGTAGATTATAGAAAGTAGTTAAGTTTAGAAGAATTAAGATGTGTTAAATATAATTATCCAGGGCAGCTATAAAAGAAGATTACTCCCCTGCGACCCTTGTCCAAAGATTTTAATTTGTGACGGAAGCGGTCGCCCTAACTCCCAGCTCTTGTGCGCTTCTTCTTCCGATCTTGGTAATGCAATATCAGTTTATTGGGAGGGCAGGAATTCATATCTGTATCTGCGTGCTTTGATTTGTAAGTTAAACTGCAAGACCATAGGGTAAATTATTTCTCTGATAATTCCTTATCTTATCCCGATTACTGTTGTTGTTTGCAGCAATGAGCTCTATTTTAAGAAAGAAGGAACCCATACAGGTGGCTAAACACCATTAGAGCCAATGGCCTGATAAACCATGCGTCAGATTATTTATGTATTTTGTGAGTGCTCAGTAATGTTAGTATTGAGCGTGTCTTTTGTGAAACCTGTCCAGCCATGGAAGTGATCTGTTTGGTATAAGCCTCCTAGTGCATAGTGAGATTAACTCCATAGTTGACGCTCTGTCTATGATTTGTAGAGATCTAATTTCCACAAAGGACTTTAAGGGGGAAATTTTCAGCTCTTAAACTTTGTTCAAATTTGCCTCTAGAAATATAAGAGATTCCCTTTCTAGTATCCATCAATATCTTTTAACATTTAACAGAACTTGTCATCCTTAAATACATTTCCAAAATTTTCTTCCTCTTAAGTTATCTTTATTCTATGTTTATGTTCTCTTCCCACTAAGAACATCGTTGGCGTATATAATTTTCTTTGCTTTATCGCTAAAAACGAGGTAACAACAATGCTCTATCATTTGTAAATTGGAAAGTTGAAATTGACAAAATGTACTAAACATCCTCAATTAGAATCTGATTATCAGATAAAACATTCAATATTACGGGACAAGTATATTTGTAATCAATGTTTCTGTGCAGAACATAATTTCCTATTTTTTTAATTATATTGAACGATCCTAGATATTTCTCTAAAAAATTAAAGGCAAAACCGGTGGACTAATATTTTATGAAACAATATATACTTCTCTGTAATGCATTCTTCAACGACAAAGGGTTTCAAAGAATACCTCTATATCTACTAACAAAGAAAAAATATGATAATAGACATGTGTCTTTATATTTTTCTTAAATCAAAAGCGCAATTTCAACAAAGGAAAATCTTCAAAATGTTTGTAATAGATGCGTTAAGAAACGGCGAAGAGAGAGAGAAAATAAAATGTGTGGAAGAAAGAGAGCACAGAGTTTCTAACTAGCATTGGAGGCAGAATTGCAAATTGCCGAATTTGGCACTGGGCAGGCACACAATTCACTATATATCAGGCGTAGGAAAATGCTTCTTCTAAACCTGCATCCTCTTGCGAGAATTTGTGGATTCAAGACAAGCGTGAAAGAGATATGTGAACGAACATTGCCTGTAGTACTATGCAGATTTTTCACGATCTAAGAGCAAACTACAAATAACATGGAAGAGCGCTAAAGAATCAGAGAGTTCTAGACTGAGCGTAGTCTTCTCATTGCTTGAGATAATGTGCATGAGGAAGACAACAATTAAGTTTGTACTAGGGTGTTATCATCTTATAAAAAACAAGGGGAGCGTGGGATGGATTCTGTTTTAACAAAGGAAACACAGGGTATTTGCTCAAAAGAAAATTTGCATACTGATATGAGCATAGAATGTAAGAATTTTAACAAGTTAAATGTTTCGGAGTTTGGAAGCGACAAAAATAGTGCGGAGGTAATCATGGTGGAAGGTAGCGAAAGCCTGGATAGCAATCAGGAAAATATCGCGATCATAATAGAATGGGATAAGTTTAAGAAAGCAAAGAAACGATTTGACAAGATTAAAATCCTGAGGTTAAGAGATAGTCAACTATCTATTGCGACACCCATAATAGTAAGGTTTAAGAAAGTGGAACCGATGTGGCACGAGTAATAATTAATTTTTTGTTTTTAAAAGTGCCAAATATGTCGGCGGCTAACAACGCCATACATAACTGGCAAACAAGGATAGGAAAATGATTTATGATTTCACAATGAGGCATCTCTTGCTCTTTTCTTTTCAGTAAAATGGGATTAAATATGAAGAAATATGATAGTGATGAAAATTTTTTGAGGGGAATTAGTTTAATTGAAGTATATACCAGCATTGTTACGAGGCTCCTAACCACGGTTTTTGTCCTAACCTCATAAAATGAGAGCATGAATTCAGTCATTTAATATAAGCCGCCTTTAGCACATAAACCTTTTGGGCACGATTTTTAAGACAAATAAAGCGACGAAAACACATTCTACCCGAAAATGATAACTTACTATAAAAAAACTTGTAAGGAATAGAAAGAAACTTTTTCAACCGTTTTCACTTTGAATTTTGGTAATTTTAGAACGAGTAGAACCATTTGCAACTGGAAATTTGTCCTACTATCTAAAACATTTGAATCACCCCCGGACAAAATTTTATCGAAAGTGAATAATAACCGGTTGCTGAAATAACTCAGAATGCTCTAGTCAAGGATGGAACACCATTGTAGAAAAGTAAATGGAATCATTAAGGTTAGCAATTTTAGTTACTTTTTGCTGGTGGATAAAAGACTCAAAAATCAAAAACAATTTGTAAAACTGCTCAAAGCAAACATAGGAGAGTTCAATAATCAGAGTTTATAATTTTCTCAAACAGGTTATTTTTTAAAAAATAAACAAAGCAAGAGTGAGGAATAAATAAATTTTGTATTCACGAAGTGTAGCCTGAATCTACCTATGCGTGATATGAAAGTGAAATAATTTTATCTTTGACTAGAAAATACTCTGAGCTAATATATAAAAATATATATAGTTCGGATTCAGAAAATTGTGTAAACAAAATTTCTTTCTCGATGATGACAAATTTGGCGAGCCGGGTCACATATATATCTAACGAAACCTTATAAAATATAGTGTTTTATGCTTGGATAAATCTGAGATGCATTTATTTTTTGTTTTACCCTCAGGAATATTTTAAATTCTATAACCTTGCTTCATCCTATTAATGTCTCACTCTGACTTGGTTTGTCAAAATTATAACTGAAATAGAATCAGTTCTATTTTTCGGAATTAATAACTAGAAAATGTCGTGTCTCATTCGAGGCTAATTCGAAAGGGAAGCGAAATGATTGAGAGAGTAAAAGAACGGTTAAAAGAACGAGAGTTTAGTTAAGGAAAAATTGTTCCATAAGACTTATTTCTTTTTTTTTGCTTATTAGTTTAAAACCTTTATTTCTAATCCCTATTAGTTATGTCTTCAGATTTTATAGGCAATGAATTTAACTGGATCTGTATGTTTTTTAAAAGAGCTCAATAAGTTGTCCAGGTAGATGAACATCTTTCAGGATTTATTGTCCCGCAAGACGATCTGCGTGTTCTATTATTTCAATGTCCTTTTCCATTCATCGATGATTAGAAATACACCAACATAGGCCAAATAGGGAATTAAATGCGGTTTAAATAAGTGGAAAATTATAGCCATTCAATTTAATGCAAAATGTCTGGAGATGTATCTTAGAACATTACCTGCCTTTTGTGATGCTGTCGTGGTTTGTTTAGAAAAAAAAGATCATTAGATATTGTGACACACACCGTTCACATGTTGACTGTATTAAATATGTGAGAGCAAATATAATTTCTTCGGCGATTATGGTATATGAGGAATATTACTTTCTACTCGTCTAGGTTGATTTGCCTCTGCTATCTTTCCAGACATTTTGCTACTTTATTCAACTCTTTCTTCAAGATTTTACAGGTGCTATAATATTTTGCGTTAGTATTTCTTGTCATTATCAAATTTTTCCATTTTTCACATTTTTCATGCCTAAACCTTTAGTATATATATTATAGAAGCAAGGGTGCAAGATTAAATCGTTAGAAAACGCTCTTAGTTAGTGATGCACCTGATAAACTATTCCCATTTATAACAACTCTGCCTACGGTTTTCTAGACAGTTATCAATCCATTTTAGTACGCTGCCTCAAATTTATGCATATTTAGCGTTATTAATATAAAAAAACACTCTTCACTTTCGTTTATCTTCATTTTTGGAAGGGTATTGTCTTCATATTTAGATATTAATTACGTCTTGGATTAAAGCTCAAAAAAACTTGTCCTAGAGAAGAAAATATTGTAAATTGCCTATTAAATAACTTCATCAAGTTGTTGGAAGTCTCACTAGGGCTTCACTAGGAATATTTAAGGTGCAATTATTACATAATAAAAATTCGCCTTTGATATTGTTTTGCCAATGTCTAGTTGCATTTTTATGTTCGGTTTTACTGTTTATAAATACAATGATAAAGGTTTTGCTTTTGATTCGTGTACAGCAAGTTACGTTCCCTGGCAGAGATGACTAAGAAAGTTATTAAGCTATGAGGCACTTAAATAAAAAACATTCACCCAACTTATTCTTGGAAAAAGACTGCGTTTCTAATCTTTACGATCATGTTTGACATATGTGAGTTGGGGGTAAGATGGTAGAAGTTCCTCGGATCTTGCAGATAAAACATTATTAGTTCCTAATTGCATAATATAAACTTTGTCTCGGATAGTTGATAAAAAATAATAATAATGGATTAATATGGCAATCTTCATGATTTTATGGCCTAGCAGGGTGCTCATACACCGACTTGAAGAAGCCTGAGAGAAATAGAAATTTCAAAGCCCACATGATAGCGTCTGTCGAGGGAGAGGAGCGTATGCAAGGAGGTTAAACATTCTCAAGCTTAGAGGCAATAATAGAGAAGGAAAGATCACACATGCAGCAGAGACGAGTGCGAGTAACCTAAAGCAAAGTGATGAGGAGAGATAAGACGGATTTTCGGTGTTTAATTCTTAAAATGCAAATCAAACCTAAAAATGAAAAATTATTTTGATATAATATTGGTAATTTTGGATTGGACTCTCTCGACAGAGCTATAAGGAGAACCTCTGTAAAAGTTCAGCTCCTCAGCTCCATAACATCTGAACGTCAGGCTCTTTCAGGGACCAGATTAGCCACGTTTAATAGCTCTCGGTCAACCTAGTAGTGAGTCTATAATGCGCACACTGACACAAGGGCGGCAAAATGCTTGCTTAAGGAATCGACGTTCAAACTTAATACTTGAATTCCTTTGCCAGATTGAATACTTTAATATCTAAATCTCTACGCCTTGCGTGTCTTCTAGAGCCAATAGCTGAAACATCGATGGGAGATGGTGTATCTTTATGCAAACACACTGCATTTATGTAATTTATTATTCATTGTTAATGTCAGAGACAGAGAGAGGACACACTTGGTCAACCATTTTAAATCCACGATAACGAGGCGCAAAATCGTGAAAGCCGTGATGGGGTGGAGGCACGACTTCGCAGAAGCCTGAGATGTGCTTAAAACCACGAAGGGTCCCGCCGGAGATTATCATAAGACGGCAGGAATCTTGGAAAGTTTACGTCACCCGGCAAAGCGTCGGTCCGCTGGAACCCTTCACTTTAGGGCGCGGGGAAAGGCCTGTCCGTCTCCTTCATATAAAACGTCCGACGCTGGTCTTGGACAGCAATAAGTAACAACCTGTGTCCCGAGTATCCGTGAGTTTCTGCCATCTTCCGGTCTCCGTTCATTCCGCGTGAACACTTGCAGAACCCGTCAAGCTCCGTCTATTCTCCTAGAACTCGTGAGAGTCAACCCTGTACTCGTTGGTACCCGTTACCCGAACATGTCTCGTCAAATTCTCGATTCGTTATTCTAAAACCAAAAGCAAGATCTGGGTTCATCTCACGTAATAGGTGTTTTTCAAGAGGCTATTATTGTGGACACTATGACGTCTCTCACAAGGCTGGACTACTCCATCGAACCAAATTTTTGAGGTCATCGAAACGCGAACTCTCGTATGCAAGCTCTCCCCTACCCCATTTAAAGCCTCCGTTATTTGGCTTTGCGTGCGCTCAAGGGAATTTGAGCCTCTCATCTGTCATTGTCTCTCTGTGTGTGTACGGCGATCGACCCACCCCAGGTAGCTCTTTGAAGCCGAGACTCGTGTCCGTCTCTTATCTTTATATACCTTAATTAAAACCTTTTTAATTTTCTGAAATATATTATCTTCATAGTAGTAAAGTATATTTTTGTACTCTGTTTCTATTACCCTAGAATCTTGCAAGATAGCTAAGTACTGGCCAACATAAACTGCACTCTGACTCTTAATTGCACTCTAATTTGTATTTCTAATTTTATTCACGCCCATAACGGACTAATCTGTTCATAGGCTTCTCTCCCTCCGGCTGAGAAATTTTGAAAAGTCTTGGGTTCTAACATCAACCTACGACAGTTATCTGAAGCAGGTAGGAATTCTTCCTAATTACTCAGCCAAATGGCTACAGTTCGCTTGAATGAAGAGCTTGGAGGTGGGCAGTGAAATAGCACTTGGCGTGGAGAAAGGGAAGCAGCGTGTAAGATACGAAGAAAAGAAAATCCATGATTCGTATCCCTTCCAATTCCACTAAAAATAGGCGTACATAGCGTAAGGTTGCTAGATGTCGCTGTCTTGGGGCCACCAAGACGCTGAACTTCATTGTAGTCAAATTCGGCTAAATTTTTCTACCCCAAGGTTATCTATAGCCTGAGCTTTTTTCGAATCGCACGGACCCCCTTCACATTCTGACCCGACAAATGCCACTTTGCCAAAAAGTTAAAGGTTCACCCACACTTATTAAAATGGATTTAAAATTTGGTGGTTAGGCTGCCGTGTAAATAGTTGTGTGTTTTTCATAAGAAAGCCCTTGGAGATATGTGACTGGTCCAGGGAAACTTCGTATCGCTGCAACTTAGTCACGCAGGGGAAATACCTTGGTTATTTAGGAGGCATCCAAGAAATTCGAGCTGCTCTACTCTAATTTGTCATTTGTGTGGTGTCACCTTTGAAACATAGGCCAGGAAGTGGTCGAAAAGCCAACCTACGTGTTCTGGATGAGATTTGTAGTTTGAAGAAAAGACCAATATATCGTCTAAAAAAGGCGAAAACGAATGGAAGCTATCCTTGAATTTTGTTAAGAAAAACGCAAAACATTTGTTAGGACGACCTAAAAGCTAGTGGAATATACAGTAAATCTAATACAAACAGGCATCCACGCTTCCAAGAGAGTTTGATGAAAGGCTTTGAAAAGGTAGAGGGAGAAAAGTAGGTGTGCACCTACAATTTGAACTGGATTAAATAGGTATCAGCCTTGGTGACTGTTTAAGGAAAGAAGTAACACACTGGCCTTTAAGAACCATCTTTTTTTAGATAAAAAATGTAATGGATATTTCCAGGACGATTGCGATTTTTGATTTATGTCATCATACATTCTAGAGAACTCCTCCTTTGAAGCTTTGACTCTGGCCGGAAGTAAGCGTCAAGTACGTGTGAAGACATGGGTAAGGGAGGGAAACATGTTGTTTGTATTCAGTGTTGAGAAGAGTGTTTCGTCTGCTGTCGACAAAACTACGAGAAGAATAGGTCTAAAAAAGATGGAAGTAATGAAGTGGATGGATGCTAGTTTGAAACTAGGTCTCTCTAACTTGGTAAGTTAATTGCTATAATAGGTGAGGCCAGTGTGAAGAGTGGGTTGCGAGAGAAAAGCGTTCCGTGAATAACGCTCCCTGACACTCAATACATGAGAGCAGGCCCTTTGAAATCAAGGAAAAGCGAAAAGCGTTGCTCAAGTTGGCGCCCAATTTGGAGTGACCAACTTTATCAACAAAGAACAGCTACGAAAGAGACCGGAAAAAATAGGATAGAATAGAGATAGGCTGGTTCAAATAATTTGGAGTATAGGAACATTAGAGGTCGAAGTCTGTACTAAGGCGGAGACGGAATAATGGAAACGGTAGAGTCACTATCGACGAAGAATTTGAGTTTCTTATCTGGATCCTAGATGAAAAGACATAGTTTTGTTGCGTGCATCGCTCTGAATCTGAATGGGTGGGCATGTAAATTGAGTCCACCGGAGTAAGGTGTCTCTGAGCTATAGGTGGTGGCGCGGATGGTGATTGACGTAGATTGGGTGCGGAGATGCGATTAACAATTCTGGGAAAGTACATAAAGTTACCGTTTGGATTTCAGCGTTAAATTCGGTTATTAGTTTAGGTGTATTTGCTGACTGCTAACTGATGTATTTCTGGTGGGCAAATTTAATTTTGGTGTCAAGATGAAGCACAGTAGTCTGACTTATAAATACTGAATGGTTTTATACTTAAACAGAATGCAATTGGGTTTCTTGCGGTAGCAAAGGATGGATAATGGAAATGGGGTCTGCCGTGTGCAGATAATAAAGATAATCATTATCTTCCCTCTAGCAGGATCTTTTATCTTCCTCTTATCTCTCTCAATAGGACACTCTTATACTTCTTCCAGAAGTGTAAAGCTGGAAATATTGGAACACAGGATAGGATAAGCGAAGAGAAGAAAAGCCAGATCTTGTTTGAAGTCCTTTATTGACGTTTCTCTTAATTGTATCAAAATTCAAATGTCACCAAAATCAACATCAAGACCACTGTTAAAATTTAATTCACTCTAAATAAACTCTAAACGAGCGAAAGGTTAGCCTTTTCCGATTGTTGCGCAGTTTAGCCACATTGGTTGTGGTTAGTCGTCGGATGGAGTAACAATTTGGGTCGTTATTTTGGTGGCTGCCATAGGCTGGGCATACACAACTTTCGGATCCCTCGTTAATCAGTAGTTCCTCACTGGGAGATAAAGGTATACTAATGAGTGCAGATCGGTAGTGGAATTGTTACCTTTAAAAAAACAACTTAAATTGTTGCCAAAATACCAGAGAATATCTGGTTTACCACGAAGAGGTATCGCGAGATATTAGTAGCGTATCTAGCATTCAACCATTGAGTAGTGTTTGGTAGCCGTTAAGAGACAAGAATGCAACGAGGGACTTCTAAGTCAAATTGAGCCGGAATGATCATTAGGTCTCATAGTATATGGAAAAGGCATTGTTGAATAAATGGATTAATAGTGATCACAAAGGAAGGATAGCAAAGGTGTTGTTGCTGATTTCACTCTTCTTTATTATTGCTGTCAGGTAAAAGCAAATAAATTTCAGTCCAGAAAAATAAAAAAAATAAAAGGGCGAAGACTCTAATCAACTAATATAAACCTTTCTCTTAATACTGTAGCAGCTAACATCCTTGTTAACTAATACAAAAGTATAATTATCCCTCTGAGAGATTACTCATCTCGCTTCCATTAATTCATATTCATGTACGACAATTCCAATCATCAATAACCTGTACGATTTCCAACAAAATTTACCCTACGTATCATCCGATAATAAATACCTCATCCATTGTACGATATGTATTTCATCTAATCCAAATCCTTGTCTGACATATTTTAAACTGACCAATCAGCATGAACCTACCTCGACTCAATGTTCGCTGACCAATATTGTCCACTCGTGTTCTCGTTATCGTCACACAAAGACTAGAGAACTATTAATAAAAACACATAGGATGGATAGTTTCTCTCTGAACAGTATGAGTTTTTCTCTTTCACCCACTACGGCCACACCTCCTTCTGTGCAAGAATGCCCTTCTTTTTCGACTTCATCAACGAGTAACTCGCCGGCGGTAATTAGCCATCCAATGGGTAGCAAACAGGATATCAGCGCCTGAGGTGCCAACCACCCTTGCATCGTGCTTCCCGCTTTTGATGCGTCCAGACCTATCATTTGGGTTGGAAATTTGCGAAGATTTTATGGCTCATCAACCAATATCCGACCAAAAGCGCATAATATATATCGCGCAAAGAGTCTCCATGAGTATTTTTACTTAGTTTCGGGGGACATTGCTCCAAAGCGGAAGGAGGGGTATATGCAAGATTTGTAGCATGCATTTAAGGTTGAGTTCAGAAGATTTTAGATTGAGGATTTACGCGAGCTATTAAGTACGCAAGAGCGTGGTGACCGCCGCCCCACGTGTTTACTCGAACACATAAATAATTAATCAGAGCTAAAGTTGCAAACTGTGAGCATTTTGAAACTCTCATAATAGATATCTTTATGCGTGGAATTCCCAACCACATTAGGCTCCTTATTATAATCAGGGAGCATAGCAATGTGGACCAATTGGCCACATCTGCCAAAATTAGATATCAAAATCCCTACGTTAATTGGGTGTCTGTCCCACAAAACCCAATTTCCCCTAAACATTTCACAGGCCAAGTTATCTACGGAGTCTGCAGACAACCAGCCGGACTCGTGTAACGCCTCTTTCCGTCCGGCGCGGGACTTAACAGCTACGTTGGAAAGGATTGAAGGAGAGCTAAAACATCTAAAAATCCATTGTGGGACCACGCGAGAGCACAGTCACAAAGGTGAACGGAAGGACAGGCGCTGTTCCTCTTCTCGATGTCGAAGCCACCGAGAACATTCCAGCACAACAGTTGAGGTGCAGCTTTCATTTACTCATGCTCCTTCCGCCTATCCCTCTCTACCTAATCTTTCCCACTCGTAACAAAAGAGTCTCTGCTGGTACCATGAAAAGTTTGGTGGTAACGCCGTACACTGTATACAGCTTTGCCATTATTACCACTCATCCTATTCTCAATCACATGCTCGTTGTTCACAAGTTCGTCCTTCTCACTGTCGTACTACTCCTAGTGTTACTTTTATCCAAACAACTAATTGGTGCTGGTACCACAACAAATATGGTGCACAAGCCGTACAGTGCTTATAGCCCTGCACATATTTACTACCAGTACATCCTTCTTCTAACGCTCATCCACTACTTTCATCTCCTTAACAACCAATTCACACTTCTCAATCAAATGCTCCATTCCAACCTCAATCTTCAATCCTAATAATTCCAATTCTAATTTAAACTAAAAACGCAAGGGATCAATGGGTCTATCACCTCTGCACTTCCTTAATTCTCTCAGGTTGTACCACCATTTCTCATTTACGACCAACTTTCTGGCTTTGATATTTAGTAGACACTCGTGCTCAATGTAGTGTTATTCCAGCATCTGGAATAAAGCCGCTAATTCCTCGAATATAAGGACCTATAGAAGGCGTATCCTTCAATTGTCTCTCAGCTTCCGTAAAGTTTTTCGATGGACGTTTATTGTTACTGATGTTGACGTTCCTATTATCGGCCTCGATTCTCTCTCTGCCCACGATTTTTTGGTCGATTCTCACTAATAGTTTCGGGTTCATTTTTCCCGTCGCACAGTTCTCTCCTCTCTGTCTGTTTTCCATCAACCAATCCCCAAATTCAGCACTTTCTACAGGAATTTCCTGACCTTAGTATTCCTTCCTCAAAAGACACTCCTAATAAACACAGAGTGTTTCACTGGATAGAGACGACTGGAGGGCCTGTATTCCCCCGTAGTCGTCGACTAGCCCCGCATAAACTCGCTTTAATGAAGCAAGAGTTCACCTTCATGTTTGAAGCTGGCATAGTTTGCCCCTTTACTTCTCCTCGGGTTTCTCCACTTCATATAATAACAAATCCACTCCTGGTAACTACAGAGCTGTAGGAAATTAGAGGCGACTAAATGCCTGTACTATCCCCGATATATATTCTATCCCCTATCTGTCTGACTACAACTCTGCTCTCTTCGATTGTTAAATCTTTTCTCGACTCGATCTGGTTAGTGATTTTAAACAGATCCCTATTCACCTAGATGACATCTTAAAGACAGTTAGGAGCTCACCGTTTGGTTCCTTCGTCATGCATCGAATGCCCGATGGTCTTCGCAACCGTGGTCAGACCTTCCAACGTTTTAGGGATCAGGTTCTGAGATGTCTTCCTTTCGTATTTTACTAGATAGTCGACCTCCTGGTCGCATCTTCGTATTTAGCGGAGCATCTATCTCACCTTCGTCAGGTTTTCACTCTACTTGAAGAGTATGGATCGTACTCCACACTTCTAAGTGCCTATTTGGTCTCTCACATCTCTCCTTTCTTGGACATCATGTTTCTCCTGACGGAATTCGTCCTTTTGAGGATAATGTTACTGTTATTCGCGATTTCCCTCGACCTTCTTCACAAAAGCTACTTCGATGGTTCTGTGGGATGGTTAATGTTTACCAAGATTTATTCCAGACGTTTCAAAAATAATGCAACCACTCTACACTCTTCTCTCAAGAACCAAGAAGAACTCTCCACTGTCATGGTTTTCCTAGGCGTGTGAATCTTTATCTCGCACCAAAGATGATATGGCTTCCGCTGTTTCACTGGCCCATCCTTACTCAGGGGCCCATATAAGCCTTCCTTCGGATGCGTCAGCCACCTATGTAGGTGCAACCTTGCAACAAAAGGTTGGTGAGTCATCGCAACTTCTCTCGTTCTTTTCAAAATCTTTAACTCCTTCTCAAAAGTGATTGAGCACTTTTTAACGAGAGCTTCTCTTGATATATCTCTCCCTCCGTCACTTCCGACAATACCTGAAAGGACGTGAATTTACTGTTTTCTTGGATAGCAAACCATTGGTTGTTGCACTATCCTGTCATAGCATTTCTTCCATCTACTCTGCAGTCGATGCTCAGCATCTAGACTTCATATTGCAGCTTATAAGTAACATTCAATACGTTGCTGGATATTCGAACGTCGTACCGGACACGTTTTCTCGCATTTCTTCAATTTTGGGCGCGCAATTTTCTCATGCGTCGATTGACTATGCGACAATAGCGTTGGCTCAGGAACAAGTTGAAGACACGCAAACACTGGGTCACTCTTCTCAACTCGTCGTTCGCGAGTTCAACTTACCAGGCAGTCCTACTAGGCGTATCCTGGTTCATTATTCATTGCCTGACTGTCCTTTTCATTTTATTCCTTTCGCTTACCGTCGAAACATATGTGACCAAACTCATGGCCTCTCTCATCCTGGCATGCCAGCTACTCGCAAGCTCATTGCACAACCTTTTGTGTGGCCAGGTATGAACGCCGACGTGGCCAAATGGACATGGTCTTGTGTGCCTTGTCAGCGTGCTAAGGTCTATCACCACAGAAAGACTCCTTGGTTCCTTTTGCACTACCTTCGTCTCGCTTTAGCGCAATTCACGTCGATCTTGTAAGCCCTCTGCTTTACTGTCGTGGCTGCACCTATCTTCTCACCATGAACGTCCGTTTCACTCGTTGGCCAGAGGTTGTCGCCATTCCAAACATCCGAGCATACAACGTTACTCAAGCTTTTATCTCAGGTTGGGTTGTTCGTTTTAGTGTCTCTTCCACAATCATGACCCACCGTGGTAGTCAATTTGAGTGCCACCTATGGGATTTACTCATGATAATTATTGATTCCTTTCGCATTCCTACCACAAGCTACCACGCCCAAAACAACTCGGCCATCAAACGTTTGCATCGGACGTTTAAAGCAAGCTTACACTCCACCGATCCAAAAATAACTTGGGTGAACAAGCTACCTTTGACTCATTTGGGCATTCGTTCGTCCTTAAAAGATGATTTGACATGCTTTGCAGCGAAATTAGTTTACAGTACCCAACTCCGTCTATCTGGTCAATTCTCTTCTTCTACTGACCGAACTCTACCTTCCTATCTCATTCCTGCTTCATACGTACCCAATTTGGTACGCGTGATGGCCAAATTTAGGCCTACTGCCCCAAAAGTGCCTGCTCCCTAGAAACCTTTTCTGCCAAAAGAGATGTCAACCTATTCCCACGTCTTTGTCATTCGTGATTTAACTCGCAACTCCTTGCAACTCTTTATGATGGACCCTTTCTCGTCATCTCTAGGGAGCCGAAATTCTTTATCCTACAGTTTGCCACCAAGCAAGATACTGTTACTCTAGATCACTTGAAAACCACCTTGATTGATGTTATTCACTCTGAACAGTCATCGTTTCCAATTATCTTCCAAAATGGCTTAGTGATTCCCCTAACTCGCCATCATTGAACTTTACCCACAGTCACCTCTATCCCGCCCATATCTCCTTCTCGATTGCTGCCCCCTCCTTTTTTGTCACAGGAAACGTTGTCAGCAGAGCTGCAAAGATAGGGATCCATCCTCCACCTATGGTCACCCTGCAAGCAGCAGGCCAGACTCAAAACGTCCTAAGATCACCGGACGCCAGCTCACTGAGAACTACCAAGCGAATTACCATCGATCATTCCACCTTTGCTTGTGACAATGCCTCGCCCGCATTTGGTGGCATATCCTCTAATCATAGCCAGCCCAGCGGCGTCTTAACACGGTCTTGTCGCGTTGTAAGGAGATCTCAAAAATATCGAAATTAACCTTTCTTTGTAACCAGAAGGGTAACTCTCTTAGAGGGGTGAGTATTGTAGCAACCAACTTCCTTGCTAGCTCCTACAAAAGTATAACTCCCCGTCTGAGAGATTACTCATCTCGTTTGCATTTAATTATATTCATGTACGACAATTCCAATCATATATAACTCGTACGAATTTCAACAAAATTCACCATATGTATCGCCCGATAATAATTATCCTATACGTTGTACGATATATATTTCAACCATTCCAAATCCCTGTCTGACTTATTTTAAACCGACCAATCAGCATCAATCTACCTCACCACAATGTTCTCGTTATCGTCATACAAAGGTCAGTAAATTAACGTTACCATTATTAAACTCAATTGAATATCTTAACTATTCAAAATGTAATTCCCTCTTTTCCATTCCCTCTTGAGATTATAATTCAAGTAATTATTCTGTGTTGCAAACTATTCCCAAGTCCATCCATACATTAAATATATCATATATCCTGTAAATTATATCGACCAAATCTTATAATAAAGATATTCAATATATCATTCCATAATTTCTAACTCAAATTTATATAAATATTTATTCGAATATATTATTAATCTAAACCTACCTTTATATCCGAACAAATTCATTATTCTCCTTCTGTGTATTTCCCATTTTCTCCTTGCTCTTTGTTTGACTTCTATATCTTTCTCGTTAATTTATAAATAAATATAGAAATATACCACTCTTTGTTTCCCCTGGAGGAAATCCATGGCTAATGAGGAATTCCTGTTTTATATATTTGGATAGAATTGGAGCATTTCCTTGTACTGATCAACTTCTGCGTATCCACCTTCTTTAAAAATTTCTTTCGATTTTCATCATATTTTAAATACAATAGTTCTTTTGGGTATGTGACTTCAATATTACTCATCTATGTGAGTGATGTATTAATATCATTACTATATATATCCGAGTCTCCTTCTATGAGCTCACTTTGATTGATAACAATCCAGGAAACTAATGTAACTCCTTTTGCACGTTTCTTTTGGATAAATTGAGTTTGTCAATGAATATGCTGAATACCTTTTTACACTCAATTTGTGTCATAATCTTTCCTTGAAGATGCAAGTTAACATCATTTAACTTTGCGAATATGTCAGCTAAGTAAACGACATGATTCTTTACCTCTCCTACTGAATGGCCCTAACTAAATTCTTATTTACATTTCAAAAACTGCACCACACTTGCATAACTCTATACAACCGAACTGTTAGAACGCAATAGTAATTAAAATGATCTTCATTAGAATCATGATATAATTGCCTAAACAAATCGATCATTTTTAGCATTATCTTTAATCTTGTTAATTACATTGACAGTAATATTGATTGAGTGCAGACTTGGGTTCAAATATTTCTTCACAACACGTCGTTTATGGATTAGGCAATGAATACACCAAACGTTAGGGGTCCAATCATACATAGATAGAGCCATCTGTCGCGAATGTAATAATATTTGTCATTGTGTTGTTATGCTTTTCGAAGTATAATTTTATCGTTTCCAAAATTTAGGATCCTTTTTTATCTGTAATAAGCTTATCAACAAAGAGCATCTTTTCTTAAAGTATACTGTTATCATCAAAATAGCGGACTTATGCCAGGAGCAATGCATCATTATTAGTAATTATACTTTAAACTCTTTGCCACAAATATTATCTTGCTTGAAGTGTAGATAAAAGTTGATTTTAAATATCACGCCTTTTCATCAATCCGTTAAATTACTGTTTTATTACTTTGATAATCTTTCCAGGACATTTTTTTGGTAATAATACACTATTGTGGAGCTCTTCTCTTGAAAGCTTGGTATTAATAAATTTTTAGCAATATTGTGCGCATTGCTACTTATAGTAGCAATAAGTTATGAAACTTGGTAACTAGCAATGAGCTAATCTTTGTACTTGTCAGTGGACTTTTGAATTATATAAGTTATCGTTTTACTTTTTTTAAATTGTTCACAAATATCTTGAAAGAATTTATAGGTTTCTTTCATGTCTGGATGTTTTATCCCACCATTCAAAATGGCTTCATCGCTTCATTTCAAACGCATTTGTAGCAAAACAAACACATTTTCATTAAATTATAGACAAGCGATTCAATAAAACCATATGCCAAGTTTTTTGTTAATACAAACTGCAATATTTTTTATTTGCCCCATACTTTGAATATAAAGGTTTTAACTTTTCACAAAATAAAGAAAGCTAAGTAAACAAACAGCACTTTTTAAATGAGACGAAAGAGTAACTGAAATTGAACGTGATTTAACGATAGCTAAATATAAGCAATGAGATAAGAATTGCCAAAGGTCAAAACAATATAAAATTACCACTCATGGAAGCAAAGGAATCTAATTTTCGCTGTTCGTGCGCTATGAAGAATTAAATATAGCTATGATTAATTGGTTGGTAGCTTGGGAGCGATGTTGCATTGGGTGTCAAAAATACTGACCGCTCACAGAATTATACAAATCGCCTAGAGGTGGGCGCTACCGTCTGTGTTGGTAAACCCTGGTATAAAGCATACCCAAAACATTAATTATTCTTCAATTTTACTCAAACACGCATCAATGGTGGATCATGGTCTAAATTTGAAGTTGTGCTTTCCTAAATCATCCAAATATACGAAAGGTCATATGTGGCAGGTAAAGAAAGAAAGTGATAAACAGTGCATAAAGGTATCAAAGAAAGTCAAGTGACTTATTCAACCATAGCCTCTCAATTTGCGTTTAGTTCAATTCACATTAATAGATTTTCCAAACTTCCCTACCGTATGCCTTCTTTAGTTTTCCGTTATATCTTTGCTTAATATATGTAATTGTGTCGTATCTAAAGATAAATACTTTAAAGAAACATCTCGCGATCGAAATAAGATTATGAGGAAATGAATTCACTTGTTTAGAAATAAAATTAACAGTGGACTAAATTCGAGTTTTAAAATCATGATTGCTTAAAACAAATTTCGAAAAAAATCATTTTTAATTTAGGTCATCAACAGTGCAAGCAGCTAAATATCAGAGGTGCTTTTTGCACAATTTAAAAAATATTTTACGTATTTATTTTGCTCGTCTATAAAACTAATTTTTCCAAATACCATCCCAGAACAGGGTTTTATTAGCAATTGCATTTGCCAGATTAAGGACCGTTTAAATTGTAATTAAAAATGGGTAAATGATAAATAAAAGGGTAATTAAGAGACGATATAGTTATTTGTTTTCTCTGTATTTTACTTAACAAAGAAAGTAGGTCTTTACATGTAAGGTCGGTTAATATTAAAAAATATTAGAAGAGAAGATAGAAAGGGCGAGCAACCTGAAGGCAGTTATTAAGAACAGAGTATAAAAAGATAAAACTAAGGATAATTGGTCGGAACATCTTACTGGAATCTGAGAGACAGGGCTACAGACCTACCAGGAAAATATTTACTTTTCTTAAAAGCCACTTCTCTCTAGGTATGAATAAAATTACCTTATCTACCTATATTTCCATTACTTATGTGAGTTTGGAATTTTTTCTAATGTCGTCTCTCGCATATTCGTAGTTCTGTGTTTGTTTCTTATCTCAGATGAAGAATTGAAGTTTCAAGAGATCCTAAGGTCGAAAGAACATATTTTATGACGTCAAGAGAATTACCAAACAACATATTTAGGAGTAGACTAAAAATAAAAATCACCTGGAGCTGTTCTTGAAAACAAAATTATAAGCGTATTGTTGCTATACCTAGCGGATGGTCAATATCAAGGGTGCTTCTAAATATTTGTACCATTATAGATTTAAATATTCCCGAAAATACATAGTCTAGGAAAATTATACTAAAAAACTTTATGATGAGCAATGGCAATCTTTTTGTTAAAATATGAAGAAAATGTTCAAAGGTCTTTGGTTCCATGAACGATCCTACAGTATCGACTCGTCAGGTACCGCAGCTGCTTCCAAATACGCTCTAGTAAGTCATTGGTCCTACTTTCCCATGCTGGTGTTTCTGCTTGAGTTTCTTCTTAGTTTTCAGAAAGAGGGGGATTAAGGAAAGACTAGACATTTCACATAACCTTAAAGACAAAATATCGCAGGGTGTCAGATCAGGTTTGCCTCTATGGCGAAATTTCATAAAGTATCAGATTAGGTGAACGCATAAAACATTTCCTTAGCACATTATCTTCATCAAGATTACGCTCAGTCTATCTCGCTGGCAGATTATTATAGAAATAAACCAGTGAATTAAGCTTCTAGTTAGATAGAACCCTGTCCTGTTGGAAAATAAAACTTTCATATTCATTTATAATGAGCTTATGCATTAGCCATTTTTAAAGATTTTAAAGATATACATCACATCTCACATTTTCCTCAAAGAAAAACGGGTCTTACAGACGATTTTTGTGACGGCGCAGAATACATTTGATTTTGATGCGTCCCTTTGGTGCTTACCTGTGTCATAGGGATTTTCTTCGCACCAAATAAGAATATTATACTTGTTGACTCTACCATTCGTAGAAAATGTGGCATCATCACTGAAAACAAAACGTTCCTTTAACTCATTTCATTCAAGTTTCTCTTGCATATCAACCACGAATTGTTTGTGCTTTCGGGTTTCATCTGCCTTTAAGGCTTGAACGAGCTCCAACTTGTTGGAAATAATTCGCAGTTTCCTCAAGAAACGCCAATCTGCCGTTGGAGGAAACTAGCTTTGCAGCCTTGCTCTTCTTATCGACCTCTTATGGCTTCGCATGAATTTTTCGCAAACTCGCTTTACTATCTATTACGATGCTAGTGATCGTCCAAATCCTTTTGCTCTCTACAGACAGCATTCCTCTTTGAAATTTTCGTGCCAGGCGCAAATATGCATTGCTGTTAGTGTTTTTTAGATAAGACTGAGTAACAAATTTTCAAAATTTTTTGTTTCTTTTATCATTGTGAGTGTTTTTAATACTAAATTTACGTGCATTCCAAATATGTCCTTACATTTGCTCTACCATCGACCGTTTGGAAGATATAACAAATCATGCTAATATAAAGAAATGTATGGGTTACGGGTAAAGCACACTTACATTTTTCACTTATTTATTTATTTTATTTTTCAGGTTTATATGATGAATATTGAACCTCTTGATTATGGTTACATAGGGATGCATAAATTCACAATATTCGTTCTGTTTTCTGTGTGGTGTCTATGTTGGATCTAAGTGGGTATAACATAAAATTGAATAGGTGAAAAGTACTGGACTGTGCCTTGGAATGAGTATCGGTGACCAAAAAAACCATGGGGCCCCTCATTTGATATGTGGAAGTTGTCGATCAAATTTCGATGCATGGATCAGAGGTGCAAGAAAGGCAATGCCATTTGCTGTGCCGAGAGTTAGGCGAGAGCCAAAAAAATCTTACGATGATTGCTATTTTTGCATGATTGACATATCAAAGTACAGAAATGTTAAGGAGAGAAAATCCATTCTATATCCAAGCATTTCATCCTCTATTGCACCAGTGGCACATGATGATGCCTCATTTGGTTACAGGGTGCAAGAAAATGTAAGTAAATCCTATCAAATTGTAACCTATATTCTTTGTAACGGAATCAATACTAAAATATTCAAAACATCTAGATAAGGTTTCACATAATGTGATGATTTGCCATACTGGTGGCGTGCTGATGGGATTCAGTACCTCGTCTGATCCCAGCTTAGCCTATTCTTTTTCCTTCAGATACTTGTGTTTCCCCCCTGTTTCCATGTTTTTCATACAACCTCTCCCACAACTTTCTCTGGTCAGCCTCTAATTTCACAGGGTAGATGCTGACCTTCTTCTCAGCCAACTATCTCAGATCGGGGCTGATGGGGGAGGGAAAAATGTTTCCTTACCCCTGAGCTCCAGTTTGGGATGGTGGGTTTTTAACAGCCTGCTTCATCCCCACCCATACCTTCCTCAAATCCCCTTTTATTCTCACTTCCCAATCTAACTTGGTTTTTATGCCGTGTCCAAGGTGAAGCCGCCATGCCGATGGACTGCCAGACCACCAGGTGAGAGGGGTGGTTGTGAATGCCGGTGCCTGGCTCTACTAGGCCTGTACGCACCCCTTGCAAGTAGGGCTACTGCAAGAGGTGATAAGCGATTGCTTCCCGTGGAAAAAATAGGGTCACCATGCCCATAAATGAAAACCTGAGAAAACAAAATCTCTCCCCTTTTCCCCTTGTTCATTGACGGAGCCGCTCTCGGGCAGCGCCACAGAAAAAATGGAGGTTCGCCCCCCTGTACTTACACAGGGTACCCTCCAAATTTCAATAACCGGAGAGGAGGCTTACTCGTGGTGTAGGGAATTCCCCCTCACCCAATATCTGGAGGTGATTTCGGGCACCTCCCTCTTTCCAGCGGAAGTCCCCCCTTTTCTTTCCAAGGGGACTGACAAGAAAGCCAGCAGGCAGCCCATAGCCGACCACTCCCCCTTGAAGCGGCAAGGTAGGGCAAACCTCCTTAGGGGGAGAGGAAAGCTAGGCCCCTTCGGTCGCTTCCGTCAAAAGACCTGCTGGCAAGAATACTGAACCATGCCGGGTTCAAGGCCTGTGCCTCCCCAGACATGACTAATGACGCTGCGTACGGGACCTGCGATGTCCTGGGGGGTAGGTATGGCGAACTGAAGGCCCTCCTTAAGATAGACATGGTCCTTGAGGCAACCCAGCCTCTCTTTTTGGCTTTAATTTTGTAAACTTCCCTCTGCTACTGGTCCTTTCTCCTAGTTAATTTTAACACGGACGTAAACTATGATACTTCCTCGATAATATTTTTTAAATAGGAGTCAGAGTATGGCATAGATAGATAAGGAAAACTCTAGGATGAAAGAAGTGCAAGTGGTCAATTTAGAAACGATATTGAGTGTGAAATGTGCGAAAAGGGGGAATTGAATAAGAGTTATATACGCTATAGGGAAAGCAGATCAGAATAAGACTTCAGGGAAAGTGGTATAGGCATTTAGAAGGGATGGATGAGAAAGACGTAAGAAAGAGAGTGAGTGCCATGTATTGTGAAGTGTCCGAAGATGCCTTGCTTATGTGAATGAGTATGGTAAAAATGAAAATGAGGGAGAGAGAAACGAATGATTTTGTTTATGAAAGGTGGGCATCGAAAGGGTTTTATGAGAATGATTATTTAGAGCCTTCTGCCCTAAGATGAAAATTAACTGGAAGAGCTGCGATAGCACATAGCTTCCAAATACAATTAAGGTCCAAATTCGTCAAATTAATAGTTCATAAATTTGATGTGCACCATCTCTACTTTGTGAGAAAATGGTTTATGGTGAGGTTGAGTGAAAATAATCCGGTTGCTTTGGATATTTTTTTTCAAAATCAATGATTCTTCGTCATTTCCATGTTATTCTTAAAGTCATGATAATTTTTATTTGATGATTTCTTTTATACATAAGATTTTATGTAATTCTGATCACTTTATAGCTCACACTGTTATTCTTTCTCATTATTTCTTACTGTCAATAATATGGCCCGCCCTTTGTTTGTTGTCTCTTTTCCTTTCCACCATTTACGTCATGTTACGTGCAAAAGGGAGTAAATGGAAATTCGAGAAGCGTCTGCTAAGTAAAAGTGAGGCGTATTTTCATAATGTTTCACTCGTTCCACAGTTGCAACTTTCAGCGTAAGTTTGAACCCCGGACTTTCATCAACTCATTAAATCCAGTTATAAGGCGATTATCTGGCCATCTAATAAGAGGTAAATCCTGCCAAATGCAAGTAAATTACTCCATGAATTTCTAGTTACGTTAATCATTGCAAGTTGAAAAGGTTTTATTCAGTTTTCACCCTCTCGTACGGGGTTGAATTGTAATGAAGGAAAGGTAAATGGAAAAGCGATAAAGTAAGGCCAATTTCTCTAATTATAGGGAAGTACGAGTTGACTCTAAAAGACTATCTACTATCACGAGTCTGGATAACAGTTAGAGATAGACTGAATAAGGATGTTGATGTAGGGGAGATCATTATCTAACCACTCTTACCTCAGAGATGTGCTATTCGGCTATTTGGCCAAATTGAATGAATGCTATCCATGACGTCCAATCATTGTTCTAGGCACTTCCATAGATTTTCTATAGGTGTTCTGATCTGGTACTTTTTGCGTGCCAATCCAGATGTTCAATTGTTCATCAAGCCTGGCATTCAGAGTTTTAGCCAATAGAATGCGTGAGTTTTAACTGCAGGAGGACAGGAATTGGAATGTTACTACATCACGGGATTTTAACGTGTCTTCATAAAGCCATTAATGATCGTAAGAAAGTTACAACCATCTCTTTGAAATTGTGGCCACTTTTGTGCAGACTAACAATGGTTAAACGCTTTTATTGAGAAAGAACTATTTCTGTAATTGAAGAAGATTCAAACATTTCCTTTTCCTAATAAATATTTAAAATATATTATATTTACGAACTATCATTTAATTAAGCCATGATTGTCATTACGAGTATGTTACCCTTTTAATCGAATAGCAATGCTCCATTGACTGAAAGTCGCTTCCTACATTAATAGGAACAGAGAATTATTTTTATTATCTTTGAAATGATAACTTTCTTTTTAATAAAGCTACAATAATTTGAAATATTATAATAATAATTTCTACCACGTAAATATTGAAAACGATTGAAAAGATAAGTATATATTTGTCTTAAAACTTTTGCCCATTATAGTATATTGAAGCATACTGTACCAAATTGTTTTTCCACTCAACCAAAGAACCCATTTTTTGATAACTAAAACACTCCCAGTACAACAGAGACCACACGTCGTCTTCCTTGAGGGCCTCATGCGATCTACGATCAAATGACGCCAAGAATCATTCACATTTAGTGGTAATCGTTATTCACCTTACCAGCAAAAACATTTTAAGTCATCTCCTTCCCCATTGTAGCCAGGTAGCTTTGTGGGCAAAAATGAGTGAAGGCTTTTTACATGCCACTCTGATCCATATGTTAATACTATGGAGTTCCTTGTGAAGTATTCTTTCATTAATGGGTGCTGAAGTACCGTGCTTGACATCATTCAGCCATTCCTCCCTTGAAGCTAAGCAATTTTTAGGTACAAGCAATAAAATACTTAGGCCGGCCCAGTTCATCAGTATCATTAGTAGCCAACAATTCTAGCAGTAAAATTATAATGACTAGGTGTTTTTCAGTGTAGCTAGACCGTACGAATAAAGTCCCTTACAAATCATGCTATGTAGAACGTCCTTTCAGAAAGGTTGTATCGATTTCAAAGGTTAATAGAAAACAAACAGATGAAGATACAAGAAAAACCTTTTTATTTTTATAAATTAGATTAAATGCCATATATTTGGTGTTTCAGTCAGCAACCCACTATGGCTTGGAGGGGAGAGTATTCTGTATTTGTTGTTGAAGATTTGTTAAGAACGGTGAAAACGTCGTAACAAGACAACGTTCCTTCCCAAGACACTTTGCGCTTCGTCATAATAATATTTATCTAAAGTTGGAAAACCACTGACAAATTGATTTTCCATCCGTTAGGGATCGTAACGACAAAGTTTAAAGCTCTTTTGGAAGGAATGTTGCGTCGTTACGACGGAATACAAACACTCTCTTTGCCCCTTCAATAAGGTATGTTTTGCTTCTCATTGGTCACATAGCCTACGATACAAGCACAACACTCTACCACCTTTAAGAAATCTATAAATCTCTCTATACATCTTTAAAGTAATAACAGCCTGATTCTTGAAGTTTATTGCTACCTACAGGGCCCTGTAGTTAGCACGCAATGGGGACTAAATTTTATCCAGTGAGCTTATTACAAATGCATTTAAGGGTTTAAACTTAAGAGTTCCACATTTACAAAGAAATATTTAAGTATAATTGTGGCCATTAAACCTTTCAATTACATGCAGGATACAGTTAATTCTGAATACACACCGATTATCACGCCACTCTTGAAATGTTTTGCTGTCATATGCTGAAGTTCCTATCAAAAAGCTCATGCACTCAAATTTATCAGTCAATCTGTTTACCAAAAATATCCGACACTTTTCGCGGATCACAGAATTTGAGGGATGCGCTCTTGGGATCGCCAGAGGCGAATAGTAGCTTCCATCCTATGAGTATCAATCTTTCTCTATAGAAAGCAATCATTTGACAATATCCGTTAATCCTATCTGTCCATTCTTTTCGATTCCCCTATACATGCAAGAGATATAAAGACCTCCTTAGGATCATTTGTAGATTCAATAAATGGATTGAAGTTTTTTCTTAGGGAAATGAAATCAGTATCGATGGTTTGTAGTGCCCCATTGCAAGGTGGATTAGGATCAATGAAGAAGTTCGCATATGATTGTCACGTGAGTCTTATGAAGTTTTGAAATGGGTTCGCACATAGTTATGTAACTACAAATAATTTACTGAATTTGTATAACATTTGATCATGGAACCCGATAAATAATATATGCAAATAATGTACATATTTTTGTAAGTGCTTTCTAGGCAAAAATAAATTCGAGACGTTTTCACGCGGTCACACGTGTACGTGACCAAAATCCGCTTCTCACACTATTTTGGCTCACCCTTCAGGCCGTGCCCCAAAATTCTGGGAGAGGTCGAAACAGCTCTGCAAATATATTTATCAAACGCACCAAGCTGAGAAACAGGGAAGACGCTGGGCCTTTGTTTATTTTTACAGAGCCAGGAAACACGAAATCTTAGTTTCCAAAATTATCTGTCTCCAAGATAAAGTTAACTAGCAGAACACCTGAATTAAAACTACCTGCTGATTTTCACTCTATCCCCATGTACCCACAAATAAAATTTCTATTCATGTATGCTCCTGCCAAACCACATATTTAGCCTGCAGTGTTTACGCCTACAATTTTTGACAGGTTAAATAACATTAAAAGTAGCCCCCTAGATCATTAAGCAGTTCCGTCATCAGTAACAAGGCCAAGAGTAGACCCCGACATTAGTAGGCCAGCCTCAAATACCTAACATTACACTATACGAATTCATTGCGCCCAGGCCTAGAGATTCTCAGTCCAATAAAGAATCCTAGACCCCTCCTTCCGGGATTTCCTTCTCCTAAGGGGTAATCAACCGGTCCTCTTCTCTAGCCTACAACACCAACGTCAAATGAGAGGATAATCATCCCCAAATGAAGTTAGGCTAAGTTTAGCGCTTAGTAACCAATTACCCCAAAACGCTCTAAATTCCAGCGAAGAAACTCTTACCCCATAACTGGGCCTTCAATCAACTATAAGTGGTAAACCATACAGCCATAACTGGTAGCTCCGTATACCCACAATTCAGAATGTTTTTTTCATGCTTCTGCGTCCCGATTCGAGGTGATTTCACGCATAAGTTCTGATACACTACATTTTCACTCTGGATAATTAAGTTAGACATCGCAGATGACAGAAAGTATTCCTCTCCAAAAAAGGGCTATGAGCCTGATGTATTTCTTTCTAGCACAAGGCAGTCAATCTTAGCGGCTACTAAAACCTACCTGGCATCCTTCGGTTACGCGTAACCCCTAAAAGTTATTACTAAGTGTGAATCTTCTATATTAGTATCACCAAAGTGACGATGACGTAATATCTCCCATTAAATGAGATGCTTTTTTCCTCTCACTAGATTATTTTCAAAATCTAGTCACTATCTCTTAGAAATAGATTTGGGTACATGGTGCCCCCTTGACATTAATTTTTATTTAAATTATTATTACTAACAGATACAGCCAAAAGGACGAAGTTGCATAAGCATATATGTAAAAAGGTATGGCAATGTACATATGCTTCGGTATTCAACACTTCGTGTAATGTTCAAAGAGCTGAGGCGGTGGTGGCTAATGTAAAAGTTTCTAAATAGGCTACGAATGCCATGTAACGAGGTATGTCATATTCAATAGAATTTTGATATAATAAATGATATGGATTAAAATATTCATGGGTACTCGGTAATGTCTAAACCTCGACTGGTCCTGGATTTTATTAGGTTGATAATAATCCCATCCTCACACTACGTCGTGCTTATTTACTAACTTGTTTAGATCTGAATAACCGATCCTTTCTCTTATTGTTAGATTCCGTCTCATTTTCGTAACCTCACTAATTTCGCTATTTGGTACCATTGGCTCTTTGATAATGCTAAAGTTTAATGGATAAAAGTTTTAGTTCATATTTAGCAGGATATTAATCATAATTCTGTCACTTGTTTTAGTCAGTGTGTTCTTATAGGCTTGATTTTGGTCTTTTCTCTAGCTCTAGATTAATGTGGCGCCAATTTTTTTCACGTACCCTATAACCTCCAGGTCTTTTCTTTTATATATTAATCTAGGAAAATTTAGCATTCTTACATAAAATGCTTTACTAAAAAAAGCATAAATTTACTTTTATATAACTTTTGTTTGTTATTCTATACCGCTAAGATTACATTGTTAGAATTAGTTACTAGGAACCACAGAGTTCTCTTAATTTAGCTTCATCAATCCGGACCTCCGTTAAGTTTTGGTCAAATTCCTGGATCAAAATATTTGTTGGCATCTGTGCATTTTTACTTATAAAATTACAAAGATTATTTTCATTT
Source organism: Ceratothoa steindachneri (assembly GCA_963969495.1). Classification (NCBI taxonomy): domain Eukaryota; kingdom Metazoa; phylum Arthropoda; class Malacostraca; order Isopoda; family Cymothoidae; genus Ceratothoa; species Ceratothoa steindachneri. Next base: position 140,283,574 of record OZ018328.1, on the reverse strand, counting down.
CAAGAATTTCATTCTTTGTGGTACGTTTACCAGCTATATTTGCCCATATTTTCCAAGTATTTTTCTATTCAAAAAAATTGGTTCAGACAAAATGTTTAAGTGATATATTGGAACGATCTGTGTGACTGGAAGAATCTGATAATTTTTATACGGAAAGTATCACGTTATGGCCATATTCACTCCAAGCCCATAATATGAAAACAGGTAATTGTTTAAACACTATTCATTATCTAGATTTACAGAGGAAAATAACAATTTTCTATAGATGAAGACAAAAAAAATTGATATTTTTTGCGCGATTAATCTTACTGATATATATTTAATATTATATAAGAGATAATCTTATAGTAGCCAAAGTTTAAGCATAGAGAAAAGTTTCGGAAGATGTAGTGCAGTTTTCCTACAGCACTCTAGGCTAATTAATTATTTCTTAATGTGATTTCCTTTCCGCCTGCACTACATATTTTCGCTGGTGTGTTCCAACGAATTAGCTCGAAGGTAATTTAAAAGTACCCTACCTTTGCTTGATGTAAATTAATTTGCTTATAAGTTTGAATTAATCCGTATTATATCACAATCATATAGTGAAGAGTTCAATTCCAAATACCAATAGAAAAGTTACATTATAGAAATGTATATAAAATAGACTTATAGAAGCATACACAGAGGAACTTGAAACTGTTCTAACCTTCTCTCTCTATTAAAGATAAACATTAGAAAGTGGGGACCAAAAAGAGATCTTTCCTTCCACCTTGTCTAAGAAATATATTTTGAATGCCTTCAAAGACTCCATTGTGAGATTTATATTTCATTAGGCTCACACTGGCTATTATTGTTGGCTCGATCAAAAGTATGAATGTGGATATCTTTAATGAAAATGAGTTTGATTTTGATGTTAAAATATATGGAGGATTATATCAAGCTTTGAAGCAAGAAAAGTGAAAAATAGCACTGAAAATTTTTGTACCCAAATTTTTGGTTTACTTTTAAGAAAATAAAATTAAATTCATCTTTTTCTGAAAATAAGCCCTTTTGTCATTTAGACTATTTTAGTGCGGCAAAATATAGGTAATTTTTCCTTTAATTGCTTTTTATGTATTCTATTTCACAATACTAATTTAGTTATAATTTTGTTAAATTCACTTAATTCAACTATGGTTTAGATGCCAAATATTTTAGTTTTTTGCTTGAAGCAATTTTAACTCTCCCCAAAAATATTTTGCCGGAACTTATTTTAATGTAAGTATTAATTAGCTTGTTAATATTTTCACTGACTAGAATTATGCTCTTAGTTTATGATTTACTGGGAAACACGGATTTTATTGAATGATATCCGACACTTGATTGTAAGTAATTTTTGTGCGCTGAAAACACATTTAACCTCGGTTGGCTCTATCAGGTCCTGATTCATTTAAACAACCCATGTGGAATTTTCCAGTTTTTTAAAAGTTAGGAGTACAATTACATTATAACGATAGAAATGACTTAAAATATAACAAAACAAAGAAAGATGAAACTCTCACTCTGGTAAAAGTTTATTTTATTAGAATTTCTAGAGAAATTGATTGTTGATGGCAGGTGTCTTTTCAAGCACCAGCAATAATCACCAGCATGTGTCAATCCCAGTGTCCTTAATTACTTTCCTCCATAATTTTAATATCTGGGTGGAATCTCTCCGCTACTTCTTCACTTACAGTACCTAAGTTAATTGGAAATTGTTCATATTGCAACCTAGCTTTTTGTAGTCCCATAAAAGTTTTCTTACGACTTCTTCATAGTTACTTGTCCAATAATTTCCTAAATAGCTATTTCTTAAGTCCACGAATGAGAACCAGGCATTTATTTCGCGTTGATTCATGACATTAAGAAAACTGCTGTCATTAACTAATGTTCTTATTCGTGGACCGTTGAAAATTCCAGCTTTGATTTTTTCATAACTTAAAATTGGAAATTTTGAAATTATGTGTTGTTAACACTCGCCGTTTGTAGCTAAATCTTTTATATATTGATTTATTAGATTTAGCTCGATATGCAGAGGAGTTAATATGATTTTATCTCTGCTCATTAAAGGTGGATTAATTACATCTTTTTCTCCGACAGTAAGTGATGTTTGTGCTGGCCAGATTTGTTTGGAATAATGTTCTTCCTTAGCTCTGATGTCCCATAAGCAAAGAAAGCAGGGATATTTAGTACACCCTGCTGGTTGTCTTTGCAGAAAATTGACCATTTTTAAGACAAAACATATGATCCACTAGTGCTCCCTATATTTGATAAGTTTGAAAACAGTTTCCATATGCTCATACTTTTCTTTTAATGTTGTTGAGTGCCCAACTGGTATCAAGCTCTATAGATTGCCATTATGCAGCAACACACACTTAAGCCTTCTTTTGGAACTGTCTAAAAAAAGCCAATTACTGGCATTGTAAGACTAAACCTCCATCTACTTTAACAAACCTGGTATATCGCAGCAATATACTAAACTCTGCTTTGCCATAAAATATTAAAGAAGTACTTTTTCTTTGTTTCTGTAAAATAAAATGTATGTGTTTGAACTAAGCATGTTTTTCTATTTAAGTCTTAAAGCTAAAATTTCTACAGCCTTTTTTGGTAAATTAAGATCTCTTACAAGATCATTCAACTCGGCCAAGTTAAACCTTTGCTGATCACTTTCACTTATAACTACAAAGGGGGCGCCCCGTAAGGGGCGCGGCGATTTGCCATCCTGGCCGCCGTGCTGACGGGATCCAGCGCTCCGTCCGGCCCCAGCTTAGCCTCTCTTCCTTTCTTCAAAACACTTGTTTCCTCTCTTTTCACACAACCTCTCCCACAACTTTCTCTGGTCAGCCTCTAATTTCACAAGGTAGATGCTGACCTTCCTTTCAGCCAACCGTCCCGCATCGGGGCTGAGGAGGTGGGGGACAATGTTCCCTAAACCCCTGAGCTCCGGTCTGGGGTGGCTGTTTTTAACAACCTGCTTCATCCCAACCCATATCTTCCTCACATCCTTTTTCCTTTCCTCTTCACAATCTATATATTTTACGCCGTGTTCAAGGTGGAGCCGCCATGCCGATGGACTGCCAGGCCACCAGGTGGGATGGGTGGTCCCAAATGGCGGTGCCTGGCTCTGCCGGGCTTGTAACCACCTTTCGCAGTGCGGGCTACTGCGAGAGGTGTGCGCTATTGCATCCCCTGTTAAAAGAAGGGTGACCATGCCCAATGATGAAGACCAAAAAAAAAAAACTCAATCCCCAACTTTCCCTGAAACATCAATGGAGCCGCCCTCGGGCAGCTCCAGCAAAAAAAAAAAGGTCCCCCCCCTATGCTTGCACAGCGGACCCTCCATATTACTCTAACCGGAGAGGAGGCTTACTCCTCTCCTTCGCCTACAGGTGCAGGGGACTCCCCCTCACCCCCTTCTCTGGAGGTGCTTTCGGGCACCTCCCTTTTCCCAGGGGCAGTCCCCTCTTTTCTTTCCAAGGGGACTTCCAAGAAAGCCAGCAGGCAGCCCTTTGTCGACCGCCCCTCGTGCAAGCGGCTCGGTAGGGCAAACCCCCTTAGGGGGGAGACGGAAGCCAGGCCCCTACAGGCGCTTCCCTCAAAAGACCTGCTGGCAAGAATTTTAAACCTTGCCGGGGTCAAGGCCTGTGCCTCCCCACACAAGACTAGCGACACTGCCAAGGGGACCTGCGATGTCTTGGGAGGGGATGGCCAACTGGAGGCCCCTCCTGTGATAGACATGGTCCTTGAGGAGACCCAGCCTCAGACGGTAGGGCCTTCAATGGGGGGGAATTCGGGCTCGGCGCCAAGCACTAAACCCGAATCCGCCCCTATGCAAGGTCCTCCTCAAATGGCTGAGGGCTCCGAGGCAGTAAAAGGAGGGGAGGGATCTCCTCCGACAGGTGCCCCTACGACAACCAGGTCCTTCTCCATTTCGAAGAGAGACCTAGCTGAGGCCGGTCCATCAGGCCTGGGGGCTTCTGCCGGCGAAGGTGAGAAGCGGGTTCATTCCCCGCCCTCCTCTCCAAAAAAGAAAAAGACTAAAAAGACTCGGGGCTCCTCTCCATCCGCGGGGGCTGCGGGGACGGATGGGTCTGCTAACACTTTGGTAGGCGACCAAACCAAGATCGGCACATCCGGCCCCTCTACCCCTTCGTGTGCGGAGCCCCTTACCAAGACTAACACCAAGAGTGCACAGGGCGGAGCCTCGATGACATCGGAGCCCCTCATTCCTAGATTACCTGGCGTTTTCGAGCCCGCTGGCTTCAAACGCTTCCTCGTTATTCGCTCCACTGATGGCAGCATGTTGTCCAAGGGCAACATGATCCATCAGAGGAGAGGATTAGCTAGTGCAATTGGTAGAGAGCCGAAGGTGACCCGTTTCTCGGACGGAAGCCTTCTGGCGAATGCGGCGAATCCCGCCGAGGCGGCCAAGATAAGTGCTCTTCGGACACTTCGTGGCACCCCGGTGAGTGTGACGCCGCACTCTACCATGAACTTTGTGAAAGGAGTAGTTTATGCGAGGGAACTCGTTGACTACTCCATTGAGGACATCACCCTAGAGCTGGCCGACCATGGGGCGGTCAAGGTCAAACGTGTGATGAGAAAACAGGGAGGGGCTTCGTGACCCACCCCTACACTCTTCGTCACGTTCGACTGTGACAAGCTCCCAGAGTCGGTGCGTGCTGGTTGGTACCGCTACCGCGTGAAGACATTCGTTCCACTGCCGTGGCGGTGCTATTACTGTCACCGCTTCGGGCATACGAATCGCTCATGTAGACGTGCAAAGTCGGGGTCACCCGAAGTCTGTGTAAATTGCTCCAAGGTCGCACACGATAAGCCCAAATTGTGTGTGGCCAAGTGTGTGCAGCGGAGAACCGCACCCTGCTTCTTCGAAGCAATGTGGTGCATATCTCCTGGAGAAAGAAATCCTGGCCGTTCAGGCCCAGGATAGACTCTCATTCCGCGAGGCTAAGGACTTGGTCCTGGTGCGCCCAGCTCTGCCTAGGACGTCATATGCCTCAGTAGTTCGAAAGGCACCCTCTGCTCCTGGCCCATCCAGGCCAACGAGCACGGTTGTTTCCGCGCCCATTCGGAGCCCTTCTGTGGGCTCTACCCGCCCCGGGCGCTCCCCTGGTAAAGCTGGCGGCAAAAAGGGTTCATACCCAGCCCCGGCTAAAACCAGGGCTCCCCCCTCTTCCCCCAGCGTAACCGTTCCCAGCAAGGCGAAACGGCCACGCGCCTCAACCGAGTCGTTAGACTCACAGGAAGCAACATCCCTGAAGATGGTCGCTAGGCCATCTTCTACTCTACTACGACCGGTTTCCGCCCAATCTCTCTAACTTCTTGCGTGTGCAAGTTGATGGAGAAATTGGTAAATGTTAGATTAGCCTATTTCCTGGACAGCGGAGGCCATCTGTCTTCTGCACAGTGCGGCTTCCGTAAGTTCCACTCCACGTCGGATGGTCTGCTCCGACTGGAAAATGCCGTCTGCGATGCTTTCCCCCCTAGACAGCACTACGCCACGGTGTTTTTTAATCTGGAGAAGGCCTATGATACCGCATGGCCATACGGTATCATGGAGACTCTCCACACGATGGGGGCGAGGGGACGCCTCCCAATGTTTATATCCAAATTTTTGCGAGATCGTCGATGCCGCGTACGGGTGGGGGGAGCCCTCTCCGGCCCAAAGGAGCAGGAAGAGTGTGTCCCGCAGGGAAGTGTCCTCAGTGTCACACTCTTTGCCCTGAGCATCAACGGCATCACCTCGGTGCTGCCGTAAGATGTTATCGCTACGCTCAACGTGGACGACCTTTCGATCTCTTTTGGCGCGGCCAAGATGCCAACTCTAGAGCGTCGACTCCAACAGGCATTGAACCGCGTCTGTCGCTATGCCGAAGCGCACAGGTTTCGGTTTTCTTTGGCCAAGACTAAGGTGGTGCACTTCTGCCGCCATCCACGGCTTCACCCCGACCCAGATTTGTTTCTTAATGGGGTGCGCCTGGATGTGGTTGAGTCGCACCGTTTCCTTGGTCTTGTATTCGACCAACACCTCACCTGGGAGGCTCATATTCGCAGCCTTATGGTCTCTTGTACCCGCGCCATGGACATTCTCCGTTCCGTGACGTTCAGCGCTTGTGGCGCTGATAGGGCTGCTGCCTTGCTTTTTTATCGATCCTTTGTTCGTTCGAAGCTCGACTACGGATGCGAGTTTTATGCATCCGCAGCCGAGCGTTTATTGCGGAAGGTGGATTCTATCCACCACACCGGCCTTCGCCTTGCGAGCGGTGCCTTCCGCACTTTTCCCATTGAGAGCCTGTTGGTCGATGCTGGGGAGATGCCACTCGCTCTGCGACGCGTGCAGTGTATCACTCGACTGTACGCGCGAGCCCGGTGCCTCCCTCAGTCGCCAACAGCTCTCACTGCATCCGCAGCTGATCTCGATGGTGCCTATGCCGTCGAGAGACGCCAGTAATACCCTAAGCCTTTTGGGTTTAGGGCCAGGAAACTCCTTCGAGAGGTAGATATTGCTCTCGGGCCGCTGGCGCCCCTGGTTTTGCCCAGGACGCCACCTTGGACGGTACCACATTTGGCTATTTGTCGCCACGCCTCTGCTCCCAAAGCTTGTTTTGCGCCGGGAGTATTGCATTCGACCTTTTTGGAGCACACATCGTGTCACGCTGGTACCGTGCCAGTGTATACGGATGGCTCCAAGTCCCAAGAGGGGGTCGGCTTCTACGCCGTATCCCCTCTGTTTGAAGTCAGCGGGGCTCTACCAGGCGCTGCGTCTGTCTTCACGGCCGAGCTGGTGGCAATACACCACTCGGTACGGGAGATTACGCGACGTGCCCGGTTCGGAGACCGGATCGTGATCTATAGCGACTCACAAAGCGCCCTGAGTGCTTTCGGGGCATTGGAATCTCCGCATCCCCTTGTTCGCGATATCCGTGACGCCACGGTTTTGGCGAGCCGGGCAGATGTCGAGATTATCTTCTGCTGGGTTCCTGGACATGTAGGAATTGCGGGGAATGAGCGCCCTGATGAGGGCGCCAAAGAGTCCGCGAGGACTCTGCCACCGGACCAGCGTTTCGCTCTTCCTCACACCGACTACATGGCAGGAATACGGGCAGCTCTTTGGACTGCTTGACGGTCGAAGGGAACTTAAAGTTGCGTGCCATTGCGCCGCGACTGTTCCCATGGATCTATCCCCCAATGCCGCGCCGGCTTCAGGTTGCTTTCTGTCGTCTTCGAATCGGACACACTCGTGTGACGCATCGCTACTTGATGGAGCGCTCGCATGTGCCCTATTGCAACGACTGCGTCGTCCCCCAGACTGTTTGGCATATTCTTGTCGAATGTCCCAGTCTGGGTGATCTTCGCGCACGACACCTGTCTCGGTACCGGGATGGGCGGGGTCGCTACCGCCTGTCCCTTGTACTCGGGACGAGTGCGTGCACCATAAATGGTGGACTTATTGACTTTTTGGGGGAGGCCGGCCTTCTCTTCTTTATTTAAGGTTCCTTTTTTTTGTTATTGTTTTGTTTGTAGGTTGCACTCTCCTGCACCGGGGTGAGGAGGACCTCCCGCCGCTGCCGGAGATTGCTTCGATTGTTAAGTTTTTCCAATTTATATCATTGTTAAGTTTTCATATTTTTACATTAAAGTAGCCTAGTTCTAGGCTGTCGTGTTTTTCGGCGACTTATGCCCAAGTGGGTAGTTGCCAGATGGGCTCCATAAAATTAAAAAAAAATACACAGGGGGCGAATTAGGTGTCTGACTTCTCGGAGTGCATAATAATATTTTTAGAAATATCTTCAACTAATTCCTGAGATGGCAGACCCTTAAATTTTGGAATCGGAATTTCATTTAAATATAGCACAGGTCGTATTGCGGTGTCGAAATTTGGGTACTCGATTTAATATTTATTTTTCGTTTTGAAGCCCGAAGTCTTGACAAAGCAGAAGTAACAATCCGTCTCATGCTTAGTAGGTTCTCGCCACACCTGAATTGGAAAAAAATTGTAAAGAGTTAATAAAAGCAAATTTGCTAAAAAGTTGTGTATGTACCTAAGCTACAATTATACTTAGGTATTTAAAGTAGACAAATCACTAAGTTACGTAGTTTTTTAAAATCATAAACTTGCCATCGGAACTACAAAAGCTATTTTTGTCTCTGAACCCTTCGTCAAAGGTCGCAGTCTTTCCATGCATACAGTGCAGGCTTTAGGTGGAACCCATGATTTATATTGATCCCCCAGTTTTATGCCAAAATAAGCTAAGTAAGCTCTTTGTACGAAGTCCGTTATATTTCCTTGTTGATGTGGAGGTGTAAAATTTCCAAATATGGAGAAAAAATAATCAGGAGAGCTTTCTAGTGCTTGAGGACATATTACTTGATTGTTTTGTCAATTTTTAAAGGTATTTCAATTCCTTATTTTTTAAAATCTAAAATATAAAAACAAGAATTAGTTTAAATAGCTACTAATAGATAATTATAGTTATAATGTGCAACTGCGAAAAGACTTACCAAGTATTGAGAAAATATCTTTTTATGAATATGATCAAAGAGGAAGTGTGCTGTTAAAAATCAGGATCTAATAGTGCAAAATGGAATAAAAATTCGTGTTCGGCGCATTCAAATTACGTGAAATTAACTATAAAATCTAAGTCAATAAACAATAAGTTGAAATTGGTTCCACACTGTTATGAAAAGCTTCCTATTAATTCAGAAGTAGACACCTTAAACTTGTTTGTTAGTGTTCTTTAAAAACTATTTGATACGTTTTGGTTGTGACTTACTTTTTCTAATGATTTAGAATTATTCATCGGTTATTAGAACTTATCTTTCCTTATCAACTCTGTAACGATGTAATAATAACCAATAGCCAATGAATAACATTTGTTGCACACCTTCATATCTCCAACTTTCGGTCTCTTTAGATTATTTTCTGAGTTCTTACCTTCTCTTGGATTCTGTTTCTATTAGCTATTTTTCAAATAATTTTCTAACTTTAAATATAAATATGTAATAAACAGTTAACAATATATTATACAAAACATCTAAAACCGTAAATTATTTCAATTAAAAATAATTTCTAAATAAACCTCTAAATACCAATGTATATTATATATGTATAGAAAAAATAGCATATAACAAAATAAGAGATTAAATTTCCTTCTCTTTGCATGTCTTACTCGCTATAGATAGAGAAGAAATAGTTGCCTGTCTTTGAAGGTTGAAAATTCAGCCAGATGAATTCTAAAGTCACTTACTGCCAGTAATGTATTGCATTGACGGTGTAGCAATGGCTGGGACTTCGTGGCTGATGTATCTCCTCCCTAGATCGTTCCGAAGACGAAGGCGCCGTCAACGTATATCAAAGAACTAGCAAGCAGATGCCCAGCTTCGAGCACAATAGACTCGCCAGATGGGAGCAAAATCCGCCCCTGCATGTTTTGTTTCTTCCTCTCCCATTTTTACTGCCAGTTTTTCCTGACACTCCCCCACTTCCTCCACTTTAAAACGCCCGTCCATTCCCTCCCCCCACCATACCTTTCTCGACTCCCGGCTCCATCAACTAAGGCGGTGGTTGTAGAAAAATCCTCCCACTTCTCAGTGCTAAATACATCTGCATTAGTCAAGGCAGAGGCAACTTCTTCCTTATTGTGTGCCGCTCGAAAATTTGATAGCCCGGAAAATTATGTCAGTCTATTTTTTTCTGCTTTTGACGCATAAGCGGGCTTTTGTTTTTTCCCTCCCATCGGATGTTTTTTAACTTTGATTTATTCTAGAATCTTCTCTTCTACTGTTTGAGGCATCTGCAAAAAAGAAAGTAAAAGATAGAATAAAAGAAACTTCGTAGGGTATAAAGTGCTACGAATTTTTGGCATCTTGATTTTTATGCATAGAAAAAGTAACTTTTTTAAATTTTCCTCACCGGTGCACCTCTGAAAATAAAAGATTGAAACTAAATTAATCCATTTCACCGACCATTTTCGTGTTTCCTCCAGTATATTTGATCACTCTTGTAAATTTTGATTCCTAACAATAAATTGCTCCCAAATTGGCAAATTTACTTGGTAATTAATAGGATAGTCATTGAACATTGATTATTCAAATAAATCTAAAGTTATATAAACAGTGAAGGAATTTTGTTCACTTAGGAAATAATGATGCGGGAGGTTTTTCTCCCGAAGTTTTAAACATCAAAAATAGATAAAGGGAATTAGGTGGTAAAATTTTTATGAAAAAACATTAAAAGCATAGAAAATGAATGAGGGAAAGTGTATTTATTGTATGTATGTTCTCATATAGAGATACACATAAAACATAAGGTACCTACGAGCCTTAATCTTCATTGGGGGGAGCGTTAAATACAAGTAAAAGCATAGCTTGAAAAGAAACCTTAAAACAGGGGGCGACAAGTTACGGCCTGCGAGCCGGTTACAGCTAGTCAGCCAAAATTGCTCGGCCCGTTGTCCCCAAACGAATTATAGTATCTACCTGGCCCGTCGTATCTAAAAATAATAATCTAAATTTTAGATTTTTATTTGTAGACTTTTAAATTCTAAATATAACTTGTAGATTCTTACAATATTAAGAGGTATTCTCGATTATTCGAGAACAAGCAGTTATCAAGAATTACGCGATAGCATTCTGAAAAATTCTGGAATAGTTCTGCGCATGTATAAATTCCGCTGGGAGCCTTAAGATTAAGGTAGTCAATTTAAGAAAACATTGAAGATAGATGTGTCATGACATAACAAGTGAATTATTATATTCTACGAATCTACATAGTTATGTTTTGTGACTTAAACGAAGTTAAATATGTCTCAAACGTTATGTTAATAAACTATAAAATAATTTTTTATTGAAGGTAATAAATGGTTTTAAATGATTTATTGAAATAATCAAACGTATGCCTATTTCTTCAGTAGAAATACTTACCAAATAGTTTCCCATGTACTGTTTCAAAAGCCATTGAAAAATATAAATTTTTTACAGCTAACAATGTATGTATGCATTTTAATATTTGAATAACGTTTATTCCATAAAAACTAGGCAATTTTGTTCTGAAATATATTAATTTATTGGGATAGTAATAAAGAATGATTGCACATTAAATGGAGATCCCTACATAACCTGCCCATAACAAAAAAGTGAATCTATGATTTCTGCCGGAAATTTAGCATATAAATTAAGAAGGTGGTAATGACTGTTTTGCATAGTTTTGTGACATTAGAAATGACTGGCCTTTTTTCTTAGAAAACTCCCAAATGCGAAGTGGTGAGTTTTTCAAGACACAAGGTCAGAAAGTACTTTTTTATTCAACGCTTCGTTAATCCCAGCTGACCTATTTGCCATGGAAGTGTTGCCGTAAATAAGGAGTTCAATATCATGACGGGCTATGATTTTTTTTCTTTTTTCAAGGGGCTATCTGGCGACTGCCCACTTGGGCATAAGTCGCCGCAAACAAACAGCCCAGTTCTAGGCTACTTTAAAATAAAAATTTAACAAAAATAACAATAAAAAGGGATAACAATCAGAGAGCAAGCTCCGGCGTCGGTGAGAGGTCCCCCTCCCCCCGGCGTAGGCGCCTGCGACCTGAAAAAAATACAAACAAAAACAAAAAAAAACAACAATAAAAAAACAAAAAAACAAGTTAAATACAAGGAAGAAGGCCAGCCTCCCCCCAAAAGTCAACAAGTCCACAAGTCAATGTGCACGAATATGTCCCGAGTACAAGGGACAGGCGGTAGCGACCCAGATTATCCCGGTACCGGGACAGGTATCGTGCGCGAAGATCACCCAGACTGGGACATTCGACAAGAATGTGCCGAACAGTCTTAGGGACGACGCAGTCGTTGTAATAGGGCGCAGGCGATCGCTCCATCAATTTTTTTTTATTTTTTATGGAGCCCATCTGGCAACTACCCACTTGAGCATAAGTCGCCGAAAAACACGACAGCATAGAACTAGGCTACTTTAAAGTAAAAATATGAAAACTTAACAATGATATAAATTGGAAAACCCTAACAATCGAAGCAATCTCCGGCAGCGGGGGGAGGTCCACCTCACCCCGGTGCAGGAGAGTGCAACCTACAAACAAAACAATAACAAAAAAAGGAACCTTAAATAAATGGGAGAAGCCCGGCCTCCACCCAAAAGTCAACAAGTCCACAAGTCAATGTGCACGAATCTGTCCCGAGCACAAGGGACAGGCGGTAGCGACCCCGCCCATTCAGGTACTGGGACAGGTATCGTGCGCGAAGATCAACCAGACTAGGACATTCGACAAGATTGTGCCGAACAGTCTGGGGGACGACGCAGACGTTGCAATTGGGCGCAGGCGAGCGCGCCATCAAGTAGCGATGCGTCACACGAGTGTGTCCGATTCGAAGACGACAGAAAGCAACCTGAAGCCGGCGCGGCATTGGGGGATAGATCCATGGGAACAGTCGCGGCGCAATGGCACGCAACTTTAAGTTCCCATCGACCGTCTCTCATCTTCTTTGTCAAGCAGTCGGAAGAGCTGCCCGTATTCCTGCCATGTAGTCGGTGTGAGGAAGAGCGAAAGGCTGGTCCGGTCGCAGAGTCCTCGCGGACTCTTTGGCGCCCTCATCGGTGCGCTCATTCCCCGCAAACCCTGCATGTCCAGGAACCCAGCAGAAGATAATCTCGACATCTGCCCGGCTCGCCAAAACCGTGGCAACACGGATTTTGCGAACCAGGGGATGCAAAGATTCCAATGCCCCGAGAGCACTCAGGGCACTTTGTGAGTCGCTATAGATCACGATCCGGTCTCCGAACCAGGCACGTCGCGTAATCTCCCGTACCGAGTGGTGTATTGCCACCAGCCAAGCCGTGAAGACAGACGCAGCGCCTGGTAAAACCCCGCTGACTTCAAACAGAGGGGATACGGCGTGGAAACCGACCCCCTCTTGGGACTTGGAGCCATCCGTATACACTGGCACGGTACCAGCGTGACACGATGTGTGCTCCAAAAAGGTCGAACGCAATACTCCCGGCGCAGTATGTACAAGCTTTGGGAGCAGAGGCGTGGCGACAAATAGCCAAATGTAGAACCGTCCAGGGTGGCGTCCTGGGCAGAATCAGAAGCACCACCGGCCCGAGAGCTATATTTTTCTCTCGAAGGAGTTTCCTGGCCCTAAACCCAAAGGGCTTAGGGTAAGACTGGCGTCTCTCGGTGGCATAGGCACAATCGAGATCAGCTGCGGATGCAGTGAGAGCTGTTGGCGACTGAGGGAGAACCTGGGCTCGCGCGTACAGGCAAGTGATGCACTGTACGCGGCTCAGAGCGAGTGGCATCTCCCCAGCATCGACCAACAGGCTTTCAATGGGAGAAGTGCGGAAGGCACCGGTCGCAAGGCGAAGGCCGGTGTGGTGGATCGAATCCACCTTTCGCAATAAACGCTAGACTGCGGATGCATAAAACTCGCATCCGTAGTCGAGCTTCGAGCGAACAAAGGATCGATAACAAAGGAAGGCAGTAGAGCTATCAGTGCCCCAAGCGCTGAACGTCACGGAATGGAGAATGTCCATGGCGCGGGTACAAGAGACCCTAAGGCTGCGAATATGAGCCTCCCAGGTGAGGCGTCGGTCAAAAACAAGACCAAGGAAACAAAGCGGGTCAACCACATCCAGGGGCACCCCATTAAGAAACAAATCTGGGTCGGGGTGAAGCTGTGGATAGCGGCAGAAGTGCACCACCTTAGTCTTGGCCAAAGAAAACCGAAATCTGTGCGCTTCGGCATAGCGAGAGACGCGGTTCAATGCCTGTTGGAGTCGACGCTCCAGAGTTAGCATCTGGGCCGCGCCAAAAGAGATCAAAAGGTCGTCCACGTAGAGCGTAGCGAGATTTTTTTTTTTTTTTTTTAATTAAGGGGCTATCTGGCGACTGCCGACTTAGGTACTAGTCGCCGTAAACAAACAGCCTAGTTCTAGGCTACTTTAAAAATTAAACAGGAAACAATATAAAGAAATAACAATAACAATAAAAAAGCAATAACAAAAACAATAACAAAAACAACAACAACAACAATTAAACAGGGTTAAATGAAAGGGAGAAGTCCAGCCTCCCCAAAAAAGGCACTAAGTCCACTAGTCATGGTGCACGCACTCGTCCCGAGTACAAGGGACAGGCGGTAGCGACCCCGCCCATCCCGGTACCGGGACAGGTATCGTGCGCGAAGATCATCCAGATTGGGACATTAGACAAGAATGTGCCGAACAGTCTTGGGGACGACGCAGTCGTTGCAACAGGGCGCAGGCGAGCGCTCCAATCAAATAGCGATGCGTCACACGAGTGTGGCCGATTCGAAGACGACAGAAAGCAACCTGAAGCCACGCGTCATTGGGGGATAGGTCCATGGGAACAGTCGACGCGCAATGGCACGCAACTTTAAGTTACCCTCGACCGTCTCCCATCTTCTTTGCCAAGCAGTCCAAAGAGCTGCCCGTTTTCCTGCCATGTACTTAGTGTGAGGAAGAGCGAAACGCTGGTGCGGTCGCAGAGTCCTTGCGGAATCTTTTGCGCCCTCATCGGCGCGCTCATTTCCCGCAATTCCTACATGTCCAGGAACCCAGCAGAAGATAATCTCGACATCTGCCCGGCTCGCCAAAACCGTGGCGTCACGGATTTCGCGAACCAGGGGATTCGGAGATTTCAATGCCCCGAGAGCACTCAGGGCGCTTTGTGAGTCGCTATAGATCACAATCCGGTCTCCGAACCGGGCACGTCGCGTAATCTGCCGTACCGAGTGGTGTATTGCCACCAGCTCGGCCGTGAAGACAGACGCAGCGCCTGGTAGAGCCCCGCTGACTTCAAACAGAGGGGATACGGCGTGGAAGCCGACCCCCTCTTGAAACTTGGAGCCATCCGTATACACTGGCACGGTTCCAGCGTGACACGATGTGTGCTCCAAAAAGGTCGAACGCAATACTCCCGGCGCAGTACAAGCTTTGGGAGCAGAGGCGTGGCAACAAATAGCCAAATGTGGTACCGTCCAGGGTACGCCCATAGGCAGACCCAGGGGCGCAAGCGGCCCGACAGCTATATCTACCTCTCGAAGGAGTTTCCTGGCCCTAAACCCAAAGGGCTTAGGGTATGACTGGCGTCTCTCGGCGGCATAGGCACCATCGAGATCAGCAGCGGATGCAGTAAGAGCTGTTGGCGACTGAGGGAGGCGCCGGGCTCACGCGTACAGGCAAGTGAGGCACAACACGCGTTGCAGAGCGAGTGGCATCTCCCAAACATCGACCAACAGGCTCTCAATGGGGGAAGTGCGGAAGGCACCGGTCGCAAGGCAAGGGCCGGTGTATGGATCGAATCCACCTTCCGCAATAAACGCTCGGCTGCGGATGCATAAAACTCACATCCGTAGTCGAGCTTCGAGCGAACAAAGGATCGATAAAAAAGTAAGGCGGTAGCCCTATCAGCGCCCCAAGCGCTGAACGTCACGGAACGGAGAATGTCCATGGCGCGGGTACAAGAGACCCTAAGGCTGCGAATATGAGCCTCCTAGGTGAGGCGCGGGCGAATACAAGACCAAGGAAACGGTGCGACTCAACCACATCCAGGCGCACCCCATTAAGAAACAAATCTGGGTCGGGGTAAAGCCGTGGATGGCGGCAGAAGTGCACCACCTCAGTCTTGGCCAAAGAAAACCGAAATCTGTGCGCTTCGGCATAGCGAGAGACGCGGTTCAATGCCTGTTGGAGTAGACGCTCCAGAGTTGGCATCTTGGCCGCGCCAAAAGAGATCGAAAGGTCGTCCACGTAGAGCGTAGCGAGAACATCATCTGGCAGAACCGAGGTGATGCCGTTGATGCTCAGGGCAAAGAGTGTGACACTCAGGACACTTCCCTGCGGGCCCTTCTCTTCCTGCTCCTTTGGGCAAGATAGGGCTCCCCCCACCCGTACGCGGAATCGAAGATCTCGCAAAAATTCAGATATAAACATTGGGAGGCGTCCCCTCGCCCCCATCGTGTGGAGAGTCTCCATGATACCGTATCGCCATGCGGTATCATAGGCCTTCTCCAGATCAAAAAACACCGTGGCGTAGTGCTGTCTACGAAGGGAAGCCTCGCAGACGGCATTTTCCACTCGGAGCAGAGCATCCGACGTGGAGTGAAACTTACGGAAGCCGCACTGTGCGGAAGACAGATGGCCTCCGCTGTCCAGGAAATAGGCTAATCTAACATTTACCAATTTCTCCATCAACTTGCACACGCAAGAGGTTAGAGAGATTGGGCGGAAACCGGTCGGAGGAGAGTAATCTCTCCCAGGCTTGCGAAAGGCGAGCACAGTAGCGATTCGCCAGGAGTCTGGGAGAAGACATTCCACCCAGATCCTGTTGAACAAATATAATAGAAAGCCCATGCCTCGCTCACCCAGGTGTCGAAGCATGGCGTACGGGACATCTTCCGGACCATGGGCGGTGTCCGCGCACAAAGCGAGAGCGGAACGCAACTCACTCACAGTAAACTTGTCGTTGAAGGGTTCTCCGCCTCTGGAGGTAAAGTCCAGCCGGCGGCCTTCCGCGACATCACGACGTGCATTGAATGCTGGCGGAACAGCATCATGGCTAGAGAATGCGGGTAAAAGCGGTCGCTAAGGATTCTGCCACGGACGCGGGGTCCGAGATTGCGGTCCCATTCTCCTGGAGAACGGGATGGGGGTCCTGCGAGAACTTGCCCCGAATCCTTTTGACTCGCTTCCACACCTCAGCTAAAGGGGTCTTCCCGTTAAGTGAAGACACGTATGCCCGCCAAGAAGAGCGGCGGGCGTGCTTCAAATTATACCGGAACCTAGCCCTAGCCCGACGAAATTCAGCGACAGTGAAATCGTTCGGGCGGCGCTTATAGCGCATGTAGGCATAACGCTTCTGTTTGAGGGCCGTCTCACACTCGGCCGACCACCATGGGAGTGGTCGGCGTGCAAAACGGCCAGACGTCCTAGGAATAGTAGTCAGGCCCACGGCGATGAGGTTGCCGGAGAAGAACTCAACGGCCTCATCTACCGACCTAAACTCCTCGACTGAAATAGAGAATTCAGTCATTTCCTGAAATGCAGGCCACCGCTCCCACGCCAAGCACCAACGAGGTGGTGTCTCAGGCGGCAGTTACCTTGAAAATGATATTTGAATGGGAAAGTGATCACTACCATGGAGGTCATCGACCACCCCCCAATCAAAATCAGGCTGTGCATCCGAAGAACACAAAGATAGGTCAAGGCAAGAAAATGAAGCGGTTCTCGGACAGTGATGCGTAAACTCATCCACGTTTAGGACACCCATCTCAAGCTCTTCGATCAGATCGGCAAGGACTTGTCCCCTGGGATTTATGGAGTAATCTCCCCAGAGAGGATGCCTGCCGTTCAGATCTCCAAGCAAGAGATAGGGCCTCGGCAACCGTGCCACGATGCGGCGGAAGTCCCCCGCGTCGAAGTCAGCTGACGGTGGAATGTACGCAGAAATGATAGTATACCTCCTATCCAGGTGCAGCTGCACAGCCACTGCCTGAAAGGAGGTATCTAAAGAGAAAGGAAGAACGGAGACATCATGCCGGGTGTAAACCGCGCATCCCCCAGCCCGGCCATCCCGCGTTGGTGGGGTGGCAAGACCCTTATACCCCGTGAGGGCAGGCAGCGGGCACGCGCAAAGCATGGTCTCCTGTAAAAAAATAGCTAACGGGGAACGGGACGAGGCGAGCCTCCGCAGCTCCTCCCAGTTGGCCCGGAGTCCATGGCAATTCCATTGAAGGAATATGCCCTCCAGGCCTAGCTCGGAGGAGACGCGGGGGCCCTCCTCGAATTGAAGACCCTCACGGGAATGGCCGTACGCTTACCGGGGGCAGAACCCCGGGCGCTGTTGGCCGGACAAAGCGCTGGAGGCGCTGTCGCCTTCGAGGACTTATTGGGGGAGGTTGGGCTCGCAATGCGAGTCTTTTCCTCCCTCCGCCTCGAAACCTTAGGCGGGCGCTGCGGCTTCGGAGGCGGGGGGGCCTCTTTTCGAGGAACCACCGTCTCTGAGCCACTCGCTCCACCTCTGGGCGTGGGCGAAGGAGCCGAAGCTCCTTTCTTGCTGTCCTCCTTTCGGGGAACAGCTTTAGAAACCCCTGAAGATAGTCTAGCAACCATCTTCAGGGGTGTTGCCTCCTTTGAGTCTAACGACTCGGTGGAGTCGCGTGGCTGTTTCGCCTTGCGGGAAACGGTGACGCTGGGGAAAGAGGGGGGAGCCCTGGTTTTAGCCGGGGCTGGGTATGAACCCTTTTTGCCGCCAGCTGTACCAGGGGAGCTCCCGGGGCGGGTAGAGCCCGCAGAATGGCTCCGAATGGGCGCGGAAACAACCGTGCTCGTTGGCCTGGATGGGCCAGGAGCAGAGGGTGCCTTTCGAACTACTGAGGCATATGACGTCCCAGGCAGAGCTGGGCGCGCCAGGACCAAGTCCTTAGCCTCGCGGAATGAGAGTCTATCCTGGGCCTGAACGGCCAGGATTTCTTTCTCCAGGAGATATGCACCACATTGCTTCGAAGAAGCAGGGTGCGGCTCTCCGCAATTGACACACTTGGCCACACACGATTTGGACTTATCGAGTGCGACCTTGGAGCAATTTACACAGACTTCGGGAGACCCCGATTTTGCACGTCTACATGATCGATTCGTATGGCCGAAGCGGTGACAGTAATAGCACCGCCGCGGCAGTGGCACGAATGCCTTCACGCGGTAGCAGTACCACCGGCACGCACCGACTCAGGGAGCTTGTCACAGTCGAACGTGACGAAGAGTGTAGGGGTGGGTCTCGAGGCCCCTCCCTGTTTTCTCATCACACGTTCGACCTTGACCGCCCCATGGTCGGCCAGCTCTAGGGCGATGTCCTCAATGGAGTAGTCAACGAGTTCCGTCGCATAAACTACTCCTTTCACAAAATTAATAGTAGATTGCGGCGTCACACTCACCGGGGTGACATGAAGTGTCCGAAGAGCACTTATCTGTGCCGCCTCGGCGGGATTCGCCGCATTCGCCAGAAGGCTCCCGTCCGAGAAACGGGTCACCTTCGGCTCTCTACCAATTGCACTAGCTAATCCTCTCCTCTGATGGATCATGTTGCCCTTGGATAACATGGTGCCATCAGTGGAGCAAATAAAGAGGAAGCGTTTGAAGCCAGCTGCTTTGAAAACGCCAGGTAACCTGTGAATGAGGGGCCCCGATGTCATCGAGGCTCCGCCCTGTACACTTTTGGTCTTTTTCTTGGTCAGGGGCTCTTCACACGAGGGGGTAGAGGGGCCGAATGTGCCGATCTTGGCTTGGTCGCCTACCAAAGTCGTAGTAGACCCATCCGTCCCCGCAGCCCCCGCGGATGGAGAGGAGCCCCAAGTCTTTTTCGTCTTTTTAGTCTTTTTCTTTTTAGGAGAGGAGGGCGGGGATTAAAACCGCTTCTCACCTCCGCCGGCAGATGCCTCCATGCATGATGGGACGGCCTCAGCTAGGTCCCTCTCCAAAATGGAGAAGGTCCTGGTAGTCGTACGTGCACCTGACGGAAGAGATCTCTCCCCTCCTTCTACTGCCTCAGAGCCCTCCGCCATTTGAGGGGGACCTTGCATAGGTGCGGATTCGGGTTCGGTGCTTGGCGCCGAGCCCGGATCCCTTCCATGGAAGGCCCTCTTGTCTAAGGCTGTGTCTCTTCAAGGGCCATGTCCATCACAGTAGGGGCCTCCAGTTGGCCATCCCATCCAAGGACATCTTAGGTCCCCTTGGCAGTGTCGCCAGTCTTGTGTGGGGAGGTACAGGCCTTGACCCCAGCAAGGTTTAAAATTCTTGCCAGCAGGTCTTTTGAGGGAAGCGACCGAAGGGGCCTGGCTTTCCTCTCCCCCCTAAGGGGGTTTGCCCTAACAAGCCGCTTGCACTGACTAAAGGTCAGGGGACCTCTCTTTATTATTATATTTTAAATTTATAAGGGATTTGACCATTTGTTAAAAGGTCTTAACAAAATATTCGGAAATACAAAGGGAGTGACCTTTATTAAAAGGTCCTAACAAAACACAGGTGGTTCCCAGAGAAGAACCTTAAGAAACACAAAAGGACAAAGAAGGTGACAAATGAAAAAACGGGAAAAACTATATAAATTTAAAACAAAAGGGAAGGGAGGGCGGGAGAACGTCTTACTCGTCCGAGATCCGAAAAACGACCGTCCAGATGCTGGGGCGCGTCCGCTTATATAGTTGCGAGCGGGGGCGCCGCTTCTGGACGGTTGGCCGGCCGGGTTACGAGCAGACCTAACGTATGCGAGGTTTCTGGACGACTTTCTGAAGGAGGCCGTGAAAGCCACGAGCGCTCGAGTTGAAAAAGCCGTCAGGAAACGGGGGGGGAGCTTGCCCCTTTTTAAGTTCCAGAGGGCCCCTTGGTTGTCGCCGAAGAGCAATGCCCGGGGGGCGGCAATGAGGGCCATGGTGAGGGCGAGGGATTCCAATTCGAAGATGGAAGCATTCCAAGATCGAACATCCCAGGCCACCGCCTCCCCACGGCACCACCAGGCGAAGCCAGTTGTAGAGGCATCGACGAAAATCCCGGGACCCTTGGCCTTAGGGGGGGTAAGGGACGTCCATTTGTGATGTATGAAGGGGGCCAAGGTTTTCAGAGCAGCGGGGTTTTCACGGAAAGGAGGGAAATGGCACAACTGTACCCAACAATGAGGCAGACGTAGCGGAGGCAGCACGAAGTTAAGGAGACCTGCCAATCTCTGCCAACACTTTTCACTAACGGGCGTGGTTGCAAGGACATTAAGGGCACGCTGAGTTTTTTCCTTGAGAGTATCCGTGAGCTGGACTTTTCTGGCTTTTAGGTCGATGTTCCAGCCTAGGTAATTAAGCCTCTTACTAGGAACGGAAACGGACTTGCGCCAGTTTACGTTAGCCGAGCTTTCATCCGCAAGTCTGAGGAACTTTCGAGGGCCTTCTTGGTGTCCACAGCCAGGACGTCCACCATGTAGGTGAATACCCTAACCCCAGCAGCGTGAGCCCATTGATTCATAACTGTCGAGGTCATCATTTGCATGAGGAAGGGGGACCCGCTAAAACCCATAGGTAGCCGGGTAAACCTAAATGACTCTTGATTGATACGGAGTCCGAACCAGGGCCTGGCTGCAGGATGAAGGCGCAGGTGGTAAAAGCCATCTTTCAGATCGAGTTTGACGGCCTATATCTTCTGCGTATTGTCGAAGATGTTTTTGATCGAAGGGAGGGAGAAAGAGGGCGGCTCATAGGCCCAGGAGGCTGGTGACATGTCGTAAATCAAGCGGGCGCATCCGTTTGGTTTGGCAACGCCAAAAATTCTATGCGCACATCTTTTTGGCCGCGCTCTAGAATACCCGCCTCAAGAAGGTGATTGATCCACGGCATGTAGGACAAGGAGGAGGACTTCCAGCACTTATATCGTCTGTTCAGGAAAACTTTAATCCCCTTGTCCTCATTGGCTTTGAGGAGGTGGGAGGACGCAGTAGCCGAGTCGAAGGAGCCCGGAGGTTCCACGTCCAGAGGGACGTCGCCGTTTACTCTAGGGGTTTCTTGTTGTAGGGGGTCGTTACATGGGCTGATCCATTCCTGGTCGGCAGTGCCCTCCTGAGGATTATTGTTGTCGTTGTTATCGTTCTGAACATTGTTATCATTATTGTCGTCGTTGTCATTTCCCCTGAGAATATCGGGGGGACCGCTGGCAGGGTCCAAGAGGAAGTCGGGACTGGGGGGGGGTCTTACATCCTCACTAGTAACGGTGGAGCGGACTGAGGGTGAAGGGGAGGGGAGGTTGATAACTGAGGGAACAGCAAGGCCCGGGAGGGGGATGCAGCTAATGGTCCTGATGGGAGGGGATGGCGAGCGTATCCTCAGGGCGCCCAGCTCCTCGGCCGCGGAGGTGAAGAAGTCCCTCAACGGCGAGGGTTCTTCGATGCGAACGGCACCCAACTCCGAGGCAGCTGAATCGAAAAATTGTTCAAGAAGGTTGCGTTGTCTTCTTGAAGGGAAAACCGGGGAGGGAATCCTGACGCGGGGGAAACGATTCTGTCCTATCACAGGGGAGACAACACGTGCACGGGGAAAACGGGAAACACCAACGGGAAGAGAAGCACTGTAATCACCTATGTCTTCCTGTAAATCCTCCGATGACATGAGAACTTCCAGTATATCCACCGACGAACATGAATCAGGAGGCGCAGGGCAGGGTACGGGTGGAGGAACAGGGCCGAACCAATGGTGGCGCATCCAAGGGTCATAATCGTGGCCAGGCACATTCGAAGGGGCGGAAGTGCTGAATACCCCAAATCCGCTGGGCGGTGGGGGGTAAGGGCGGGACGTAGGCGCCGAAGACGTAATTCCTATCCAAGGGAGCAGGCGACGAGTAACCCGAGGAGGAACTAGAGATCTCGAAGATCGAGGCCCCCGAGTCAATGGAGAGGGAAGGCGAAGGAAAACGAAGCGATGAAGCGGGGGGGCTAATTGAACGGAACTCCTCCGATGTGGCCGAGAGGGAGCGCTGATCTAGGCCCATACGACGACGGGCGCGGGAGACGCGCATTTCCCAACGCCAGTCAAGGGAGGCCCTAACGCCTCGGAGAAAGTCTTGTGCCCGCTCTAGCCCTGCCCGCAGTGCGTCTCCGAGGAGCGCGCCGTGGGGGACCCCGCGCGTACCAGGATCCATACGCCGGCGGAGGTCTCGTCGGTTGTCGCAAGTGTAGAGGGTCATACTCGAAGCCCGATTCTATTGTTGACTGGGAGCGGGCGTCTTGGACGGCCGTTGACCAACCGTACTTGAGGACAGTGAAGTAAAGACGAAGGCGCTGATGCAGGCGGTGGTAGTCGGACGACGGCACGGCGTACCTGAATGGCCACAGGGCCAGGAGGGAATGAAGCTCCTCGCGGTCGCGGTGTTTGAATTGGGCTGAGGCAATGTTATTCTTAAGTTGCTGTACAACGTAGGGCCAATTCGCGGCGGCGTACCTCTGGATGTCTACAGCCGCCGCGCGAGTCGGTTGCTCGCCTGAGTGAGTTATAGCCGGCTGAGGCAAGTTGTCTTCACTTTCTTGATCTTGATGCTCGGGTCGCGGCAGCGACCTAGGGGTTTCAGGAATTTCTGCGGGAAATGCGCGGGGACCAATGGAAAGAGGCCGGCCTTCTCCCTTTTATTTAACCCGATTTAATTGTTGTTGTTGTTTTTGTAATTGTTTTGTTATTGCTTTTTTATTGTTATTGTTATTTCTTTTAATTGTTTTCTGTTTAATTTTTATGAAGTAGCGTAAAACTAGGCTGTTTGTTTACGGCAACTTATGCCTTAGTCGGCAGTCGCCAGATAGCCCCTTAATAAAAAAAAAAAAAAAAAAAATCGGAGGCACAGCCTGATCTGGATTTGGGGTTCGTCGATGACCTCCATGGTAGTGATCACTTTCCTATTCAAATATCATTTTCAGGGCAACTGCCGTCTGAGAGACCACCTCGGTGGTGCTTGGCGCGGGCGCGGTGGCCTGCATTTCAGGAAATGACTAAATTCTCTATCTCAGTCGAGGAGTTTAGCTCGGTAGATGAGGCCGTTGAGTTCTTCTTTGGCAACCTCATCGCCGTGGGCCTGACTACTATTCCTAGGACGTCTGGCCTTTTTGCACGCCGACCACTCCCATGGTGGTCCGCCGAGTGTGAGACGGCCCTCAAACAGAAGCGTTATGCCTACATGCGCTATAAGCGCCGCCCGAACGATTTCACTGTCGATGAATTTCGTCGGGCTAGAGCTAGGTTCCGGTATATTTCGATGCACGCCCGCCGCTCTTTTTGGCGGGCATACGTGTCTTCACTTAACGAAAAGACTTCTTTAGCTGAGGTGTGGACGCGAGTCAAAAGGATTCGGGGCAAGTTCTCAGAGGACCCCCATCCCGTTCTCCAGGAGAATGGGACCGCAATCTTGAACCCCGCGTAGGTGGCGGAATCCTTAGCGACCGCTTTTTCCGCATTCTCTAGCCGTGATGCTGCTGCGCCAGCATTCAATGCGCGTTGTGATGTCGCGGAAGGCCGCTGGCTGGACTTTACCTTCAGAGGCGGAGAACCCTTCAACGACAAGTTTACTGTGAGTGAGTTGCGTTCCGCTCTCGCTTCGTGCGCGAACACCGCCCATGGTCCGGACGATGTCCCGTACGCCATGCTTCGACACCTGGGTGAGCAAGGCATGGCCTTTCTGTTAGATTTGTTCAACAGGATCTGGGTGGAAGGTCTTCTCCCAGACTCCTGGCGAATCGCTACTGTGCTCGCCTTTCGCAAGCCGGGAAGAGATCACTCTACTCCGACCGGTTTCCCCCCAATCTCTCTAACCTCTTGCGTGTGCAAGTTGATGGAGAAATTGGTAAATGTTAGATTATCCTATTTCCTGGACAGCGGAGGCCACCTGTCTTCCGCACAGTTCGGCTTCCGCAAGTTTCACTACACTTCGTATGCTCTGCTCCGACTGGAAAGTGCCGTCTGCGATGCTTTTCATGGTAGCCAGCACTACGCCACGGTGTTTTTTGATCTAGAGAAGGCCTATTATACCGCATGGCGATACGGTAACATGGAGACTCTTCACACGATGAGGGCGAGGGGACGCCTCCCAATGTTTATATCTGAATTTTTGCGAGATCTTCGATTCCGCATACGGGTGGGGGGAGCCCTATCTTGCCCAAAGGAGCAGGAAGAGAAGGGCCCGCAGGGAAGTGTCCTGAGTGTCACACTCTTTGCCCTGAGCATCAACGGCATCACCTCGGTGCTGCCGGAAGATGTTCTCGCTACGCTCCCCCGTAAGGGGCGCGGGGATTTGCCATCCTGGCAGCCGTGCTGACGGGATCCAGCGCTCCGTCCGGCCCCAGCTTAGCCTCTCTTCCTTCCTTCAGATAGCCCGATTTCTCCCCTACCTCGTCGCTTTTCATACAACCTCTCCCACAACTTTCTCTGGCCAGCCTCCAATTTCATAGGGTAGAATGCTGACCTTCTTCACAAGCCAACCACCCCGGATCAGGGCTGAGGGGGAAGGGAACATTGTTCCCTAACCTCTTGGTGTTAGTCTTGGTCAGGGGCTCCGCACACGAGGGGGTGGAGGGGCCGGATGTGCCAATCTTGGCTTGGTCGCCTACTAAAGTGGTAGCAGACCCATCTGTCCCCGCAACCCCCGCGGATGGAGAGGAGCCCCGAGTCTTTTTCGTCTTTTAAGTCTTCTTTGTCTTTTTCTTTTTTGGAGAGGAGGGCGAAGAATGAACCCGCTTTTCACCTCCGCCGGCAGAAGCCCCCAGGCCAAATGGACCGGCCTCAGCCAGGTCTCTCTCCGAAATGGAGAATGTCCTGGTTGTCGTAGGGGCACCTGTCGGAGGAGATCCCTCCCCTCCTTTTACTGCCTCGGAGCCCTCAGCCATTTGAGGAGGACCTTGCATAGGGGCGGATTCGGGTTCGGTGCTTGGCGCCGAGCCCGAATTCCCCCCATGGAAGGCCCTACCGTCTGAGGCTGGGTCTCCTCAAGGACCATGTTTATCACAGGAGGGGCCTCCAGTTGGCCATCCCCTCCCAGGACATCACAGGTCCCCTTGGCAATGTCGCCAGTCTTGTGTGGGGAGGCACAGGCCTTGAACTCAGCAAGGTTTAAAATTCTGGCCAGCAGGTCTTTTGAGGGAAGCGACCGAAGGGGCCTGGCTTCCCTCTCCCCCCTAAGGGGGTTTGCCCTACCGAGCCGCTTGCACGAGGGGCGGTCGGCAATGGGCTGCCTGCTGGCTTTGTTGGCAGTCCCCTTAGAAAGCAAAGGAGGGACTGCCGCTGGAGATAGGAGGGTGCCCGAAAGCACCTCCAGAGAAGGGGGTGAGGGGGAGTCCCCTACACCCGTAGGCGTAGGAGAGGAGTAAGCCTCCACTCCGGTTAAAGAATTATGAAGGGTCCCTTGCGCAAGCACAAGGGGGGGGGGCCTCCATTTTTTTAGGTGGAGCTGCCCGAGGGCGGCTCCGTTGATTTTCTTGGGGAAGTTAGGGGGTGGTTTTTTTTTTGTTTTTTTGGTCATACATGGGCATGGTGACCCTCTTTTTAATACGGGACGCAATAGCTCATCACCACTCGCAGTTGCCCGCACTGCGAGAGGTGCTTACAAGCCCGGCAGAGCCAGGCGCCGCCATTCGGGACTACCCCTCCCGCCTGGTGGCCTGGCAGTCCTTCGGCATGGCGGCTCCACCTTGAACACGGCGTAAAAAATATAGGTTGTGAAGAGGAGAGGAAAAGGGATGTGAGGAAGGTATGGGTGGGGATGAAGCAGGTTGTTAAAAAACCCCCATCCCGAACCGGAGCTGAGGGGTTAGGGAACAATGTCCCCTCCCCCCCCCCCCAGCCCCGATCCGGGGTGGTTAGCTTGAAAAGAAGGTCAGCATTCTACCCTGTGAAGTTAGAGGTTGACCAGAGAAAGTTGTTGGAGAGGTTGTATGAAAAGCGACGAGGTAGGGGAGAAATAGGGCTGGTGTATCGCCACCAGCTTGGCCGTGAAGACAGACGAAGCGCCTGGTAGAATCCCACTGACTTCAAACAAAGGGGATACGGCGTGGAAGCCGACTCACTCTTAGGACTTGGGGCCATCCGTATACACTGGAACGGTTCCAGCGTGACACGATGTTTGCTCCAAAAAGGTCGAACGCAATACTCCCGGCGCAGTACAAGCTTTTGGAGCAGAGGCATGGCTACAAATAGCCAAATGTGTTACCCTCCAGGGTGGCGTCTTGGGCAGAACGAGGGGGCACAACCGGCCCAAGAGCTATATCTACCTCTCGAAGGAGTTTCCTAGCCCTGAACCCAGAGGCCTTAGGGTATGACTGGCGTCTCTCGGCGGCATAGGCACCATCTAAATCAGCTGCGGATCACGTGTACAGGCAAGCAATGCACTGCACGCGGCACAGAGCGAGTGGCATCTCCCCAGCACCGACCAACAGGCTCTAAATGGGAGAAGTGCGGAAGGCACCGGTCGCAAGGCGAAGGCCGGTGTGGTGGATCGACTCCACCTTCCGCAATAAACGCTCGGCTGCGGATGCATAAAATTCGCATCCGTAGTCAAGCTTCGAGCGAACAAAGGATAGATAAATTAGTAAGGCAGTAACCCTATCAGCGCCACAAGCGCTAAACGTCACCGAGCGGAGAATGTTGATCGCGCGGGTACAAGAGACCCTAAGTCTGCGAATATGAGTCTCCCAGGTGAGGCGTCGGTCGAATACAAGACCAAGGAAACGGTGCGAGTCAACCACATCCAGGCGCACTCCATTAAGAAACAAATCTATGTCGATGTGAAACCTTCGATGGCGGCAGAAGTGCACCACCTTAGTCTTGGCCAAAGAAAACTGAAACCTGGGTGCATCGCCATAGCGAGAGACGCGGTTCAATGCCTTTTGTAGTCGACGCTCCAGAGTTCGCATCTGAGCCGCGCCAAAAGAGATCGAAAGTTTGTCCACGTAGAGCGTAGCAAGAGCATCTCATGGCAGCACAGAGGTGATGACGTTGATGCTCAGGGCAAAGAGTGTGACACTGAAGACACTTGCCTAATGAACACCCTCTTCCTACTCCTTTGGGCTGGAGAGGGATCCCCCCACCCGTACCCGAGATCGACGATCTCGCAATAATTCAGATATAAACATTGGAAGGCGTTTCCTCGCCCCCATCGTGTAGAGAGTCTCCATGATACCGTATCGCCATTCGCTGTCATAGGCCTTTTCCAGATCGAAAAAGACCGTGCCGTAGTGCTTTCTACGAGGGAAAGCCTCGCCGAAGGCATTTTCCAGTCGGAGCAGAGTATCTGACGTAGAGTGGAACTTGCGAAAGCCGCACTGTGCGGGAGACAGATGGCCTCCGCTGTCCATCAAAAACGCTAATTTAACAGTTACCAATGTCTCCATCATCTTGCACACGCAAGATCTTAGAGAGATTGGGTGAAAACCGGTCGTTTAGAGTGATCTCTTCCTGGTTTGCGAAAGTCGAGCACAGTAGCGATTCGCCAGGAGTCTGGGAAAAGACCTTCCACCCAGATCGTGTTAAACAAATCTAACAGAAACGCCATGCCTCGCTCACCCAGGTTTCGAATCATGGCGTACGGGACATCGTCCGGACCATAAGCGGTGTCCGCGCACCAAGCGAGAGCGTAACGCAACTCACCCACAGTGAGCTGGTCGTTTAAAGGTTCTCCGCCTCTGGAGGTAAAGTTCAGCTGGCCACCTTTCGCGACATCACGACGTGCATTAAATGCTAGCGGAGCAGCATTCCGGCTAGAGAATGCGAAAAAAGCGGTT
This sequence comes from Ceratothoa steindachneri, assembly GCA_963969495.1. NCBI lineage: Eukaryota > Metazoa > Arthropoda > Malacostraca > Isopoda > Cymothoidae > Ceratothoa > Ceratothoa steindachneri. The sequence continues at coordinate 140,255,253 of OZ018328.1, read as the reverse complement.
GCTAACGATTCCGCCACGGACGCGTGGTCCGAGATTGCGGTCCCATTCTCCTGAAGAACGGGAGGGGGGTCCTGCGAGAACGTGCCCTGAGTCCTTTTGACTCGCTTCCACACATTAGCTAAATAAGTCTTTCCGTTAAGTGAAGACACGTATGCCTGCCAAGAAGAGCGGCAGGCGTCCTTTAAAAAACACCGGAACCTAGCACTAGCCTGACGAAATTCAGCGACAGTGAAATCGTTAGGGCGGCGCTTATAACGCGTGAAGGCATAACGCTTCTGTTTGAAGGCCGTCTCACACTCTGCTGACCACCATGGGAGTGGTCGGCTTGCAAAACGGCCATAAGTCCTAAGAATAGTAGTCAGACCCAAGGCGATGAGATTGCCAGAGAAGAACTCAACAGCCTCATATACCAACCTTAACTCCTCGACTCTGATAGAGAAAAATGCAGGCCACCGCGCCCGTGCCAAGCACCACCGAGGTGGTCTCATAGGCGGCAGTTGCCCTGAAAATAATATTTGAATGGTAAAGTGATCACTGACATGAAGTTCATCGACCACCCCCAAATCAAAATCAGGCTGTGCATCAGAAGAGCACAAAGATAGGTCAAGGCAAGAAAATGAAGCGGTTTTCGGACAGTGTTGCGTAAACTAATCCACGTTTAAGATACCAACCTCAAGCTCTTCGATCAGATCGGCAAGGACTTGTCTCCTGGGATTTATGGAGTAATCTCCCCAGAGAGGATGCCTGCCGTTCAGACCTCCAAGCAAGAGATAGGGTAAAATGTACGCAGAAATAATAGTATACCTCCTATCCAGGTGCAGCTGCCCAGCCACTGCCTGAAAGGAGGTATCTAAAGAGAAAGGAAGAACGGAGACATCACGCGAAGTGTAAACCGCGCATCCCCCAGTCCGGCCATCCCGCGGTGGTGAGGTCGCAAGACCCTTATACCACGGAAGGAGAGGCAGGGGGCACGCGCCTAGCATGGTTTCCTGAAAAAAGATAGCAAACGGGGAACGGGACGAGACAAGCCTCCGCAGCTCCTCCCAGTTGTCCCGGAGTCCATAGCAATTCCATTAAAGGAATATGCCCTTTAGGCCAAGCTCAAAGGAGACGCGGGGACCCTCCCTCTAATTGAAGACCCTCACGGGTATGGCCGGACGCTTTGCGGGGGCAGAACCCCAGGCGCTGTTGGCCGGACACACTGCTGGAGGCGCTGTCGCCTTCTAGGACTTATTGGGGGAGGTTGGGCTCGCCATGCGAGTCTTTTCCTGCCTCCGCCTCGAAATCTTAGGCAGGCGTTGCGGCTTCGAAAGCGGGCGGCCCTCTTTTCGAAGAACCACTGTCTCCAAGCAACTCGCCACCCCTCAGGGCGTAGGCGAAGGAGCCAAAGCTCGTTTGTTGCTGTCCTCCTTTCGGGGAACAGCTCTAGGAACCCCCGAAGATGGCCTAGCGACCACCTTCAAGGGGTTTGCCTCCTATGAGTCTAACGACTCGGTGGAGGCGCGTGGCTGTTTCGTCTTACGGGAAACGCTCACGTTGGTGGAAGAGGGGGAAGCCCTGGTTTTAGCCGGGGCTGGGTATGAACCCTTTTTGCCTCCAGCTTTACCAGGGGAGCGCCCAGGTTGGGTAGAGCCCGCAGAATGGCTCCGAATGGGCGCGGAAACAACTGTTCTCGTTCGCCTGGATGGGCTAGGAGCAGAGGGTGCCTTTCGAACTATTGAGGCATATGACGTCCCAGGAAGAGCCGGGAGCGCCAGGACCAAGTCTTTAGCATCGCGGAATGAGAGTCCATCCTGGGCCTGAACGGTAGAATTTTTTTTTAACGAGATATGCACCACATTGCTTCGAAGAAGCGGGGTGCGGCTCTCCGCAATTGACACACTTGACCACACAAGATTTGGACTTATCGTGTGTGACCTTGGAGCAATTTACACAGACTTTGGTTCACCCTGAATTTGCACGTCTACATGAGCGATTCGTATGGCCGAAGCGGTGAAAGTAATAGCACCCCTGCGGCAGTGGCACCAATGCATTCACGCGGTAGCGGTATCAACCAGAATGCAACGACTCAGGAAGCTTGTCACATTTGAACGAGACGAAGAGTGTAGTGGTGGTTCTCGAGACCCCTCCCTGTTTTCTCATAACACGTTTGACCTTGACCGCCCCATGGTCGGCCAGCTCTAGGGTGATGTCCTCAATGGAGTAGTCAACGAGTTCCCTCGCATAAACTACTCCTTTCACAAAGTTCATGGTAGAGTGCGGCGTCACACTCATCAGGATGCCATGAAGTGTCCGAAGAGAACTTATCTTGGCCGCCTAGGCGGTATTCGCCACATTCGCTAGAAGGCTCCCGTCCGAGAAACGGGTTATTTTCGGCTCTCTCCCAATTACACTATCTAATCCTCTTCTCTGATGGATCATGTTGCCGTTGGACAGCATGGTGCCATCAGGGAAGCAAATAACGAGGACGTGTTTAAAGCCAGCGTGCTCGAAAACGCCAGGTACCCTCTGAATCAGAGGCTCCGATGTCATCGATGCTCTGCCCTGTGCACTTTCGGTCTTAGTCAAGGGCTCCGCAACCGGAGCCCTTCTGCGGGCTCTACCTAACCCGCGCGGTCCCCTGTTAAAGCTGGTGGCAAAAAGGGGTTCACACCCAGCCCCGGCTAAAACCAGGGCTCCCCCTCTTCCCCTAGTGTGACCTTTTCCCGCAAGGCGAAACGGCCACGCGCCTCAACCGAGTCGTTAGACTCACAGGAGGCAACACCCCAGAAGATGGTCGCTTGGCCATCTTCGGGGGTTCCTAAAGCTGTCCCCCGAAATAAGGACAGCAACAAAGGAGCTTCGGCTCCTTCGCCCACTCCCCGAGGTGGAGCTAGTGGCTCAGAGACGGTGGTTCCTCGAAAAAAGGGGCCCCCCGCCTCCGAAGCCGCAGCGCCCGCCTGAGGTTTCGAGGCAGAGGGAGGAAAAGACTCGCATGGCGAGCCCACCCTCCCATAATAAGTCCTCGAAGGCGACAGCTTCTCCAGCGCTTTGTCCGGCCAACAGCACCCGGGGTTCTGCCCCCGGGAAGCGTACGGCCATTCCCGTGAGGGTCTTCAGTTTGAGGAGGGCCCCCGCGTCTCTTTCGAGCTAGGCCTGGAGGGCATATTCCTTCAATGGAATTGCCGTGGACTCCGGGCCAACTGGGAGGAGCTGCGGAGGCTCATCTCGTCCTGCTCCTCGTTAGCTATCTTTTTGCAGGAGACCATGCTAGGCGCGTGCTCTCTGCCCGCCCTTCCGGGGTATAAGGTTCTTGCGACCCCACCCCCGCGGGATGGCCGGGCTGGGGGATGCGCGGTTTACACCCGGCATGATGTCTCCGTTCTTCCTTTCTCTTTAGATACCTCCTTTCAGGCAGTGGCTGTGCAGCTGCACCTGGATATGAAGTATACTATCATTTCTGCGTACATTCCACCGTCAGCTGACTTCGACGCGGGGGACTTCCGCCGTGTTGTGGCAGGGTTGCCGAGGCCCTCTCTCTTGCTTGGAGATTTGAACGGCAGGCATCCTCTCTGGGGAGATTACTTCATTAATCCCAGGGGACAAGTCCTTACCGATCTGATCGAAGAGCTTGGGATGGGTGTCCTAAACGTGGATGAGTTTACGCATCACTGTCCGAGAAACGCTTTATTTTATTGCCTTGACCTATCTTTGTGCTCTTCGGATGCACAGCCTGATTTTGATTGGCGGGTGGTCAATGACCTCCAAGGTAGTGATCAGTTTTCCATTCAAATATCATTTTCATGGCAACTACTGCCTGAGAGGCCATCTCGATGGTGCTTGGCGGGGGAGCAGTGGCCTGCATTTCAGGAAATGACTAAATTCTCTATCTTAGTCGAGGAGTTTACGTCGGTAGATGAGGCCGTTGAGTTCTTCTCCGGCAACCTCATCCATGTGGGCCTGACTACTATTCCCTAGGACGTCTGGCCGTTTTGCACACCGACCACTCCCATGGTGGTCAGCCGAGTGTGAGACGGCCCTCAAACAGAAGCGTTATGCCTACATGCGCTATAAGCGCCGCCCGAACGATTTCTCTTTCAATGAATTTCGTCGGACTAGGGCTAGGTTCCGGTATATTTCGAAGCACGCCCGCGCTCTTCTTGGTGGGCATACGTGTCTTCACTCAACTGGAAGACCCCTTTAGCTGAGGTGTGGAAGCGAGTCAAAAGGATTCGGGGCAAGTTCTCGCAGGACCCCCCCTGCCGTTCTCCAGGAGAATGGGACCGCAATCTCGAACCCCGCGTCCGTAGCAGAATCCTTAGCGACCGCTTTTTCCGCATTCTCTAGCCTGATGCTGCTTCGCCAGCATTCAATGCACGTCGTGATATCGCGGAAGGCCGCTGGCTGGACTTTACCTCCAGCGGCGGAGAATCCTTCAACGACAAGTTTACTGTAAGTGAGTTGCGTTACGTTCTCGCTTCTTGCGCGGACACCGCTTATGGTCCTGACGATGTCCCGTACGCCATGCTTCGACACCTGGGTAAGCAAGGCATGGCCTTTCTGTTAGATTTGTTTAACATAATCTGGGTAGAAGGTCTTCTCCCAGACTCCTGGCGAATCGCTACTGTGCTCTTCTTTCACAAACCGGGGAGAGATCACTCTACTCCGACTGGTTTCCGCCCAATCTCTCTAAATTCTTGCGTGTGCAAGTTGATGGAGAAATTGGTAAATGTTAGATTAGCCTATTTCCTGGACAGCAGAAACCATCTGTCTCCAGCACAGTGCGGCTTCCGCAAGTTCCAATTCACGTCGGATGCTCTGCTCCGACTGGAAAATAACGTCTGCGCGGCTTTCCTTCGTAGACAGCACTACGCCACGGTGTTTTTCAGACTGGAGAAGGCCTATGATACCGCATGGCGATACTGTATCATGAAGACTCTCCACACGATGGGGGCGAGGGGACACCTCCCAATGTTCATATCTGAATTTTTGCGAGATCGTCGATTCCACTTACGGGTGAAGGGAGCCCTCTCCGGATCAAAGGAGCAGGAAGAGGGTGTCCCACAGGGAAGTGTCCTCATTGTCACACTCTTTGCCCTGAGCATCAACGGCATCACCTCGGTGCTGCCGTAAGATGTTCTCGCTACGCTCTACGTGGAAGACCTTTTAATCTCCCTTTTGGCGCGGCCCAGATGCCAACTCTAGAGCGTCGACTCCAACAGGCATTGAACCCTGTCTCTCGCTATGCCGAAGCCCAGAGATTTTTGGTTTTCTTTGGCCAAGACTAAGGTGGTGCACTTCTGCCGCCATCCACGGCTTCACCCCGACCCAGATTTCTTTCTTAATGGGGTGCGCCTAGATGTGGTTGAGTCGCACCGTTTCCTTGGTCTTATATTCGACCGACGCCTCACCTGGGAGGCTCACATTCGCAGCCTTAGGGTCTCTTGTACCCGCGCTATGGACATTCACCGTTCCGTGACGTTCAGCGCTTAGGGTTTTATAGGGCTACTACCTTACTTTTTTATCGATCCTTTGTTCGCTCGAAGCTCGACTACGGATGCGAGTTTTATGCATCCGCAGCCGAGCGTCTATTGCGGAAGGTGGATTCAAACCACTACACCGGCCTTCGTCTTGCGACCAGTGCCTTGGGCACTTCCCCCATTGAGAGCCTGTTGGTCGATGCTGGGGAGATGCCACTCGCTCTGCGCCACGTGCAGTGCATCACCCGCCCGTAAGCGCGAGCCCGGCGCCTCCCTCAGTCACAAACAGCTCTCACTGCTCCTGCAGCTGATCTCGATGGTGCCTATGCCACCGTGAGACGCCAGTCATACCCTAAGCCCTTTGGGTTTAGGGCCAGGAAACTCCTTTGAGAGGAAGATATAGCTCTCGGGCCAGTTGCCCCCCTGGTTCTGCGCAGGACGCCACCTTGGAAGGCACCACATTTGGCTATTTGTCTCCATGCCTCTGCTCCCAAAGCTTGTACCTCGCCGGGAGTATTGCGTTCGACCTTTTTGGAGCACACATCGTGTCACGCTGGAACCGTGCCAGTGTATATGGATGGCTTTACGTCCCAAGAGGGGGTCGGCTAACACGCCGTATTTTCTCTGATTGAAGTCAGCGGGGCTCTAGCAGGCGCTGCGTCTGTCTTCATGGCCGAGCTGGTGGCAATACACCACTCGGTACGGGAGATTACGCGACGTGCCTGGTTTAAAGACCAGATTGTGATCTATAGCGACTCACAAAGCGCCCTGAGTGCTCTCGGGGCATTGGAATCTCCGCATCCCCTGGTTCGCGATATCCGTGACGCCACGGTTTTGGCGAGCCAGGCGGATGTCGAGATTATCTTCTGCTGGGATTCTGGACATGTAGGAATTGCGGGGAATGAGCGCGCCAATGAGGGTGCCAAAGAGTCCGCGAGGATTCTGCGACCGGACCAGCGTTTCGCTCTTCCTCACACCGACTACATGGCAGGAATACGGGCAGCTCTTCGGACTGCTTGGCAAAGAAGATGGGAGACGGTCGAAGGGAACTTAAAGTTGCGTGCCATTGCGCCGCGACTGTTCCCATGGACCTATCCCCCAATGCCGCGGTGGCTTCAGGTTGCTTTCTGTCGTCTTCGAATCGGACACACTCGTGTGACGCATCGCTATTTGATGGAGCGCTCACGTGCGCCCTATTGCAACGACTGCGTCGTCCCCAAGACTGTTCGGCACATTCTTGTCGAATGTCCCAATCTGGGTGATCTTCGCGCACGATACCTGTCCCAGTACCGGGATGGGTGGGCTCGCTACCGCCTGTCCCTTGTGCTCGGGACAGATTCGTGCACATTGACTTGTGGACTTGTTTACTTTTTGGGGGAGGTCGGGCTTTTCCCCTTTATTTAAGGTTCCTTTTTTGTTATTGTTTTGTTTGTAGGTTGCACTCTCCTGCACCGGGGTGAGGGGGACCTCCCCCCGCTGCCGGAGATTGCTTCGATTGTTAAGTTTTTCCAATTTATATCATTGTTAAGTTTTCATATTTTTACTTTAAAGTAGCCTAGTTCTAGGCTGTCGTGTTTTTCGGCGACTTATGCTCAAGTGGGTAGTTGCCAGATGGGCTCAATAAAAAAAAAGAAAAAAGAACTCGGCCTAAAAGGAAAGATCGTGTGGCGGAGAGGAAAAGGCATGTGAGGAAGGTATGGGTGGGGATGAATCCGGTTGTTGAAAAAAACTCATCTAGAGGCTGACCAGAGAAAGTTGTGGGAGAAGTTGTATGAAAAGCGACGAGGTAGGGGAGAAATACAGGCTATCTGAGTGAAAGAAGAGAGGCTAAGCTTAGGCCAGACGGAGCGCTGGATCCCGTCAGCACGGCAGCCAGGATGGCAAATCGCCGCGCCCCTTACGGGGTAAAACTTTTAGAACTTAATTACTTGCAAGTAATAGGATTTAGCCTCGATAATTGCCGCATACAAGCATTCGGACCGAATCTGGCAAAGACACTATTTTATATCGATCTGATTCTCCTTTGGCGGCCGCTTAAACTCTGCCGAGTCTCATTAGTGATATAAGTACCCTCGCATTAGCTACAACTAAAAGGAAATAAAAACGTAAACTAAAATGGGTGAGCCAATAAAACACTTTTCTACTTACTTTACAGAGAACTCGAATAAACTTTGGTCATGAGAAAGAGAGAGAGAGCATGTAACATTATTTTAAAGTGTGTTTTTTTCTAGACAGACGTTTCTATTACTAGTAGGTCACAAACTATTAATTCTATATATGCCTGCCACTGTAATCGGTACACTTCTTTAGCGAAGATACATTTACACATGTCATGTTCTATTTACTTTTCTTCGAGCCACCTTTTCATTAAAATCTTTCTAGTCTCTCCTTGACTCGTTCATATACATCCATACAGCTCATCTAGTGTCGTATTGCATTTATCGCTAAATGACCTGAATTACACTAAATTCTCGATTATACAGGGTGATCCAATAGTCTTAAGATTGTGATACTTCTGTTTTGTACAATAAAATATGGACTCAATGGTTTCATTCGTTCCTTTCTTGAAAACCATAAATGTTTGCATCTTTCAAACCTTTGAAAAGTTTTAGTAATTTTTCCGTTTAATAAATTCAATAACTTGATTATCATTTTCTTCATTACAGTTCTAATATATTCTTTGTATACATTTATTTAATGATATAACTTGATTACTAATATATTCAGTACACTTCTTGTATATATATCTATTTAATTTTTTATAACCATTGCCATTAATAAATAACATACTAAATTAATTGCCTTCTTTTCATCTACGACAAGATAGTTGCAGCTTTGTTAACATCCTGTTTTATAGTAGATCTGATTTCCATTATTGAGAGTTCAGTTCTGATTCCGATACCTCGATTCGTATGTAAAAATGAGAGTGGAGTTGCTAATAGGCGTGTAACGTGATGTCTAAACCTGTCTTCTACGAAATATAAAATTAATACTATCATTGCCTTGATATTGAGGTTGATAATGACGTGCTCTAAGCATGCATCAATTGCTGAAGTTGTACGGTAGAGTAAGACTAGATGTTTTTCATTTTGTTGAAGACAGCTTTCAAATATCCAAAGTGTTGATGCATTAAAGTAATCAACAAAGTGCTCAGATTGATGCTAAATTGTTTACTAATTTTCTATCACATTATATTTATAAATTTTAGGTATATTTCTGTTTTATAGAAAATAGTTTTAACATATGAACCGTCTCTTTGCAATATAATAATGATAATTAGAAGAGTATCGCTCTACGATTTTAAATTGATACTCAGCTTGAGATAATTCGCAAGAAGAATAAGTAAAATTGATTTTGTATTCGAAGCCCCGTAAGGGGCGCGGCGATTTGCTATCCTGGCCGCCGTGCTGACGGGATCCAGCGCTCCGTCCCGTCCCAGCTTAGCCTCTCTTCCTTCCTTCAGATAGCCCGATTTCTCCCCTACCTTGTCGCTTTTCATACAACCTCTCCCACAACTTTCTCTGGTCAGCCTCTTATTTCACAGGGTAGAATGCTGACCTTCTTCACAAGCCAACCACCCCGGATCAGGGCTGAGGGGGACGGGGACATTGTTCCCTAACCCCTCAGCTCCAGTTCGGGATGGGTTTTTTTTAACAACTTGCATCATCTCCACCCATACCTTCCTCACATCCCTTTTCCTCTCCTCTTCAAAATCTATCTTTTTTACGCCGTGTTCAAGGTGGAGCCGCCATGCCGAAGGACTGCCAGGCCACCAGGCGGGAAGGGTGGTCCCAAATGGCGGTGCCTGGCTACGCCTGGCCTGTAAGCACCTCTTGCAGTGCGGGCTACTGCAAGAGGTGGTGAGGAATTGCGTCCCGTAAAAAAAAGAGGGACACCATGCCCAATGATGAAAAAAAAAACATCTCCCGTTAATTCCCCCTAAAACAAAGGAGCCGCCCTTGTGCAGCTCCACAGAAAAGATGGAGGTCCCCCCCCCCGCTGTGCTAGCGCAGGGGACCCTCCATACCTCTTTAACCGGAGAGGTGGCTTACTCCTCTCCTACGCCTACGGGTGTAGGGGACTTCACCTCACCCCCTTCTTTGGAGGTGCTTTCGGGCCTCTCCCTATCTCCAGCGGCAGTCCCTCCTTTGCTTTCTAAGAAAACTGCCAAGAAAGCCAGCAGGCAGCCCTTTGTCGACCGCCCCTCGTGCCAGTGGCTCGGTAGGGCAAACCTTCTTAGGGAGGAGAGGGGAGCCAGGCCCCTTCGGTTGCTTCCCTCAAAAGACCTGCTGGCAAAAATATTAAACCTTGCCGGGGTCTAGGCCTGTGCCTCGCCACTAAAGACTTATGACGCTGCCAAGGGGAACTGCAATGTCATGGGAGGGGATGGCCAACTGAAGGCCCCGCCTGTGATAGACATGGTCCTTGGGGAAAACCAGCCTCTGATGGTAGGGCCTTCCATGGGGGAATCCGGGCTCGGTCACAAGCACCGAACCCGAATCCGCCCCTATGCACGGTCCTCATCAAACGGCTGTGGATTCTCAGACAGTACAAGGAGGGAAGGGATCTCCTCCGGAGGATGCCCCTGCGACCACCAGGACCTTCTCCATTTTGAAGAAGGGCCTGGGCTGAGGCCAGGCCATCTGGCCTTGGGGCTTCTACCGGCGGAATGAGAAGCGGGTTCATTCCCTGCCCTCCTCTGTAAAAAATAAAAGGACAAAATAGACCAAAAAGACGAAGAAGACTCAGGGCTCCTCTCCATCCACGGGGGCTACGGCAACGGATGGGTCTGCTGCCACTTTGGCAAGCGACCAAGCCAAGATCGGCACATCTGGCCCCTCTGCCCCCCCGGGTACGGAGATCCTGACAAAGAAAAAGACCAAAAGTGCACAGGGTGGAGCCTCGATGACATCGGGGCCCCTCATTCAGAGGTTACCTGGCGTTTTCGAGCCCGCTGGCTTCAAACGCTTCCTCGTTATTTGCTCCACTGATGGCACCATGTTGTCCAAGGGCAACATGATCCACCAGAGGAGAGAATTAGCTAGTGCAATTGGTAGAGAGCCGAAGGTAACCCGTTTCTCGGACAGGAGCCTTCTGGCGAATGCGGCGAATCCCGCCGAGGCGGCCAAGATAAGTGCTCTTCAGACACTTCATGGCACCCCGCTCAGTGTGACGCCGCACTCTACCATGAACTTTGTGAAAGGAATGGTTAATGCAAAGGAACTCTTTGACTACTCCATTGAGGACATCACCCTAGAGCAGGCCGACCATGGGGCGTTTTAAGGTCGAACGTGTGATGAGAAAACAGGTAGGGGCCTAGAGACCCACCCCAACACTCTTCGTTACGTTCCACTGTGACAAGCTCCCTGAGTCGGTGCGTGCCGGTTGGTACCGCTGCCGCGTGAAGGAATTCGTGCCACTGCCGCGTGAAGGCATTCGTGCTACTGCTGCGGCGGTGCTATTACTGTCACCGCTTCGGCCATACGAATCGCTCATGTAAACGTGCAAAGTTGGGGTCACCCGAAGTATGTGTAAATTGCTCCAAGGTCGCACACGATAAGTCCAAATCGTGTGTGGCCAAGTGTGTCAATTGCGGAGAGACGCACCCTGCTTTTTCGAAGCAATGTGGTACATATCTCCTTGAGAAAGAAATCCTGGCCATTTAGGCCCAGGATCGACTCTCATTCCGAGAGTCATATGCCTCAATAGCTAGAAAGTAAACCTCTGCTCCTGGCCCATCCAGGCCAACGAGCACGGTTGTTTCCGCGCCCATTCGGAGCCCTTCTGCGGGCTCTACCTAACCTGGGCGCTCCCCTACTGAAGCTAGCGAAAAAAAGGGGTTTATAGCCTGCCTCGGCTAAAACCAGGGCTCTCCCTCTTCCCCCAGCGTGACCGTTTCCCGTAAGGCGAAACGGCCACGCTCCTCCACCGACTCGTTAGACTCACAAGAGGCAACACCCCTGTAGATGGTCGCTAGGCCATCTTACGGGGTTCCTAAAGCTGTTCCCCAAAAGAAGGACAGCAACTAAGGAGCTTCGGCCCCTTCGCCCACGCCCCGAGGTGGAGCGAGTGGCTCGGAGACGGTGGTTCCACGAAAAGAGGGCCCCCCGCCTCCCGAGCCGCAACGCCCGCCTAAGGTTTCGAGGCAAAGGGAGGAAAAGACTCTCATGGCAAGCCCAACCTCATCCAATAAGTCCTCGAAGGCAACAGCGCCTTCAGCGCTTTGTCCGGCCTAAAAGCGCCCGGGGTTCTGCCCCCGGAAAGCGTACAGCCATTCCCGTGAGGGTCTTCAATTCGAGGAGGGCCCCCGCGTCTCCTCTGAGCAAGGTATGGAGGCCATATTCCTTCAATGGAATTGCCGTGGACTCCGGGCCAACTGTGAGGAGTTGCGGAGGCTCGTTTCGTCCCGTTCCCCGTTAGTTATTTTTTTGCAGGAGACCATGCTAGGCGCGTGCCCGCTGCCTGCCCTCCCGGGGTTTAAGGGTCTTGCGACACCACCACCGCAGGATAGCTAGGCAGGGGGATGCGCACTTTACACCCTGCATCATGTCCCTGTTCTTCCTTTCTCTTTAGATAACTCCCTAAGGGCAGTGGCTGTGCAGCTGCACCTGGATAGGAGGTATACTATCTTTTCTGCGTACATTCCACCGTCAGCTGACTTTGACGCGTAGAAGTTTCACCGCGTCGTGGCACGGTTGCCGAGGCCCTCTCTCTTGCTTGGAGATCTGAACGGCAGGCATCCTCTCTGGGGAGATTACTCCATAAATCCCAGGGGACAAGTCCTTGCCGATCTGATCGAAGAGCTTGAGATGGTGTCCTAAACTTGGATGAGTTTACGCATCCCTGTCCGAGAACCGCTTTATTTTCTTGCCTTGACCTATCTTTGTGCTCTTTGGATGCACAGCCTGATTTTAATTGGGGGTTCGTCGATGAACTCCATGGTAGTGATCACTTTACCATTTAAATATCATTTTCAGAGCAACTGCCGCCTGAGAGACCCCCTTGGTGGTGCTTAGCGCAGGCGCGGTGGCCTGCATTTCAGGAAATGACTGAATTCTCTATCTCAGTCGAGGAGTTTAGGTCAGTAGATGAGGCCGTTGAGTTCTTCTCCGGCAACCTCATCGCCGTAGGCCTGACTACTATTCCTAGGACGTCTGGCCGTTTTCGACGCCGAACACTCCCATGGTGGTCGGCTGAATGTGAGACGGCCCTCAAACAGAAGCGTTATGCCTACATGTGCTATAAGCGCTGCCCGAACGATTTCACTGTCGCTGAATTTCGTCGGGCTAGGGCTAGGTTCCGGTATATTTCGAAGCACACCCGCCGCTCTTCTTGCTGGGTAACGTGTCTCCACTTTACGGGAACAATTTTTTAGCTGAGGTGTGGAAGCGAGTCAAAAGGATTCGGGGCAAGTTCTCGCAGGCGCCCTTACCCGTTCTCCATGAGAATGGGACCGCAATCTTGAACCCCGCGTCCGTGGCGGAATCCTTAGCGACCGCTTTTTTCGCATTTTCTAGCCTGGAAGCTGCCCCGCCAGCATTCATTGCACGTCGTGATGTCGCGGAAGGCTGCCGCCTGAACTTCACCTCCAGAGGCGGAGAACCCTTTAACGACAAGTTTACTGTGAGTGAGTTGCCTCCGCTCTTGCTTCGTGCGTGGAAACCACCCATGGTCTGGACGATGTCCTGTACGCCATGCTTCGACACCTGGGGAAGCGAGGCATGACCTCTCTGTTAGATTTGTTCAAAATGATCTTGGTGGAAGTTCTTTTTCAAGACTCCTGGCAAATCACTACTGTGCTCGCCTTTCGCAAACCGGGGAGAGATCACTCTACTCCGACCGGTTTCCGTCCAATCTCTCTAACCTCTTTCGTGTGCAAGTTGATGGAGAAATTGGTAAATGTTAGATTAGCCCATTTTCCTGGACAGCGGAGGCCATCTGTCTTCTGCACAGTGCGGCTTCCGTAAGTTCCACTCCACGTCGGATGCTCTGCTCCGACTGGAAAATGCCATCTGCGAGGCTTTCCTTCGTAGACAGCACTACGACACGGTGTTTTTTGATCTGGAGAAGGCCTATGATACCGCATGGCGATACGGTATCATGGAGACTCTCCACACGATGGGGGCGAGGGGACGCCTCCCAATGTTTATATCTGAACTTTTGCGAGATCGTCGATTCTGCGTACGGGTAAGGGGGGCCCTCTTCGGCCCAAAGGAGCAGTAAGAGGGTGTTCCACGGGGAAGTGTCCTCAGTGTCACACTCTTTGCTCTGAGCATCAACGGCCTTACCTCGGTGCAGCCGGAAGATGTTTTCTCTACGCTTAACGTGGACGACCTTTCGATCTCTTTTGGCGCAGCCCAGATGCCAACTCTGGAGCGTCGACAGGCATTGAACTGCGTATTTTGCTATGCCGAAGCTCACAGGTTTCGGTTTTCTTTTGCCAGACTAAGGTGGTGCACTTCTGCCGCCATCCACGGCTTCACACCAACCCAGATTTGTTTCTTAATGGGGTGCGCCTGGATGTGGTTGAGTCGCACCGTTTCCTTGGTCTTGTATCCGACCTACGCCTCACCTGGGAGGCTCATATTCGCAGCCTTAGGGTCTCTTGTACCCGCGCCATGGACATTCTCCGTCCCGTGACGTACAGCGCTTGGGGCGCTGATAGGGCTACTGCCTTACTTTTTTATCGATCCTTTGTTCGCCCGAAGCTCGACTACGGATGCGAGTTTTTATGCATCCACAGCCGAGCGTTTATTGCGGAAGGTGAATTCGATCCACCACACCGGCCTTCGCCTTGCGACCGGTGCCTTCCGCACTTCCTCCATTGAGAGCCTGTTGGTGGATGCTATGGAGATGCCACTTGCTCTGCGCCGCGTGCAGTGCATCTCTCTACTGTACGCGCGAGCCCGGCGCCTCCCTCAGTCGCCAACTGCTCTTACTGCATCCGCAGCTGATCTCGATGGTGCCTATACCGCCGGGAGACGCCAGTCATACACCTTTGGGTTTAGGGCCAAGAAACTCCCTTGAGAGGTAGATATAGCTCTCGGGCCGGTGGTTGCCCCTGGTTTTGCCCAGGACCCCCCCTTCAGGGTATCACATTTGGCTATTTGTCGCCACGCCTCTCCTCCCAAAGCTTGTACTGTCTTGGGAGTATTGCGTTCGACCTTTTTGGAGCACACATCGTGTCACGTTGGAACCGTGCCAGTGTATACGGATGGCTCCAAGTCCCAAGAGGGGGTCGGCTTCCACGCCGTATTTTCTCTGTTTGAAGTCAGCGTGGCTCTACCAGGCGCTGCGTCTGTCTTCATGGCCTAGCTGGTGGCAATACATCACTCGGTAGGGAGATTACGTGACGTGCCCGGTTTGGAGACCGGATTGTGATCTATAGCAATTCACAAAGCGCCCTGAGTGCTCTTTGGAGCATTGGAATCTCCGCATCCCCTGGTTCGCGAAATTCATGACGTCACGGTTTTGGCGAGCCGGGCAGATGTCGAGATTATCTTCTGCTGGGTTCCTGGACATGTAGGAATTGCGGGGAACTAGCGCGCCGATGAGGGCGCCAAAGAGTCCACGAGGACTCTGCGACCGGACCCGCGTTTCGCTCTTCCTCATACTGACTACATGGTAGGAATACGGGCAGCTCTTCGGACTGCTTGGCAAAGAAGATGGGAGACGGGCGAAAGGAACTTAAAGTTGCGTGCCATTGCGCCGCGACTGTTCCCATGGACCTATTCCCCAATACCGCGGCGGCTTCAGGTTGCTTTCTGTCGTCTCCAAATCCGGCACACTCGTGTGACGCATCGCTATTTGATGGAGCGCTCCCGTGCGCCCTATTGCAATGACTGCGTCGTCCCCCAGACTGTTCGGCACATTCTTGTCGAATGTCCCATTCTGGGTGATCTTCGCGCACGACCGCTGGCTCGGTACCGGGATGGGCGGGGTCGCTACCGCCTGTCCCTTGTACTCGGGACGAGTACGTGTACTTTGACTGGTGGACTTATTGACTTTTGGGGGGAGGCCGGCCTTCTCCCTTTCATTTAACCAGGTTTAATTGTTGTTGTTGTTTTTGTTATTGTTTTTGTTATTGCTTTGCTATTGTTATTGTTATTTCTTTTTATTGCTTCCTGTTCAATTTTTTAAAGTAGCCTAGAACTAGGCTGTTTGTTTACGGCAACTTATGCCTAAGTCGGCAGTCACCAGATACCCCCTTAAAAAAAAAAAAAAAATTGTATTTGAAGAATAGAGATAAATGGGAAAGAAGAATAATACAAACATTGTACATAGCCAAGTATTATGACATAGGATGAAATAGGTAATAAAAGTTGATACAAGGACCATAACAAGTAGCCTCAGTTTTTGTTCCCCCTTAGTGATTTAAACATTGATAAATTATATCAGTTGGAAATAACTGCCGAAATAAGAAATGTCACTGTATCTATGAAAGCCCTTTTGAATAGTTTTGATAGGGATTCGCAAGGGCAATGCTTTACGCTATATGGCTTAGCCCTGAAATCATCTCTTAGGTCTACCTTGCCTGGAATATCTACAACTTTTTTTTTTTTTTTTTTTTTTTTTTTTTTATAGAGCCCATCTGGCAACTACCCACTTGGGCATAAGTCGCCGAAAAACACGACAGCCTAGAATTAGGCTACTTTAAAGTTAAAATATGAAAACTTAACAATCAATATAAATTTGAAAAACTTAACAATCGAAGCAATCTCCGGCAGCGGGGGGAGGTCCCCCTCACCCCGGTGCAGGAGAGTGCAATCTAAAACAAAACAATAACAAAAAAAGGAACCTTAAATAAAGGGGAGAAGGCCGGCCTCCCCCAAAAAGTCAATAAGTCCACCAGTCATGGTGCACGCACTCGTCCCGAGTACAAGGGACAGGCGGTAGCGACCCCGCCCATCCCGGTACCGAGACAGGTATCGTGCGCGAAGATCACCCAGACTGGGACATTCGACAAGAATATGCCGAACAGTCTGGGGGACGACGCAGTCGTTGCAATAGGGCACATGCGAGCGCTCCACCAAGTAACGATGCGTCACACGAGTGTGTCCGATTCGAAGACGACAGAAAGCAACCTGAAGCCGCCGCGGCATTGGGGGATAGGTCCATGGGAACAGTCGCGGCGCAATGGCACGCAACTTTAAGTTCCCCTCGACCGTCTCCCATCTTCTTTGCCAAGCAGTCCGAAGAGCTGCCCGTATTCCTGCCATGTAGTCGGTGTGGGAAAGAGCGAAACGCTGGTCCGGTCGCAGAGTCCTCGCGGACTCTTTGGCGCCCTCATCGGCGCGCTCATTCCCCGCAATTCCTACATGTCCAGGAACCCAGCAGAAGATAATCTCGACATCTGCCCGGCTCGCCAAAACCGTGGCGTCACGGATTTCGCGAACCAGGGGATGCGGAGATTCCAATGCCCCGAGAGCACTCAGGGCGCTTTGTGAGTCGCTATAAATCACAATCCGGTCTCCGAACCGGGCACGTCGCGTAATCTCCCGTACCGAGTGGTGTATTGCCACCAGCTCGGCGTGAAGACAGACGCAGCGCCTGGTAGAGCCCCGCTGACTTCAAACAGAGGGGATACGGCGTGGAAGCCGACCCCCTCTTGGGACTTGGAGCCATCCGTATACACTGGCACGGTACCAGCGTGACACGATGTGTGCTCCAAAAAGATCGAACGCAATACTCCCGAGGCAGTACAAGCTTTGGGAGCAGAGGCGTGGCGACAAATAGCCAAATGTGGTACCCTCCAGGGTGGCGTCCTGGGCAGAACCAGGGGCGCCACCGGCCCGAGAGCTATATCTACCTCTCGAAGGAGTTTCCTGGCCCTAAACCCAAAGGGCTTAGGGTATGACTGGCGTCTCTCGGCGGCATAGGCACCATCGAGATCAGCTGCGGATGCAGTGAGAGCTGTTGGCGACTGGGGGAGGCGCCGGGCTCGCGCGTACAGGCGAGTGATGCACTGCACGCGGCGCAGAGCGAGTGGCATCTCCCCAGCATCGACCAACAGGCTCTCAATGGGGGAAGTGCGGAAGGCACCGGTCGCAAGGCGAAGGCCGGTGTGGTGGATCGAATCCACCTTCCGCAATAAACGCTCGGCTGCGGATGCATAAAACTCGCATCCGTAGTCGAGCTTCGAGCGAACAAAGGATCGATAAAAAAGTAAGGCGGTAGCCCTATCAGCGCCCCAAGCGCTGAACGTCACGGAACGGAGAATGTCCATGGCGCGGGTACAAGAGACCCTAAGGCTGCGAATGTGAGCCTCCCAGGTGAGGCGTCGGTCGAATACAAGACCAAGGAAACGGTGCGACTCAACCACATCCAGGCGCACCCCATTAAGAAACAAATCTGGGTCAGGGTGAAGCCGTGGATGGCGGCAGAAGTGCACCACCTTAGTCTTGGCCAAAGAAAACCGAAACCTGTGCGCTTTGGCATAGCAAGAGACGCGGTTCAATGCCTGTTGGAGTCGGCGCTCCAGAGTTGGCATCTGGGCCGCGCCAAAAGAGATCGAAAGGTCGTCCACGTAGAGCGTAGCGAGAACATCTTCCGGCAGCACCGAGGTGATGCCGTTGATGCTCAGGGCAAAGAGTGTGACACTGAGGACACTTCCCTGCGGGACACCCTCTTCCTGCTCCTTTGGGCCGGAGAGGGCTCCCCCCACCCGTACGCGGAATCGACGATCTCGCAAAAATTCAGATATAAACATTGGGAGGCGTCCCCTCGCCCCCATCGTGTGGAGAGTCTCTATGATACCGTATCGCCATGCGGTATCATAGGCTTTCTCCAGATCAAAAAACACCGTGGCGTAGTGCTGTCTACGAAGGAAAGCCTCGCAGACGGCATTTTCCAGTCGGAGCAGAGCATCCGACGTGGAGTGGAACTTACGGAAGCCGCACTGTGCAGAAGACAGATGGCCTCCGCTGTCCAGGAAATAGGCTAATCTAACTTATACCAATTTCTACATCAACTTGCACACGCAAGAGGTTAGAGAGATTGGGCGGAAACCGGTCGGAGTAGAGTGATCTCTCCCCGGCTTGCGAAAGGCGAGCACAGTAGCGATTCGCCAGGAGTCTGGGAGGAGACCTTCCACCCAGATCCTGTTGAACAAATCTAATAGAAAGGCCATGCCTCGCTCACCCAGGTGTCGAAGCATGGCGTACGGGACATCGTCCGGACCATTGGTGGTGTCCGCGCACGAAGCGAGAGCGGAACGCAACTCACTCACAGTAAACTTGTCGTTGAAGGGTTCTCCGCCTCTGGAGGTAAAGTCCAGCCGGCGGCCTTCCGCGACATCACGACGTGCATTGAATGCTGGCGGAGCAGCATCACGGCTAGAGAATGCGGAAAAAGCGGTCGCTAAGGATTCCGCCACGGACGCGGGGTCCGAGATTGCGGTCCCATTCTCCTGGAGAACGGGAGGGGGGTCCTGCGAGAACTTGCCCCGAATCCTTTTGACTCGCTTCCACACCTCAGCTAAAGGGGTCTTCCCGTTAAGTGAAGACACGTATGCCCGCCAAGAAGAGCGGCGGGCGTGCTTCGAAATATACCGGAACCTAGCCCTAGCCCGACGAAATTCAGCGACGGTGAAATCGTTCGGGCGGCGCTTATAGCGCATGTAGGCATAACGCTTCTGTTTGAGGGCCGTCTCACACTCGGCCGACCACCATGGGAGTGGTCGGCGTGCAAAACGGCCAGACGTCCTAGGAATAGTAGTCAGGCCCACGGCGATGAGGCTGCCGGAGAAGAACTCGACGGCCTCATCTACCGACCTAAACTCCTTGACTGAGATAGAGAATTCAGTCATTTCCTGAAATGCAGGCCACCGCGCCCGCGCCAAGCACCACCGAGGGGGTCTCTCAGGCGGCAGTTGCCCTGAAAATGATATTTGAATGGGAAAGTGATCACTACCATGGAGGTCATCGACCACCCCCCAATCAAAATCAGGCTGTGCATCCGAAGAGCACAAAGATAGGTCAAGGCAAGAAAATGAAGCGGTTCTCGGACAGTGATGCGTAAACTCATCCACGTTTAGGACACCCATCTCAAGCTCTTCGATCAGATCGGCAAGGACTTGTCCCCTGGGATTTATGGTGTAATCTCCCCAGAGAGGATGCCTGCCGTTCAGATCTCCAAGCAAGAGATAGGGCCTCGGCAACCGTGCCACGACGCGGCGAAAGTCCCCCGCGTCGAAGTCAGCTGACGGTGGAATGTACGCAGAAATGATAGTATACCTCCTATCCAGGTGCAGCTGCACAGCCACTGCCTGAAAGGAGGTATCTAAAGAGAAAGGAAGAACGGAGACATCATGCCGGGTGTAAACCGTGCATCCCCCAGCCCGGCCATCCCGCGGTGGTTGGGTCGCAAGACCCTTATACCCCGGGAGGGCAGGCAGGGGGCACGCGCCTAGCATGGTCTCCTGCAAAAAAATAGCTAACGGGGAACGGGATGAGGCGAGCCTCCGCAGCTCCTCCCAGTTGGCCCGGAGTCCAAGGCAATTCCATTGAAGGAATATGCCCTCCAGGCCTAGCTCGGAGGAGACGCGGGGGCCCTCCTCGAATTGAAGACCCTCACGGGAATGGCCGTACGCTTCCCGGGGGCAGAACCCCGGGCGCTGTTGGCCGGACAAAGCGCTGAAGGCGCTGTCGCCTTCGAGGACTTATTGGGGGAGGTTGGGCTCGCCATGCGAGTCTTTTCCTCCCTCCGCCTCGAAACTTTAGGCGGGCGTTGCGGCTTCGGAGGCGGGGGGCCCTCTTTTTGAGGAACCACCGTCTCCGAGCCACTCGCTCCACCTCGGGGCGTGGGCAAAGGGGCCGAAGCTCCTTTGTTGCTGTCCTCCTTTCGGGGAACAGCTTTAGGAACCCCGGAAGATGGCCTAGCGACCATCTTCAGGGGTGTTGACTCCTGTGAGTCTAACGACTCGGTGGAGGCGCGTGGCCGTTTCGCTTTACGCGAAACGGTCACGCTGGGGGAAGAGGGGGGAGCCCTGGTTTTAGCCGGGGCAAGGTATGAACCCTTTTTGCCGCCAGCTTTACCAGGGGAGCGCCCAGGTTGGGTAGAGCCCACAGAAGGGCTCCGAATGGGCGCGGAAACAACCGTGCTCGTTGGCCTGGATGGGCCAGGAGCAGAGGGTGCCTTTCTAACTATTGAGGCATATGACGTCCCAGGCAGAGCCGGGCGCGCCAGGACCAAGTCCTTTGCCTCGCGGAATGAGAGTCGATCCTGGGACTGAACGGCCAGGATTTCTTTCTCAAGGAGATATGCACCACATTGCTTCGAAGAAGCAGGGTGCGGCTCTCCGCAATTGACACACTTGGCCACACACGATTTGGACTTATCGTGTGCGACCTTGGAGCAATTTACACAGACTTCGGGTGACCCCGATTTTGCACGTCTACATGATCGATTCGTATGGCCGAAGCGGTGGCAGTAATAGCACCGCCGCGGCAGTGGCACGAATGCCTTCACGCGGTAGCGGTACCAACCGGCACGCACCGACTCAGGGAGCTTGTCACAGTCGAACGTGACGAAGAGTGTAGGGGTGGGTCTCGAGGCCCCCCCCTGTTTTCTCCTTACACGCTCGACCTTGACCGCCCCATGGTCGGCCAGCTCTAGGGTGATGTCCTCAATGGAGTAGTCAACGAGTTCCCTCGCATAAACTACTCCTTTCACAAAGTTCATGGTAGAGTGCGGCGTCACACTCACCGGGGTGCCATGAAGTGTCCGAAGAGCACTTATCTTGGCCGCCTCGGCGGGATTCGCCGCATTCGCCAGAAGGCTCCCGTCCGAGAAACGGGTTACCTTCGGCTCTCTACCAATTGCACTAGCTAATCCTCTCCTCTGATGGATCATGTTGCCCTTGGACAACATGGTGCCATCAGTGGAGCGAATAACGAGGAAGCGTTTGAAGCCAGCGGGCTCGAAAACGCCAGGTAACCTCTGAATCAGGGGCCCCGATGTCATCGAGGCTCCGCCCTGTGCATTCTTGGTCTTAGTCGTAGTCATGGGCTCCGCACACGAGGGGGTAGAGGGGCCGGATGTGCCGATCTTGGCTTGGTCGCCTACCAAAGTGGCAGCAGACCCATCCGTCCCCGCAGCCCCCGCGGATGGAGAGGAGCCCCGAGTCTTCTTCGTCTTTTGAGTCTTTTTAGTCTTTTTCTTTTTAGGAGAGGAGGGCGGGGAATGAACCCGCTTTTCACCTCCGCCGGCAGAAGTCCCCAGGCCAGATGGACCAGCCTCAGCCAGGTCCCTCTCCGAAATGGAGAAGGTCCTGGTTGTCGTAGGGGCACCTGTCGGAGGAGATCCCTCCCCTCCTTCTACTGCCTCGGAGCCCTCAGCCATTTGAGGAGGACCTTGCATAGGGGCGGATTCGGGTTCGGTGCTTGGCGCCGAGCCCGAATTCCCCCCCATGGAAGGCCCTACCGTCTGGGGCTGGGTCTCCTCAAGGACCATGTCTATTACAGGAGGGGCCTCCAGTTGGCCATCCCCTCCCAGGACATCGCAGGTCCCCTTGGCAGTATTGTCACTAGTCAGGTGGTGTGGGGAGGCACAGGCCTTGACCCCAGCAAGGTTCAAAATTCTTGCCAGCAGGTCTTTTGAGGGAAGCGACCGAAGGGGCCTGGCTTCCCTCTCCCCCCTAAGGGGGTTTGCCCTACCGAGCCGCTTGCACGAGGGGCGGTCGGCAATGGGCTGCCTGCTGGCTTTCTTGGCAGTCCCCTTAGAAAGCAAAGGAGGGACTGCCGCTGGAGATAGGGAGGTGCCCGAAAGCACCTCCAGAGAAGGGGGTGAGGGGGAGTCCCCTACACCCGTAGGCGTAGGAGAGGAGTAAGCCTCCTCTCCGGTTAAAGAATTATGGAGGGTCCCTTGCGCAAGCACAAGGGGGGGGACCTCCATTTTCTCGGTGGAGCTGCCCGAGGGCGGCTCCGTAGATGTTTTTCGGGAAGTTGGGGGTTGGGGTTTTTGTTTTTTTTTCATACATGGGCATGGTGACCCTCTTTTGATTACGGGACGCAATAGCTCATCACCTCTCGCAGTTGCCCGCACTGCGAGAGGTGCTTACAAGCCCGGCAGAGCCAGGCGCCGCCATTCGGGACCACCCCTCCCGCCTGGTGGCCTGGCAGTCCTTCGGCATGGCGGCTCCACCTTGGACACGGCGTAAAAAATATAGGTTGTGAAGAGGAGAGGAAAAGGGATGTGAGGAAGATGTGGGTGGGGATGAAGCAGGTTGTTAAAAAAACCCCATCCCGAACCGGAGCTGAGGGGTTAGGGAACAATGTCCCCTCCCCCCCTCAGCCCCGATCCGGGGTGGTTGGCTTGAGAAGAAGGTCAGCATTCTACCCTGTGAAATTAGAGGCTGACCAGAGAAAGTTGTGGGAGAGGTTGTATGAAAAGCGACGAGGTAGGGGAGAAATCGGGCTATCTGAAGGAAGGAAGAGAGGCTAAGCTGGGGCCGGACGGAGCGCTGGATCCCGTTAGCACGGCGGCCAGGATGGCAAATCGCCGCGCCCCTTACGGGGAATATCTACAACAGGATTAAATGGGGTGGAATAATGCAATGAAAGAGAAAAACACAAAATTTAGTTCTCCTATTAAGTGAGAAATACGAATCAGATAGTGATGTGTTTCTGAACAATAATATTAATTATATAAATATGCCATCTATATTTTTCCAAATATAAAGGCCGAATAATAAACAATATTGTATTTTAAGTCCTTAAAACTATCTAAATTAAAAAATAACAATTATTCTAATATGCTTCAAACTAACAAAATGCTTCCATACATAAAATATAGTGACATATTAAGAATACAGAATTATATCTTTCGGCACGGTGCTTCTTTTGAGGTGTTGGCGTGATAAAAGACCTTGAATTCTCTTCAGAACTTCTTTTACATCGAGGCTTCTAAAGTGATATTTTCCTTGCCTTGAGCACCACAAGTGCATTCAATAAGTACACATAAAAAACTATATGTATATCTGTACATTTCTACTCGCACTAGATAGACTCTAGCTGACTTTTCCTTTAATAACAAAACAATTTTTTTGATTTCCACGTTGTTGTTCATCTTTATATAAAAGATAATTTTGCTACAAATTCTAAGACAAGTCCATCTCGCTAAGACCAATATCATACCTTTAATTCGAGGATAATTAGGAAAGGTAAAATTTACTTTGCTTTATAACGAACGGTATGTAAATGGTGCTATTAATCAGATGACGAAACCTACACTAATAAACTCGTTTGCTGTATTTTCATGGTCTAGAAGCAGTATTATAAAAACTTAATTGATAGGGATCTTAGGAAAGGACTGCTTTGACTTTATTCAATATTCTAAGGAGCGGTTTCTCCTGCGTTTCTTGTCAACGTTTTCAAAATTGACTAAGTGAAAGTGAATTTTCATTTTGAGGAGTGTAGCTATAAATTAAATTACTCCATACTTTTCTGCAGTTTTAAGTCAGTAGTAATATTAAGAAGGACAATTATTAATACATTAAATATTTTTACGTAAAAGTAAATATTGTATTAAAAAAATATATTTGTAAAATTAAATTATTCAATACAATTTATTATTAGGAAGTCAATAAGATTAATAAGATATTTTACTTCTAGCATTATTCTTTAAAAATTAACGTCAATTTTTATGACATGAAAGAACGCTTTTGTAAATCCTCTGTTACTCCATATTGTCAATATTTGAATGTTTCTCTCATACAACATTTATTTGTCCGTAAGTACTTACGAAATGGATGTTTAGATGTACATATTTTTGCTTCTCTTACGTATCATACTCGTAGAAAATTGAATTTGAAATCATTTCATTCCTATCAAACTTCATAATCTTTCATGCTATATACATCATCAACCTCTTAATTTTTCGGACATGAATAAAAAAACAAATGTTCATTTTAAGAGGAAGAGACAACCGCTATGTGTAAATGCACCTGCCCCTTTTGAGTCCGTATGAGAAAAAAACCGAGGTGCAAAGTAAAAAGAGAGAAGATATAAATATCAGGGGGAGGAACAACGACAAAGAACTTATAAATATTCGGATGCGGAGCAAAAACAAGGAATATATAACTTTACTTGTAATCTGGAAATCATGCTACATCATCTTGAACGAAGAGCCATTTACTGAGATCGGAATATTGTGCTAAAGGAAAGAAGTATCGATTTTCGATTCGTTATTTCTACACCCTGGCTTCATACTTGGTGAATAAACGAAAGAAGTATTTTGTCTATAAGATTATCAACCCTGAAAAGGATTTTAATAAATTCTACATCAATATTCAGTGTTTCTGAGCTATGTATACATTTTTTTAAAAATTCTAACCAGCAAAACCACTCACAGATTCAGACGAATTTTATTAATTTAAAGCTTAAGGAGTTATAACATCGGTATTGTTTGCATACTTTACTAAGTTAAGGCAAATTAAAACTGAAATTATTAATGGAATTTTGCCTTCCTACAGTAAACACTAAGAAAAGACGTCTGCGTTTATCATTTGAGCAAAAAAAATTGATACTATGGCGCATTTAAAGTTAAGTCTAGATCAAAAGCTCAACAACAGTTAGGAGAGAATTTTGATATGTATCCTTCAAATCAACCTTTCACGTATCTGTGAAAAATTTGAAGTTATAAAATATTTTGGAAAATGAGGATAATTAAGAAAATACCAATCGCAGAATCCATATTTTGGAATAACTGGTTTCATTTAAAAATGTGAAGATGACCAGTATACGGACAAAATTGTCTAGTCTGATGAGACTATATATAAGTTGAATGATATAATAAATCATCTTAATCACACAATGGTCACTAGAAAATATGAAAATTTATGTAGAAAGAGTTTGCATTTTAGATGGTAAAGTACTTTACTGTGTTTTTTCTTCCAAACATTTGTATCTTCTTTCCCTTTCGATGGTTCAGATATCGATCATAGCCACTTCCACATGCTGAGCGAAAGCGTTTTCTTGAACGTTAACAGCTATAGGGAAGAAGAGAAGACTTATTTTGTACCTTATCGCAGCTTTTTATGACCATCATGATGTTAGGAAATACTTACCTTGAGGAAATATTTCATGATGGGTAGATCATAAGACGAGGTATTATCGAGTGTTCACCACCTTCATCACATTCAGGAATGTTCACTACGTTTACCAAATATGAATAGACTTAACTCTATTATGGGTAGGCGTCATTTTATAAGTGAAGTAAAAGCAGAAGACCTACATCACATGAACAATTAAAATGCTCATTTAAGCAAGCGTGTAGAAATATCCCTACAAACATTTTGGCTCAAGTTTGCCAATCAGTAAGTCAAAGAAGATAGTAGGCCATTGGTGTTCTTGATGGACATTGTAAACGCGTATTCGTTTAACACAAATAAACTATCTATTATTTCATTGTTTTTTACTTTATATATAAAAATAAATAAAAATCATCGGAATCCTAAATGTGCTTGTCTGGAAAGAAAATGTGATTTACTTACCTAGCAGATTTTCGAAAATCGAGGACGTTATGGAAACTATATATATATATATATATATATATATATATATATATATATATATATATATATATCTATATTACGGATAAAAAATAACCAGATACTTAGATTCATACCTGATTCTTAATTTCTAAAAAATAGAAATGTTTATAACGAGTATTTTTCCAAAGCTACGTTGAAATTTTACTCAATCTCTTAGAAAACAATAATACATTTAATATAAAGCGATGTTTGTATTATGAAATATAGGATAATATACGAGGTGAAAATATAAAAAAATATTTTTCTTATATAAAAGTGTTTCCACTACCAGTATATTTTCTTATGTAAAGGAATTATATTCTTGCAAGAAAGGAAAGAACATAATTTTTTACTGCAGTGAACGGCAACTAAGTTTGCATTCTGGAAGATGAATATGTTTGCCATATCTGGTTGATTTCTTCTTCATTCTATTGAGCAAACTCAAACAAAATGCTTTGTATTTAAGATTCCAAGCATACTGATTAGACAGTCTCATTGCATGTCGTCACGAAATAATATCGGACATTTTTCTTATAAAACTCCATCTTTAATTACAGATAATTCTGTAGCTGAATCAGCATAATCACCTTTTAA
This sequence comes from Ceratothoa steindachneri, assembly GCA_963969495.1. NCBI lineage: Eukaryota > Metazoa > Arthropoda > Malacostraca > Isopoda > Cymothoidae > Ceratothoa > Ceratothoa steindachneri. The sequence goes on along the minus strand of OZ018328.1, from coordinate 140,228,670 downwards.
GCAATACACCTTTTGTTGCCAATAGGACATCGACGTTGTTCTTGATTCCTTTATGAAACATTCATTGAAATACGTCATCTTAAATCAAATTTTCCTTATTATGACTATTTGCGGGGAATGCAAATTTATTTGGTCTTCAAATTAACAAATAATCGTCACCGACTTTCAACATTTCATGGTATTATTTAAAATAATACCATCCAACAGTTAAAGAAGTCTAAATTCCAGACAATTTAGACAGTTCGTATGTAAAAAGTAAAAAGTTATACTTTGTTCGATGGAAAGAAAAATAGCACGTAGCAAAATAGTGTCAGAAAAATTTAACTCATTCATCGAAAGTAGTGAGTAGTAGAAATATAAATTTTTTTTTACAGTATTCATGGAGATAATTGAGTACTGGAAATACAAAAGTATATTCCATAATATTCTGTGACGCTATGACAAGACAAGTTATTTTAAGGTTTGTAAATCAGCCGGTGTGGAAAGAAGACCTCAAAAGAGACACCGAGCCATTAAACAAATTGTGACAGAAATATTAAGGATATTTTGGCCTCCAGCGTTCCAGTTAGACCGTGTGACGTTGCCTGGAAGAAGACAATCTTCACACTTTCTCACCAGCGCCAAGCCATCAATCAGTGCGAAGAACAATAAAGCTTTTCTTACATTGGCCATTGAACACATTGAATGGAAGAATGACCAAAGAAGCCATGTCCATTTGCAAATGAATGTGCAGTTCAATTTGATTGGATTCGATGACGGGCGGTTCGGTTATCACAGAATAGAGGAAATATCTTGTGTCAATTGCACAAAAACGAGGGTAAAGATGGAGCAGATAGTGTCATCGTCTGGGCGGTGAATTTGGAGAAGGCACTGAGCCTTTTGTACGTCTAAGGGGCATATTAATTGCACAAGTGTAGCACAAAGAATATTATTAAAGGAGTAAATAAGCCGGGTTTTTTTAATTATTTAAAATAATAACATTAATTGTTTGCATTTAAAAGAAAAATTAGTCCTTTTATAAAAAAAACTGATATAATTTCTGAACAACATTCATTACACTTTTTTATCGAATATAGAAGGATACATTTATGTCGTTATAATTTAGTTAAATATGTAGATTGGTGGCTCAAATGATAAACGTACACTATTTCGTCCGTGTTCCAATATGATTCACGTTTTTGAAGTACATTTAAGGGGACTGCTCGTGCGGGCGTGAACGCAATGGGGAGACTACCCTACAATGATCCTAAGTTTAAATTAATTGTAGGGTCTGGGGGGCATAGCTGCACAGTATATAATCCTAATTGTTTATAGAATAAGATTCCACGTTTTCCTCATCGCTATTTCAGAAGTATACCCACCGCAATAAAGTAAGTAAACAGCGTTTTTCGTTTGGTTATGTCCGGACATTATTATAAAAAAAATGGAACCGGGTATATTTCAAATAGGACTCAAATGCGCATAAATATAAACACACAAAATCCACTTTTTCGGCTGAGCCGCCAATCTACATGTTTACAGTAATTTATTCATAGGATTACTAATCTCATCAATTGGAAATCTGCTGGTATTATTTGGGCGACCATGCTGAGAATCATCAAAAAGATTATCCGCAAGTTTTTGATTTTCAAACAATTTTGTATATTACTCAACAGTTTATAAAAGCAGAATTTAAAATGTTATAAAAAAATGTATTGGCCAATCATTGAAGGCAACATGCTTTGACTGATTAATGCCTAGCCATTCGGTCAAGCACATCCCCTCCTCCCTTATTTTTGTCACAAAAAAATAGCTTTATAATGGTGGCTATTTTATGAAGGAATTTCAAACATTTTCAGTTAATGTGCTCAAAATAACTACAGAGTGTTCATTTGCACTGGTAAGATGTTGAAGTGAGGGTATGTTTCGTTTAAGATTTGTAAACCAACACGTTTCGTTGATTGTTTTTTTATTTATTACTACTTCTGGTAACGATCATGTGTTCTGATGGATTGTCCCAAATTATCTGCATTTTTTTTTGGCAAGCTGCAGAGAAAAGTGTAAGTAAGTAAAATAATTATCACAAGTGACATTATAACTTTTCTCAGTATATGACCAATAAATTTTAAAGCTACGTCACTAGGAACTCTAACATTATTACTTCTTCCATCTTCTTTTCCTAAATTTGGAATTCCGTTAAACAAATATTTATTTTCGAGTTGAGAACCATCCCGAATTTCAGGCTTATTTTTTCTGGATTATTTGACATAGACTGTAAAAATTTGCGACGTACTTTACACGGTAACAATTTTCAACTCCCATATGTTGCATAAATAAATGCTTTCTGACATTTTCAAATAATAGATTCCATGCCGGTGATGATAACAAAAACTTATATTGTAGCAAATTTCTACTTCTTTCACATTTTCTATTGAGTTGGATTAAACTCATTTCAAATAAAATTCATTGCCGAACATAGTTTTTCTGGAAGAATCACATCCCAAGAGAAATTTTACATAAATTTGATGAGCGGGATTCTTCATCCAATAATGTCTCGAGCAATTATAATACTATTGAATTTCTCTAATTTCTCTAAAGTAACAGACCATTCATTCTCCATTGCCAGAAACGCTTCGTCAATTGTAAACTTTTGAATAATTGTAAGCATTGGCTCAATGAACAAAATTTTAAAAGATGATCTTTTTTTTTAAGGGGCTATCTGGCGACTACCCACTTAGGCATAAGTCGCCGTAAACAAACAGCCTAGTTCTAGGCTACTTTAAAAAATTCGAACAGGGAACAACAATAAAAAGAAATAACAAAAACAACAACTAAACCTAGTTAAATGAAAGGGAGAAGGCCGGCCTCCCCCAAATAGTCAACAAGTCCACCAGTCAATGTGCACGCACTCGTTCCGAGTACAAAGGACAGGCGGTAGCGACCTCGCCCATCCCGGTACCGAGACAGGTAACGTGCGCGAAGATCACCCAGACTGGGACATTCGACAAGAATGTGCCGAACAGTCTGGGGGACGACGCAGTCGTTGCAATAGGGCGCAGGCGAGCGCCCTATCAAATAGCGATGCGTCACACGAGTGTGTCCGATTCGGAGACGACAGAAAGCAACCTGAAGCAGCCGCGGCATTGGGGGATAGGTCCATTGGAACAGTCGTGGCGCAATGGCACGCAATTTTTAAAGATGAAAGAGAACTATGATTGCTTGAGTTGTAGTATATTTTATTAAATTAGTTTGCGTAGAAAAGACCACATACACGCTGTGATGTTACATTAAACTGCTAAGAAGGACAATCTTTACCAACCAAGAATAGAGAATGAATTGTTAGGATATCGGTGTTGCTTTTTTTTATTGTTGGGACGTAAACTACTTATTAGAGTTGATTCTTCATCACCAGAATCATATGAGGAATTAAATAACTACTTCAGGCAGAGTAAAATATTATTATAATGTAATTAATAAAGTAATAAAAATAAAAAATATGACCTATCTTCACCAAGGAATGAACAATTAAAAAATCGCCATAATCCTGGGCTTAATCCCAACTACTTTAACTTATATTGAAGCCACCCTAGCTATAGCTTAATGAATGCATTTGATATGTCCCTTCATTCGATGTCGATATACATAGTTACAATTATTCTTCGCTTGTGCAATCTTCTTCGTGATGACTTTTATGGCAGTCTATGTGCTTCTCTTCTGCATGAAACCATATTGCTGCTTGTTCATAAGTTTCCTTCAAGTACTCAACGACTGTTCTATTTAAATTCTTTTCGAAGCGTTTCCCCCAAATTACAAAAGGGATATTGGGTGATAACTCTCCTTCCTTGTTTTGGTCTCCCAAGCTTGACTATAAAACCATTTTTGCTATATTTTAAGAGATGGGAAAGTAGGCTACATTTAAGCAGGCATTAAGGATGTTAAGTAGTCATTCCAGAAAGCATCTCACTGTTTTGGTTAAATTAATCTTTGTCAGTCCTGACCAAACCAATGCTTTCTCTTTGAAAGAATGGAGCGCGCTTTCAAGTTTTTCGAATACCACTATTCCTTCACCTTCATTGTTCAGTTCAATTAGTGTTTCTTATGCGTCCTTTCGATGTTAGCATTAAGTATTATTTTATTTTCAATGTAAACGTTAAAGGTTTCCTTTCTTTGTCGCAGATTCTGAAGATACGAGTATGTTCCCAGTTTTCTCTGAGAATCGCCTGTATTTCTTTCTCTTTATTTTATTTCTCCATTTTCCTCTAATTCCATTCTTTTATTCCCAGACATTTTTTTTTCTTCTGATTTTCGTCGAGAATTCTATTGCTTTGTTGGATTTTTCTTCTTGTTATACGTAAATGAGCATTTTTAGTTCTTCCTTCAATTCTTACGTGCAGTATGTACATTGTTTCACGGAAAGTTCCCGCTATGATGCACATATGATATATCTCTTTAGTTCATGGTGTAAACCTTTCAATTCTCTGTCTATCTGTATGCGGTTTTGGAAATAGACTCGGTCTCCCTCTCTCATCATTTCCCTCTGCCGTTTCATTTCCTCGTCTATTTTTATGAGCGTTGGTTCATTTAAGCTTAATGGTATTTTGGTTCTTAACAAACGCTCTTAATTATCCCAATTCAAGCGGTTATAATTCTTTCTTGTGTGAGAGTGAATTCAAATAGGGTTCAGGGTGATCTGTTGAGTGATGCATATATGTTTTCTACAAGAAATCATCTCTCTGAATTGGCCAAGCAGATGTCGGGCTTAGTGGCTGTTCTTTCCGTGATGAAGGTCGGAACTTCCTGGCCCAGTGTGTGGATGATGTTCCTGTCCAAGAAAATGTCCAACCAAAGGGTTGTTTAGGCTACAGTACAAACAATTATGTTTTTCCGGAAATTTGCAGAACATTCTCACCACAGTTTTCGTGCAGTAAAATGTTTTTTTTTACCTTTTTAGTTAGTTACACATTCTTTTCTAGCAGAGCTACCTTGGAAAGTAACAATTTAAAGCGAAAATAAGCGATTTGTACAGATAATGACAAGAAGGACCTAACCCACTCTCATCAAACTAAATCTAACCTAACTTTACCTAACTTAACCTAACCTTACCATACCTAACCTAGCCTAAAGCGCCAGAAAAAAATGTTAGGTGAGCTTAGGTAAATTTAGGGAGGAAAGTTAAGTAGTGTTAGGTTATTGTAAGTTTGTTAAGTTTGCTTATGTAAAATTATTGATTTATAATCGTCGTATCCCTGAAAATCTCTTATTTTCGGCCAAAATTGCTTGTTTGTGGTAGTGTTGCCACATAGATATGAAGCGAAGTCGAAATTAAGCCTTTTTGGCGACAATAAATATCCTATTGTCATTCCTGACCTGTAAATATTCCAGAAAAATATATTTTTGTTCAATATATCGTGATAGGGTTATTCTAGGTATTTACTTTTAATTTTCTCCTTCTACTACATCTTCGTTTGGAACTAAAAAAGTTAACTAATACATTAAAAAAAAAAGCCGGAGTTAAGCCCTTACATGGCCTTTCGAGATGCGCACGTAACTTAGTCATACTCCAAAACAAGTAGAAAGACCCACGTGCGAGCGTACTTAGCCTGACTAATAGGATTTCAAGATAGGGGGATAGAAGAACAATTATGTTTTAATATCGGGTTGAAATGTTGCCCTTTTGTGACTTTATAACTTGCGATAGATCTCCTTCGCCTCCCCGCCATCGAAGCATTACTCCTAGGATACTATTACAATGACACGAAGAAGTATTTTTGCATTAATAGCCTATAATACTTCTGACACTATTATAAAAAATTGCCTATAATAAAATAACCGAGTGGAAGCATTAATTTTGATTAGGGCGGACTTAAGACATCGGGCGTGGGTAGTTGTGGATCGAGTTCTTATTTGGAAAGACTTCCCCTTAGAGCTGGGGTAAAATTCTCAAATATTTTTCACTCGTTGCATTTTGAGGATAAATTAATTCAAATGTATTTAAAACGACTCAAGGGTACTTTGTTCAAACCCTTTTAATGAATTATATTTTATTAGCCTATCACTTAAACCCTCTTAACGATATATTCTTGCCTTTTCTATTAAGATACTATAATAACCTACTAATATCGATAGGATAGAGTGGGTAATTCTTAGCCGTTAGCAGCGCTAAATTCCTAACAGGTGTGTTGTCTGGTGTCGCTTTTCTATTATTTCTATCATACTAGACGCAGTTGTTTATTGTTGTAAAAGAAGAAATAAAATGGCATAATTTTAACCTCCCAAACCTCGAAAAAGAAAGCCTTGCTTATTGGTCTTTATGCCGTGAGCTCAAATGGGAAGATCACAGAGTGATCAATGTCAAAGTCAGGATAGTGCAGAGGATCAGTAAAGAGCTGGATTAGTCAGGCTGTAATTACGAGAGTCCACAAAGATGTAGCACGAGACATAAAGACCAAGATATCCGTCTCCATTCGTACCTGGTGGCGTTGAAGTTGCTCTGGATCCTGGAGGTGGCCGCTTGAAGGACAAACTTGTGGCATTTGGACTCTTCACCGGGACTATTATGTGTGAGGCGTGGTGTCCAGGATCAGTATAGTTTTCAACAAGTTAAAGAAGGAATCTTCTCGAAGGCGAGCCATAGGTTTCGACGCCGTCTGGAAATTGCGTTTGCGGCCGACGGCGATTTCATTGAATAAACTGAATAGTCCGATCCTTCCCGGCTTAACAATGTAACACTGGTAAATATATCTGAATGATATATATTAAATAATTTTATTTTATATTGAAGTTGGGGGAAAATTTACCTACCGCCTTCTGTATTTATATTATCGTGGTCTCCAAGATTGTAATATTTTTACTTTGATAAATGATTTGATCGAACTATTAAATTTTCTCCTGAATTATTTCATTTTATTATTTGGCACCTAAGTACTATTTTGTAGCCTAAAAATGGCTTAGTCATTTGTATCGTAAACATCTCCTATACATTGTGAAGGTAAAAAGTGTCCAAACATTGAAATCTACAATTAGGGTAATGCTTTAGCACTAAAACATTTTAATTTAAACAGCTGGCAGACAACTCATAATAATTTAAACTCTCTAAGTCATTTATAAGAAGCATTCTTAAAATGAATTTAATTTCTTGACTCTATATTTAATTTTATATTCTAAAATTGCACATATATGTAAAAAAGGTCCACTATATATTTTCTACCTGAAAATATCTTCTGTTTTTCGAATATACACTTCAATAGAATAATTTGACAATTAATTTTCCTAAAAAGCAAAAACAAGTCGATAAATATACAAATGCTAAAGGAAATTACTTTACATGTTTACTGAACTATATTTATTCGTGGCGTTCAATTTAACGAATCTGAAAACAAACATCAAACGTACGTAATGTAAATATAATGGTAAAAAATTCTCTTAGATGTTGTTTACTTCGAACAGCGAAAAATCTAAGTGATTGAGCCATTTTTATGAACTTTGAGAGAGCATTGGGAACTTTAATTTAATTAGATAACAAAATTAAGTGAAAAATCCAACCTCTCTTTATATTCTCCCCCAAAATATTATTTTTTATTTTTCTGAACCTGAAAAAAGAGTGAGAAAGATATCGATAAAGTGTAAGGTTAAAAATTTCATTTTCTTATATTCCCGAAGACTTACATAATTCAACATATCGGTCTGAGAATACCCTTATAAAAAGCAAAGCATTATTGTATAAATATGAGGATTATTGTTAAATATAAACATTGTATTGTGATAGAGACCAAAACAAAAGAATGGTATTATTAAGATTGTAAATAATATTGCTCCGTGCTTAATCCTTTTTAAAGTATCACATATTTGGCAAGAAAGATAACTTCATTGCAAACTACATATACTGGAATTTCGAATAACACGATATGATTATTATTATGTAACAATTTTTCTCGGTGGGTAGTAATTGTTATGTAAACAATATGTTTAAATGTATGAAAAATGGATTTAATTCATTTCAATTTCTGATGGTGTAACCTAATTATGATATCTTAAAATTCACTTAATTTCATTGGGAAAACGGGTGGAATTTTCTCATTTTCATTCAAATAACGTCAGCAACAAACCAACAACATTTTTTATTTTAATTAAGGTGCTATCTGGCAACTGCCGACTTAGACATAAGTCGCCGTAAACAAACAGCCTAGTTTTAGGATACTTTAAAAAATTTAAACAGTAAACAACAATAAAAAGAAATAACAATAACAATATCACAGCAATAACAAAAACAATAACAAAAACAACAATTAAACCTGGTTAAATGAAAGGGAGAAGGCCAGCCTCCGCCCAAAAGTCAACAAGTCCACCAGTCAATGTGCACGCACTCCTCCCGAGTAAAAAGGACAGGCGGTAGCGACGCCGCCAGACCCAGTACCGGGACAGGTAACGTGCAAGAAAGATCACCCAGACAAGGACATTCGACAAGAATGTGACTAACAGTCTGCAGGACAACGCAGTCTTCGCAATACGGCGCAGGCGAGCACTCCATTAAATAGCTATGCGTTACACGAGTGTGTCCGATTCGGAGACGACAGAAAGCGACCTGAAGCCGTCGCGGCATTGGGGGATAGGCCCATGGGAACAGTCGCGGCGCAATGGCACGCAACTTTAAGTTCCCTTCGACCGTCTCCCATCTTCTCCCTAAGCAGTCCGAAGAGCTGCCCGTATTCCTGTATGTATTCAGTGTGAGGAAGAGCGAAACGCTGGTCCGGTGGCATAGTCCTCGCGGACTCTTTGGTGCCCTCATCAGTGCGCTCATTCCCCGCAATTCCTACATGTCCAGGAACCCAGCAGAAGATAATCTTGACATCTGCCCGGCTCGCCAAAACCGTAGGGTCACGGATATCGCGAACCAGGGGATGCGGAGATTCCAATGCCCCGAGAGCACTCAGGGCGCTTTGTGAGTCGCAATAGATCCAAATCCGGTCTCCGAACCGGGCACGTCGCGTAATCTCCCATACCGAGTGGTGTATTGCCACCAGCTCGGCCGTGAAGACAGACGCAGCACCTGAAAGAGCGCCGCCGACTTCAAACAGAGTGGATATGGCGTAGGAGCCGACCCCCTCATGGGACTTGGAGCCATCCGTATACACTGGCACGGTTCCAGCGTGACATGATGTGTGCTCTAAAAAAGTCGACCGCAATACTCCCGGCGCAGTACAAGCTTTATAGCAGAGGCGTGGCGAGAAATAGCCAAATGTGGTACCCTCCAGGGTTGCGTCCTCGGCAGAACCAGGGGCGCCAAGGGCCCGAGAGCTATATCTAGCTCTCGAAGGGGTTGCCTGGCCCTAAACCCTTTTGGTTTAGGGTATGATTGGCATCTCTTAGCGGCATAAGCACCATCTTTATCAGCTGCAGGAGCAGTGAGAGCTGTTGGCGACTGAGGAAGGCGCCGGGCTCGCGCGTACAGGCGGGTGATGCACTGCACGCGGCGCAGAGCGAGTGGCATCTCCCCAGCATCGACCAACAGGCTCTCAATGGGGGAAATGCGGAAGGCACCGTTCGCAAGGCGAAGGCCAGTGTGGTGGATCGAATCCACCTTCTGCAATAGACGCTCGGCTGCGGATGCATAAAACTCTCATCCGTAGTCGAGCTTCGAACAAACAAAGGATCGATAAAAAAGTAGAGCAGTAGCCCTATCAGCGCCCAAAGCGCTGAACGTCACGGAACACACAATGTCCATGGCGCAGGTACAAGAGACCCTAAGGCTGCGAATATGAGCCTCCCAGGTGAGGCGTCGGTCGAATACAAGACCAAGGAAACGGTGCGACTCAACCACATCAAGGCGCACCCCTTTAAGAAACAAATCTGGGTCAGGATGAAGCCGTGGATGGCAGCAGAAGTGCACCACCTTAGTCTTGGCCAAAGAAAACCGAAACCTGTGCGCTTCGGCATAGCGAAAGAAGATGTTTAATGCCTGTTTTGTCGACGCCCCAGAGTTGGCATCTCGGCTGTGCCAAAAGAGATCAAAAGGTCGTCCACGTAGAGCGTAGCAATTACATCTTCCAGCAGCACCGAGGTGATGCCGTTGATGCTCAGGGCAAAGAGTGTGACACTGAGGACACTTCCCTGCGGGACACCCTCTTCATGCTCGTTTGAACCAGAGAGGGTTCTCCCCACCCGTACGCGCAATCGACGATCTCGCAAAAATTCAGATATAAACATTGGGAAGTGTCTCCTCGCCCCCATCGTGTGGAGAGTCTCCACGACACCGTATTGCCATGCGGTATCATAGAGCTTCTTTAGATCGAAAAAGACCGTGGCATAGTGCTGTCTACAAAGAAAAGCCTCGCAGACGGCATTTTCCAGTCGAAGTAGATCATCCGACGTGAAGTGCAACTTGCGGAAGCCCCACTGTGCGGAAGACAGATGGCCTGCACTGTCCAGGAAAAAGGCTAATCTAACATTTACCAATTTCTCCATCAACTTGCACACGCAAGAGTTTAGAGAGAATTGGCAAAAACCGGTCTGAGTAGAGTGATCTCTCCCCGGTTTGTGAAAGGCGAGCACAGTAGCAATTCGCCAGGAGTCTGGGAGAAGACCTTTCACCTAGATTCTGTTGAACAAATCTAACAGAAAGGCCATGCCTCGCTCACCCAGGTGTCGAAGCATGGCGTACAGGACATCGTCTGGACCATGGGCGGTGTCCACGCATGAAGCGAGAGGGGAACGCATCTCACTCGCAGTAAACTTGTCGTTAAAGGGTTCTCCGCCTCTGGTGGTAGAGTCGGGCTGGTTGCCTTCTGCGAAATCACGACGTGCATTGAATGCTGACGGAGCAGCATAAAGGCTAGAGTTACGGAAAAAGCGGTCGCTAAGGATTTCACCACGGACGAGGAATCCGAGATTAGGGTCCCATTTTCCTGCAGAATGGCGGGGGGGGGGGGTCCTGCGAAAACTTGCCCCAAATCCTTTTAACTCGCTTTCACATCTTAGCTAAAGAGGTCTTAACGTTAAGTGAAGACACGTATGCCCACCAAGAAGAGCGGCGGGCGTGCTTCGAAATATAACCAAACCTAGCCCTAGCCCGACGAAATTCAGCCACAGTGAAATCATTCAAGCGGCACTTATAGTGCATCTAGGCATAACGCTTCTGTTTAAGGGCCGTCTCACACTCGGCCGACCACCATGGGAGTGGTCGGCGTGCAAAACGGCCAGACGTCCTAGGAATAGTAGTCAGGCCCTCGGCGAAGAGGTTGCAGGAGAAGAACTCAACGGCTTCATCTAACGACCTAAACTCCTCGACTGATATAGAGAATTCTGTCATTTCCTGAAATGCAGTCCAATGCGGTGAGCACCACGGAGGTGGTCTCTCAGGCGTCAGTGGCCCTGAAAATGATATTTGAATGGGAAAGTGATCACTACCATGGAGGTCATCGACCACCCCCCAATCAAAATCAGGCTGTGCATCCGAAGAGCACAAATATAGGTCAAGGCAAGAAAATGAAGCGGTTTTCAGACAGTGATTGCTAAACTAATCCACGTTTAAGACACCAATCTCAAGCTCATCGATCAGATTGCCAAGGACATGTCCTCTAGAATTCATGGAGTAATCTCCCCAGAAAGGATGCCTGCCGTTCAGATCTCCAAGCAAAAGATAGGGCCTCGGCAACCGTGCCACGACGCGGCGGATGTCCCTCGCGTCGGCTGACGGTGGAATGTACGCAGAAATGATAGTATACCTCATATCCAGGTGCAGTTGCACAGCCACTGCCTGGAAGAGGGTATTTAAAGAGAAAGAAAGAAAGGAGACATCATGCCGAGGGTAACCCACGCATCCCCCAGCCCGGCCTTTCCGCGGTGGTGGGGTCGCAAGACCCTTATACCCCTGGAGGGCAGGATGGGGCACGCGCCTAGCATGGCCTTCTGCCAAAAAAATAGCTAACGTGGAACGGGAGGAGACGAGCCATCGCAGCTCCTCCCAGTTGGCCCGAAGTCTACGGCAATTCCATTAAAGCAATATGCCCTCTAGGCCTAGCTCGGAGGAGACGCGGGGGCCGTCTTCGAACTAAAGACCATCACGGAAATGGCCGTACGCTTCCCGGGGGCAGAACCCCAGGCGCTGTCGCCTTCGAGGACTTATTGGGGTCGTTAGGCTCGACCTGCGAGTCTTTTCCTTCCTCCGCCTCGAAACCTTAGGCGGGCATTGCAGCTTCGAAGGCGGGTGGGCCCTCTTTTCAAGGACCCCGTAAATGGCGCGGCGATTTGCCATCCTGGCCGCCGTGCTGACGGGATCCAGGGCTCCGTCCGGCCCCAGCTTAGCCTCTCTTCTTTCCTTCAGATAGCCCGATTTCTCCCCTACCTCGTCGCTTTTCATACAAACTCTCCCACAACTTTCTCTAGTCAGCCTCTAATTTCACAGGGTAGATGTTGACCTTCTTCTCAAGCCAACCACCCCGGATCGGGGCTGGGGAAGAGGGGACATTGTTCCCTAACCCCTCAGCTCCAGTTCGGAAGGGGGGTTTTTTTAACAACCTGCTTCATCCCCACCCATACCTTCCTCACATCCCCTTTCCTCTCCTCTTCACATTCTATCAATTTTACGCCGTGTCCAAGGTGGAGCCGCCTTTTTGATGCACTGCCAGGCCACCAGGCGGGAGGGGTGTTCCCGAATGGCGGCGCCTGGCTCTGCCGGGCTAGTAAGCACCTCTCGCAGTGCGGGCAACTGCGAGAGGTGATGAGCTATTGCGTCCCGTATTAAAAAGATGGTCACCATGCACATGTATGACACAAAAAACAAAAAAACCCAACCCCCAACTTCCCCAAGAAAATCAACGGAGCCGCCCTCGGGCAGCTCCACCGAGAAAATGGAGGTCCCCCCCTTGTGCTTGCGCAAGGGACCCTCCATAATTCTTTAACCGGAGAGGAGGCTTACTCCTCTCCTACGCTTACGGGTGTAGGGGACTCCCCCTCACCCCCTTCTCTGGAGGTGCTTTCGGGCACTTCCCTATCTCCAGCGGCAGTCCATCCTTTGCTTTCTAAGGGGACTGCCAAAGAAGCCAGCAAGCAGCCCATTGCCGACCACCCCTCGTGCAAGCGGCTAGGTAGGGCAAACCCCCTTAGGGGGAGAGGGAAGCCAGGCCCCTTCGGTCGCTTCCCTCAAAAGACCTGCTGGCAAGAATTTTAAACCTTGCCGGGGTCAAGGCCTGTGCCTCCCCAAACAAGACTGGCGACACTGCCAAGGGGACCTGCGATGTCCTGGGAGGGAATGGCCAACTGGAGGCCCCTCCTGTGATAGACATGGTCCTTGAGGAGACCCAACCTCAGAAGGTAGGGCCTTCCATAGGGGGGAACCAGGGCTCAGCGCCAAGCACCGAACCCGAATCCGCCCCTATGCAAGGTCCCCCTCAAACGGCCGAGGGCTCCGAGGCAGTAAAAGGAGGGGAGGGATCTCCTCCGACAGGTGCCCCTACGACGACCGGGACCTTTTCCATTTCAGCGAGGGACCTGGCTGAGGCCGGCCCATCTGGCATGGGGGCTTCTGCCTGCGGAGGTGAGAAGCGGGTTCATTCCCCGCCCTCCTCTCCTAAAAAGAAGACTAAAAAGACGAAGAAGACTCTGGGCTCCTCTCCATCCGCGGGGGCTGCGGGGACGGATGGGTCTGCTGCCACTTTGGTAGGCGACCAAGTTAAGATCGGCACATCCGGCCCCTCTACCCCCTCGTGTGCGGAGCCCCTGACTAAGACTAACACCAAGAATGCAAAGGGCGGAGCCTCGATGACATCGGGGCCCCTCATTCAGAGGTTACCTGGCGTTTACGAGCCCGCTGGCTTCAAGCGCTTCCTCGTTATTCGCTCCACTGATGGCACTATGTTGTCCAAGGGCAACATGAACCATCAGAGGAAAGAATTAGCTAGTGCAATTAGGAGAGAGCCGAAGGTAACCCGTTTCTCGGACGGGAGCCTTCTGGCGAATGCGGCGAATCCCGCTGAGGCGGCCAAGATAAGTGCTCTTCGGACACTTCATGGCACCCCGGTGAGTGTGACGCCGCACTCTACCATGAACTTTGTGAAAGGAGTAGTTTATGCGAGGGAACTATTTGACTAACCCATTGAATACATCACCCTAGAGCTGGCCGACCATGGGGCGGTCAAGGTCGAACGTGTGATGAGAAAACAGGAAGGGGCCTCGAGACCCACCCCTACACTCTTCGTCACGTTCGACTGTGACAAGCTCCCTGAGTCGGTGCGTGCCGGTTGGTACCGCTACCGCGTGAAGGCATTCGTGCCACTGCCGCGGCGGTGCTATTACTGTCACCGCTTCGGCCATACGAATCGATCATGTAGACGTGCAAAATCGGGGTCACCCGAAGTCTGTGTAAATTGCTCCAAGGTCGCACACGATAAGTCCAAATCATGTGTGGCCAAGTGTGTCAATTGCGGAGAGCCGCACCCTGCTTCTTCAAAGCAATGTGGTGCTTATCTCCTTGAGAAAGAAATCCTGGCCGTTCAGGCCCAGGATCGACTCTCATTCCGCGAGGCAAAGGACTTGGTCCTGGCGCGCCCGGCTCTGCCTGGGACGTCATATGCCTCAATAGTTAGCAAGGCACCCTCTGCTCCTGGCCCATCCAGGCCAACAAGCACGGTTGTTTCCGCGCCCATTCGCAGCCCTTCTGCAGGCTCTACCCAACCCGGGCGCTCCCCTGGTAAAGCTGGCGGCAAAAAGGGTTCATACCCTGCCCCGGCTAAAACCAGGGCTCCCCCCTCTTCCCCCAGCGTGACCGTTTCCCGTAAGGAGAAACAGCCACGCGCCTCCACTAAGTCGTTAGACTCACAGGAGGCAACACCCCTGAAGATGGTCGCTAGGCCATCTTCAGGGGTTCCTAAAGCTGTCCCCCGAAAGGAGGACAGCGCCTCCAGCGCTTTGTCTGGCCAACAGCCCCCTGGGTTCTGCCCCCGGGAAGCGTACGGCCATTTCTGTTAGGGTCTTGAAGTCAAGGAGGGCCCCCGCGTCTCCTCCAAGCTAGGCCTGGAGGGCATATTCCTTCAATGGAATTGCCGTGGACTCCAGGCCAACTGGGAGGAGCTGCGGAGGCTCGCCTCGTCCCGTTCCCCGTTAGCTATTTTTTTGCAGGAGACCATGCTAGGCGCGTGCCCCCTGCCTGCCCTCCCGGGGTATAAGGGTCTTGCGACCCCACCAACGCGGGATGGCCGGGCTGGGGGATGCGCGGTTTACACCCGGCATGATGTCTCCGTTCTTCCTTTCTCTTTAGATACCTCCTTTCAGGCAGTGGCTGTGCAGCTGCCCCCTGGATAGGAGGTATACTATCATTTCTGCGTACATTCCACCGTCAGCTGACTTCGACGCGGGGGACTTCCGCCGCGTCGTGGCACGGTTGCCGAGGCCCTATCTCTTGCTTGGAGATCTAAACGGCAGGCATCCTTTCTGGGGAGATTACTCCATAAATCCCAGGGGAAAAGTCCTTGCCGATCTGATCGAAGAGCTTGAGATGGGTGTCCTTAACGTGGATGAGTTTACGCATCACTGTCCGAGAACCGCTTTCTTTTCTTGCCTTGCCCTATCTTTGTGCTCTTCGGATGCACAGCCTGATTTTGATTGGGGGGTGGTCGATGACCTCCATGGTAGTGATCACTTTTCCATTCAAATATCATTTTCAGGGCAACTGCCGCCTGAGAGACCACCTCGGTGGTGCTTGGCGCGTGCGCGGTGGCCTGCATTTCAGGAAATGACTGAATTCTCTAACTCAGTCGAGGAGTTTAGGTCGGTAGATGAAGCCAGTGAGTTCTTCTCCGGCAACCTCATCGCCGTGGGCCTGACTAGTATTCCTAGGACGTCTGGCCGTTTTGCACGCAAAGACACTCCCATGGTGGTCGGCCGAGTGTGAGACGGCCCTGAAACAGAAGCGTTATGCCTACATGCGCTATAAGCTCGCCTGAACGATTTCACTGTCGCTGAATTTCGTCGGGCTAGGGCTAGGTTTGGGTATATTTCGAAGCACGCCCGCCGCTCTTCTTGGCGGGCATACGTGTCTTCACTTAACAGGAAGACCCCTTTAGCTGAGGTGTGGAAGCGAGTCAAAAGGATTCGGGGCAAGTTCTCGCAGGACCCCCCTCCCGTTCTCCAGGAGAATGGGACCGCAATCTCGGACCCCGCGTCCGTGGCGGAATCCTTAGCGACCGCTTTCTCCGCATTCTCTAGCCGTGATGCTGCTCCACCAGCATTCAATGCACGTCGTGATGTCGCGGAAGGCCGCCGGCTGGACTTTACCTCCAGAGGCGTAGAACCCTTCAACGACAAGTTTACTGTGAATGAGTTGCGTTCCGCTCTCGCTTCGTGCGCGGACACCGCCCATGGTCAGGACGATGTCCCATACGCCATGCTTCGACACCTGGGTGAGCGATGCATTGCCTTTCTGTTAGATCTGTTCAACAGGATCTGGGTGGAAGGTCTTCTCCCAGACTCCTGGCGAATCGCTACTGTGCTCGCCTTTCGCAAGCCGGGGAGAGATCACTCTACTCCGACACGTTTCCGCCCAATCTCTCTAACCTCTTGCGTGTGCAAGTTGATGGAGAATTTGGTAAATGTTAGATTAGCCTATTTCCTGGACAGCGGAGGCCATCTGTCTAGTGCACAGTGCGACTTCCGTAAGTTTCACTCCACGTCGGATGCTCTGCTCCGACTGGAAAGTTCCGTCTGCGAGGCTTTCCTTCGTAGACAGCACTACGCCACGGTGTTTTTTGATCTGGAGAAGGCCTATGATACCGCATGGCGATACGGTATCATGGAGACTCTCCACACGATGGGGGCGAGGGGACGCCTCCCAATGTTTATATCTGAATTTTTGCGAGATCGTCGATTCTGCGTACGGGGGGGGGGAGCCCTCTCTGCCCCCAGGGAGCATGAAGAGGGTGTCCTGCAGGGAAGTGTCCTCAGTGTCACACTTTTTGCCCTGAGCATCAACGGCATCACCTCTGTTCTGCCAGAAGATGTTCTCGCTACGCTCTACGTGGACAACCTTTCGATCTCTTTTGGCGCGGCCCAGATGCCAACTCTGGAGCGTCGACTCCAACAGGCATTGAACCACGTCTCTCGCTATGCCGAAGCGCACAGGTTTCGGTTTTCTTTGGCCAAGACTATGGTGGTGCACTTCTGCCGCTATCCACGGCTTCACCCCGACCCAGATTTGTTTCCTAATGGGGTGCGCCTGGATGTGGTTGAGTCGCACCGTTTCCTTGGTCTTGTATTCGACCGACGCTTCACCTGGGAGGCTGATATTCGCAGCCTTAGGGTCTCTTGTACCCGCGCCATGGACATTCTCCGTTCCGTGACCTTCAGCGCTTGGGGCGCTGATAGGGCTACCGCCTTACTTTTTTATCGATCCTTTGTTCGCTCGAAGCTCGACTACGGATGCGAGTTTTATGCATCCGCAGCCGAGCGTTTATTGCGGAAGGTGGATTCAATCCACCACACCGGCCTTCGCCTTGCGACCGGTGCCTTCCGCACTTCCCCCATTGAGAGCCTGTTGGTCGATGCTGGGGAGATGCCACTCGCTCTTCGCCGCGTGCAGTGCATCACTCGCCTGTACGCGCGAGCCCGGCGCCTCCCTCAGTCGCCAACAGCTCTCACTGCATCCGCAGCTGATCTCGATGGTGCCTATGCCGCCGAGAGACGCCAGTCATACCCTAAGCCCTTTATGTTTAGGGCCAGGAAACTCCTCCGAAAGGGTAGATATAGCTATCGGGCCGGTGGCGCCCCTGGTTCTGCCCAGGACGCCACCCTGGAGGGTACCACATTTGGCTATTTGTCGCCACGCCTCTGCTCCCAAAGCTTGTACTGCGCCGGGAGTATTGCGTTCGACCTTTTTGGAGCACACATCGTGTCACGCTGGTACCGTGCCAGTGTATCCGGATGGCTCCAAGTCCCAAGAGTGGGTCAGCTTCACGCCGTATCCCCTCTGTTTGAAGTCAGCGGGGCTCTACCAGGCGCTGCGTCTGTTTTCACAGCCGAGCTGGTGGCAATACACCACTCGATACGGGAGATTACGACTTGCCCGGTTCGGAGACCGGATTGTGATCTATAGCGACTCACAAAGCGCCCTGAGTGCTCTCGGGGCATTGGAATCTCCGGAATCCCCTGGTTCGTGAAATCTATGACGCCACGGTTTTGGCGAGCCGGGCAGATGTCGAGATTATCTTCTGCTGGGTTCCTGGACATGTAGAAATTGCGGGGAATGAGCGCGCCGATGAGGGCGCCAAAGAGTCCGCGAGGACTCTGCGACCGGACCAGCGTTTCGCTCTTCCTCACACTGACTACATGGCAGGAATACGGGCAGCTCTTCGGACTGCTTGGCAAAGAAGATGGGAGACGGTCGAGGGGAACTTAAAGTTGCGTGCCATTGCGCCGCTACTGTTCCCATGGACCTATCCCCCAATGCTGCGGCGGCTTCAGGTTGCTTTCTGTCGTCTTCGAATCGGACACACTCGTGTGACGCATCGCTACTTGATGGAGCGCTCGCCTGCGCCCTATTGCAACGACTGCGTCGTCCCCCAGACTGTTCGGCACATTCTTGTCGAATGTCCCAGTCTGGGTGATCTTCGCGCACGATACCTGTCCCGGTACAGGGATGGGCAGGGTCGCTACCGCCTGTCCCTTGTACTCGGGACGAGTGCGTGCACCATGACTAGTGGACTTATCTACTTTTGGGGGGAGGCTGGCCTTCTCCCTTTCATTTAACCCGGTTTGTTGTTGTTATTGTTTTTGTTATTGCTTCTTTATTGTTATTGATATTTCTTTTTATTGTTTCCTGTTTAATTTTTAAAGTAGCCTAGAACTAGGCTGTTTGTTTACGGTGACAAATGCCTAAGTCGGCAGTCGCCAGATAGCTCCTTAATTAAAAAAAAAAAAAAAATCTTTTCGAGGAACCACCGTCTCCGAGCCACCCACCACTCCTCGGGGCGTCGGCGAAGAAGCCGCAGCTCATTTGTTGCTGTCCTTCTTTCGGGGGAAAGCTTTAGGAACCCCGGAAGATGGCCTAGCGATCATCCTCAGGGGTGTTGCCTCCTGTGATTCTAGCGACTCGGTGGAGGCGCGTGGCCGTTTCGCCTTACGGAAAACGGTCACGCTGGGGGAAGAGGGGGGATCCCTGATTTTAGCTGGGGGTGGGTATGAACCCTTTTTTCCGCCAGCTTTATCAGGGGAGCGCCAAGTTTGGGTAGAGCGCGCAGAAGGGCTCCAAATAGGCGTGGAAACAACCGTGCTCGGTGGCCTGGATGGGCCAGGAGCAGAAGTTGCCTTTCTAACTATTGAGGCATATTACGTCCCAGGCAGAGCCGGGCGCGCCAGGACCAAGCCCTCAGCCTCGGGGAATGAGAGTCAATCCTGGGCCCGAACTGCCAGGATTTTTTTCTCAAGGAGATATGCACCACATTGCTTCGAAGAAGCAGGCTGCGGCTCTCCGCAATTGACACACTTGGCCACACACGATTTGGAGTTATCGTGTGCGACCTTGGAACAATTTACACAGACTTCGGGTGACCCCGACTTTGTACGTCTACATGAGCGATTCGTACGGCCGATGCGGTGACAGTAATATCACCGCCGCGGCAGCGGCACTAATGCCTTGACGCGGTAGGGGTACCAACCGGCACGAATCGACTCGGGGAGCTTGTCACAATCGAGCCTGACGAAGAGTGTAGGGGTGGGTCTCGAGGCCCCTTCCTGTTTTCTCATCACACGTTTGACCTTTATCGCCCTATGGTCGGCAAGCTCTAGGGTGATGTCCTCAATGGAGTAGTCAACGAGTTCCCTCGCATAAACTACTCCTTTCACCAAGTTCATGGTACAGTGCGGCGTCCCACTCACCGGGGTGCAATGAAGTATCCAAAGAGGACTTAACTTGGCCCGGCGGCGGGATTCACCGCATTTGCCAGAAGGCTCCCGTCCGAGAAACGGGTTACCTTCGGCTCTCTACCAATTGCACTAGCTAATCCTCTTCCCTTATGGATCTTTTTGCCCCTCGACAACATGGTGCCATCAGTGGAGCGAATAACGAGGAAGCGTTTGAAGCCAGCGGCCTCTAGAACGCAAGGAAACCTCTTAATGAGCGGCCCCGATGGCATCGAGGTTCAACCCTGTGCACTCTTGGTATTAGTCTTGGTCAGGGGCTTTGCAACCGGGGGGCAGAGGGACTGGATGTGCCGATCTTGGCTTGGTCGCTTGCCAGAGTGGCATCAGACCTATCCGTCCCCGCAGCCCCTGCGGATGGAGAGGAGCCGCGAGTCTTTTTTGTCTTTTTAGTCTTTTTCTTTTTTGAATAGGTGGGGGAGTAATGAACCCGCTCCTCACCTCCGCCGGAAGAAGCCCCGAGGCCTAGATGGACAGGCCTCAGCCAGGTCATTCTCCGAAATGGAAAAGGTCCTGGTAGTCCTGGGGGCACCAGTCGGAGGAGATCCCTCATCTCCTTGTACTGCTTCGGAATCCACAGCCATTTGAGGAGGACCTTGCATCGGGGCGGATTCGGGTTCGGTGCTTGGCGCTAATCCAGAATTCCCCCATATGAAAGGCCCTACCGTCTGAGGCTGAGTTTCCTCAAGGGCCATGTCTATCTCAGGGGGGCCTCCAGTTGGCCATGTCTCCCCCAAGACATCGCAGGTCCCGTTGGCAGTATCTTCACTAGTCTTCTTTGGGGAGGCATGGGCCTTGACTTCTGCAAGGTTCAATATTCTTGTGGTCGGCAATGGGCTGCCAGCTGGCTTTCTTGGCAGTCCCCTTGGAAAGAACAGAGGGGACTACCGCTGGTAAAAATGAGGCGCTCGAAAGCACCTATAGAGAAGGGGGTAAGGGGGAGGCCCTTACACCCGTAAGCGAAGGAGAGGAGTAAGCCTTCCTTCCGGTTAGAGATATATGGAGGGTCCCCTGAGCAAGTACAGGGGTAGGAACTTCTATTTTTTTGGCTGGAGCTGCCTGAGGGCGGCTCCGTCGATGAGCTAGGGGGAGTTAAAGGGGTTTGAGGTTTTATGAATTCCTCCATGGACATGGTGACCCTATTTGTGCCACGGGACGCAATAGCTCATCACCTCTTCCAGTTGCCCGCACTGCAAGAAGAACTTACAGGCCTGGCAGAGCCAGGCGCCGCCATTTCGGACCACCCCTCCCGCCTGGTGGCCTGGCAGTCCATCGGCATGGCGGCTCCTTTTTAGACCGTGCCTAAAAAAATATAGATTGTGAAGAGGAGAGGAAAAGGGATGTGAGGAAGGTATGGGTGGGGATGAAGCAGGTTGTTAAAAACCAGCCACCTTAGACCGGAGCTCAAGGGTTAGAGAACATTGTCTCCCACCCCCTCAGCCCCGATGCGGGATGGTTGGCTGAGAGAAAGGTCAGCAGCTACCCTTTGAAATTAGAGACTGACCAGAGAATGTTGTTGGAGAGGTTGTATGAAAAGCGAGGAAACGAGTGTTTTGAAGGAATGAAAAGAAGCTTAGCTGGGGTCGGACGGGGTGCTGACTCCTGTCAGCACAGCGGCCAGGATGGCAAATTGCCGCGCTCCTTACAGGACAAAACAACAACATGAAACAAAAATGTAAAAAAATATCAGTTCCGGATAAATCAAAAAGTTCAATTTACTTATATCACTGGCTAAAATGGTATATTACATATTTCCCGGTTACTTTGTTTATTTGCTTCTATAAACTACTATACCCTTCTTACGAGAGAAGCTTACTAAATTTTTCTCAATGTGATATTGCTACTTATATTGCAAAACATAAAATAAATAGAAAAAATAACTGGAGTGTTCAGGAAAATATATATTTCAAGATACATTAATCAAATGATAAAACCAAATTATGAAGAGTATAATAGGCATTATTTTATACCTTTTTGACAAAACCAAATTATATAAAAACACTCATTTTCTCAAAAAAAGTAAAAAGATTTTTTATCTTATGTAAAAAACAGCTGATTTTTGAAAATCAATCAACTGATCTCCAATAATTGTCAGAAGTCAATTGTTTGCATTTCGAAAAACCCTGATTTCCATAAAAATTCAAGTTACTATTAGTTCCTAAAGTATTTCAATTTTAATTTCCTATTTGGAGTTATAAAAATTTCTGTAGCTCAATAATGACAAACTAAATAAATTTTCATATTACATGAAATTTATGGTTTTCTAATTATATTTATTTTATAGTCGAAGGAAGGTCTAGGATTATATATAAATTCAACATAGGCAAGATTTTTTATTCACCATTGTTTAATAAATGAACCTTCCTTGACTTGCAAAACCATCCAAGCGATGTAGCGAAAAGAAAAAATTCTAGCAACTTAAGTCCAAAGTAGAGTGTGTGACAAGAGACCTCAAGAACAAATAGTGGACTGAGAAAGTTGATGAACTACAGGGCCACCAGACATGACCGACACACGTAGTTTCTTCATGGACACAAAACAACTTTATGGATTACCATCTCATGGTTCAGCCCCTCTAAATTCTGCAGACGGAAACATCATTATTAAAGATTAAAATGAGATTATCTCGAGGTGAAAAGAACTCTTTGAAAACCTGCTGAACAGGAACCCGACTGTAAATCAAGCTGAAATCAAGAAGCTAGCACAGCCTCCAGTGGATGAAGGGTTGAATGAAACCATCCTTCTTGGAATTCCAGAAAGCTGTTGACTAACCCAAAACTAACAAGCCACGGGACCAGATGACATAACAACTGAGATCTATCAGCAGTGGGGTGAAGACCTGAACCATCACCTGTATAGATTGATAAAATGAATGTGGGAACAGGAAAGCATCCCCAAAGATCGAAAGGAATCCATCATCGTAGCATATTTTAAGATAAAAAGCGACAAATATGTATGTAGGAATCACAGAAACATCTCTCTCATCTGCTGCCGGCAAAATCCTAGCCAAATTCACCAATAACAGACTTGTGAACCATGCTGAACACATATTGACTGAGTCCCAGTGCAAATTTAGGCCAGAAAAGGGCAGAGTAGATATGATACATATTTGAAGTGCGTCAGCTACAGGAAAAGTACTGCGAACCACATCAAGAACAACTTTCTTCATCATTTATTGACGTAGCAAAAGACTGACTCTATCAACTTATAAAGGGCGTGAAGCAGGGCTGTGTACTCACTTGAGGAAACCCAGCCTCAGATGGTAGAGCCTTCCATGGAGGGGGATCCTAGCTCGGCGCCAAGTACCGAACCCGAATCCGCAAGATCCAAGGCCCTCCTAAAACGGCTGTTGTTTCCGAAGCAGTACAAGGAGGCGAAGGATCTCCTCCGACCGGTGCCCCCACGACTACTAGGACCTTCTCCATTTCAGAGAATAGCCTGGCTAAGGCCGGTCCATCTAGCCTGAGGGCTTCTTCCGGCGGAGGGGAGAAGCGGGTTCATTCCCCGCCCTCCTCTCCAAAAAAGAAAAGAAAAAGACTAAATAGACAAAAAAGACTGAGCTCTTCCCATCGCTGGGGGCTACGGGGACGGATGGGTCTGCTGCAAATCTGGCAAGCGACCAAGCCAAGATCGGCAAATCCGCTTTCTCTGCCCCCCCCCCGGTTGCAGAGCCCCTGACTAAGACTAATACCAAGAGTGCACAGGGCGGAGCCTCGACGACATCGGGGCCCCTCATTCAGAGGTTACCTGGCGTTTTTGAGCCCGCTGGCCTTAAACACTCTCGTAATTCGCTCCACTGATGGCACCATGTTGTCCAAGGGCAACATGATCCATCAGAAAAGAGGATTAGCTAGAGCAATTAGTAGAGAGCCGAAGATAACCTGTTTCTCGGACGGGAGCCTTCTGGCGAATGCGGCGAATCCCGCCGAGGCGAACAGGATAAGTGCTCTTCGGACACTTCCTGGCACCCCGGTGAGTTTGACGCCGCACTTTACCATAAGCTTTGTGAAAGGAGTAGTTTATGCGAGGAAACTCGTTGACTACTCCATTGAGGACATCACCCTAGAGCTGGCCGACCATGGGGCGGGCATGGTCGAACGTGTGATAAGAAAACAGGGAGGGGCCTCGAGACCCATCCCTACACTCTTCGTCACGTTCGACAGTGACAAGCTCCCTGAGTCGGTGCGTGCCGGTTTGTACCGCTACCGCGTGAAGAAATCCTGGCCGTTCAGGCCCAGGATCGACTCTCATTCCGCGAGGCAAAGGACTTGGTCCTGGCACGCCCGGCTCTGCCTGGGACGTCATATGCCTCAATAGTTAGAAAGGCACCCTCTGCTCCAGGCCCATCCAGGCCAACGAGCATGGTCGTTCCTGCGCTTATTCGAAGCCTTTCTGCTTGCTCTACCCAACCCGGGCGCTTCCCTGGTAAAGCTGGTGGCAAAAGTGGTTCATACCCTGCCCCGGCTAAAACCAGGGCTCCCCTCTCTTCCCCCAGCGTGACCGTTTCCCGTAAGGCGAAACGGCCACGCGCCTCCACCGAGTCGTGAGACTCACAGGAGGCAACATCTCCTGAAGGTGGTCGCTAGGCCATCTTCCGCTGATCCTAAAGCTGTTCTTCGAAGGGAGGACAGCAACAAAGAAGCTTCGGCTCCTTAGCTCACGCCCCGAGGTGGGGCAAGTGGCTCGGAGACGGTGGTTCCTCGAAAAGAGGGCCCCCCGCCTCCAAAACCGCAACGCCTGCCTAAGGTTTCGATGCGAAGGGGTGAAAAGACTCGCATGGCGAGCCCAACCTCTCCCAATAAGTCCTCTAAGGTGACAGCGCCTCCAGCGCTTTGTCCGGCCAACAGCGCCCTGGGTTCTGCCCCTGGGAAGCGTACGGCCATTTCTGTTAGGGTCTTGAAGTCAAGGAGGGCCCCCGCGTCTCCTCCGAGCTAGGCCTGGAGGGCATATTGCTTCAATGGAATTGCCCTAGACTAAGGCCATCTGGGAGGAGCTGCGGAGGCTCGTCTCCTCCCGTTCCTCGTTAGCTGATTTTTTGCAAGAGACCATGCTAGGCACGTGCCCCCTGCCTGCGCTCCCGGGGTATAAGGGTCTTGCGACCCCACCGCCGCGGGATGGTCGGGCTGGAGGATGCGCGGTTTACACCCGGCCTAATGTCTTCGTGATTCCTTTCTCATTTGATACCCCCTTTCAGGTAGTGGCTGTGCAGCTGCACCTGGATAGGAGGTATACTATCATTTCTGCGTACATTCCACCGTCAGCTCACTTCGACGCCGGAGACTTCCGCCGCGTCCTGGCACGGTTCCTGAGGCCCTATCTATTGCTTTGAGATCTAAACGGCAGGCATCCTCTCTGGGGAGATTACTCCATAAATCCCAGGGGACAAGTCCTTGCCGATCTGATCGAAGAGCTTGACATGGGTGTTCTAAACGTGGATAAGTTTACGCATTACTGTCCGAGAACCGCTTCATTTTTTTGCCTTGACCTATCTTTGTGCTCTTCAATCACAGCCTGATTTTAATTGGGTGTGGTCAATGACCTCCATAGTAGTGATCACTTTCCCATTCAAATATCATTTTTAGGGCAACTGCCGCCTAAAAGACCACCTCGGTGGTGCTTGGCGTTGGTGCGGTGGCCTGCATTTCAGGAAATGACTGAATTCTCTATCTCAGTCGAGGAGTTTAGGTCGGTAGATGAGGCAGTTGATTTCTTCTCCAGCAACCTCATCGCCGTAGGCCTGACTCCTATTTCTAGGACGTCTGGCCGTTTTGCAAGCCAATCACTCCCATGGTGTTCAGCCAAGTGTGAGACGGCCCTCAAACAGAAGCGTTAGGCCTACATGCGCTATAAGCGCTGACCGAACGATTTCACTTTCGCTGAATTTCGTCGGGCTAGGGTTTGGTTCCGGTATATTTTGAAGCACGCCCGCCGCTCTTCTTGGCGGGCGTACGTGTCTTCACTCAACGGGAAGATCCTATTTGCTGAGGTGTGGAAGCGAGTCCAAAGGATTGGGGGCAAGTTCTCGCAGGACCCCCTTCCCGTTCTCCAGGATAATGGGACCGCAATCTCGGACCCTGCGTCCGTAGCGGAATACTTAGCGACTCCTTTTTCCGCATTTTCTAGCCATGATGCTGCTCCACCAGCATTCAATGCACGTCGTGATGTCGCGGAAGGCCGCTGGCCGGACCTTCCCTTCAGAGGCAGAGAACCCTTTAACGACAAGTTTACTGTGATTGAGTTGCGTTCCGCTCTCGCTCCGTGCGTGGACACCGCACTTGGGCTGGACGATGTCCTGTACGCCATGCTTCGACACCTGGGTGAGCGAGGCATTGCCTTTCTGTTAGATTTATTCAACAGGATCTGGGTTGAAGGTCTTCTCCCAGACTCTTTGCGAATGGCTACTGGGCTCGCCTTTCGCAAACCGGGAAGAGATCACTCTACTCCGACCGGTTTCCGCCCAATCTCTCTAACCTCTTGCGTGTGTAAGTTGATGGATAAATTAGCAAATGTTAGATTAGCCTTTTTCCTGGACAGCGGAGGCCATCTGTCTCACACACAGTGCGGCTTCCGATAGTTCCACTCTACGGCGGATGCTCTGCTCCGACTGTAAAATGCCGTCTGCGAGGCTTTCCTTCGTAGACAGCACTACGCCACGGTCTTTTTCGATCTGGAGAAAGCCTATGATACCCCATGGCGATACGGTATCATGGAGACTCTCCACACGATGAAGGCGAGGTGACGCCTCATAATGTTTATATCTCTATTGAGGCGAGATCGTCGATTACACTTACGGTTGGGGGAGCCATCTCCGGCCCAAAGGAGCAGGGAGAGGGTGTCTCGCAGGGAAGTGTCCTCAGTGTCACACTCTTTACCCTGAGCATGAACGGTGTCACCTCGGTGCTGCCGGAAGATGTTCTCGCTACGCTCTACGTGGACGACCTTTCGATCTCTTTTGGCGCGGCCTAGATGCTAACTCTGGGGCGTCGACAAAACAGGCATTGAACATCTTCTCTCGCTTTCCTAAAGCGCACAGGTTTCGGTTTTCTTTGGCCAAGACTAAGGTGGTGCACTTCGGCCGCCATCCACAGCTTCACTCCAACCCAAATTTTTTTCTTAATGGGGTGCGCCTGGATGTGGTTAAATTGCACACATTTCCTTCGTCTCGTATTTGAGCGACGCCTCACCTGGGAGGCTCATATTCGCAGCCTTAGGGTCTCTTGTACTCGCGCCATGGACATTCTCCGCTCCGTGACTTTCAGCGCTTGGGGCGCGGAAAGGGCTACTGCCTTACTTTTTAATCGATCCTTTGTTCGCTCGAAGCTCGAATACGGATGCAAGTTTTATGCATCCGCAGCCAAGCGTTTATTACGGAAGGTGGATTCGATCCACCACACCGGCCATCACCTTGCGACCGGTGCCTTCCGCACTTTTCCCATTGAGAGCCTGTTGGTCGATGCTGGGGAGATGCCACTCGCTCTGCGCCGCGTGCAGGTTATCGCTCGCCTGTACACGCGAGCCCAGCGACTTCTTCAGTCACCAACAGCTCTTATTGCATCCGCAGCTGATCTCGATGGTGCCTATGCCACCGAGAGACGCGAGTCATACCCTAAGCCCTTTGGGTTTAGGGCCAGGAAACTCCTTCGAGAGGTAGATATAGCTCTCGGGCCGGTGGCGCCCCTGGTTCTGCCCAGGACGCCACCTTGGAGGGTACCACATTTGGCAATTTGTCGCCACGCCTCTGCTCCCAAAGCTTGTACTGCGCCGGGAGTATTGCGTTTGACCTTTTTGGAGCACACATCGTGTCACGCTGGAAACGTGCCAGTGTATACGGATGGCCCTAAGTCCCAAGAGGGGGTCGGCTTCCATGCCGTATCCCCTCTGTTTGAAGTCAGCGGGGCTCTACCAGGCACTGCGTCTGTCTTCACGGCCGAGCTGGTGGCAATACACCACTCGGTACGGGAGATTACGCGAAGTGCCCGGTTCGGAGACCGGATTGTGATCTATAGCGACTCACAAAGCGCCCTGAGTGCTCTCGGGGCATTGGAATCTCCGCATCCCCTGGTTCGCGATATCCGGGACGCCACGGTTTTTGCGAGCCGGGCAGATGTCGAGATTATCTTCTGCTGGGTTCCTGGACATGTAGTAATTGCGGGGAATGAGCTCGCCGATGAGGGCGCCAGAGAGTCTGCGAGGACTCTGCGACCGGACCAGCGTTTTGCTCTTCCTCACACCGACTACATGGCAGGAATATGGGCAGCTCTTCGGAATGCTTGGCAAAGAAGATGGGAGACGGTCGAAGGGAACTTAAAGTTGCGTGCCATTGCGCCGCGACTGTTACTATGGACCTATCGCTTAATCCTGCGGCGGCTTCTGGTTGCTTTCTGTCATCTTCGAATTGGAAACACTCGTGTGACGCATCGCTATTTGATGGAGCGCTCACGTGCGCCCTATTGCAACGACTGCGTGGTCGCCCAGACTGTTCGGCACATTCTTGTCGAATGTCCCAGTCTGGGTGATCTTTGCGCAAGATGCCTGTCCCGGTACCGGGATGGGCGGGGTCGCTACCGCCTGTCCCTTGTACTCGGGACGAGTGCGTGCACTTTGACTGCTGGACTTGTTGACTTTTGGGGGGAGGCCGCCTTCTCCCTCTCATTTAACCAGGTTTAATTGTTGTTTTTGTTATGGTTTTGTTATTGTTATTGTTATTTCTTTTTATTGTTGTTTCCTGTTTAATTTTTAAAAGTAGCCTAGAACTAGGCTTTTTGTTTACGGCGACTCATGCCTAAGACGGCAGTCGCCAGATAGCCCCTTAAATAATAATAAAAAAAAAATCCCCGCTAGAAATAAGGATTGTCATTTCTCATTGCTAAATCTTTTCAACACAAATTATCATTAGCTCGATATTTCAAAATTATTTTTTCATTCCAGCCGTGAGACGGGCTAAGGATAAGTCTGTTGACATTGTCTTGTTGAATCAAATAATAATTTAATTCTATTTGATCTAAAAATCGAAGGTGAAATATATATCTCTTATTTACTTATCATTATCTCCACTTTTACTTGTACATTAATAGTAACCGAGTTGAGCATAGCGGGTTTGCAAAAGTTATGTTACAGTAAATTTGTTGATCTTTCGAGAGGTTGACGTGTGTGATAGAAAATGTTTCGTAAAAAAGAAAAAATCCTACTCTTCCAGCTTGTCTCATTAGAACGTCTTTTCATTGTGTGTAGATAGGTTAAGATGAAAGGGAAGAGAATAGATAGAGACTTCGGCTCTGCTGAGCGCGGCTTACAACAAGTCCCACATCGTCAAGCGCTTCAAAGTTTGCCGAACGACAGTTCATAGGGTCGCATAAGTGCTCAAGAACGGGGAGGACCTCATATATGAACCTCATTCAAGCAGACTTCAAGTTGCCACCAATTGGCTGTGAGAAAGGTCTTCAAAAGTGCTGTGAAGCTCAAAATGTCTACTTTCATGAAAAAGAAGAAATGTCTGTGACCACAGTGTCCAGGAGCGTCAAAAAGGGGGATGGCAAGAGCTTGCGGTGGGTGGAAAAGACTATGCTCACTTACCGTCTGCAGGAAAAACGTCGGGAGCGTTGTCGTCCTCACCTCAACGACTTGAAGTGTCATGATAATTGAAGTCTAATTTTTTTAGGTAAAGAATTTCACGAACGATCTGGTCATTAACAAGCAAAGTCACCATGTGATAAGTGTCGTTATGGACTTATCCAAAGTTCGCTACGTATACTGACCAAGCATCAAGTCTCCTTGATCATTTTAAGCGTCGTCGTTTTGAATGGCGAGGAGAGGCCTCTGGTCTGGTTCGCGGCGTGTAACAGGCTCTCTGCGGCATATTCAAGGGACATCATGGCCATAAACAATTTGCCCTGGATAAGAAAGATAAGGAATAAGGCTGACTAAAAATTCGAGAAGGACGGTGCCTCGGCAACAGTATGTAGAAGTCTAAATACCACGTACATAGTGTACGCAGAGATACCCCGACAAAAGCTGCACGTCCCTCCCGCATTCCAAATTCACCTTTCGCCTCGAATTCTCTCCGCCCTTTTCGCATTTTTGAGACAACCAAATTTGAGACGGCCGTTCATAAAAATGTCTGCCGCTAAAAAACACCTGTTAGCCGACGAATGTCCGAGTTTTCGCGCCGTCGTAACCTGCAAGGTGGAGCCAAGATGTGAAAGATTTACTCTGTCTGGCAGCAGATGAAAAGGCCTTTCACGTAGCGAAAGGGATTTTATGAGAATTCGGTGCTCTCTCCCGATTTTTGCTTGCAAGGGAAATAAAAGGGTAACTTCTCCCTGAAGTCAGGCAAAAGACTTTGGACCTACGTCGAGTGTGTGGAGTTCGTTCCACAAAGGAATCAATTCGCTCGTTGTAAGAAAGAAACTTCGGAGAATTTGTGTGTTGCCGTCGCGGTGCTTGGAGGTGCCAAACTTCTCACAGGCCCCCCATTCAGAGTCTGAGGTAATCAGTTTTGGCTACCCACTCCAGGAGCCGAATAATCGGACAGTCACTTCGAAGAAGAAGAATTCCGATTTGAGCCACAGTTTGGCTCGCCTTCGTGATCCGGCATAGGATCAGTATATCACCGGTCTAGGATTACCTTCTCATTCGGCATCCTCGGACGGCCGGACTAAGTGTAAGCATCGTCACCAGAAGAAGATCTTCACCGTCATTCTCAAAAATACTTACGACCCAAAGGTATCGTTAAAGTAAATTATCCCCTCCCCTGACTTCACCAGTTTATTTGTTAACTAGAATTCCCATCTCGAGCCCATAACTTCGAGTATTAAAAGTTATTAATTCAGTGCTTAATTCAATAATATTATTCTATTCATTCTATCGGGTGCCATTAAGACGCAAGCATCGTAGTGAGTAATTTTCAAGTATAATCCCCACGACATGTTGTAGACTTACTTATTCAGTGCAAAGATTAATTCTATTTATACCTATATACGCCGTTTTTTATTTCTAATTCATTTACATTAAAGATTATTTTTATATCTGTGTGTTTAACTTTTTGGGACGATCCTTTGGCAATTATTAGGCAATTCACTCGGCTTAAACCTCAATATTACACGGGTCCACCCATGACTGGCTTTTACTGAGTGGGGACAAATTCAGGGGATCATTATCTTAATTTTGATCACAAGGGAAGCACCGAAGTTATTCTTATTCACCGAAAGTGGCTACGGTAGGTGTATTGGATACACTTCCCCTCTGCTTGACCTTGGTGCGGTAATAAAAATATATGTCCAGTAAGTGGAAGTGGGATTACCACTCACCAAACCTCGACACAGTTGTTGGGGTTTAACATGAAATTCTGGTTGCCAGACCTGAATTTAAAATCACTACAACTTGTGGGCGCATGTCTAGGTCAAGCCTGGAAATGTCAGCCACAGAAACATTGACTAGTTGAAGTCCTCCTTCAAACGCGTGTTGGCCAGCATGACGAAAGAATTCGTCCGCAACGTGTGTGCAACCCTCAGGTCTCGCCTGGGGCGCCTGCTCGCCTCCTAGGGCGGAAACATTTATTAATAGTAAAATTAAACAAATATTTATATGTTAAAACAACACTAACGTGTCTAACCGTATAAAAACTATCATTGTGTCCTTTTTGAGCGCCTCGTAATGGGTCTAACATGACATTTGCAAAATCAGCCAAATGAAGATGCTGCAAGACTGAATATTGAAGAATGTTTGATAATATATATTTTATCATTTCTGAATTTATGTTTTTTTGATAAAATTAGATCGATTTTCATTAATATTAAAGTTTTTTACATAATTTATTTATTTTTCCGGTCAAAATTGTTAAATAGGCATCAAATGATTACAAGTAATATTGATACTTTTGACCCTTGATTGCTATCAAGATTTTTGTTACTATTTTGCAGAAAACATTATAAGTAATTTTTAATGTTGCTAAGAATATATATTTGACATTTTTATTTTTTTTTTTATAGAGCCAATCTGGCAATTACACACTTGGGCATAAGTCACCGAAAAACACGACAGCCTAGAACTAGGCTACTTTAAAATAAAAATATAAAAACTTAACGATCGATATAAATTGGAAAAACTTAACAAACAGGAAGCAATCTCCGGCAGCGGGGGGAAGTCCCCCTCACCCCGGTGCAGGAGAGTGCAACCTACAAACAAAACAATAACAAAAAAAGAACCTTAAATAAAGGGGAAAAGCCCGACCTCTCCTCAAAAGTCAACAAAACAACAAGTCAATGTGCACCAATCTGTCCCGAGTACAAATGACAGGCGGTAGCGACCCAGCCAGTCCCGGTACTGGAACAGGTATCGTGCACGAAGATCACCCAGACAGGGACATTTGACAAGAATGTGCCAAACAGTCTGGGGGACAACGCAGTCATTGCAATAGGGCACAGGCGAGCGCTCAATCAAATTGCGATGCGTCACACGAGTGTGTCCGATTCGGAAAAGACAGAAAGCATAGCGAGAGAAGCGGTTCAATGCCTGTTGGAGTCGACGCTCCAGAGTTAGCATCTGGCCTGTGCCAAAAGAGATCGAAAGGTCGTCCACGTAGAGCGTAGCGAGAACATCTTCCGGCAGCACCGAAGTGATTCCGTTGATATTCAGGGCAAAGAGTGTGACACTGAGGACACTTCCCTGCGGGAGACCCTCTTCCTGCTCCTTTGAGCCAAAGGGGGCTCCCCCCACCCGTACGCGGAATCGAAAATCTCGCAAAAATTCAGATATATACATTGGGAGGCGTCCCCTCGCCCCTATCGTGTGGAGAGTCTCCATGATACCGTATCGCTATGCGGTATCATAGGCCTTCTCCAGATCGAAAAAGACCGTGGCGTAGTGCTGTCTACAAAGGAAAGCCTCGCAGACGGCATTTTACAGTCGGAGCAGAGCATCCGACGTGGAGTGAAACGTGCGGAGGCCGCACTGTGTGGAAGACAGATGGCCTCCACTGTCCAGGAAAAAGGCTAATCTAACATTTACTAATTTATCCATCAACTTACACACGCAAGAGGTTAGAGAGATTGGGCGGAAACCGGTCGGAGTAGAGTGATCTCTTCCCGGTTTGCGAAAGGCGAGCCCAGTAGCGATTCGCAAAGAGTCTGCAAGAAGACCTTCTACCCAGATCCTGTTGAACAAATCTAACAGAAAGGCCATGCCTCGCTCACTCAGGTGTCGAAGCATGGCGTACGGAACATCGTCCGGACCATGGACGGTGTTCGCGTACGAAGCGAGAGCGAAACGCATCTCACTCACAGTAAACTTGTCTTGAAGGGGTCTCTGCCTCTGGAGGTAGAGTCCAGCCGGCGGCCTTCCACGACATCACGACGTGCATTGAATGCTGGCGGAGCAGCATCATGGCTAGAGAATGTGGAAAAAGTGGTCGCTAAGGATTCCGCCACGGACGCGGGGTCCAGGATCGCTGTCCCATTCTCCTGGAGAACGGGAGAAGGGTCCTGTGAGAACTTGCCCTGAATCCTTTTCACTCGCTTCCAGACCTCAGCTAAAGGGGTCTTCATGTTAAGTCAAAACACGTATGCCCGCCAAGAAGAGCGGTGGGCATGCTTCGAAATATACCCAAACCTAGCCCTAGCCCGACGAAATTCAGTGACAGTGAAATCGTTTGGGTAGCGCTTATAGCGCATGTAGGCATAACGCTTCTGTTTGAGGGCCGTCTCACACTCGGCTAACCCCCAATGGAGTGGTCAGCGTGCAAAACGGCCAGACGTCCTAGGAATAGTAGTCAGGCCCACGGCGATAATGTTGCCGGAGAAGAACTCAACGGCCTTATCTACCGACCTAAACTCCTCGACTGAGATAGAGAATTCATTCATTTCCTGAAATGCAGGCCACCGCGCCCGCGCCAGGCACCACCGAGGTGGTCTTTCAGGCGGCAGTTGCCCTGAAAATGATATTTGAATGGGAAAGTGATCACTACCATGGAGGTCATCGACCACCCCCCAATCAAAATCAGGCTGTGCATCCAAAGAGCACAAAGATAGGTCAAGGCAAGAAAATGAAGCGGTTCTCGGTCAGAGATGCGTAAACTCATCCACGTTTAGGACACCCATCTCAAGCTCTTCGATCAGATCGGCAAGGACTTGTCCCCTGGGATTTATGGAGTAATCTCCCCAGAAAGGATGCCTGCCGTTCAGATCTCCAAGCAAGAGATAGGGCCTCGGCAACCGTGCCACGACGCGGCGGAAGTCCTCCGCGCCGAAGTCAGCTGACGGTGGAATGTACGCAGAGATGATAGTATACCTTATATCCAGGTGCAGCTGCACAGCCACTGCCTGAAAGGAGGTATCTAAAGAAAAAAGAAGAAGGGAGACATAATGCCGGGTGTAAACCAAGCATCCCCCAGCCTGACCATCCCGCGGTGGTAGGGTCGCAAGACCCTCATCCCCTACATGGGCAGGCAGGGGGCATGCGCCTAGCATGGTCTTCTGCAAAAATATAGCTAACGGGCAGCGGGAGGAGACGAGCCTCCGCAGCTCCTCCTAGTTGGCCCGAAGTCCACGGCAATTCCATTGAAGTTATATGCCCTTCAGGCCTAGCTCGGAGGAGACGCAGTGGCCCTCCTTGAACTGAAGACCCTCACGGAAATAGCCGTACGCTTTCCGGGGGCAGAACCCCGTGCACTGTTGGCGGGACAAACCGCTGAATGCGCTGTCGCCTTCGAGGACTTATTGGGGGAGGTTGGACTTACCATGCGAGTCTTTTCCTCCCTAACGACGATCTTCAGGGATGTTGCCTCCTGTAAGTCTAACGACTCGGTGGAGGCGCGCGGCCGTTTCGCCTTACGGGAAACGGTCACGCTGGGGGAGAGGGACGAGCCCTGGATTTATCCGGGGCTGGGTATGAACACTTTTTGCCCATAGCTTTACGAGGGAAGCGCCCGAGTTGGGTAGAGCCCACAGAAGGGCTTCGAATCGGCGTGGAACAACCGTGCTTGTTGGCCTGGATGGGCCAGGAGCAGAGGGTGCCTTTCTAACTATTAAGGCATATGACGTCCAAGGCAGAGCCAGGTGCGCCAGGACCAAGTCCTAAGCCTCGCGGAATGAGAGTCAATCCTGGGCCTAAACGGCCAGGATTTCTTTCTCAAGGAGATATGCACCAAATTGCTTCGAAGAAGCAGGATGCGGCTCTCCGCAATTGACACGCTTGACCACACACGATTTGGACTTATCGTGTGCGACCTTGGAGCAATTTACACAGACTTCGTGTGACCACGACTTTGCAAGTCTACATGAGCGATTTGTATGGCCGAAGTGGTGACAGTAATAGCACCGCGGTGGCTGTGGCACGAATGCCTTTACGCGGTAGCGTCACCAACCGGCACGAACCGACTTAGGGAGCTTGTCACAGTCGAACGTGATGAAGGGTGTAGGGGTGGGTCTTGAGGCCCCTCCCTGTTTTCTCATCACACGTTCGACCTTGAACGCCCCATGGTCAGCCAGCTCTAGGGTGATGTCCTCAATGGGGTAGTTAACGAGTTCCCTTGCATAAACTACTCTTTTTACAAAGTTTATGGTAGAGTGCGGCTTCACACTCACCTGGGTACCATCAAGTGTCGGAAGAGCACTTATCTTGGCCGCCTCGGCGGGATTCGCCGCATTCGCCAGAAGCCTCCCGTCCGGAAATGGGTCACCTTGGGCTTTCTACCAATTGAACTGGGCTAATCCTCTCCTCTGATGGATCGTGTTGCCCTTGGACAACATGCTGCCATCAGTGGAGCGAATAACGAGGAAGCGTTTGAAGCCAGCGGGCTCGAAAACGCCAGGTAACCTCTGAATGAGTGGCCCCGATGTCATCGAGGCTCCGCCCTGTGCACTTTTGGTCTTTTTCATGGTCAGGAGCTCCGTACCCGGGGGGGGGGGCAGAGGGGCCAGATGTGCCGATATTGGCTTAGTGGCTCGCCAGAGTGGCAGCAGACCAATCCGTCCTCGCAGCCTCCTCGGATGAAGAGGAGCCCCGGGTCTTTTTATTCTTTCTTGTCTTTTTTTTCTTTTAAGGAAAGGAGGGCGGAAAATGAGCCTGCTTCTCACCTCCGCCGGTAGAAACCCCCATGCCAAATGTCCCGGCCTCAGCCAGGTCCTTCTCCGAAATGGAGAAGGTCCTGGTGGTCGTAGGGGCATCATCCGGAGGAAATCCCTCCCCTCCTTGCACTGCCTCAGAATTCCTAGCTGTTTGAGGAGGACCTTGCCTTGGGCGGATTCGGGTTCGGTGCTTGGCGCTGAGCGTGGATTTTTCCCCATGGAAGGCCCTACTGTCTAAGTCTGGGTCTCCTCAAGGACTATGTCTATCACAAAAGGGGCCTATAGTTGGCCATCCTCTCCCAGGACACCGCAGGTTCCCTTGGCAGCGTCATGAGTCTTTTTTGGGGAGGCACAGGCCTTACCCCGGCAAGGGTTAATATTCTTGCCAGCAGGTCTTTTGAGGGAAGCGCCTGAAGGGGCCTGGCTTCCCTCTGTTCCTTAGGGGGGTTGTCCTTACCGAACCGCTTACACGTGGGGCGGTCGGCAATGGGCTGCCTGCTGGCCTTCTTGGCCTTCTTGGCCTTCTTCTTAGAAAGCAAAGGAGGGACTGCCGCTGGAATTAGGGCGGTGCTTGAAATCACCTGCAGAGAAGGGGGTGAGAAGGAGTCCCCTACACCCGTAAACGTAGGAGAGGAGTAAGCCTCCTCTCCGGTTAAAGAAGTATGGAGGGTCCCCTGCGCAAGCACAAGGGGAAGGACCTCCACTTTCTGGGTGGAGCTGCCCGAGGGCGGCCCCGTTGATGTTCTTGGGGAAGTTGGGGGTTTGGTTTTTGGGTTTTTTTTTGTCATGCATGGGCATGGTGACCCTATTTCTTCTACGGGACGCAATAGCTCATCACCTCTTGCAGTTCTTCGCACTGCAAGAGGTGCTTACAGGCCTGGCCGAGCCAGGCGCCACTATTCCGGACCACCCCTCAGGCCTGGTGGCCTCGCATTCCATCGGCATGGCGGCTCCACCTTGGACACGGCGTAAAATTGATAGAATGTGAAGAGGAGAGGAAAAGGGATGTGAGGGAGGTATGGGTGGGAAAGAAAGCAGGTTGTTAAAAACCAGCCACTCCTGATCGGAGCTCAGGGGTTAGGGAATATTGTTGCCCACCCCCTCAGCCCCGATCCGGGACAGTTGGCTTGAGAAGAATGTCAGCATCTACTCTGCAAAATTAGAGGCTGACCATTGAAAGTTGTGGGAGAGGTTTTATGAAAAGCAAGGAAACAAGTGTTTCGAAGGAAGGAGAAGAGGCTAAGCTGGGGTCGGACGGGGTGCTGAGTCCCATCAGCACGGTTGCCAGGATGGCAAATCACCACGCCCCTTACGGGATTCTAGCAGGGAGATGATAGTGATACGCCTGAAACCTAAAAGTCTTTAGAGGACATACAGTCTTTCTTTATGTATTTTGCTTGTTTCTTGGCAAATTGCAACCTTAGCTTAGCTAGTCTATCTTCATTGTATCACTTTATTATTATTTAGATTATTAGATCAGCTCATCACTCGAATGGATCGCAGCAAAGGAATTCAGGAGAAGAACAAATTTAGGTAGGAGATCGTTAAGAAAGCTTAGATAGATCTTGGAAAGCGACATGTCTCTCTGCTAAAACCGTAAATTATTTAATCAATGTCACTTAGCATATGTAATTGTAACTTGGAATCTGAGTATTTGAAACATTCATGCATAAACTGAGGATAAACCATATATGTTAGCATTAACACACATCAACCATAAAATGATTACACAGATAAGAACATAAATACGGATGAAAGATATAGTAAAAAAAGATCGAGATGTTAATCTGGCAAGGATACATTCCTTGATGAAATACATAAGATAAACAGAGAAATAAGAAACGGGACAATTTTCTACAAAAAGTGCCCCAAAAAAGAGCCCATCCAGCTGGTGAAATGAAATTCGCCTAAGAAAGAGGTCACATTTTTGTCCAAAGCACTAAAACCGTTCATTGGAACTTTCTTCGGTAGGCTTTATCCACCTATGGAATGAAAAAAGGGTAATAATGAAGAATAAGATATTAATTTGCTAGAGACAGATAATACTGACATGCACTATTTTTAGTTGACCTTAATTTATAAAATTTAGTAAGATTTTTTTTCTCCTCCGAGTTCTAAAGAAAGAGAAGTAAACTAAATGCAATTTCATGAAGTCCAAATTAAAAACTCACGGTTATAGAACCCGTCCTCATTTAGATTGAAGCAGATAGGTGTACGCAACTTATTAGACATATCCATGTTATGATGTTGAGCGGATCATGGAACACTAGTGAGTCTCATATGGGATAAATCTGAAACATAGTTAAGACAAAGAGAAATAGAAAGCGAGAGAGAGAGAAAAACTCCAATCGGCAAAATGGTGCCAAAAAGATTTATCCAGTTGATAAAGCAACACTTTTTCTTTTTTCTTTTTTTTTCTTTTTTTTAAGAGCTCATCTGGCGACTGCCTAATTGGGCATTAGTGGCCGTATTAAAACTGGCCTAGTTCTAGTTTAAAATAAAATTAAAGAGAAAAAAAACAACAACACCCCAAAAGGGGGAAAGGAAGCAAGCTGGTGCGTCGGGAAGAGGTCTTCCCGGCGCAGGAGCGTGCAACTATGGAAAAAAACAAAAAAAAAAACAAATGCAAAAAAAACAAAAAAAAAACAAACCTTGCTTAAATAATAGGGAGAAGGCCGGCCTCCCCCAAGAAGTCAACAAGTCCACAAGTCAATGTGCAAGAATATGAACCGAGCACAAGGGACAGGCGGTAGCGACCCCGCCCATCCCGGTACTGGGACAGGTATCGTGCGCAAAGATCACCCAGACTGGGACATTCGACAAGAATGTGCCGAAACAGGCTGGGGGACGACGCAGTCGTTGCAATAGGGCGCAGGCGAGCGCTCCATCAAATAGCGATGCTTCACACGAGTGTGTCCGATTCGGAGACGACAGAAAGCAACATGGAGCCGCCGCGGCATTGGGGGATAGGTCCATGGGAACAGTCGCGGCGCAATGGCACGCAACTTTAAAGTCCTTTCGACCGTCTCCCATCTTCTTTGCCAAGCAGCCTGAAGAGCTGCCCGTATTCCTGCCATGTAGTCGGTGTGAGGAAGAGCAAAACGCTGGTCCGGTAGCAGAGTCCTCGCGGACTCTTTGGCGCCCTCATCGGCGCGCTCATTCCCCGCAATTCCTACATGTCCAGGAACCCAGCAGAAGATAATCTCAACATCTGTCCGGCTCGCCAAAACCGTGGCGTCATGGATATCGCGAACCAGGGGATGCGGAGATTCCAATGCCCCTAGAGCACTAAAGGCACTTTGTGAGTCGCTATAGATCACAATCCGGTCTCCGAACCAGGCACGTCGCGTAATCTCCCGTACCGAGTGGTGTATTGCCAACAGCTAGGCCGTGAAGACAGACGCAGCGCCTGGTAGAGCCCCGCTGACTTCAAACAGACGGGATGGATGGATGGATTATTTACAAGTCCCTTGGTGCTCACTGCGAGGTGATTGCACCGTAATTTGTTTTGTAGTAGAAGTTTTAAACACCAGTTATAAAAGTTGTGTCTGATATCATGAGGTTGTGATTATGCAGTGATGATTGAAGTACTAAATAAATAAATGGTATGGTAATGTGTTAAAATAATTAAAATTCATTAAAATTTAGATCGTGTACTGGAGACGAATCTATAGCTTCTTCAATAGTCCCGTCTCCTCGAGGTAGCGGATGATTCCGCTGCCAGGGCGGATATTTTCAGCCGTTAGTGCAAATCTTAGGATATCGAGGGTACCCCCACCATCAATGGGTATGTATCTTCGTCGGAGTTCTCCATAGGTTGGGCATTCCGCGATGAGATGTGCAATTGTGAGGGGTAGAATGCAATCTTCACAGTAGGGGGGATAGCCTTTCTCCATTAGGTATCCATGTGTGAGTAGTGAATGTCCGATGCGTAATCTGCATACGGATACCTCTTGCCGGCGGGTAAGTTCTCGAGGCTTCCATGGCGATAACTTTTGGAAAATGTGTCGCATCTTATTTTGTCCGTATAAATCTGCCCATCTGGCCATCCAGTTTTCCCGAATGGCGGCCTTTATTGAAATGATGGAGTCCTCATATGGTATTGGGATGTCATTGGGCCTGATTGGACGAAGGGCGGCATTTTTTGCCGCTCTATCAGCTTGCTCATTTCCAGCTACCCCTACGTGTGCTGGGACCCAGCAAAAGGAAATTTTCTTTCTTTCGCATGCTGCTCTATATACGTAGTTTCTTATTTCTAACAGAATTGGATGGATGTCTGTCATTCGTTCTAATGTTTGTAGGCTGCTGAAGGAGTCGGTGAAGATTGTGAATTCATCTGATGTTGGGTTATTGTATGCCCAATGTACTGCATGTTTTAAGGCATAGCACTCGGCACTGAAGATTGATAATGTTTGGGGTAGTTTTTCAGAGAACGTGTAGTTATTTGATATCACCGAAAATCCTGTTCCGTCTATGAATTTTGATCCGTCGGTGTATATATGTATACCCATATGTGTTGCTGCGTGAGTAAGGAATTGAATT
Organism: Ceratothoa steindachneri; assembly: GCA_963969495.1. Taxonomy (NCBI): domain Eukaryota; kingdom Metazoa; phylum Arthropoda; class Malacostraca; order Isopoda; family Cymothoidae; genus Ceratothoa; species Ceratothoa steindachneri. The sequence continues at coordinate 140,188,186 of OZ018328.1, read as the reverse complement.
TTCTCTCCCAGGGGAGTAGTTGTTGATTGTTTTATTATGTTACCATGGCATATCTTTAAAGTTGATTTCCAAAATGGAATATCTGGGAAAGCAAGTGGATGGATGGGGTTCATCGTTACTCCGATTTCCTCCATCCATAGTCGCACTCTACTTCCAAATGGTCGTGGCAGAGTTAGGCGTATTGTAAAAATATTATCCATTTGGTCATTCATGATGGCGGTCGAAGTCGGCGATGTTGGGAGTCGCTGAATGCGGCTAAAGAGGCGTAGACAGAGTTCCATCCTACGGAGGTCTAGTGGTGTCTCCCCGGTATCGCATTGTAGGCTCGGTATGGGTGATGATCGGAAGGCTCCGGTAGCCATGCGGAGACATTCATTCGCCACAGTGTTGATGAGTGCAAGGCGCCTCTTGGAAGTAGAGGAGTAGATCTCGCATCCGTAGTCCAGTTTGGGTCGCACTAAAGAGCGGTAGAGAGTCAGAAGTGTTTCGCAATCAGCTCCCCAGTCGTGGCGTGATACTGTACGTAGGACGTTCATTTCTTTCTTACAAGAGTTTTTAATGCTTCTTATATGTGGTTCCCATGTCAACCTTCTGTCAAATGTTAGCCCTAGGAATTTATAGCTCTCAACGACTGCAATCCTCTTTTGGTATAGGTATAGGTCAGGTTCCCTAATACATCTTCTACGACGGCAGAAGTGGACCACTTTGGTCTTTTCAGCTGAGAATTGGTAGCCATGGGTAGTAGACCATCTCGTGATGTTGTTGATGGCGATCTGGAGGCGACGTTCTATTGTTGCCATTTCGGAACCTGCTAGGGAGATAGAGAAGTCATCTACATAAAGGTTGGCTTTAATGTCTTGATGGAGGTTTTGTGAGATATCATTAATTCCTATAGCAAACAGGGGTACGCTTAAGACGCTGCCTTGTGGAACGCCTTCTTCTTGTATAAATGATTTGGATTTCGCTCTACCTAATCTTACAGAGAAGGTGCGGTTGGTTAGGAAATTTTGGATGAAAATTGGTAGTTGTCCGCGTAATCCGAGGTTATGGAGGGCTTTTAAGATGGCATAACGCCATGATGTATCATATGCCTTGTTGAGGTCGAAGAAAACAGCCACTACGTGCTGTTTCCTGGCGAATGCGTTACATATCGCCGATTCCAGACGGATAAGGGCATCCGTGGTCGAGTGAAATTTTCGGAATCCGCACTGCGATGGGGATATGCTGGATTTCGTTTCAAGGAACCATGTTAAGCGTACGTTCACCATTTTTTCCATGAGCTTACATATGCAGGAGGTTAGAGCGATTGGGCGGTAGTTTTGGGGACTGGTTGGGTCTTTTCCTGGTTTCCGGAAAGCTAGAACTGTAGCCCTTCTCCAGGTGTCTGGGAAGGCATTTTCCATCCATATTTTATTGAATATATCTAAGAGGAAGCGTTTACCCCCTTCCCCTAGGTGGCGTAGCATTGCATAAGGTATATTGTCTGGGCCTGGAGCAGTGTCTCTACATGATGCAAGAGCTGTATCGAACTCTTTTTTGCTGAATTATTCGTTGTAACATTTGTACTCTTTTGATGCGAAGTTTAGAGGTGAGCACTCCTTCTCCAACCGGTATTGGGCGAACTCGGGGGTTGTGTTCGCTCTACTTGATATTTTGGCGAAGTGAGTCGCTAGCGTGTCTGCTACATCGATTGGGTTTAAGATAGTGTTTCCATTTATCCGAAGTACGGGGGTAGGGTCTCGGCTGGGTTTACCTAGCATCCCTCGGATTTTGCTCCATGTGCGGTGTATGGGGGTTTTAGAGTTTATCGTCGAGACATAAGCTCTCCATGATTTCCGGCGGCTTTGCTTAAGTATGTATCTATATTTAGCTCTCTTTTTATTAAATTCCATTTTAGTCGTCGGATTTGGCCATCGTTTGTATGTTCGGTAGGCTTTCCTTTGTTCTTTCAGTGCGGCAGAACATTCTGGGCTCCACCATGGAGTAGATCTCTGACTGGGTTGTCCTGAGCTGGTTGCAATGGATGTTTTACCTGCTTGATATATAATGGATGTAAAGATTTCCAGCGCTTCCTCCGTCTCCGGGATGTCATCAACTTGGATATCAGTGATTTTGTTGAATTTTATCCAGTTTGCTTGGTCCAGTCTCCATCGTGGTATACCCGAGGTGGGTAAACCCTCGTCTGAGGAAAGGATGATCGGGTAATGGTCGCTTCCTTTTAGGTCATCCAAGATTCTCCATTCAAAGTCCGCTGTGATGTCGGGTGAGCAGAGGGCCAGATCTAATGCTGATAGGGTACCTGTTTGTATGTTAAATCTAGTACCTTCGCCCTGGTTCATGATTCCAAGTTGCTGGTTTTCAATTAGCTTTGATAGCTCATTTCCTTTGGCGTTGTATATTCTGTCGCCCCACTCAATATGACGACTGTTAAAGTCCCCCATTATAATGAATGGAGTTGATAGTTGCGAGATCAAGTCTCGTAAGGCGGTGACTGGAAGGGGTCCTGTGGGTGGGAGGTAGACATTTGCGATCGTGTATCGTTTCTTGATGTACATGGTCACGGCGATTGTTTCCAAAGGTGAATTTAATCTGATGGGTAATGTGGGGACATTTTGATGGATGTATATGGCACAGCCGCCGGATGTGCTGCCATCATTTGGTATTGAGGTGGTTACGCAACTGTAATTCGGTAGCTTTCGTGGTGGATGTATTCCCAACATGGTTTCCTGGAGACAGACGCAGGCGGGGGTCTCGTCCGCTACAAGAAGCCTTAATTCTTCCCAGTTGGCTCTGATTCCGCGGATATTCCACTGGATTATTTTCATTATTCTTTTGGTTTGGTTCGAGAAGTGAGCAATTTGGTTTTTGCGGAGGTCGTGGTGCCCATTGGTTTATTAGGGCCCTGTGGCCACTGGAGTCTGGTGAGGACTGGTCTTTGAGGTTTTGGTTCTTCTTTGTCACCGTTTTTCTTCTTTGTGTCTTGGGTATCTACTGTTAGAGGCGGTGTTGGTGTTCCGTCAATAATAGGAGGACGGATTATCTTTTTTTTGGCTTCTGTTGGTGGGTGAGGGAGGTGGCTCGTTGGAGGTATGGTTCGAGCTTCAATTTGTTTGGTGGGGACGAAGTCTGTTCCACGTGGGTCTTGGGTCTCTTTTTCCTCTTCTACCTTCTCTTCGTAGATGATGTCAGTGGTAGGCATTTTTATTGGTGGTGGCAAAACGCTGTCACGGGGTGACCGAGGTTGTGGGCAGACGATCTCTGGTATAACCTAAGTGTCCATTTGTTCGGGGTGGGGGTCGATGTGCTTCGGGATTTGCTGTGGTTGCGATTTTAGGTTTACCTCTCTGCTAGGGATGGGATTTAGCATCGAGGTATCGGGTGCAGGTGCCTCGCGATGCGGCAACTGCTTTTGGGGGGGCGGGGGAGATGGTCGATTGTCGACCATATGCGTGGAGTGGGGGAGTTTAATATTCGGGGCCTGTGGTGCAGGCTCCTCGGGAAGGGGTGGTTGAGTTCTTGCTTTAACCCCGTGGTATGGGGGTCTGGTCACTCTGCTCATTTCAACTACAGAGGCATAAGAGTTTCCTCTGGTTCCTATAGAGGTTTGTGCCTTTTCTCTGGCGTCTCTAAAGTTTAGTCTTTCTTTTTCACGTATGGATGCTACTTCTTCTTCGAATTTGTAGACATTACATTTTTTGCTTGATGCTGGGTGGGGCTCTCCACAGTTTACACATTTCGTTGGGCAATTTTCGATTTGTTCAGGGTGTAGTGCATTTGCGCAGTTGACGCAGGTGGGCGCAAAGCCCTGATTCTTGCGACGACATGTGTTTGTAGAGTGCCCAAAAGTTTGGCAGTAGTAGCATCTTCTGGGGCTAGGTTTAAATTCTTTAACCGTGAAGCGGCGCCATCCTAAATATATATATTTTGGTAGGATATCTAGGTCAAATGAGACGAAGTAAGTGTTCGTTGGTATCTTGCTGTTGTTGATAGTTTTATGTACTCTGTGTACTTGAGTGACAGAGTACTCGCTTAATTCTTCAATTAATTCCGCTTCTGAGTATTGGGCGAAGTCTGGTTCTATTATTACGCCTTTACGCATGTTAAAGGAGGGATGTGGTGTTACTATTACCTTATCTCCTGCCAGTTCTTTTAATAATAAGTTTTTTTCCGCTTGCTCTTTTGTTTTAACTTCGACTAGTATACTACCATCGGATTGAGGCGAGAGAGGTGGAAATTGTGATCTGGGAAGTTGAAATAGTTTTTGGAAATCTTTACTCTGTTTCACCATGCATGTCTTCATTAGGTTTGTTTGTTGGCTTTCTGGTTTTATTAGGTAAAATCTTCTGAAAGATCGATCAACAAATTGTCCTGGGAGTACCTGCAGTGAGAGCAGTTCAGGTAGCGTTTTGGTGGATCGTCCTGGACCTGCTGCTTGCTGGGAGTTTGAAACTTCCGGCGGATTTCTTACCGACTTTGTTCGTTTTTGCGGTGGTGAATTTTGATTTCCTGAGACTTTGCTCGTTTCTATGCAATTTTCTTCTATCTGTGCAGTTGTTTTGGGGGGCGATCTTGTTGTTAAAGTTCTCCCACCAGTTTTATCCACGTCTTGTGTTCTTTTCTTTCCTCGAGTTAGTAGGTTTGTATCCATTTTCTTCGATAGATTGGGAAGTAAAGGGGGTGGGGAAAGAGGAGGGGATGCGCAGCTTAAGACATTTTTTGCTGGTTTCATTGGTTTTTTTTAAGAGGGGTTTGTTAAAGAATTTGTTGGAACATGAACAGGAATCTACCGCCCGCAAAAGTACCGTCTTGCCAGATCCACTAAACGAGTTGATAGGAGACTCTAGAGAAAGGCCTATTGCTTGGTTTCCATTAACCCCGCGAATGCCCATTGGCGCAGACAACGGGCCGGTTCTAAACGACGCAGTCGGCGTGTAGGCGCGGGCGCGGGGCCAATTACAGAGGTGGCCATGGACTTCACCGCCAGGTGACCTCAGGGTAAGCCTGGCGGACCATGCAGGATATACCTGGTGGGTCTTAACCCTTTCCTAGTCCACCCTGGCCACGGCCCGGTCCCGCGAACCGAACGCCAACTGTGAAGTTTTACCCCTTCTTGGTGGCCAAAAAAAAAATGGGGGGGGGAGGGGATGGTTTGGTAGCCGCCAATATTCCGCAGGTATTGCTGGGGGGATCAAGCCAGGACAGACTCCCGAGAATCAGACCTCTCGCCGCCTAGAACTAGCACAGGCTCGAACGCGAGTTAGAGAAGTCCAATCCCATCGGAACAAAGACTTTGAAGAGAGGGAGTAGTAGAGTTGGGAAAGAAATTGCCAGATAAGGCTAAAGGGTTGTTAGCAGAAAGGGGAGAAGTGGCTAGGCTGGGGCCGGACGGGGCGCTGATGCCCGTCAGCACGGCGGCCAAGAAGGCAAATCGCCGCGCTCTCTACGGGGTGCCTACCATGGCTAACGAGCGACATCTGCCCGGGTTTGAATTCAGAGTTGTCCCTCTCCTAGGTGGAATGTCAACCAAGACTATGAGCTCCACCTGCCCAGCCAGGTTATACCGCCAGGCACTCGGTCGTTGGACACAATTTCTGTATAAGCAGGGGCACCACGAGCAGGTAATGCGCCAACAATTAGGGTGCAGAGGCTAAGTAGCCTTAAAGGCTATATATTGCGCATGCAGCCCCGAAACCCCCTCAAACAGACGGGATACGGCGTGGAATCCGACCCCCTCTTGGGACTTGGAGCCATCCGTATACACTGGCACGGTTCCGGCGTGACACGATGTGTGCTCCAAAAAGGTCGAACGCAATACTCCCGGCGCAGTACAAGCTTTGGGAGCAGAGGCGTGTCGACAAATAGCCAAATGTGGTACCCTCAAGGGTGGCGTCCTGGGCAGAACCAGCGGCGCCTTCGGCCCGAAAGCTATATCTAGCTCTCAAAGGAGTTTCCTGGCCATAAACCCAAAGGGCTTAGGGTATTACTGGCGTCTCTCGGCGGCATAGGCACCATCGAGATCAGCTGTGGATGCAGTGAGAGCTGTTGGCGACTGAGGGAGGCACTGGGCTCGCGCGTACAGGCGAGCGATAAACTGCACGCGGCGCAGAGCGAGTGGCATCTCCCCAGCATCGACCAACAGGCTCTCAATGGGGAAAGTGCGGAAGGCACCGTTCGCAAGGCGGAGGCCAGTGTGGTGGATCGAATCCACCTTCCGCAATAAACGCTCGGCTGCGGATGCATAAAACTCGCATCCGTAGTCGAGCTTCGAACGAACAAAGGATCGATAAAAAATTAGGGCAGGAACCCTATCAGCGCCCCAAGCGCTGAACGTCACGAAATGGAGATTGTCCATGGAGCGGGTACAAGACACCCTAAGGGTGCGAATATGAGCCTCCCAGGTGAGGTGTCGGTCGAATACAAGACCAAGGAAACGGTGCGACTCAACCACATCCAGGCGCACCCCATTAAGAAACAAATCTGGGTCGGAGTGAAGCCGTGGATAGCGGCAGAAGTGCACCACTTTAGTCTTGGCCAAAGAAAACCGAAACCTGTGCGCTTCGGCAGAGCGAGAGACGCGGTTCAATGCCTGTTGGAGTCGACGCTCCAGAGTTAGCATCTAGGCCACGCCAAAAGACATCGAAAGGTCGTCCACGTAGAGCGTAACGAGAACATCTTCCGGCAGCACCGAGGTGACACCGTTCATGCTCAGGGTAAAGAGTGTGACACTGAGGACACTTCCCTGCGGGACACCCTCTCCCTGCTCCTTTGGGCCGGAGAGAGCTCCCCTCCTTCGTACATGGAATCGAAGATCTCGAAAAAAATCATATATAAACATTGGGAGGCGTCCCCTCGCCCCTATCGTGTGGAGAGTCTCCATGATACCGTATCGCCATGTGGTATCATAGGCCTTCTCCAGATCGAAAAACACCGTGGCGTAGTGCTGTCTACGAAGGAAAGCCTCGCAGACGGCATTTTCCAGTCGGAGCAGAGCATCCGACGTGGAGTAGAACTTGCGGAAGCCGCACTGTGCGGAAGACAGATGGCCTCCGCTGTCCAGCAAAAAGGCTAATCTAACATTTACCAATTTCTCCATCAACTTGCACACAAAAGAGGTTAGAGAGATTGGGCGGAAACCGGTCGGAGTAGACTGATCTCTCCCCGGTTTGCGAAAGGCAAGCACAGTAGCGATTCGCCAGGAGTCTGAGAGAAGACCTTCCACCCAGATCCTGTTAAACAAATCTAACAGAAAGGCCATGCTTCGCTCACCCAGGTGTCGAAGCATGGCGTACGGGACATCGTTCGGACCATGGGCGGTGTCCGCGCACGAAGCGAGGGCGGAGCGCAACTCAGTCACAGTAAACTTGTCGTTAAAGGGTTCTCCGCCTTTGGAGGTAAAGTCCAGCCGGCGGCCTTCCGCGAAATCATGACGTGCATTGAATGCTGGCGAGCAGCATCACGGCTAGAGAATGCGGAAAAAGCGGTTGCTAAGGATTTCGCCACGGACGCGGGGTCCGAGATTGCGGTCCCATTCTCCTGGAGAACGGTAGAAGGGTCCTGCGAGAACTTGCCCCGAATCCTTATGACTCGCTTCCACACTTCAGCTAAAGGGGTCTTTTCGTTAAGTGAAGACACGTATGCCCGCTAAGAAGAGCGGTGGGCGTGCTTCGAAATATAGCGGAACCTAGCCCAAGCCCGACAAAATCCTGCGATAGTGAAATCGTTTAGGCGGCGCCTATAGCGCATGTAGGCATAACGCTTCTGTTTGAGGGCCATCTAACACTCGGCCGACCACCATAGGAGTGGTCAGCGTGCAAAACGGCCAGACGTCCTAGAAATAGTAGTCAGGCCCACGGCGATAATGTTCCTGGAGAAGAACTCAACGGCCTCATCTACCGACCTAAACTTCTCGACTGAGATAGAGAATTCATTCATTTCCTGAAATGCAGGCCACCGCTCCCGCACCAAGCACTACCGAGGTGGTCCTTCAGGCGGCAGTTGCCCTGAAAATGATATTTGAATGGGAAAGTGATCACTACCATGGAGGTCATCGACCACCCCCCAATCAAAATCAGGCTGTGCATCCAAAGAGCACAAAGATAGGTCAAGGCAAGAAAATGAAGCGGTTCTCGGTCAGAGATGCGTAAACTCATCCACGTTTAGGACACCCATCTCAAGCTCTTCGATCAGATCGGCAAGGACTTGTCCCGTGGGATTTATGGAGTAATCTCCCCAGAAAGGATGCCTGCCGTTTAGATCTCCAAGCAAGAGATAGGGCCTCGGCAACCCAGCTACGACGCGGCGGAAGTCCTCCGCGTCGAAGTCAGCTGACGGTGGAATGTACGCAGAAATGATAGTATACCTCCTATCCAGGTGCGGCTGCACAGCCACTGCCTAAGAGGAGGTATTTAAAGAGATAGGAAAAACGGAGACATCATGCCGGGTGTAAACCGCGAATCCCCCAGCCCGGCCATCCCGCCGTTGTGGGGTCACAAGACCATTATACCCCGGAAGGGCAGGCAGGGGGCACGCGCCTAGCATGGTCTCCTGCAAAAAGATAGCTAATGGGGAACGGGACGAGACGAGCCTCCGCAGCTCCTCCCAGTTGGCCCGGAGTCCACGGCGAATCCATTGAAGGAATATGCCCTCCAGGCCTAGCTCGGAGGAGACGTGGGGGCCTTCCTAGAACTGAAGACACTCACGGGAATGGCCGTACGCTTCCCAGAGGCAGAACCCCGGGCGTTGTTAACCGGACAAAGCGCTGAAGGCGCTGTCACCTTCGAGGACTTATTTGGGGAGGTTGGGGTCGTTATGCGAGTCTTTTCTTCCCTCCGCCTCGAACCCTCAGGTGGGCGTTGCGGCTTCGGAGGCGAGGGGCCGTCTTTTCGAGGAACCACCGTCTTCGAGCCACTCGCTCCACCTCGGGCCGAGGGCGAAGGAGCCGAAGCTCCTTTGTTGCTGTCCTCCTTTCGGAGGACACCGTTAGGAACCCTGGAAGATGGCCTAGCGCCATCTTCAAGGGTGTTGCCTCCTGTGAGTCTAACGACTCTGTGGAGGCGCGTGGCCGTTTCGCCTTACGGGAAACGGTCACGCTGGGGGAAGAGGGGGGAGACCTGGTTTAAGCCAGGGCTGGGTGTGAACCCTTTTTGCCGCCAGCTTTACCAAGGGAGCACCCGGGTATAGTAGAGCCTGAAGAAGGGCTCCGAATGGGCGCGGAAACAAACATCCTCGTTGGCCTGGATGGGCCAGGAGCAGAGGGTGCTTTTCTAACTATTGAGGCATATGACGTCCCAGGCAGAGCCGGGCGCGCCAGGACTAAGTCCTTAGCCTCGCGGAATGAGAGTCGATCTTGGGCCTGAACGGCTAGGATTTCTTTCTCAAGGAGATATGCCCCACATTGCTTCGAAGAAGCAGGGTGCGTATCTCCGCAATTGACACACTTGGCCACACACGATTTGGACTTATCGTGTGCGACCTTGAAACAATTTACACAGACTTCGGGTGACCCCGATTTTGCACGTCTACATGATCGATTTGTATGGCCGAAGCGGTGACAGTAGTAGCACCTATGCGGCAGTGGCACGAATGCCTTCACGCGGTAACGGTACAAACCGGCACGCACCGACTGAGAGAGCTTGTCACAGTCGAACGTGATGAAGGGTGTAGGGGTGGGTCTTGAGGCCCCTCCCTGTTTCCTCATCACACTTTAGACCTTGACCGCCCCATGGTCGGCCAGCTCTAGGGTGATGTCCTCAATGGAGTAGTCCACGAGTTTCCTTGAATAAACTACTCCTTTAACAAAGTTCATGGTAGAGTGCGGCGTCACACTCACCATGGTGCCATGAAGTGTCCGAAGAGCACTTATCTTGGCTGCCTCGGCGGAATTCGCCGCATTCGCCAGAAGGCTCCCGTCCGAGAAACGGGTTACCTTCGGCTCTCTACCAATTGCACTAGCTAATCCTCTCCTCTGATGGATCATGTTGCCTTTGGACAACATCGTGCCATTAGTAAAGCGAATAACGAGGAAGCGTTTGAAGCCAGCGGGCTCGAAAATGCCAGGTAACCTCTGAATGAGGGGCCCCGATGTCATCGAGGCTCGCCCTGTGCATTCTTGGTGTTAGTCTTATTCAGGGGCTGTGCATACAAGGGGGTAGAGGGGCCGGATGTGCCGATCTTGGCTTGGTCGCCTACTAAAGTGGTAGCAGGCCCATCCGTCCCTGCAGCCCCCTCGGATGGAGAGGAGTCCCGAGTCTTCTTCGTCTTTTTAGTCTTTTTCTTTTTTGGAGAGGAGGGCGGGGAATGAACCCGCTTCTCACCTCCGCCGGCAGAAGCCCCCATGCCAGATGAGCCGGCCTCAGCCAGGTCCCTCTCCGAAATGGAGAAGGTCCTGGTAGTCTTTGGGGCAACTGTCGGAGGAGATCCCTCCCCTCCTTTTACTAGCTCGGAGCCCTCGGCCGTTTGAGGGGGACCTTGCATAGGGGCGGATTCGGGTTTGGTGCTTGGCGCCGAGCCTTGATTCCCCCCCATGGAAGGCCCTACCGTCTGAGGGTGGGTCCATTCAATGACCCCAGCAAGTTTTAAAATTCTTGCCAGCAGGTCTTTTTAGGGAAGCAACCGAAGGGGCCTGGCTTCCCTCTCCCCCCTAAGGGGGTTTGCCCTACCGTGCCGTTTGCACGAGGGGTGGTCTGCAATGGGCTGCCTGCTTGCTTTCTTGGCAGTCCCCTTAGAAAGCAAAGGAGGGACTGCCGCTGGAGATGCCGAGGGAGGTGCCCGAAAGCACCTCCAGACAAGGGGGTGAGGTGGAGTCCCCTACACCAGTAGGTGTAAGGGAGGAGTAAGCCTCCTCTCCGGTTAAAGATTTATGGAGGGTCCCTTGCGCAAGCACAAGGGGGAGGACCTCCATTTTCTCGGTGGAGCTGCCCGAGGGCGGCTCTGTTGATTTTCTTGTGGAAGTTAGGGGGTGGGTTTTTTTGTTTTTTTTGTCATACATGGGCATGGTGACCCTCTTTTTAATACGGGATGCAATAACTCATCACCTCTCGCTGTTGACCGCACTGCAAGAGGTGCTTACAAGCCCGGCAGAGCCAGGCGCCACCATTCGGGACCACCCCTCCCGCCTAGTGGCCTGGCAGTCCATCGGCATGGCGGCTCCACCTTGGACACGGCGTAAAATTGATAGAATGTGAAGAGGAGAGGAAAGGGTATGTGAGGAAGGTATGGGTGGGGATGAAGCAGGTTGTTAAAAAAACCCCATCCCGAACCGGAGCTCAGGGGTTAGGGAACAATGTCCCCTCTCCCCCCAACCCCGATCCGGGGTGGTTGGCTTGAGAAGAAGGTCAGCATCTACTCTGTGAAATTAGAGGCTGACCAGAGAAAGTTGTGGGATAGGTTGTATGAAAAGTGACGAGGTAGGGGAGAAATCGGGCTATCTGAAGGAAGGAAGAGAGGCTAAGCTGGGGCCGGACGGAGCGCTGGATCCTGTCAGCACGGCGGCTAGGATGGCAAATCACCGCGTCCCTTACGGGGGATAAAGCAACACGATTAAAGAGAAAGATAATAAATACAAAATCATGTTTATTGCCTCATTATCCTCTGATACGGGGCTCAATTGAGCCCATTTGTACGTAGTAGAGAAAAGGTCTTTACTGTAAACACGCTCATACCTAAAAAGTCACCACTAGTCATCCATTTAAACGCTGTTCTTTTTAAAAGTATAACTGTGGAATTCTTTTGAAATATTCGTTAGATTTTGGTTGTGTTAAAGCAAAAAGATTATACAGAAAACCATAAAAGCATAGCTAAGGGACCTAAGACTGATTATAGAACGGTCTAGGTGATATTAACGAAAAATGTGTTTTCCCTAAAAGACTATTTCTATCTCGTGAATTTGTAGAAAAAACGAACGCCAAAACAAATCCATGAATAGATTTCAATGTGAAGAGATGCGAACCATATGTACATTATTATAGGACTTCCAAGATCTCGAAATTTGTTGGTGCTCAACTTTTTACACAGGATTTCTTCGACTCAATTTATTCTGTAATAAACTTCTTTAGCGAAATAAACAAAGATATAAAAAAATATATTTTCTTTTCAGATCCTATAGAGTCCATACTTAAAATTATGATAGTTGTTGTGTCTTTGTATGCAAATTGTTTCCTTCCATTTTCCTCACTTCAGATAAACAGTAGAAAATCCCTGGGAGAAGTTATAGACATTTTTTTTTATTCTCGACCCTAGAATAAATTTCAAAATACTTTTATATTTACCCTTCCATTTCTTGCTTTTTATCATTTCCATAGCTTTTACCTCTTAACAAATTCTTGAATTTATACATTAATTTTTTCTGAGAAGCCAAGACTGCTTCAATTCTTGTTGGTTGCTGGAAACCAGTGTTGTGATAATATGTTGACTAATACTGCTTTATTTTTGTTAGATAAGCAGGCGGCTATTCGTCACAATTAGATGGCTTCTGTTTATCAAACATCAGTTTGATTATCGCCCACAAATTCCTTTTTATTTTGTTTCTTTCATAACCAGAAAATTATATTTTTGATTTTTCTCGATATGCTAGTGCTTAGGATGGTATGAGAGTCTCTCTTTGACAAGGAAATCGACCGTCCGAAAAAATGTTCAGAATCCTCACAAAGATCTTCATCTTCCTTCCAGTATCTTTTTAAGGGAACAACATCCCCATCGCACACTGACACAGGTCGATCTTTTCTTCCTTTATTATTCTTTTTATATTTTTTATAGAGAACCTTGTTTCCATAGCCCAACGTTACCATAATAATAATAACTTATTTTTCTTTAACCAATTTCTCCATTTTTTTTTTTGAAATTTAAAGTAAACTGTGATTCCATAAACCCTGTTAGCTTTTAGGGTGCAGTATTTTAACTGACCTAAATCCTACAAATTTCATTTATTACTACTTGGTTTTGTACAGAACAATCCTCGTATACTTATCTGAAAATAAATACATTGAAACTTCTTTTCAAATTTTCATAATATATCAATTACGTTCATTTAAACATGATTTCTAAACAATTTGAAGAGAGTGAAAATTCTTGCCTGAGCTATATTCCTCTCTCGTAGCTAACATCATTAATCTCATCATATAGTTTTGAAGAATGAATTTAATTGTATTGTAGTGACAATGATTTTTCGCGTAAAGAGAGAAATTAAAATTATTATAATGACATTAACGTGATTGATTTCAGAGAAGCGAGAAATCAATCACTTCAAATCTTACTTAAAATTCAACGAAAGTAATAAAACCATTTGAGGTAAAAAAATGACAAATCATCTTAATTCAATGAAAATGTAATATTTAAGATCATTTATTTATAAATTTATATATACATGGTATTTCGAAAGTCTTATCACACTCGTTACGATGCTCACAATAAAGGACACAATGATAGTTTTAATGTAGTGAGACACGTTTCTATTGTTTTTACATATATACTGTATGTGCTTAAAATACAATATTAATTCAATGCTCCACCAAAGAAAGGTGAGCACGCGTGCATGCGAGACCTGAAGGCCCAGCATATGTTGTGGACGACGTTCTTCCCCTTGCTGGCCCATACCTGTTTAACGGAGGACTTCAGCTCGTCGACGGTGATGTAGCAGACCATGCAGGCCTTGCCATCGACATGCGCCAATACGTTGAATGTGATGGGAATAAGGTCAGGCGACTACGGCGAGTGATGTTCGTTTAGGCCAAAGCACGTCTTGCTAAAAGACTTAGTCCACATACTTCCTTATCTATCTCACCCAACTTGGACTATCGAGGCCAAGCTGTATCCGTAATCATCAGCGGTGAGCCTGTAACCGGTCAAGAATCACACAGGTGGCATCTACTCGCCATTAAAAGCCACGACACCGAGCATCATCAGGAAAGCTATGTGCTTAGTAGTGGACCCGTGGCTGATCTCGGTAATGTCCTAGTCAGAGCTTTCCACGCGATTGCTTTGCTTGTTGATGACTGGATCGAACGTGAATCTTTTTAATTGGTTGAAAAAGCGAAGAACGCGCTGTCTTCTGCTATGTGGACGGTCATACAACTGGCGTTGAGCCGCTTGGCCAAGTCGCAGTTGTTGTGGCCCGCATGTGAGAGCATATATCTTGAATCTTTTGACTTAATTTTTGACACTCTTGCAAATAATTGGAAACACGTTAAATGACACATGCTGAGAAATTAGAACTTTAAGTTTGTTTGAAGAAACTTTTCTATCACACACGTAAACATCTCGTACGATAAAATCCACCGAATGTAACATAACTTTTACATAACTCGGTATAGATATAGATATATATATATATATATATATATATATATATATATATAAATATAATTAAAAAAAACAAAGTAACAAGAGTTAGAACAGTCAGAAAACTGTAGCTTCCTCTCTATCTTCAAACTTAAAATAGTGGTGTAGCTTGCCGCTTCGAGGGCTGGTGCTTCATGAGCCCTTTTTGCCCTGATTCTTTGTAACTTATTGGATATCCTGGTGGACATAAAAGAGAATTCACTAATCTCAGAGATACAGACTTAGTTGGATTTTAACACTGCTCCGACGCTTCTTTCTCTTTCCATTTTTTTTATTTTTTTCGCTATCTATTGCAATGAAAAAGAATAAAATTCAAATTTTCCTTTGATCAAATATAATTCCTAAAGAAATAAGGGAACAAAGACTTAGATAAAATACGGGTGTTAAGAAAAGAAGAATAGAGGATAATAACAACTAGTTCAAATATCCAGGTTATGTGAAATATTTTTATCGAATCTTTGACTCACAGGGCAAACAAAGTGCGGACTAGATTAGCGGACAAAACAGCTTTCTTTTGTGTAGTGAAAATGAAAGCCGGAGGCTGAAAACCAATCAAATTTTGTTTAAGAAAATGTTGATTTGGGTTTTGGTTCTCTAGTTTTTCACCTTAACTCACAACCCAGGTATTTTATTACCCTGGAATTTCGATGCATATTTTCAGCTATTTCATAAATTAAACCCTCGAACAGAATTTAGCAAGTTCAGAAATAGCTGAAAGATGAGTGATAAATATATTTTATTTTGCTTCTAAAAAAAGGCGAGTACCTATATATTTATCATCTTTCCAATCTTGATAATTTTTGGAAATTACATAGTCATGATTTGTTTTATAATCAAGTACAGAGAAATTGTGTCGATAAAATCTCCAATAATTTTTCAAAGAATTATATGCAGTGTTTTAGCTAAATCGGACTAAAATAACTTAAATCTTAGCTATTATAATGTCAAGTTTTAGTATAAAATGTATAAAAAGCGATCAAAACTATTTCTCGGTCACCTTGTACATCCAAATAGCTTCAAGGAATGTATATGGAAATTTTTATAATTAGTTCTTAGCAAAATCACTTTTTAAAATTTTTTTGGGCAATGTCATATTCAATAGTATTTGGTTATCTATTCACCTATTTTTAAAGATGTAAGATTTTTTCTGTATTTAGAGATTGCAATTAGAAAATGAAACTCTCTATAGATCTATAAAGTTATTTGTTCATTCGTAGTTTCTTTGAACTCTAAGTAGATAAATTTTGTTTCTTGTTTGGTTGCTCTGATCATGAAAATTATTAAAGAATACGCGTTTTTAACTGTAAAAAACTTCATTTATCTTACAAATTCTTTTCTCTCCAAACCACTCTACAGCTTCATGTAATTTATATTGAAATCTTCTAGCAATCGTATCGTGATTATAATTTTAACATGGTTTCAATAGGGCATACGATTTAATTTCAAGCAATATATACAGATAGCTTGGCACTGTTAAATAGCTCAAAGTTAAAGTGCGATATATTATAGGTACCGCGACTTTAGCTGTGCTTAAATCTATCTCCTATAAACTTGGTGGGTAAATTTCGAAGTGAGATATTGATCCAATTCTTACGGAATAAATCATTAACAATTGTGAAGAAATCATGCTTAGCTCTCTCATTATTGGGTATTTCTCACTCTTCAACAATAAATTCATTCCCATTTATAACTTTGTTGAAGGTGCTGCTTCTCTTACATTACTTATATATAGATTGGTATCCTAAATTTTACCCACGGCCTCAAGTTTTACAGATTCCCGAAATAACGCAAAATTGTGGGGGCTCGTCTAAGTTAAATTTTCACGGATACATGATTTATAATCATTTCTGCTGGAAAATTAATATTAACCCCCAAATGCAGGTAAAGTCAGGAGAATAACATCATAAGAGAAATTGAGCAATGCTGTTTAATATACAATATGAGAATAATTAATTACTGAAGATGAGATATTAGTGTAATTTAACTATTTCATAGCTGTTTAATATGTGTAGAATATATTCTTAAGATATAATACATCTCCTGTCGCTATTTCATCATCATTAACCTTATGGATAATATTCGTTTTTAACACAATTACGATTTTTAATTTTCAAAGACAAACGTTCTTAATTCTTAAAATAAAGTTTAACGATGTCATTTTCACCTTCCGGATCTTAATAATAACGGAGTTATTGATTTTTCGAAAATATGCTATTATTTTGCTCAAGTTGAATATTTCCGAACGATTTGCGTATTTCCTTCACCTTTTGTCCTACTATTAGCCTGACGAGTAAACCAATAAATAGCATGCTTTATTATATCTGCTGACGATCTGCGCATGCGTATTATGACTGATTAGCCAATAGCATGTTTTTTTTTTATATTTCGGACGGTTTGAGCTGGTCTGTATCTTCAGTTCAATTGTTACAATGGCGTGCGGTGGTTGTTCTAAGTCACAATACCAAATAATACGTGAATTCTTGAATGCTGATATTTAGGACTTAGAAATATATAGGCCCCACAGTATAATTCCGCGAGTTATTTAATGTCTTCCATGCTTTAGAAATTTTAAATTTAGCTAAGATCGCATTTTTTTTACTGTAATATAATTGTGCTGGATTAAAAAGCCTCTTGTTTATAAACTTTTCTGGCCAAAAGTTATTTTCAGTAAGAAGCTGAGGAAAAAAATATCGTGGTAGTTGTCAAGATTTGTGGCGCTAGATTTTGGTAGTGACTACTACAAAAGAATACTACTATATTATTAAAAATTGCAGGGGGGTTGGCTTGCGACCCAACACAATTAAAGAGGAGTATGAGGGGGGGGGGGAACCCACCCTTTCGCATTCTATCCAAAATAATATAAAGTATAATAGGATGCCACCCCAAAACACTAAAATTGCTAAGAAAAATCATACGCCACTAATCTTAAAAATTACCAAGATCGTTAGGGCTAGGTTGTGGTGCTGGAACCATATTATAGAATCGAATAAGATTCAAAAATACCTCAAAGATGAGCATTTTGAAGTCTTATAAAATTCTATAATTGGTTCACAGTAAATCAAAGTAACTTTCTATAATGTAAAACCCTTATTTAATTATTGGCTCTTTGTATAAAATTGTAGTATTCTCCTTCTTAACGAATAAAATTGTATCATCTCTTTCCGTAAGAATAAAAATTGTATTATCTCTTTTAAAAGTGTTAATAAAATTTCACTGTTAGAATCTAACTTTGCTGAGTGGCGCTCACAGTTAGTTCAAGAGTTTCCAGGAGTCGAATAATGAATAACGAAAATGTTGATGCGTCAACAATTCACATGCTCCAAATGCATTATTCTCTGTTAATTACCCGTTGGGAAAAGTGAAAAAGATTTCACGTTTTTTTCAGGCCTCCCTTTCCTGTACCTCTTTTATTGAGTGGCACCTTTACTGGGAATTTGCGTTGTTTCTTCAATTGCGTCTGAGAAGTCGAATCAAGCAAGCAAGCAAAGTAGTATATATAGAAAAGGCGAGAGATTCCTATGTATATCCAGGAGGTCGTATCACTTGAAGAGGAGCGGTACGCAAATTAACTGAAAGGGGGATAGGATGAGATTAAAAGCTGGTGGCTATAAGCCAGTGCGGAGTATATGTCGATATTATGTGATTGTGTGGTGTTTGGACTGGCGAGATTGAAGGATCGGTTCGGGAGGGTCAATGTCTTGCTAGATCGGCAGCTTGCCTAGATCTCCTAGACATAGTGGCTTAGTGTCTAGAACACTTCGGCATGGCTGTGTCCTTTAGAATCAAGGAAAACGTACTACGATGCTGCTATTCAGGCGTATAGTGGTTCTGGCAGCTGGTAGTTTCTTGCTGCTAGTAATTTCCATTTCCAAGCAGCACCATACTGTATGCGGTGAACGTGGTTGTAAATGGGTTTTTTCTCGAGTTTCCCTAGTTGTCTAGGTAGTCTCGTGAAGGTGTATGTATTTAGAGGAGTGAGTGAGTTTGTGCCGTGAAGTGTCGACTCTCTCGTGAACAGAGGAGAGCAACAGGCGCGCTTCAAAACGGAGTTCTGCCTGCGCTGTGCATTCCTCTGCCAAATGTGGCGGGCAGCCATTAGTGTAATTGGTGCATATTTAAATATTGGTCCGATTAATGTTATCTATACGTGTAACTACATATTTTACTGCTGGGGTACAACCTATTCAGTATGTTGTTCACTCGTTTGGCTTTGGCTTGTTTGCCCCGTAAGGGCGCGGCGATTTGCCATCCTGGCCGCCGTGCTGACGGGACTCAGCACTCCGTCCGGCCCCAGCTTAGCCTCTCTTCCTTCCTTCAAAACACTTGTCTCCTCTCTTTTCACACCTCTCCCAAAGCTTTCTCTGGTCAGCCTCTAATTTCACAGGGTAGATGCTGACCTTCCTTTCAGCCAACCGTCACGCATCGGGGCTGAGGGGGTGGGGGACAATGTTCCCTAACCCCTGAGCTCCGGTCTGGGGTGGCTGGTTTTTAACTACCAGCTACATCCCCACCCATACCTTCCTCACATCCCTTTTCCTCTCGTCTTCAAAATCTATCATTTATACGCCGTGTCTAAGGTGAAGCCGCCATGCCGATGGACTGCCAGGCCACCAGGCGTGAGGGGTGGTCCCAAATGGCGGCGCCTGGCTCTGCCGGGCTTGTAAGCACCTCTTGCAGTGCGGGCAACTGCAAGAGGTGATGAGCTATTGCGTCCCGTGGCAAAAATAGGGTCACCATGCCCATGGATGAATTAATAAAACCTAAAACCCCTTTAACTCCCCCTTGCTGATCGACGGAGCCGCCCTCGGGCAGCTCCAGCAAAAAAATGGAGGTCCGCCACCCTGTGCTTGCACAGGGGACCCTCCATATTTCTCTAACCGGAGAGGAGGCTTACTCCTCCCCTTCGCCTACATGTGCAGGGGACTCCCCCTCAGCCCCTTCTCTGGAGGTGCTTTCGGGCACCTCACTTTTCCCAGCGGGAGTTCCCTCTTTTCTTTCCAAGGGTACTGCCAAGAAAGCCAGCGGCAGCCCTTAGCCAGCCGCTCCCCATCAAAGCGGCGTGGTAGGGCAAACCCCCTTAGGGGCGAGAGGGAAGCCAGGCCCCTTCGGTCGCTTGCCTCAAAAGACCTGCTGGCAAGAATTTTAAACTTTGCTGGGGTCAAGGCCTGTGCCTCCCCACACAAGACTGGCGACACAGCCAGGGGGACCTGCGATGTCCTGGGAGGGGATGGCCAACTGGAGGCCCCTCCTGTGATAAACATGGTCTTTGAGGAGACCCAGCCTCAGACGGTAGGGCCTTCCATGGGGAGGAATTCGGGCTCAGCGCCAAGCACCGAACCCGAATCCGCCCCTATGCAAGGTCCTCCTCAAATGCCTGAGGGCTCCGAGGCAGTAAAAGGAGGGGAGGGATCTTCTCCGACAGGTGCCCCTACGACAACAAGGACCTTCTCTGGCCTAGGGGCTTCTGCCGGGGGAGGTGAAAAGCGGGTTCATTTCCCGCCCTCCTCTCCAAAAAAGAAAAAGACAAAGAAGACTAAAAAGACGAAAAAGACTCGGGGCTCCTCTTCATCCACAGGGGCTGCGCGGACGGATGGGTCTGCTACCATTTTGGTAGGCAACCAAGCCAAGATCAGCACATCCGGCCCCTCTATCCCCTCGTGTGCGGAGGCCCTGACCAAGACTAACACCAAGAGTGCACAGGGCGGAGCCTCTATGACATCAGGGCCCCTCATTCAGAGGTTACCTGGCGTTTTCTAGTCCGCTGGCTTCAAACGCTTCCTCGTTATTCGCTCCACTGATGGCACTATGTTGTCCAAGGGCAACATGATCCATCAGAGGAGAGGATTAGCTAGTGCAATTGGTAGAGAGCCGAAGGTGACCCGTTTCTCAGGCGGCAGCCTTCTGGCGAATGCGGCGAATCCCGCCGAGG
Organism: Ceratothoa steindachneri; assembly: GCA_963969495.1. Classification (NCBI taxonomy): domain Eukaryota; kingdom Metazoa; phylum Arthropoda; class Malacostraca; order Isopoda; family Cymothoidae; genus Ceratothoa; species Ceratothoa steindachneri. The sequence goes on along the minus strand of OZ018328.1, from coordinate 140,167,923 downwards.
CGGCCAAGATAAGTGCTCTTCGGACACTTCATGGCACCCCGGTGAGTGTGACGCCGCACTCTACTATGAACTTTGTGAAAGTACTAGTTTATGCGAGGGAACTCGTTGACTACTCCATTGAGGACATCACCCTAGAGCTGGCCGACCATGGGGCGCTCAAGGTCGAAAGTGTGATGAGAAAAAAGGGAGGGGCTTCGAGACCCACCCCTACACTCTTCGTCACGTTTGACTGTGACAAGCTCCCTAAGTCAGTGCGTGCCGGTTGGTACCGCTACCGCGTAAAGGCATTCGTGCCACTGCCGCGGCGGTGCTATTACTGTCACCGCTTCGGCCATACGAATCGCTGATGTAGACGTGCAAAGTCGGGGCACCCGAAGTATGTGTAAATTGCTCCAAGGTCGCACACGATAAGTCCAAATCATGTGTGGCCAAGTGTGTCAATTGCGGAGAGCCGCACCCTGCTTCTTCGAAGCAATGTGGTGCATATCTCCTGGAAAAAGAAATCCTAGCCGTTCAGGCCCAGGATAGACTCTCATTCTGCGAGGCTAAGGACTTGGTCCTGGCGCGCCCAGCTCTGCCTGGGACGTCATATGCCTCAGTAGTTCAAAAGGCACCCTCTGCTCCTGGCCCATCCAGGCCAACGAGCACGGTTGTTTCCACGCCTATTCGGAGCCATTCTGCAGGCTCTACCCAACCCGGGCGCTTATCTGGTAAAGCTGGCGGCAAAAAGGGTTCATACCCAGCCCCGGCTAAAACCAGGTCTCCCCCCTCTTCCCCTAGCGTGACCGTTTCCCGTAAGGCGAAACGGCCACGCGCCTCCACCGAGTCGTTAGACTCACAGGAGGCAACACCCCTGAAGATGGTCGCCAGGCCATCTTCAGGGGTTCCTGAAGCTTTCCCCTGAAAGGAGGACAGCAACAAAGGAGCTTCGGCTCCTTCGCCCACGCCCTGAGGTGGAGCGAGTGGCTCGGAGGCGGCGGTTCCTCGAAAAGACGCCCCCCCGCCTCCGAAACTGCAGCACCCACCTAAGGTTTTGAGGCGGAGGGAGGAAAAGACTCGCATAGCGAGCCCAATCTCCCCCAATAAGTCCTCGAAGGCGACAGCGCCTCCAGCGCTTTGTCCGGCCAACAGCGCCCGGGGTTCTGCCCCCGGGAAGCGTACGGCCATTCCCGTGAGGGTCTTCAATTCGAGGAGGGCCCCCGCGTCTCCTCCGAGCTAGGCCTGGAGGGCATATTCCTTCAATATAATTGCCGTGGCCTTCGGGCCAACTGGGAGGAGCTGCAGAGGCTCACCTCGTCCCGTTCCCCGTTAGCTATTTTTTTGCAGGATTTTTTTTTTTTTAATTAAGGAGCTATCTGGCGACTGCCGACTTAGGCATTAGTCGCCGTAAACAAACAGCCTAGTTCTAGGCTACTTTAAAAATTAAACAGGAAACAAAAAGAAATAACAATAACAATAAAGATGCAATAACAAAAACAATAACAACAACAACAACAAACCGGGTTAAATGAAAGGCTGAAGGCCAGCCTCCCCCAAAAAGTCAATAAGTCCACTAGTCATGGTGCACGCACTCGTCCCGAGTACAAGGGACAGGCAGTAGCGACCCCGCCCATCCCGGTACCGGGACAGGTATCGTGCGCGAAGATCACCCAGACTGGGACATTCGACAAGAATGTGCCGAACAGTCTTGGGGACGACGCAGTCGTTGCAATAGGGCGCAGGTGAGCGCTCCATCAAGTAGCGATGCGTCACACGAGTGTGTCCGATTCGAAGACGACAGAAAGCAACCTGAAGCCGTCGCAGCATTAGGGGATAGGTCCATGGGAACAGTCGCGGCGCAATGGCACGCAAATTTAAGTTCCCCTCGACCGTCTCCCATCTTCTTTGCCAAGCAGTCCGAAGAGCTGCCCGTATTCCTGCCATGTAGTCAGTGTGAGGAAGAGCGAAACGCTGGTCCGGTCGCAGAGTCCTCGCGGACTCTTTGGCGCCCTCATCGGCGCGCTCATTCCCCGCAATTCCTACATGTCCAGGAACCCAGCAGAAGATAATCTCGACATCTGCCCGGCTCGCCAAAACCGTGGCGTCACGGATTTCGCGAACCAGGGGATGCGGAGATTCCAATGCCCCGAGAGCACTCAGGGCGCTTTGTGAGTCGCTATAGATCACAATCCGGTCTCCGAACCGGGCACGTCGCGTAATCTCCCGTACCGAGTGATGTATTGCCACCAGCTCGGCCGTGAAGACAGACGCAGTGCCTGGTAGAGCCCCGCTGACTTCAAACAGAGGGGATACGGCGTGGAAGCCGACTTCCTCTTGGGACTTGGAGCCATCCGTATACACTGGCACGGTACCAGCGTGACACGATGTGTGCTCCAAAAAGGTCGAACGCAATACTCCCGGCGCAGTACAAGCTTTGGGAGCAGAGGCGTGGTGACAAATAGCCAAATGTGGTACCCTCCAGGGTGGCGTCCTGGGCAGAACCAGGGGCGCCACCGGCCCGAGAGCTATATCTACCTCTCGAAGGAGTTTCCTGGCCCTAAACATAAAGGGCTTAGGGTATGACTGGCGTCTCTCGGCGGCATAGGCACCATCGAGATCAGCTGCGGATGCAGTGAGAGCTGTTGGCGACTGAGGGAGGCGCCGGGCTCGCGCGTACAGGCGAGTGATGCACTGCACGCGGCCCAGAGCGAGTGGCATCTCCCCAGCATCGACCAACAGGCTCTCAATGGGGGAAGTGCGAAAGGCACCGGTCGCAAGGCGAAGGCCGGTGTGGTGGATTGAATCCACCTTCCGCAATAAACGCTCGGCTGCGGATGCATAAAACCCGCATCCGTAGTTGAGCTTCGAGCGAACAAAGGATCGATAAAAAAGTAAGGCGGTGTCTCTATCAGCGCCCCAAGCGCTGAACGTCACGGAACGGAGGAATGTCCATGGCGCGGGTACAAGAGACCCTAAGGCTGCGAATATGAGCCTCCCAGGTGAGGCGTCGGTCGAATACAAGACCAAGGAAACGGTGCGACTCAACCACAAACATGCGCACTTCATTAAGAAACAAATCTGGGTCGGGCTGAAGCCGTGGATGGCGGCAGAAGTGCACCACCTTAGTCTTGGCCAAAGAAAACCGAAACCTGTGCACTTCGGCATAGCGAGAGACGCGGTTCAATGCCTGTTGGAGTCGACGCTCCAGAGTTGGCATCTGGGCTGCGCCAAAAGAGATCGAAAGGTCGTCCACGTAGAGCGTAGCGAGAACATCTTCTGGCAGAACCGAGGTGATGCCGTTGATGCTCAGGGCAAAGAGTGTGACACTGAGGACACTTCCCTGCGGGACATCCTCTTCCTGCTCCCTTGGGGCAGAGAGGGCTCCCGTCACCCGTACGCGAAATCGACGATCTCGCAAAAATTCAGATATAAACATTGGGAGGCGTCCCCTCGCCCCCATCGTGTGGAGAGTCTCCATGATACCGTATCGCCATGCGGTATCATAGGCCTTCTCCAGATCAAAAAACACCGTGGCGTAGTGCTGTCTACGAAGGAAAGCCTCGCAGACGGCTTTTTCCAGTCGGAGCAGAGCATCCGACGTGGAGTGAAACTTACGGAAGCCGCACTGTGCAGAAGACAGATGGCCTCCGCTGTCCAGGAAATAGGCTAATCTAACATTTACCAATTTCTCCATCAACTTGCACACGCAAGAGGTTAGAGAGATTGGGCGGAAACAGGTCGGAGTAGAGTGATCTCTCCCCGGCTTTTGAAAGGCGAGCACAGTAGCGATTCGCCAGGAGTCTGGGAGAAGACCCTCCACCCAGATCCTGTTGAACAAATCTGACAGAAAGGCCATGCCTAGTTCACGCAGGTGTCGAAGCATCGCGTACGGGACATCGTCCGGACCATGGGCGCTGTCCGCGCACGAAGTGAGAGCGGAACGCAACTCACTCACAGTAAACCTATCGTTGAAGGGTTCTTCGCCTCTGGCGGTAAAGTCAAGACGGTGGCCTTCCGCGAAATCACGACGTGCATTGAATGCTGACGGAGCAGCATCACGGCTAGAGAATGCGGAAAAAGCAGTCGCTAAGGATTCCGCAACGGAGGCGGTGTCCGAGATTGCGGTCCCATTCTCCTGGAGAACAGGAGGGGGGTCCTGTGAGAACTTGCCCCGAATCCTTTTGACTCGCTTCCACACCTCAGCTAAAGGGGTCTTCCCGTTAAGTGAAGACACGTATGCTCGCCAAGAAGAGCGGCGGGCGTGCTTCGAAACATACCGGAACCTAGCCCTAGCCCGACGAAATTCAGCGACAGTGAAATCGTTCGGGCGGCGCTTATAGCGCATGTAGGCATAAAGCTTCTGTTTCAGGGCCGTCTCACACTCGGCCGACCACCATGGGAGTGGTCGGTGTGCAAAACGTTCAGACGTCCTAGGAATAGTAGTCAGGCCCACGGCGATGAGGTTGCCGGAGAAGAACTCAACGGCCTCATCTACCGACCTAAACTCCTGGACTGAGATAGAGAATTCAGTCATTTCCTGAAATGCAGGCCACCGCGCCGGCGCCAAGCACCACCGAGGTGGTCTCTCAGGCGGCAGTTGCCCTGAAAAGGATATTTGAATGGGAAAGTGATCACTACCATGGAGGTCATCGACCACCCCCCAATCAAAATCAGGCTGTGCATCCGAAGAGCACAAAGATAGGTCAAGGCAAGAAAAGAAAGCGGTTCTCGGACAGTGATGCGTAAACTCATCCACGTTTAGGACACCCATCTCAAGCTCTTCCATCAGATCGGCAAGGACTTGTCCCCTGAGATTTATGGAGTAATCTTCCCAGAGAGGATGCCTGCCGTTCAGATCTCCAAGCAAGTGATAGGGCTGCGGCAACCGTGCCACGACGCGGCGGAAGTCCCCCGCGTCGAAGTCAGCTGACGGTGGAATGTACGCAGAAATGATAGTATACCTCCTATCCAGGTGCAGCTGCATAGCCACTGCCTGAAAGGAGGTATCTAAAGAGAAAGGAAGAACGGAGACATCATGCTGGGTGTAAACCGCGCATGCCCCAGCCCAGCCATCCCGTGGTGGTGGGGTCGCAAGACCCTTATACCCCGGGAGGGCAGGCAGCGGGCACGCGCCTAGCATGGTCTCCTGCAAAAAAAATAGCTAACGGGAAACGGGACGAGACGAGCCTCCGCAGCTCCTCCCAGTTGGCCCGGAGTCCACGGCAATTCCATTGAAGGAATATGCCCTCCAGGCCTAGCTCGGAGGAGACGTGGGGGCCCTCCTCGAATTGAAGACCCTCACGGGAATGGCCATACGCTTCCCGGGGGCAGAACTCCCGGCGCTGTTGGCCGGGAAAAGCGCTGAAGGCGCTGTCGCCTTCGAGGAATTTTTTGGGGAGGTTGAGCTTGCCATGCGAGTCTTTTCCTCCCTCCGCCTCGAAACCTTAGGCGGCCTTTGCTGGTTGTGAGGTGGGGGGCCCTCTTTTCGAGGAACCACCGTCTCCGAGCCACTCGCTTCACCTCGGGGCGTAGGCGAAGGGGCCGAAGCTCCTTTGTTGCTGTCCTCCTTTCGGGGAACAGCTTTAGGAACCCCGGAAGATGGCCTAGCGACCATCTTCAGGGGTGTTGCCTCCTGTGAGTCTAACGACTCTGTGGAGGCGCGTGGCCGTTTCGCCTTACGGGAAACGGTCACGCTGGGGGAAGAGGGGGGAGCCCCGGTTTTAACGGGGCTGGGTGTGAACCCTTTTTGCCGCCAGCTCTACCAGGGGAGCGCCCGGGTGTAGTAGAAGCCGCAGAAGGGCTCCGAATGGGTGCGGAAACAACCGTGCTCGTTGGCCTGGATGGGCCACAAGCAGAGGGTGCTTTTCTAACTATTGAGGCATATGACGTGCCAGGCCGAGCCGGGCGCGCCAGGACCAAGTCCTTAGCCTCGCGGAATGAGAGTCGATCCTGGGCCTGAACGGCCAGGATTACTTTCTCAAGGAGATATGCACCACATTGCTTCGAAGAAGCAGGGTGCGGCTCTCCGCAATTGACACACTTGGCCACACATGATTTGGACTTATCGTGTGCGACCTTGGAGCAATTTACACATACTTCGGGTGACCCCGATTTTGCACGTCTACATGAGCGATTCGTGTGGCCGAAGCGGTGACAGTAATAGCACCGCCGCAGCAGTGGCACGAATGCCTTCACGCGGTAGCGGTACCAACCGGCACGCACCGACTCAGGGAGCTTGTCACAGTCGAACGTGACGAAGAGTGTAGGGGTGGGTCTCGAGGCCCCTCCCTGTTTTCTCATCACACGTTCGACCTTGACCGCCCAATGGTCGGCCAGCTCTAGGGTGATGTCTTCAATGGAGTAGTTAACGAGTTCCCTCGCATAAACTACTCCTTTTACAAAGTTCATGGTAGAGTGCGGCGTCACACTCACCGGGGTGCCATGAAGTGTCCGAAGAGCACTTATCTTGGCCGCCTCGGCGGGATTCGCCGCATTCGCCAGAAGGCTCCTGTCCGAGAAACGGGTTACCTTCGGCTTTCTACCAATTGCACTAGCTAATCCTCTCCTCTGATGGATCATGTTGCCCTTGGACAACATGGTGCCATCAGTGGAGCGAATAACGAGGAAGCGTTTGAAGCCAGCTGGCTCGAAAACGCCAGGTAACCTCTGAATCAGGAGCCCCGATGTCATCGAGGCTCTGCCCTGTGCACTTTTGGTCTTTGTCATCGTCAGGAACTCCGTACCCGGGGAAGCAAAGGGCCCGGATGTGCCGATCTTGGCTTGTTCGCCTGCCAAAGTGGCAGCAGACCCATCCGTACCCGTAGCCCCCGCGGATTGAGAGGAGCCCCGAGTCTTCTTCGTCTTTTTGGTCCTTTTCTTTTTTGAAGAGGAGGGCGGGGAATGAACCCGCTTCTCATCTCCGCCGGCAGAAGCCCCCATGCTAGATGGGCCGGCCTCAGCCATGTCCTTCTCTGAAATGGAGAAGGTCCTGGTGGTTGCAGGGGCATCATCCGGAGGAGATCCCTCCCCTCCTTGTACTGTCTGAGAATCCACAGCCGTTTGATGAGGACCTTGCATAGGGGCGGATTCGGGTTCGGTGCTTGGCGCCGAGCCCGGATTCCCCCCCATGGAAGGCCCTACCCGCTGAGGCTAGGTTTTCTCAAGGACCATGTCTATCATAGGAGAGGCCTCCAGTTGGCCATCCCCTCCCAGGACATCGCAGGTCCCCTCGGCAGTTTAACCAGTATTAAGGAAGGAGGCACAGGCCTTGACCTCGGCAAGGTTTAAGATTCTTGCCAGCAGGTCTTTTGAGGGAAACGACCGAAGGGGTCTGGCTTCCCTCTCCCTCCTAAGGGGGTTTGCCCCACCGAGCCGCTTGTCCGAGGGGCGGTCGGCAATGGGCTGCCTGCTGGCTTTCTTGGCAGTCCCCTTAGAAAGCAAAGGAGGGACTGCCGCTGGGGATAGGGAGGTGCCCGAAAGCACCTCCAGAGAAGGGGGTGAGGGGGAGTCTCCTACACCCGTAGGCGTAGGAGAGGAGTAAGCCTTCTCTCCGGTTAAAGAGGTATGGAGGGTCCCCTGCGCAAGCACAGGGGGGGGAGACCTCCATCTTTTCTATGGAGCTGCATGAGGGCGGCTCCGTTGTTTTAGGGGGAATTAAGGGGAGATTTTTTTTTTCATCATTGGGCATGGTGACCCTCTTTGTTTTACGGGACGCAATCGCTCACCACCTCTTGCAGTAGCCCGCACTGCAAGAGGTGCTTACAGGCCCGGCAGAGCCAGGTGCCGCCATTTGGGACCACCCCTCCCACCTGGTGGCCTGGCAGTCCTTCGGCATGGCGGCTCCACCTTAGACACGGCGTAAAACAGATAGAATGTGAAGAGGAGAGGAAAAGGGATGTGAGGAAGGTATGGGTGGGGATGAAGCAGGTTGTTAAAAAACCATAATCCCGAACCGGAGCTGAGGGGTTAGGGAACAATGTCCCCTCCCCCCTCAGCCCCTATCCGGGGTGGTTGGCTTGAGAAGAAGGTCAGCATTCTACCCTGTGAAATTAGAGGCTGACCAGAGAAAGTTGTGGGAGAGGTTGTATGAAAAGCGACGAGGTAGGGGAGAAATCGGGCTATCTGGAGGAAGGAAGAGAGTCTAAGCTGGGGCCGGACGGAGCGCTGGATCCCGTCAGCACGGCGGCCAGGATGGCAAATTGCCGCGCCCCTTACGGGGGTGATACGGTATCATGGAGACTCTCCACACGATGGGGGCGGGGGACGCCTCCCAATGCTTATATCTGAATTTTTGCGAGATCGTCGATTCCGCGCACGGGTGGGGGGAGCCCTCTCCGGCCCAAAGGAGCAGGAAGAGGGTGTCCCGCAGGGAAGTGTCCTCAGTGTCACACTCTTTGCCCTGAGCATCAACGGCATCACCTCGGTGCTGCCGGAAGATGTTCTCGCTACGCTCTACGTGGACGACCTTTCAATCTCTTTTGGCGCGGCCCAGATTCTAACCTTGGAGCGTCGACTCCAACAGGCATTGAACCGCGTCTCTCGCTATGCCGAAGTGCACAGGTTTCGGTTTTATTTGGCCAAGACTAAGGTGGTGCACTTCTGCCGCCATCCACGGCTTCACCCCGACCCAGATTTGTTTCTTAATGGGGTGCGCATGGATGTGGTTGAGTCGCACCGTTTCCTTGGTCTTGTATTCGACTGACGCCTCACCTGGGAGGGTCATATTCGCAGCCTTAGGGTCTCTTGTACCCGCGCCATGGACATTCTCCGTTCCGTGACGTTCAGCGCTTGGGGCGCTGATAGGGCTACCGCCTTACTTTTTTATCGATCCTTTGTTCGCTCGAAGCTCGACTACGGATGCGAGTTTTATGCATCCGCAGCCGGGCGTTTATTGCGGAAGGGGGATTCGATCCACCACACCGGCCTTTGCCTTGCGACCGGTGCCTTCCGCACTTCCCCCATTGAGAGGCTGTTGGTCGATGCTGGGGAGATGCCACTCGCTCTGCACCGCGTGCAGTGCATCACTCGCCTGTACGCGCGAGCCCGGCGCCTCCCTCAGTCGCCAACAGCTCTCACTGCATCCGCAGCTGATCTCGATGGTGCCTATGCCGCCGAGAGACGCCAGTCATACCCTAAGCCCTTTGGGTTTAGGGCTAGGAAACTCCTTCCAGAGGTAGATATAGCTCTCGGGCCGGTGGCGCCCCTGGTTCTGCCCAGGACGCCACCCTGGAGGGTACCACATTTGGCTATTTGTCGCCACGCCTTTGCTTCCAAAGCCTGTACTGCGCCGGGAGTTTTGCGTTCGACCTTTTTGGAGCACACATCGTGTCACGCTGGTACCGTGCCAGTGTATACGGATGGCTCCAAGTCCCGAGAAGGGGTTGGCTTCCACGCCGTATCCCCTCTGTTTGAAGTCAGCGGGGCTCTATCAGGCGCTGCGTCTGTCTTCACGGCCGAGCTGGTGGCAATACATTACTCGGTACGGGAGATTACGCGACGTTCCCGGTTCGGAGACCGGATTGTGATCTATAGCGACTCACAAAGCGCACTGAGTGCTCTCGGGGCATTGGAACTCCGCATCCCCTGGTTCGTGATATCCGTGACGCTAGGTTTTGGCGAGCCGGGCAGATGTCTAGATTATCTTCTGCTGGGTTCTTGGACATGTAGGAATTGCGGGGAATGAGCGCGCCGATGAGGGCGCCAAAGAGTCCGCGAGGACTCTTCGACCCGACCAGCGTTTCGCTCTTTCTCACACCGACTACATGGCAGGAATATGGGCAGCTCTTCGGACTGCTTGGCAAAGAAGATGGGAGTCGGTCGAGGGGAACTTAAAGTTGCGTGCCATTGCGCCGCGACTGTTCCCATGGACCTATCCCCCAATGCCGCGGCGGCTTCAGGTTGCTTTCTGTCGTCTCCGAATCGGACACACTCGTGTGATGCATCGCTATCCGATGGAGCGCTCGCCTGCGCCCTATTGCAACGACTGCGTCGTCCCACAGACTGTTCGGCACATTCTTGTCGAATGTCCCATTCTGGGTGATGTTCGCGCAAGATACCTATCCCAGTACCGGGATGTGCGGGGTCGCTACCGCCTGTCCCTTGTGCTCGGGACAGATTCGTGCACATTGACTTGTGGACTTGTTGACTTGTTGACTTCTTGGGGGAGGCCGGCCTTCTCCCTATTATTTAAGCAAGGTTTTTTTGTTTTGTTTTGTTGTTTTTTTGCATTTGTTTTTTTTTGTTTTGTTATTTGTTTGTTTTTTCCTTTAGTTGCACGCTCCTGCGCCGGGGGGACCTCTCCCCGACGCACCAGCTTGCTTTCTTTCCCCCTTTTGGGGTGTTGTTGTTTTTTTTCTCTCTTTAATTTTATTTTAAAGTAGCCTAGAACTAGGCCAGTTTTAATACGGCGACTAATGCCCAAGTAGGCAGTCGCCAGATTAGCTCTTAAAAAAAAAAAAAAAATTGGCTTGTTTGGCGGTTTTTTTTTTGTAAAAGTGCAAGTACTGGTCAAATGTTGCCCCTAGTACTTTTGTTGTGGATTTGTATGTAAGTCTAATGGAGGCTGGGTAATGTTGGTTGGGTATGTGCTTGCGTATTTGGATGGTTTGCATGTAGTTTTCTTGCGCGCCATATAGTGTCATCTGTGTCTTCTAAGGATTAGTGTTTATGAGCGACGTATTTAGTATTATTTGTGCCCGGCGTGCCTGTATGATAGGGCGCATTTTGGAGTCGAAAATGGTCTCGTCGTCTGCATACGACATTGTGTGTGTATAATTTAATTGAGGGCCTGGAGTGTGCTTTGTATAACTTATGAAAAGTGTGGGTAGCAGTATGCTGTCCTGTCATAACCCAGCGCCTGGGGTAAATGTGCGTGATAGTGTGTTGTTGTAACGTATGTAACATTCCCTATTCGTAAGGTAATCCGGTAGGAGCCCTTTGATGCAGAGAGGCAGCTCGATTTTGTTGGCTATTTTCTAACGAATCCCCGCGTGACACACTTTTTCCAAGGCCTTCTCGACATCTTTCCTGATAGTGAGTGTTTTTTGTCGTAATTATCGTGCTTTTTTATGATGTCGTGAACGATAGTGATCGCCAAACTGGTAGACTGGCCCCTCTTGAAAACATATTGAGAGGGGGAGGACCAATTTCCTTCCTCCAGAAAGCTCCGTAGGCCTTTATTCCATATAAATTCTAATATTTTGCCTAGTTGCTCTAGGAGAGTAAAATTCCTGTAGCTGTTTGGTTGTTTTGGATCTTTGTGTTGTGTATGGAGTAGAATGTTGTGTGAGGCCTTGGATATTTTTGGAAAATATCCATATGTTAAAGAAGCATTGTAGAGGTGTGTTAATGTCCAAGATATGTTTTCTGGCAGGCGATAAATGATTGTGGTTGGGATACTGGAAGGTCCAGTGCCACGTTTACGTGTGGCTTTATAGTGTGTTTTTTTGTTTCCTCGATAGTGACTGGGGGAATTAATGTGGTTAAGTTGTCGAGCACCTTCACTTCGATCAAGGTAGCAGGATCCAGCTCATTGATATGGAGCCTGCACCATTTCAGAACAAGCTAGAAGTGATCTTGTGCGTATAGTTTGGGTTGGCTATGTGAGTGTACTTGGTTTCAGTATGACCTTAATGCATCGAGGATTTAATTCGTATTTGTGAGTGTCTGATTATTCACTTGTAGTTTGATGGGCTTAGGAGTGCCCATTCCCATCATACTTCTGCTGCGCCGCCAGAAGAAGGAGGGGTCAGCGCATCAAGCGTCTTACGCCGTGCTGATGACTTCGCCCCACTTACGGTTCCTGTCCAGCAGCACGCACCGGATTATTTGGGCACGAAGGAGTGTGATATTGCGTTGTCGTGATCCTTTGCAATAGTGATTGTTGTATATCGTGATGAGTCTTTGTGTATTTATGGATAAGGTGAAGTTTTTATGCGTTTGTATGTATTGCGTGGCGTGTATGTGTCGCAGGGAGTTTTTATGGTATTCATATTGCCTTCCAGTGGTCGTTTAATTGTGAGGATCTGGTGCCCTGGAGGTTGAGCTTATGTTGTAAGTGTGTGGTTATATGGTTGCCGAACTCTACTCAGTTCGTGGTATTGTAGTCATATGAGGGTGGTGTGGGGATTAGTATAGGAGAATTAAATATCAGGAGGCATATGGGGATGTGGTCGTATAACACATGTGGACCTAGGGATATGTGTATGTAGTCTTGTAGCGTGGTCGTTACGGAGGACTACGTCCCTGGATGAGGTCCCCCCATGCTGACTAAAGAAGGTAGCGAAGGCCCGGCCAATATGTTCACAGCGAAAACGCTGCAACGCACTACCAGGTAGCTCCCGCTTCATTTGTAGTGTTGAAGAAAAGTATGGGATGATGTACGTTTAGGTGCCCATGGAATAAGAGTGGAAGATAAGGGTTTGATACCGCCCATAGTGGAACATCAATGTATAACTGTAGATGAAGTGATCTCTAGTGTGTCGCAATTAGAATTGGTCCAGTGTTTGTTTCTATATTGTAGGCTCAGAAGGAGTCATCGCTGGAGTCTACGAGATTATGGTGTATTTGGTGTTTTCTTAGGATCGCAGAGCTTAATCGAAGCGCCTATAGGGTGAGATGTGTCATAGCCAGCAATGCGAAACCTAGTGCAAGGAGGATGAAGACTGCTAGAGTTTAGGAGTATTATCTCTGTATGCTGTGATTTGTACCCAGTTGAAGAAAGTGTGGCGTACACCGCACCAATTGCGAACCTAAAGTCCTACTACGCTCAAGTGACCTCTTCTTGGCGAGAGCGTAGGTTTCTTGAACCAGTCTTGCAAATCCCTGAGTCCTGAGACTCTATGAAAGAGGGGAGGGGGGCGTAGCAACTTTAGCGCTATGTGTTTTATGTGTTTGGTGTGTGTGTAACTAGGGATATATGTTTTGGAAGCGTAGTAAGGTTAATAAGTGGGTGGTTTTGGAGGTCTGGATGGGTGCAGGGTGTGTTTGCTTGGAGAGGCTGGAAGTGGGGAATGAGTTTGAGGTGTAGATATATGTGGGTGCAGGTGCTAGGGTTGGGGCTGGTGGTTTTCGGCTGGAGCAGTGGCTGAAGTGGTTTGGGTTATGGAGGCAGAATGAGACAGTGTGTGGGCAGAGGAGTAGGAATTGGAAGCAAGAGCGGCTGGTGAAGGAGTGAGGACATAAGATGGATCAGGGTTTGGAGTGGTTAAGGATAGAGTGGTAGCAGGAGACGGAGGAAGAGGCTTTGGAAGCCGTAGTGGGTTGTGTAGGGGTTAATACAGGAGATGGAGCAGGGGTGGGGACGGAAAGGCGGGGGTCGTTAGGGGGAATCGTGAAGGATGCCAGAGGGTGTGTGTGGAGGGTGGTCTGTGGGTGGCCATGTCCGGTGTTGATGCGTGATGTGGGAATGTTTGTTGGGGTGTCCAGAAGGGGTGGCCTTCTGTTTCGATGGAACAAATAAGTATTAAATATTGACTTTGGAATGATAATGTGCTTTATTCCATTAGCCTCGAAGAGCTGGTTCCAGCCATGAAGGAGATAGTTGCGCGGTTTACCATGAAGTCAGTATTGTGTGTGTTTGTTGGTGGCATGTGTGAAGTTTGCACGTGTGTATCTACTGGACGAGTATGTTCGGGTTGTGTGTGTGCCAATCGTGTGTGATTGGGTTCGAGGTGTGTGTGTTCGGTGTAGTAGGTGTAGTGTAAGAAGGGGGATGCACGCAATTCTTAACTCCGCAAGTGGCCGCAAAGGATCTCGTGGTCGGTGGTGGAGTAGGAGCAGGCATGGTTTCTGCGTAGGGGGTGAATTGTGGTCTGCGCATCTACGAGATGGCCCAAGCCCGCTTTTTGGTGATATATAAACACTTCAGGTTAACTGCATTGTGATTGCCACTTTGTAGCAGAGGAGAAATTTTAGGGGCGTATGTTATGTTGTTGCTTGATTGCTTGGGGATGTGGGAGTGTGCCCATGACTTTGATGCGCTGGTCGATTTGTTTTCGGCATTTTCTTGGTCTGCAATGGTTAGTACCGCCCATTGTTTGGTGCGGTTGTAATGCAGTTCGTGGATGACCTCCGTGCCGTATTCTGACTTGAGCTCGGCCAAGAGGGCCTCACCCGTGAACTCTTGCTATATTGGGTTGGCACGGTGAATTCGTACCTGGTGTCGACAAGTAATCACGTCTGCAGCAGCGTGTGATGTTGCTTTTCTGGCTGCGTGTGTTTTGCGTTTGTATGAAATTTGGGGTGTCGTCAGATGAACTGAATATGAGACTATATGCATGAAGGTGGTTGTAATCTTTGTGATGGGGGTGTCGAGTGTGTTGCAGAGTTTGAGCCTTTTAGGTATGGGATTGGTGCAATGTTTTGTTGTCTATGTTCGTGAGGCGGAGAGCGGTCTCACCGCTCATGGTGTGTATGGTAAGTGAGTGTTGAGGAATCTCTGCCTTAGTAGACTAGAGGAGAATCCCCCCCCCCCACAAACACCGCCAAATACCACTCCAGGACTCAGGATGTGATGAAATGATATGTTGTCAGTGTGGACCTGGATGAGATTCTCAGAGGGCGTGAAAACATGGCGGAATTAATGATTACTGGAGCCCGAATCAACTGAATCCAGTCGAGGGTACCGCCCCCTCAATTATGTTTTGGATATTTCTCGGTTACATACGACATAGCACAGATACGGTGATATCTTTCTCTCTGATCTTGGGCGGTACCGCAGGGTAGATATTAATCCTTCCCGCGTTCGTAACCTAGTCTCAGTCCACGTTGTTCATTCCTTTCAGTTCTCCAGAGTGGGATGAACCTCAAACCTCCTTTTCCCAAAGTTCACAATTATGCCCTTTCTAAGCAGATGGGCATAGTTGTGATGAAACTATGTGTGCGAGTTAAGTGACGGAGCAGGTATAGCAGGGCAGGGGGGTGGCGAGGGTTTTTAGCCAATCATATGAGAGCGATTCGCAAATTCTTATTCAGGAGGGAGGGGGGTCTGAGAGATGCATTGCTGACTGGTTGTCGATTATGTTTACAAGATCTGGGCGATCCTTCAAATTTTTTTTTTGTTTTTTTTATAGAGCCCATCTGGCAACTACCCACTTGGGCATAAGTCGCCGAAAAACACGACAGCCTAGAATTAGGCTACTTTAAAGTTAAAATATGAAAACTTAACAATCAATATAAATTTGAAAAACTTAACAATCGAAGCAATCTCCGGCAGCGGGGGGAGGTCCCCCTCACCCCGGTGCAGGAGAGTGCAATCTAAAACAAAACAATAACAAAAAAAGGAACCTTAAATAAAGGGGAGAAGGCCGGCCTCCCCCAAAAAGTCAATAAGTCCACCAGTCATGGTGCACGCACTCGTCCCGAGTACAAGGGACAGGCGGTAGCGACCCCGCCCATCCCGGTACCGAGACAGGTATCGTGCGCGAAGATCACCCAGACTGGGACATTCGACAAGAATATGCCGAACAGTCTGGGGGACGACGCAGTCGTTGCAATAGGGCACATGCGATCGCTCCACCAAGTAACGATGCGTCACACGAGTGTGTCCGATTCGAAGACAACAGAAAGCAACCTGAAGCCGCCGCGGCATTGGGGGATAGGTCCATGGGAACAGTCGCGGCGCAATGGCACGCAACTTTAAGTTCCCCTCGACCGTCTCCCATCTTCTTTGCCAAGCAGTCCGAAGAGCTGCCCGTATTCCTGCCATGTAGTCGGTGTGAGGAAGAGCGAAACGCTGGTCCGGTCGCAGAGTCCTCGCGGACTCTTTAGCGCCCTCATCGGCGCGCTCATTCCCCGCAATTCCTACATGTCCAGGAACCCAGCAGAAGATAATCTCGACATCTGCCCGGCTCGCCAAAACCGTGGCGTCACGGATTTCGCGAACCAGGGGATGCGGAGATTCCAATGCCCCGAGAGCACTCAGGGCGCTTTGTGAGTCGCTATAAATCACAATCCGGTCTCCGAACCGGGCACGTCGCGTAATCTCCCGTACCGAGTGGTGTATTGCCACCAGCTCGGCCGTGAAGACAGACGCAGCGCCTGGTAGAGCCCCGCTGACTTCAAACAGAGGGGATACGGCGTGGAAGCCGACCCCCTCTTTGGACTTGGAGCCATCCGTATACACTGGCACGGTACCAGCGTGACACGATGTGTGCTCCAAAAAGATCGAACGCAATACTCCCGGCGCAGTACAAGCTTTGGGAGCAGAGGCGTGGCGACAAATAGCCAAATGTGGTACCCTCCAGGGTGGCGTCCTGGGCAGAACCAGGGGCGCCACCGGCCCGAGAGCTATATCTACCTCTCGAAGGAGTTTCCTGGCCCTAAACCCAAAGGGCTTAGGGTATGACTGGCGTCTCTCGGCGGCATAGGCACCATCGAGATCAGCTGCGGATGCAGTGAGAGCTGTTGGCGACTGAGGGAGGCGCCGGGCTCGCGCGTACAGGCGAGTGATGCATTGCACGCGGTGAAGAGCGAGTGGCATCTCCCCAGCATCGACCAACAGGCTCTCAATGGGGGAAGTGCGGAAGGCACCGGTCGCAAGGCGAAGGCCGGTGTGGTGGATCGAATCCACCTTCCGCAATAAACGCTCGGCTGCGGATGCATAAAACTCGCATCCGTAGTCGAGCTTCGAGCAAACAAAGGATCGATAAAAAAGTAAGGCGGTAGCCCTATCAGCGCCCCAAGCGCTGAACGTCACGGAACGGAGAATGTCCATGGCGCGGGTACAAGAGACCCTAAGGCTGCGAATGTGAGCCTCCCAGGTGAGGCGTCGGTCGAATACAAGACCAAGGAAACGGTGCGACTCAACCACATCCAGGCGCACCCCATTAAGAAACAAATCTGGGTCGGGGTGAAGCCGTGGATGGCGGCAGAAGTGCACCACCTTAGTCTTGGCCAAAGAAAACCGAAACCTGTGCGCTTTGGCATAGCAAGAGACGCGGTTCAATGCCTGTTGGAGTCGGCGCTCCAGAGTTGGCATCTGGGCCGCGCCAAAAGAGATCGAAAGGTCGTCCACGTAGAGCGTAGCGAGAACATCTTCCGGCAGCACCGAGGTGATGCCGTTGATGCTCAGGGCAAAGAGTGTGACACTGAGGACACTTCCCTGCGGGACACCCTCTTCCTGCTCCTTTGGGCCGGAGAGGGCTCCCCCCACCCGTACGCGGAATCGACGATCTCGCAAAAATTCAGATATAAACATTGGGAGGCGTCCCCTCGCCCCCATCGTGTGGAGAGTCTCCATGATACCGTATCGCCATCCGGTATCATAGGCTTTCTCCAGATCAAAAAACACCGTGGCGTAGTGCTGTCTACGAAGGAAAGCCTCGCAGACGGCATTTTCCAGTCGGAGCAGAGCATCCGACGTGGAGTGGAACTTACGGAAGCCGCACTTTGCAGAAGACAGATGGCCTCCGCTGTCCAGGAAATAGGCTAATCTAACATTTACCAATTTCTCCATCAACTTGCACACGCAAGAGGTTAGAGAGATTGGGCGGAAACCGGTCGGAGTAGAGTGATCTCTCCCCGGCTTGCGAAAGGCGAGCACAGTAGCGATTCGCCAGGAGTCTAGGAGGAGACCTTCCACCCAGATCCTGTTGAACAAATCTAATAGAAAGGCCATGCCTCGCTCACCCAGGTGTCGAAGCATGGCGTACGGGACATCGTCCGGACCATGGGCGGTGTCCGCGCACGAAGCGAGAGCGGAACGCAACTCACTCACAGTAAACTTGTCGTTGAAGGGTTCTCCGCGTCTGGAGGTAAAGTCCAGCCGGCGGCCTTCCGCGACATCACGACGTGCATTGAATGCTGGCGGAGCAGCATCACGGCTAGAGAATGCGGAAAAAGCGGTCGCTAAGGATTCCGCCACGGACGCGGGGTCCGAGATTGCGGTCCCATTCTCCTGGAGAACGGGAGGGGGGTCCTGCGAGAACTTGCCCCGAATCCTTTTGACTCGCTTCCACACCTCAGCTAAAGGGGTCTTCCCGTTAAGTGAAGACACGTATGCCCGCCAAGAAGAGCGGCGGGCGTGCTTCGAAATATACCGGAACATAGCCCTAGCCCGACGAAATTCAGCGACGGTGAAATCGTTCGGGCGGCGCTTATAGCGCATGTAGGCATAACGCTTCTGTTTGAGGGCCGTCTCACACTCGGCCGACCACCATGGGAGTGGTCGGCGTGCAAAACGGCCAGACGTCCTAGGAATAGTAGTCAGGCCCACGGCGATGAGGTTGCCGGAGAAGAACTCGACGGCCTCATCTACCGACCTAAACTCCTTGACTGAGATAGAGAATTCAGTCATTTCCTGAAATGCAGGCCACCGCGCCCGCGCCAAGCACCACCGAGGTGGTCTCTCAGGCGGCAGTTGCCCTGAAAATGATATTTGAATGGGAAAGTGATCACTACCATGGAGGTCATCGACCACCCCCCAATCAAAATCAGGCTGTGCATCCGAAGAGCACAAAGATAGGTCAAGGCAAGAAAATGAAGCGGTTCTCGGACAGTGATGCGTAAACTCATCCACGTTTAGGACACCCATCTCAAGCTCTTCCATCAGATCGGCAAGGACTTGTCCCCTGGGATTTATGGTGTAATCTCCCCAGAGAGGATGCCTGCCGTTCAGATCTCCAAGCAAGAGATAGGGCCTCGGCAACCGTGCCACGACGCGGCGAAAGTCCCCCGCGTCGAAGTCAGCTGACGGTGGAATGTACGCAGAAATGATAGTATACCTCCTATCCAGGTGCAGCTGCACAGCCAATGCCTGAAAGGAGGGAGCTAAAGAGAAAGGAAGAATAGAAAAATGATGCCGGGTGTAAACCGCGCATCCCCCAGCTCGGCCATCACGCGGTGGTAGGGTCTCAAGACCATTGCCCCCCGGGAGGGCGGGCAGGGGGCACGCGCCTAGCATGGTTTCCTGCAAAAAGATAGCTAACGGGGAGCGGGACGAGACGAGCCTCCGCAGCTCCTTCCAGTTGGCCCGGAGTCCACGGCAATTTCATTGAAGGAATATGCCCTCCAGGCCTAGGTCGGAGGAGACGCGGGGGCCCTCTTCAAAATGAAGACCCTCACGGGAATGGCCGTACGCTTCCCGGGGGCAGAACCCCAGGCGCTGTTGGCCGGACAAAGCGCTGGAGGCGCTGTCGCCTTCGAGGACTTATTGGGGGAGTTTGGGCTCGCCATGCGAGTCTTTTCCTTCCTCTGCCTCGAAACCTTAGGCGGGCGCTGCTGCTTCGGAGGCGGGCGGCCCTCTTTTTGAGGAACCACCGTCTCCGAGCCACTCGCTCCACGTCGGGGGGTGGGCGAAGGAGCCGAAGCTCCTTTGTTGCTGTCCTCCTTTCGGAGGACAGCTTTAGGGACCCTCGAAGATGGTCTAGCGACCATCTTCATAGGTGTTGCCTCCTGTGAGTCTAACGACTCGGTGGAGGCGCGTGGCCGTTTCGCCTTGTGGGAAACGGTCACCTGGGAAAAGAGGGGGGAGCCCTGGTTTTAGCCGCGGCTGGCTATGAACCCTTTTTGCCGCCAGCTTTACCAGGGGAGCGCCCTGGTTGGGCAAAGACCGCAGAAGGGCTCCGTAAGGGCGCGGAAACAACCGTGCTCGTTGGACTGGATGGGCCAGGAGCATAGGGTGCCTTTCTAGCTACTGAGGCATATGACGTCCCAGGCAAAGCTGGGCGCGCCTATCCTGGGCCTGAACGGCCAGGATTTCTTTCTCAAGGAGATATGCACCACATTGCTTCGAAGAAGTAGAATGCGGCTCTCCGCAATTGACACACTTATCCACACACGATTTAGACTCATCGTGTGCGACCTTGGAGCAATTTACACAGACTTCGGGTGACCCCGACTTTGCACGTCTACATGAGCGATTCGTATGGCCGAAGCGGTGACAGTAATATCACCGCCGCGGCAGTAGCACGAATGCCTTCACGCGGTAGCGGTACCAACTGGCACGCACCGACTCAGGGAGCTTGTCACAGTCGAGTGTGACGAAGAGTGTAGGGTTGGGTCTCGAGGCTCCTTCCTATTTTCTCATCACACGTTAGACCTTGACCGCCTCATGGTCGGCCAGCTCTAGGTCGATGTCGTCAATGGAGTAGTCAACGAGTTCCCTCGCATAAACTACTCCTTTCACAAAGTTCATGGTAGATTTTTTTTTTAATTAGGGGGCTATCTGGCGACTGCCGTCTTAGGCATTAGTCGCCTTAAACAAACAGCCTAGTTCTAGGCTACTTTAAAAATTAAACAGGAAACAATAAAAAGAGATAACAATAACAATAAAAAAGCAATAACAAAAACAATAACAAAAACAACAACAACAATTAAATCCGGTTAAATAAAATGGAGAAGGCCACCCTCCCCCCAAAAGTCAATAAGTCCACTAGTCATGGTGCACACACTCGTCCCGAGTACAAGGGACAGGCGGTAGCGACCCCGCCCATCCCGGTACCGGGACAGGTATCGTGCGCGAAGATCACCTAGACTGGGACATTAGACAAGAATGTGCCGAACAGTCTGGGGGACGACGCAGTCGTTGCAATAGGGCGCGGGCGAGCGCTCCATTAAGTAGCGATGCGTCACCCGAGTGTGTCCGATTCGAAGACGACAGAAAGCAACCTTAAGCCGCCGCGGCATTGGGGGATAGGTCCATGGGAACAGTCGCGGCGCAATGGCACGCAACTTTAAGTTCCCCTCGACCGTCTCCCATCTTCTTTGCCAAGCATTCCGAAGAGCTGCTCGTATTCCTGCCATGTAGTCAGTGCGAGGAAGAGCGAAACGCTGGTCCGGTCGCAGAGTCCTCGCGGACTCTTTGGCGCCCTCATCGGCGGGCTCATTCCCCGCAATTCCTACATGTCCAGGAACCCAGCAGAAGATAATCTCGACATCTGCCCGCCTCGCTAAAACCGTGGCGTCACGGATTTGGCGAACCAGGGGATGCGGAGATTCCAATGCCCCGAGAGCACTCAGGGCGCTTTATGAGTCGCTATAGATCACAATCCGGTCTCCAAACCAGGCACGTCGCGTAATCTCCCGTACCGAGTGGTGTATTGCCACCAGCTCGGCCGTAAAGACAGATGCAGCGCCTGGTAGAGCCCCGCTGACTTTAAACAGAGGGGATACGGCGTGGAAGCCGACCCCCTCTTGGGACTTGGAGCCATCCGTATACACTGGCACGTTACCAGCGTGACATTATGTGTGCTCCAAAAAGGTCGAACGCAATACTCCCGGCGCAGTACAAGCTTTGGGAGCAGAGGCGTGGCGACAAATAGCCAAATGTGGTACCCTCCAAGGTGGCGTCCTGGGCAGAAAGAGGGGCGCCACCGGCCCGAGAGCTATATCTACCTCTCGAAGGAGTTTCCTGGCCCTAAACCCAAAGGGCTTAGGGTATGACTGGCGTCTCTCGGCGGCATAGGCACCATCGAGATCAGCTGCGGATGCAGTCAAAGCTTTTGGCGACTCAGGGAGGCGCCGGGCTCAAGCGTACAGGCGAGTGATGCACTGCACGTGGCGCAGAGCGAGTGGCATCTCCCCAGCATCGACCAACAGGGTCTCAATGGCGGAAGTGCGGAAGGCACCGGTCGCAAGGCGAAGGCCGATGTGGTGGATCGAATCCACCTTCCGCAATAAACGCTCGGCTGCGGATGTAAAATACTCGCTTTCGTAGTCTTGCTTCGAGCGAACAAAGGATCGATAAAAAAGTAAGGCGGTAGCCCTATCAGCGCCACAAGCGCTGAACGTCACGGAACGGAGAATGTCCATGGCGCGGGTACAAGAGACCCTAAGGCTGCGAATATGAGCCTCCCAGGTGAGGCGTAGGTCGAATACAAGACCAAGGAAACGGTGCGACTCAACCACATCCAGGCGCACCCCATTAAGAAACAAATCTGGGACGGGGGGAAGCCATGGATTGCGGCAGAAGTGCACCACCTTAGTCTTGGACAAAGAAAACCGCAACTTGTGCACTTCGGCATAGCAAGAGACGCGGTTCAATGCTGTTGGAGTCGACGCTCCAGAGTTGGCATCTGGGCCGCGCCAAAAGAGATCGAAAGGTCGTCCACGTAGAGCGTAGCGAGAACATCTTCCTGCAGCACCGAGGTGATGCCGTTGATGCTCAGGGCAAAGAGTGTGACACTGAGGACACTTCCCTGCGGGACACCCTCTTCTGCTCCTTTGGGTCAGAGAGGGCTCCCCCCACCCGTACGCGGAATCGACGATCTCGCAAAAATTCAGATATAAACATTGGGAGGCGTCCCCTCGCCCCCATCGTGTGGAGAGTCTCTATGATACTCTATCGTCATGCGGTATCATAGGCCTTCTCCAGATCAAAAAACACCGTGGCGTAGTGCTGTCTATGAAGGAAAGCCTCGCAGACGGCACTTCCCAGTCGGAGCAGAGCATCCGACGTGGAGTGGAACTTACGGAAGCCGCACTGTGCAGAAGACAGATGGCCTCCGCTGTCCAGGAAATAGGCTAATCTAACATTTACCAATTTTTCCATCAACTTGCACACGCAAGAGGTTAGAGAAATTGGGCGGAAACCGGTCGAAGTAGAGTGATCTCTCCCCGGCTTGCGAAAGGCGAGCACAGTAGCGATTCGCCAGGAGTCTGGGAGAAGACCTTCCACCCAGATCCTGTTAAACAGATCTAACAGAAAGGCCATGCCTCGCTCACCCAGGTGTCGAAGCATGGCGTACGGGACATCGTTCGGACCATGGGCGGTGTCCGCGCACGAAGCGAGAGCGGAACGCAACTCACTCACAGTAAACTTGTCGTTGAAGGGTTCTCCGACTCTGGAGGTAAAGTCCAGCCGGCGGCCTTCCGCGACATCACGACGTGCATTGAATGCTGGCGGAGCAGCATCACGGCTAGAGAATGCGGAGAAAGCGGTCGCTAAGGATTCTGCCACGGACGCGGGGTCCGAGATTGCGGTCCCATTCTCCTGGAGAACGGGAGGGGAGGCCTGCGAGAACTTGCCCCGAATCCTTTTGACTCGCTTCCACACCTCAGCTAAAGGGGTCTTTCCGTTAAGTGAAGACACGTATGCCCGCCAAGAAGAGCGGCGGGCGTGCTTCGAAATATACCGGAACCTAGCCCTAGCCCGACGAAATTCAGCGACAGTAAAATCGTTCGGGCAGGGCTTAGAGCGCATTTAGGCATAACGCTTCTGTTTGAGGGCCGTCTCACACTCGGCCGACCACCATGGGAGTGGTCGACGTGCAAAACGGCCAGACGTCCTAGGAATAGTAGTCAGGCCCACGGCGATGAGGTTGCCGGAGGAAGAACTCAACGGCCTCATCTACCGACCTAAACTCCTCGACTGAGATAGAGAATTCAGTCATTTCCTGAAATGCAGGCCACCGCGCCCGCGCTAAGCCCCCCTGAGGTGGTCTCTCAGGCGGCAGTTGTTTTGAAAATGATATTTAAATTGGAAAGTGATCACTACATGGAGGTCATCGACCACCCCCCAATCAAAATCAGGCTGTGCATCCAAAGAGCACAAAGATAGGTCAAGGCAAGAAAATGAAGCGGTTCTCAGACAGTGATGCGTAAACTCATCCACGTTTAGGACACCCATCTCAAGCTCTTTGATCAGATCGGCAAGGACTTTTCCCCTGGGATTTATGGAGTTTTCTCCCCAGAGAGGATGCCTGCCGTTCAGATCTCCAAGCAAAAGATAGGCCCTCGGCAACCGTGCCACGACGCGGCGGAAGTCCCCCGCGTCGAAGTCAGCTGACGGTGGAATGTACGCAGAAATGATAGTATACCTCCTATCCAGGTGCAGCTGCACAGCCACTGCCTGAAAGGAGGTATCTAAAGAGAAAGGAAGAACGGAGACATCATGCCGGGTGTAAACCGCGCATCCTTTAGCCCGGCCATCCCGCGGTGGTGGGGTCGCAAGACCCTCATACCCTGGGAGGGCAGGCAGTGGGCACGCGCCTAGCATGGTCTCCTGCAAAAAAATAGCTAACGGGGAACGGGACGAGGCGAGCCTCCGCAGCTCCTCCCAGTTGGCCCGGAGTCCACGGCAATTCCATTGAAGCAATATGCCCTCCAGGCCTAGCTCGGAGGAGACGCGGGGGCCCTCCTTGAATTGAAGACCCTCACGGGAATGGCCGTACGCTTCCCGGGGCAGAACCCCGGGGGCTGTTGGCCGGACAAAGCGCTGGAGGCGCTGTCGCCTTCGAGGACTTATTGGGGGAGGTTGGGCTCGCCATGCGAGTCTTTTCCTCCCTCCGCCTCGAAACCTTAGGTAGGCGCTGCGGCTTCGGAGGCAGGGGGGCCTCTTTTCGAGGAACCACCGTCTCCGAGCCACTCGCTCCACCTCGGGGCGTGGGGGAACGAGCCGAAGCTCCTTTGTTGCTGTCCTCCTTTCGGGGGACATTTTTAGGAACCCCTGAAGATGGCTTTGCGACCATCTTCAGGGGTTTTTCCTCCTGTGAGTCTAACGACTCGGTGGAGGCGCGTGGCCGTTTTGCCTTACGAGAAACGGTCACGCTGGGGGAAGTGAGGGGAGCCCTGGTTTTAGCCGGGGCAAGGTATGAACCCTTTTTGCCGCCAGCTTTACCAGGGGAGCGCCCGGGTCGGGTAGAGCCCGCAGAAGGGCTCCGAATGGGCGTGGAAACAACCGTGCTCGTTGGTTGGATGGGCCAGGAGCAGAGGGTGCCTTTCTAACTATTGAGGCATATTACGTCCCAGGCAGAGCCAGGCGCGCCAGAACCAAGTCCTTTGCTTCGCGGAATGAGAGTCGATCCTTGGCCTGAACGGCCAGGATTTCTTTCTCAAGGAGATATGCACCACATTGCTTCGAAGAAGCAGGGTGCGGCTCTCCGCAATTGGCACACTTGGCCACACACGATTTGGACTTATCGTGTGCGACCTTGGAGCAATTTACACAGACTTCGGGTGACCCCGACTTTGCACGTCTACATGAGCGATTCGTATGGCCAAAGCAGTGACAGTAATAGCACCGCCGCGGCAGTGGCACGAATGCCTTCACGCGGTAGCGGTACCAACCGGCACGCACCGACTCAGGGAGCTTGTCACAGTCGAACGTGACGAAGAGTGTAGGGGTGGGTCTCGAAGCCCCTCCCTGTTTTCTCATCACACGTTTGACCTTGACCGCCCCATGGTCAGTCAGCTCTAGGGTGATGTCCTCAATGGAGTAGTCAACGAGTTCCTTCGCATAAACTACTCCTTTCACAAAGTTCATGGTAGAGTGCGGCGTCACACTCACCGGGGTGCCATGAAGTGTCCGAAGAGCACTTATCTTGGCCGCCTCGGCGGGATTCGCCGCATTCGCCAGAAGGCTGCCGTCCGAGAAACGGGTCACCTTCGGCTCTCTACCAATTGCACTAGCTAATCCTCTTCTCTGATGGATCATGTTGCCCTTGGACAACATGGTGCCATCAGTGGAGCGAATAACGAGGAAGCGTTTGAAGCCAGCGGGCTCGAAAACGCCAGGTAACCTCTGAATGAGGGGCCCCGATGTCATCGAGGCTCCACCCTGTGCACTTTTGGTCTTTTTCTTTGTCAGGATCTCCGTACCCGGGGGGGCAAAGGGGCCAGATGTGCCGATCTTGGCTTGGTCGCTTGCCAAAGTGGCACCAGACCCATCCGTTCCCGTAGCCCCCACGGATTGAGAGGAGCCCCGAGTCTTCTTCGTCTTTTTGGTCTTTTTCGTCCTTTTCTTTTTTGGAGAGGAGGGCGGGGAATGAACCCGCTTCTCACCCCCGCCGGTAGAAGCCCCCAGGCCAGATGGACCGGCCTCAGCCAGGTCCTTCTCCGAAATGAATAAGGTCCTGGTGGTCACAGGGGCATCATCCGGAGGAGATCCCTCCCATCCTTGTACTGCCTGAGAATCCACAGCCGTTTGATGAGGACCTTGCATAGGGGCGGATTCGGGTTCGGTGCTTGGCGCCGAGCCCGGATTCCCCCCCATGGAAGGCCCTACCTTCTGAGGCTGGTTTTCCTCAAGGACCATGTCTATCCCAGAAGGGGCCTTCAGTTGGCCATCCCCTCCCAGGACATCGCAGGTCCCCTTGGCAGCGTCATAGGTCTTTAGTGGGGAGGCACAGGCCTTGACCCCGGCAAGGTTTAATATTTTTGCCAGCAGGTCTTTTGAGGGAAGTGACCGAAGGGGCCTGGCTTCCCTCTCCCCCCTAAGGGGGTTTGCCCTACCAAGCCGCTTGTACGAGGGGCGGTCGGTAATGGGCTGCCTGCTGGCTTTCTTGGCAGTCCCCTTAGAAAGCAAAGGAGGGACTGCCGCTGGAGATAGGGAGGTGCCAGAAAGCACCTCCAGAGAAGGGGGTGAGGAGGAGTCCCCTACACCCGTAGGCTTAGGAGAGGAGTAAGCCTCCTTTCCGGTTAAAGAGGTATGGAGGGTCCCCTGCGCAAGCACAGGGGGGGGGGGGACTTCCATCTTTTCTGTGGAGCTGCACGAGGGTGGCTGCGTTGTTTTAGGGGGAATTAAGGGGAGATGGTTTTTTTTTCATCATTGGGCATGATGACCCTCTTTGTTTTACGGGACGCAATCGCTCACCACCTCTTGCAGTAGCCTGCACTGCAAGAGGTGCTTACAGGCTCGGCAGAGCCAGGTTCCACCATTTGGGACCACCCCTCCCACCTGGTGGCCTGGCAGTCCTTCGGCATGGCGGCTCCACCTTAGACACGGCGTAAAACAGATAGAATGTGAAGAGGGGAGGAAAAGGGATGTGAGGAAGGTATGGGTGGGGATGAAGCAGGTTGTTAAAAAACCCCCATCCCGAACCAGAGCTGAGGGGTTAGGGAATAATGTCCCCCCTCAGCCCCCATCCGGGATGGTTGGCTTGAGAAGAAGGTCAGCATTCTACCCTGTGAAATTAGAAGCTGACCAGAGAAAGTTGTGGGAGAGGTTGTATGAAAAGCGACGAGGTAGGGGAGAAATCGGGCTATCTGAAGGAAGGAAGGTTGTCTAAGCTGGGGCCGGACGTAGCGCTGGATCCCTTTAGGACGGCGGCCAGGATGGCAAATCGCTGCGCCCCTTACGGGGAAGTTGTGGGCGAGGTTGTATGAAAAGCGACGAGGTAGGGGAGAAATCGGGCTATCTGAAGGAAGGAAGAGAGGCTAAGCTGGGGCCGAACGGAGCGCTGGATCCCGTCAGCACGGCGGCCAGGATGGCAAATCACCGCGCCCCTTACGGGGTCAAGAAGTTGAATCCTGTTTCAAATTTCCTTTACCTTTAAAGGAAGCAACGATCACCTGACTACCCATCTTACAAAGGCCAAAAGAGAGAACTCTTCTAGACTCGATAAGATAATGTAAAGTAAGGTTAAATTCGGTTAAGTTAGGTTTAGTTAGGTCTGGTTCTGGATCTTTTAAATAAATTTAAAATTGTGTAATTCATATGCAGTTTTATGTTTACTTTTCAAATCTGAAACTAGTTTTCGCTTGAAATACATACTTTCCTATTATGGAACTTTACTTTATTGATATTATGGGAACAGTAAGCATTTCCGTGAATAACGAGTGTCAGATCTGTAACTGCATAGGAAAACACATTTTTAAATTTTTAATTCATTGCTTGGATCATTCTTGATCAATAACACTGATCAACAAATTTAACTTTTTTTTCTGCTGACTTAAGTTTAACACATATTTTGGGGAAATTCAGGGTCACTGAGTTTTAAATTGCAATAGTTTTTCAATCACGTCAAGTTTTTTATTTATGGACTGGTCCATATTGGTCCCACTCATAGTAGCAGGCTATCTTACAACCAAGTGAACGGAAGTGGAAGCGTTTGGTATTCTTCTTATTTTATTTTATCTATGTATATAGACTTCTCTTTATGCACATCTAAATATATAAAGCAGTCGTGTATAATATATTTTTGTGTTTTTTCAGATTTCTTTTATGAAATAACATTCACTAGTGTGGCTTCATTATGAAGGAAATTTTTTAATTTCCCTGACTCGTTTTGCTATATATGTGGTTGTTTTACTGAACCAACTCAAAGAATGAACATTAGTATCTTTGCGGAAAGAACATATTTGGCTTAATTTAAGATTAACTTAGATGATTAGGATAAAACATGGGCCCCACACAATGTCTGTAAACCATGTGTCGAAAATCTACGCCAAGTACAAAGGGCACAAGGGAACAACTAGGATTTGGAATTCCTATGGTGTGGCGGGTGCCAAAAAACCTTGTACACGATTGATACTTTTGTATCATAAAGGCTTCTCCTTAAAGCAAAAAAACGCTACATAAAATAAGTTACCGAAATCTTGATTTAGCAATTCGTCCAGTGGTTCATTCAGATGAAATTCCAGTACCTGTATTCAAGGAACTTCCTTCACTGGACGATGTAAGTGATATACGTGAATCTGATGTAAGCATTGAACTTGATAGTGATCCATACTTTCTACATACACCTACCCAAGAACATGCAAACTTCCGCCAATTATAAATGAATGATTTAGTTAGAGAGCTAGGCCTATCAATAGAGTTAGCAGAAGTATAAAACCGAGACTTAAAGAGAAGAATTTGCTGCAGGAAAAATAAATGTAACTTTTTATCGGAACCGGGAGAAAGAGATCTCTTGGCATTCTTTAAACCTGAAGAAGATTTTATTTAAGGAAGTGTGACGGGGCGGGATTGTTAAACGCGATGAGTGTTTCAGAGTAGGATCCAAATAAATGGAGACATTTTATAGATAGTTCAAAGAAGAGTCTAAAATGTGTGTTACTCCATAATGAAAACTTGTTCGGTGCGATTTGTATTGGACACTCTGAATTTAAAAGAATAACATGGACACATAAGATCTGTATTTGACTAACTGAAATATGAGGAACACAAATGGATCGTATTTCTGCCTCTGAAAATGGTAATTTTTTTACTTTGCCAACGAGGAGGCTATACAAAATATCTGTGTTTCCTATGCTTATGGGACGGTCGAGCCAAAGACAAACATTGGGAACAGAAACTCTGGGCAGTTACAGAAAGTTTGACTGATGGGGAAGAGAATTTTATACATTCAACCACTTGTTGGGCGAGAGAAAATCATCGTCCAACCCTTTCAAATTCATATGTACAATATTTCCTGGCTTAAGTTATGATAAAATAAAGGCTGGAGTTTTTGATGGGCCACAAATCAGAAAGTTAATTGAAAACCAAAACTTTTCGAGTTTAATGACTGACATGAAAAAAGAAGCGTCGGATTCATTTATGGCTTTTGTGAAAGGATTTCTTGGAAACATAAAAGCTGCTAACTGCAAGAATCTGGTAGAGACTTGATAGCTTTCATCGTTTAGGCTGCAACAAAAGCATAAAGGTTCATTTCTTTAAGAGCTATCCTGATAAATTTTCTGCTAATCTTGGCAACGTGAGTGATGAACACGGAGAGCTTTTTCACCAAGATATCAAGATTATGAAGGAGAGATAAGCCCGATGGAACACAAACATGATGGCAGACTTCTGGTGTAGTATTGAACGAGACTCTGTAGACATCAAACACTCCAGACTATCTCGCAGCAAAAATTTCTTCCATGAATGCATAGGTATGTGTACGATTGCTTGTCCTTTCTCCACTATATTAGAAAAATAACCTGTATATATTTAGTAATCGGTGATGTTATCTTCAAATGCATTTATCTGTTAAAATTCTGTTGACATTTTAAGTTATGTTTTGAAGCTATAACACTTTGGAACTATCCTTACCGAGTAAATACATGCAGTACGTCTCAAAATAGGAATATGCTGTATAATTAAAACCTGATGTGTTACACAAAAAAGGTATACCAGATTTGAAATCAGCACGTCAAGATTAGTCAAAAAAACAACCACAAAACATAAGTCAGCAAAAGGAGTGTCGACCACTGTAATTCCAGGAAAAAATCTATAGGGTTTACCAATTTGACTGCATTGGTTATAATTCAAGTCATTAACCTCAGTGATGAACGATTTTAAAAAAATATATATTTCCTACTCAAAACTCTACTGATACCATTAATTTTTACTTTCTGATATCACTGATGCGTTTACCTAATTTATAGGGTGAACATTTTGAACGAGACGGCTCATAGTTTTATTAAACTAAGTAAATATTGCAATTTATTGTTATAGTATTAGCAAATATATGACTAGTTTGAACCTTTATTCATTTGAAAAAGGAATAAAAAATTAGCCTACATATTCGCCCAGCATTAGAATAAGCAATCCTTGATAGTCTTGTTATTTGCAAAGGCCTAGTGTCAATCCCTTTCCATTGCCCTTTTGAATAGTGACAATATGAAAAATAAATTAATCTTAATTCCATCATAATTTTATTATGGATAGATATATTTTATTATATTACGCTTTCTCAATGTGATGTTTTTAAATCAGTGATAAACACAGAGTAAAATCGCTTTCTTCAGAAAATAAAGTTTGTTCGAGGACTATTCATTTGCCGTCTTTCAATCGGAGCCCAAACGTGACATCACCTTTATGTTATAGGGTTCATAAAAGGCCTCTCACTGAGAGGCAATGGTCGAATATTTATTTGATCACTTGGTTCTCGATTAAATTTTTGATATTTTTCACTCTTCTGTGAAAACTTAATTACACCTAGGATATACTTGTACATAAAATAGGCATTGGACATCAATAAATGTAACATACAAAACCAAATTGTACAACTTAAGAGTTTTTCTCGCCCAGGAAATTCCACTCAATAGCATATCACTCTTATCTAAAAGAACGCTTTTTCTTATTATACTCAATTACAGCATTAGTTTTCCCTAAAAAATTTAAATCTTTAGCAAAATATGGCGAAAACGTAACATTGGAACTTTAGACATATGGCCACTTTGCTGGATTGTCTACTCTTTATAATGACGTTTAATAAAGGAATCTTATAAGAAAATAAAGAGATTATAACACTCAATTAAATTGATTTGATTTCTAAAAAATAAGGCTTAATAAGAGCGATCATTATTCGCATTTACTTGATTACTACTTCGGTTTATTATTTTCTGTATATTTTCACACCTCCGCTCATTTTTAATTCACGTATCTGTTAGCATAATTTTTAATGTTCTCTCCTGCTTGCTTTAACTAATCTCTTAAAGATTGGTGGCCCAACTGGCACGTCTATGTTTTTATAAACTCTATACAACATGTTGGGCAAGAGGAAAAGGTTCATGACTGGTCCGTCATTTCCAAGTGTATAAGACAGGACAATCCTACTTCGATATTTTCCACGGAAGCTTAAATTGCAAAATAACTCCTACTTCCTACCTCTCATAGAGAGTTAGCAAAAGGAGGTGCTATTTAATTCCACAGCGTGCAATGGCCTCCCTCTACTTTAACCTGGTCATTCAAGACAGCCTTAATAAAGCGAAATCCCACTTAATTTACGTAACGTCGGCAAGACCTACAACATGGATATTAAGATCAAATCTTTCTCTCTTAATCTTCAAAGCTCTCTGATAGAGCAGAGACGCCAACTGATATATGGAAGCTAGAAAAAAACAAAACGAAAACAGTCTACAGGATCAAGATCTGGCTGTTTCGAGCATAAATTTAGCTCACGGCTCGTGAAAGCAAGGGATGATTTTTTTTTTTTTAATAAGGGGCTATCTGGCGACTGCCGACTTAGGCATAAGTTGCCGTAAACAAACAGCCTAGTTCTAGGCTACTTTAAAAAATTGAACAGGAAACAATAAAAAGAAATAACAATAACAATAACAATAACAAAGCAATAACAAAAACAAAAACAACAACAATTAAACCGGATTAAATGAAAGAGAGAAGGCCGGCCTCCCCCCAAAAGTCAATAAGTCCACCAGTCAAAGTACACGCACTCGTCCCGAGTACAAGGGACAGGCGGTAGCTACCCTGCCAATCCCGGGACCGGGACAGGTAACGTGCGCGAAGATCACCCAGACTGGGACATTCGACAAGCACACATCGTGTCACGCTGGAACCGTGCCAGTGTATACGGATGGTTCCAAGTCCCAAGAGTGGGTCGGCTTCCACGCCGCATCCCCTCTGTTTGAAGTCAGCGGGGCTCTACCAGGCGCTGCGTCTGTCTTTACGGCCGAGCTGGTGGCAATACACCACTCGGTACGGGAGATTACGTGACGTGCCCGGTTCGGAGACCGGATTGTGATCTATAGCGACTCACAAAGCGCCCTGAGTGCTCTCGGGGCATTGGAATCTCCGCATCCCCTGGTTCGCGATATCCGTCGAGATTATCTTCTGCTGGGTTCCTGGACATATAGGAATTGCGGGGAATGAGGGCGCCGATAAAGGCGCGAAAGAGTCCACGAGGACTCTGCGACCGGACCAGCTTTCGCTCTTCCTCATACCGACTACATTGTAGTAATACGGGCAGCTCTTTGGACTCCTTGGCAAAAAAGATGAGAGACGGTCGAAGGGAACTTAAAGTTGTGTGTCCTTGCGCCGCGACTGTTCCCATGGACCTATCCCCCAATGCCGCGACGGCTTCACGTCGTTTTCTGTCGTCTCCGAATCGGAAATACTCGTGTGACGCATCGCTATCTGATGGAGCACTCGCCAGCGCTTAATTGCGACGAGTGCGTCGTCACCCAGACTGTTTGCCACATTATTGTCTAATGTCCCAGTCTGGGTGATCTTTGCACACGATACCTGTCCCAGTACCGGTATAGGCGGGGTCGCTACCGCCTGTCCCTTGTGCTAGGGATGAGTTTGCGCACATTGACTTGTGGACTTGTTGACTTTTAAGGGGAGGCCGGGCTTTTCCCTTTTATTTGAGGTTCTTTTTGTTTTTCGTTTGTTATTGTTGATTTTAAGGTTGCACTTTCCTGCACCAGCTGAGGGGACCCCCTTCCCGCTGCCAGAGATTGCTTCGTGTTAGTTAAGTTTTCTAATTTATATGGTTATGTTTTCTTTTTCTTTTTCTAAAGTAGCCTAGTTCTAGGCTGTCGTGTTTCTTGGCGACTCATGCCCAAGTGGGAAGTTGCCAGATGGGCTCTATAAAATTAAATAAAATAAAATTTTGCATCATTGGGCATGGTGACCCTCTTTGTTTTACGGGACGCAATCGCTCACCACCTCTTTTAGTAGCCCGCACTGCAAGAGGTGCTTACAGGCCCGGCAGAGCCAGGCGCCGCCATTCGGGACCACCCATCCCGCCTGGTGGCCTTGCAGTTTATCGGCATGGCGGCTCCACTTTGGACACGGCGTAAAATTGATAGAATGTGAAGAGGAGAGGGAAAGGGATGTGAGGAAGGTATGGGTGGAAGGTATGGGTTGGGATGAAGCAGGTTGTTAAAATCCTCCATCCCGAACTGGAGTTCAAGGGTTAGGAAACAATGTCCTCTCCCCCCTAAGCCCCGATCCGGGATGTTGGCCTGAGAAGAAGGTCAGCATCTACCCTGTGAAATTAGAGGCTGACCAGAGAAAGTTGTGGAAGAGGTTGTATGAAAAGCGATGACGTAGGGGATAAATCAGGCTATCTTTTAATGAAGGAAGAGACGCTAAGCTGGGGCCGGACGGAGCGCTGGATCCCGTCAGCACGGTGTCTAGGATGGCAAAACGCCACGCCCCTTACGGGGAGTTTCCCCATTAGTATAGTAGGGGGCTCTTCTGGTAAATAGGCCAGTGCGTTTGTGAATTGGTAACACTTGTCTCCTCGGCGGTTGATATCCGTTATCAATGACCAACTTTCCTAGGTTGGTCCAGTTTTACCTCAATTGCGAAGTAGGATTCTTCTAGATTTCTTATTTGCTAATATTTAATTTCTTTCTTTATTGCAATATCGGCACCGTCCTACCACTCCTGCGAATAATTCCTGATCAACACATCTAGTTCGTAATTTTCATTTCTGCCCTACGCGCGTCGATCCCGTGTTCCGTAATTAAGACGATATCTGCATCAATTTCTCAAAATACATTTTCATAAAGCGTCCTTTTCGTCGTCCAGTCGTTGGTATTAATTTCCAGTATCTTCCCTGCGATACGTAACATGGTGAATTGTTTTCACGTATGCTTCTTATTCTTTTTTTTCTTCTTGGGGGCTGCCGGGGCGGTTTTACTGTGCTCAGTGTTTTTATTTCTTTGGGGGAGGGGACTTGGTATTTTGGACCTGCTCTTTGTAGCTCGTGTACGGGTCCAGGGGCTCTCGTCGTTGTCTGAAGAGGAGAATCCCTCCTTATTTCCAGATTTTTCTTCTTCTTCTTCGTCCTCTTTGTTTTCCTCCGATGAGGGAGATTTAATGATCTCCTCCAGACCAGATTTGACATTGTTGTTCCTTATGACTGATTTTTTGAATTTCCTTGAGCATTGATGGTCTGCAGGCATGATTACTAAAGGGAGATTGTTTGCCTTTAAGATTTCATTGAGGAATTCGTTGTAACAGCCAGGCTTCATGCATTAGTCACACAAGCATGAGTAGTCCAGATCAGAATCTTTGCACTCGGGTCTCCTGCGATGTTCATCCCTGCAGGTGTAGTCTTTACTTCGCCATTTTTCTTGGCGGCGCTCGCGTAGGTCACTTTATTAACTTTCTTCTCTTCTTCACCCTTCCTTTTGATAATATCTCGGCACTTTGGAAAGTTCAGGTCCATGGTCCTGTGTTCCACTTTAGAGTTGAGACATTACTTCTTAGTGCTCTCGCATTTATGGAACCGATGTCCTTTTGTGGCGCAATCAAGGCAGCACAGTTTGTTCTTGTCCAGGCAGGTCGTGGTTGAGTGTTCTTCTAATTTGCAGCACATCTGAATACCACTGAATTTTTCTTGTTGAATGTTATCACCTGGTATTCTCATGTTAAATACCAGCTTCCCATTCTGTGTTAATTTCTTGGCCATTTCGGTGGTAGCAAAAGTGATCTTAAACATGTGGGTGTGTTCGTGAAACTTGTGCCTAGGGATTTCTCTTGGTAAACTCCTCCTTAAGCTCCTCGGGTGTATGCTCATCCACCGATCTTCCCACTTTGCAGCAGATCACGCTTCGGTTGGCTACCACTTGTAGAGGGGTTTTTGCTCCGAGTTTGGTGTTCCTGATGATCTTTGCCCCATTTTCCGATAGGAGCTGGTCCCTGTCCTTTGTTTCGGCACATAAGGCGATGAACCCAGATGAAACTTCAGTCAGTTTCACCAGTGCAACCTTTAATTCGAGGTAGAAGGTATCGCAGAGATTCCTTTTTTCGGGGTTCTTCGTTCTAGGGATGGTCCTCAGGGGAACCCTCTTAGTGAGGGTCTCCATAGTTTCTACATCCTTCTATTAAGTCCTCCTGTGTTGTCCCCCTGTGTTTGGAGTGAATAAAGAAGTAATGAGGTGGTAAAGGAGGTTGCGATTAGTAAAGATAAATTCGTAAATGAATCTCAAAAATGAGAAAACGCCCTCGTTCATTTTTCAGTTGGTCCCTAGCTCGGTTGCTGCCAGGATGAAAGTTGATGGGTGGATGTGATGAATCTTGAATGGGAACCTCAAGAGGGATGAATTTTATAGGGAACTTGCAGTAGCGGTCGAAACAACGGCCGCTAAAGTTTTGCCACCCCCTCTCGGGTACTTGCGCCAAAACTGCATCCAACTACATAGAAACGGGTGTTACTTCCCTCTATGATGTTGGCAGGCTCCCCGGGGCGATTATGATTTCTCCTTCGTTCGGGACTCGCAGTTATTCCCCAGTTTCGAGATAATTTCTGACTTATGCTTCCACTGTGCGCTAGTCCTCAAACCTGTTTTCATCTAAGCCCTTAATTATGTCAGTTCAAGTGGCTGGTATAGTTAAGACGAAATCAATGAATGGTAGACATCCGAGCAGGTTCCCACGCAGGGCGATGGCTGGGAGCAGTGAGGTGCTTAAGCCTCATTGATTGATGAATTCTCAGTGAAAAAAGTATTTACTTTTTAAAGTGTGAAGCAGAATTCACGCAAAGACTAAACAAGTTACTCAACAAGTAAAAATGCTTCATCCGTATGTAGTCAGCAGTGCATATGAATCGAATATTCGGCCGTCCCTGGATGATGTTGTCCTGGGGACAGATCCGGCCACATAGGAAGAGAAGGGGTGCTTATGAGAAATACTCTGGAAATTATCTATGTTATCTGTGACCAATGACACCGCAGAAAGATGAGTCGCTAAGATTCAAGAGTACAAAAAACTCTATCAAGGAGGAAGATCAGCTCCAGTTCCTGCTTCCGGTCGTCTTTAAACATCGAGCTGCCTTTCCCTATAGCCAAAAGGCAACTCTGGCCCAAAACAGGTGACAATGATTAGAATGGGCACCATGAGACCCTTGCCTGGTAGCAGCTAATACTTGATTTAGACCGCCGCGGTGTGAACCTACACTAAAAAGGTTCAGAATGGGGGGTGGGGCCCTATCAGTAAATATTAACGTTTCGAAATGAAATTTGGACCACCATGCTTTCTCAGCGAAAGTAAAATTTGAGCGGGTGCTCCATGTAAATTTCGAAAACAAAATCCCCCCCCCTCCCGCTAAAAATAAGGACAACCCTAATATATATATATATATATATATATATATATACACACATAATAATAAAAAAATTTTAGATATTAGATGTACAAATGTATAGAATTTGCGTATTATCAAATTTTATTGAAGGAAATGACTATCTTGAGGTAGGTGAATAATACGCATTAATTGTATTACGATTCCCCCTACTCTATAAAGAACATATTCAAATTAATACAATTTTATTTGGGATGATCTATAAGTTTTTTAAATGTGTTATTATATATGGCTTGAAGGTTTCTAAAGTATATCATAAGATATCTATCTTTTCTCGTTAGATGAGAGCCATTCACTTAATCTAAAAATAAAATTACTCAAGTTATTCATATTAGGTTTTCTCTAAAATTGAATTTATAATGCAACCTCATACGCATTAATGCATTTAGCCCTTATCAATGCGTAATTTAAAAAAAAAGTGGTATTACGTTTTTATATGTTTTATTTCATTAAGCCCTTATCTATCTGAAATCTAGCCCTTCTGTAATTTAACTAATTTTTCCTTAGTTTTCTCTTTGTTATTTAATAAATGATGCGGGATATCGATATATTACAGCGTCTAGTTCTGTTTATAGTTAAAAATATCAGGGAATAATTTTTTTTTACCTTAGTCGTAAATAGTATTGAGAAAGATAATTTTGACCTATAAATTTAGAATGTATTTTCTATAAGCTGGAATAAATATACTCTTAGGTCAAATTGTTTGTGGTTTATTGCAATCGGTTTTATAGTGTTGAATAATATATTCATTGTTAAAATGCAAGGGGAATAAACCTAGAGAAACTAGGATGAAAATGTTATGCAAAATCATTTTGATGTGTAGATGTTTAATCATTTTCCTGTTTTTATTTATAAGTTAAATGAATCTGGATTTCTCCTCCATCGTCAAATAATTTTGTTATATTTGCTCCTTATAGTCCCAAATATAATTTATATTCGGTCTTTTTTGCACAGTTGCTAATATACTTTTAGAATTTTTATTCAAATGCGCCTATAGTAGTTTCACCTTTTACGTGGGCAATAAAATGTCAAGAATAAAATAAATTCTTCAACCTTTATTCACCGCTTCTTCCTAATCTAATTCGTACCTTTCTTAGACATGTTCCAGGCTTGTGAAATTAGTGCATAATCACCCATTTTATATTTAATTGTCTTATATCTGTGATCTTTATTTTGTAAAGTAAATATAAAACCTTTAAAATGTAGTCAAGCTTTGTTTCAATTCTACGATAAAATAAATTCTATGTGATAGCAAAACATTTATATAACGAAAAGTGTAAAAAAATTGTGAAGGATTTAAACAATTTCGGCTTTATTTTTCTATGAAATCTTTCCACTCGATCCAATTTGTTTAAAGTATGCGAGGTATACTCAACGATGTTAAATTTACGAAGCATAGCACCCTCTCTGAATTCTCCTTCAACGTCCTTTGAGGAATATACTGGAATGAGAACGTTGTTTACAAGAATTGAGCACACAGACTCAGAAACTAATCTCGAAGATTAATCATTAATTGAAAGTAAACACAAGTAGTGTGTATATACATAAATATGGTTTATAAATAAAACCTATTAGATTTCCCTATTATATGTAACAAATATCACCAGTTTTGAAATGTTTATATAACAAATTTCATTCGCACAGTTACAAACCATAGTTTTATTCTAAATTTATTAACAGGTTTATGCGTTATATTTGCATCAAATGTCTGTAATTTTTTATTCTTTTCACGTTTGCTTTCACCGCATCGACCAATCTCTATTCTTCCAAGGGTATAAGGCAGAATTGGTATGAAATCTAGCCTCTTCTACACAATTGTCAGATCGGATGATACCTTATTATAAATCATATTAATTATACAGAAATACGATAATACGTGTTAGATATATATTTGAAAATGT
This sequence comes from Ceratothoa steindachneri, assembly GCA_963969495.1. Taxonomy (NCBI): domain Eukaryota; kingdom Metazoa; phylum Arthropoda; class Malacostraca; order Isopoda; family Cymothoidae; genus Ceratothoa; species Ceratothoa steindachneri. Next base: position 140,129,570 of record OZ018328.1, on the reverse strand, counting down.
GTACTTGATAAAGATGAGTTAATTAGAGTATAACAAGTTTATTTTTAATTATAGACTTAATAAATATAGGGTTGACACTCTGAAAATTAATCATATTCTCTCCATTATTAGAAAGCTATTTACTTTAGCAAGATGCTCATTTATATTATATATACAAGGGATACATTTCTTCATTTTTAGTCCCGTGCGACTCTACATCTCACGATGTTGGTCGGTCGGTCCCCATTTTGCTTCTTTTTTTTTAATAAAATTGTAACTATTTTGCCGATTCTAACAAAAGTTGAAACTCTCATGTTTGTTTACATTCTCATTCGAATGATATAATTGCCAAAGTTCTCCTAAAGTTAGCCCATGAATGATTCCGTTTTGGCAATAACATCATAACTAATCGGCCGATTCTCTTTCGAATGATATAATTGACAAATTACTCCCAAAGTTATCCAGAAAATTATATGGCAATAAACACTTGATCTTTCCACTTAATATGGCGCATTTTCTTCTCCTCGGTCGGCTGGCTGAATGGCCAGGTACTAGAGTGAGTAGCTCCTCACATAGATTTCTTAATTCCATTTCTCATACGTGCGAATCGAGGGATAGGATTACTTTATGTTATATTTATTTGGGTAGTTTGGTGGACCATAATAAGAGAATCGATCCCCACCCTCTCATTTCAAAATGACTTTAAAAATGATATATAATACAATATGATGCGATTGCAATAGACCTTTTATCTTGAAAGTAAGTGAATTGCCAGGGGATTTCTGAAAGTAGATCTTTAATAGTATTTTTTAAGATACCTGTAATTTACTAAAATATTTATATAGATACTTAATATTTTTAAAATGAACTTGAAATAAAATATATGCGAGCGTATATCAATTGTAGGCCGCCAGAAAACATGATATTATTGGATTATAGATGTTTGTGATATTTTTGAAATCGATTAATTCTTAGAGTTTCCACGTCTGTTTTACAAGATTGGCACTGCACAGTCTGCACGAGCGAAGGTTTCAGTTGCGTCATAGTTCCAAGTTCTGTCCTGTTTTAGTTTTCAACAAGCACTCACTACATTTATTTGTTGCGCTGCTCTTAATTTTTTTTTTTTTTTTTTTTTAATTTTATGGAGCCCATCTGGCAACTACCCACTTGGGCATAAGTCGCCGAAAAACACGACAGCCTAGAACTAGGCTACTTTAAAGTAAAAATATGAAAACTTAACAATGATATAAATTGGAAAAACTAAACAATCGAAGCAATCTCCGGCAGCGGGGGGAGGTCCCCCTCACCCCGGTGCAGGAGAGTGCAACCTACAAACAAAACAATGACAAAAAAAGGAACCTTAAATAAAGGGGAGAAGGCCAGCCTCCCCCCAAAAGTCAATAAGTCCACCAGTCATGGTGCACGTACTCGTCCCGAGTACAAGGAACAGGCGGTAGCGACCACGCCCATCCCGGTACCGAGACAGGTATCGTGCGCGAAGATCACCCAGACTGGGACATTCGACAAGAATATTCCGAACAGTCTGGGGGATGACGCAGTCGTTGCAATAGGGCGCATGCGAGCGCTCCATCAAGTAGCCATGCGTCACACGAGTGTGTCCGATTCGGAGACGACAGAAAGCAACCTGAAGCCGCCGCGGCATTGGAAGATAGGTCCATGGGAACAGTCACAGCGCAATGGCACGCAACTTTAAGTTCCCTTCGACCGTCTCCCCTCTTCTTTGCCAAGCAGTCCGAAGAGCTGCCCGCATTCCTGCCATGTAGTCGGTGTGAGGAAGAGTGAAACGCTGGTCCGGTCGCGAGTCCTCGCGGACTCTTTGGCGCCCTCATCGGCGGGCTCATTCCCCGCAATTCCTACATGTCCAGGAACCCAGCAAAAGATAATCTCGACATCTGCCCGCCTCGCCAAAACCGTGGCGTCACGGATATCGCAAACCAGGGGATGCGGAGATTCCAATGCCCCGAGAGCACTCAGGGCGCTTTGTGAGTCGCTATAGATCACAATCCGGTCTCCGAACCGGGCACGACGCGTAATCTTCCGTACCGAGTGGTGTATTGCCACCAGCTCGGCCATGAAGACAAACGCAGCGCCTGGTAGAGCCCCGCTGACTTCAAACAGAGGGGATACTGCGTGGAAGCCGACCCCCTCTTGGGACATGGAGCCATCCGTATACACTGGCACGGTTCCAGCGTGATACGATGTGTGCTCCAAAGAGGTCGAACGCAATACTTCCGGTGCAGTACAAGCTTTGGGAGCAGAGGCGTGGCGACAAATAGCCAAATGTGGTACCCTCCAGGGTGGCGTCCTGGGTAAAACCAAGGGCACCACCGGCCCGAGAGCGATATCTACCTCTCGAAGGAGTTTCTGACCCTAAACCTAAAAGGCTTAGGGTATGACTGGCGTCACTCGACGGCATAGGCACAATCGAGATCAGCTGTGGATGCAGTGAGAGCTGTTGGCACCTGAGGGAGGCGCCGGGCTCGCGCGTACAGTCAAGTGATACACTGCACGCGGCGCAGAGCGAGTGGCATCTCCCCAGCATCGACCAACAGGCTCTCAATGGGGGAAGTGCGGAAGGCACCGGTCGCAAGGTGAAGGCCGGTGTGGTGGATCGAATCCACCTTTCGCAATAAACGCTCGGCTGCGGATGCATAAAACTCGCATCCGAGATCGAGCTTCGAACGAACAAAGGATCGATAAAAAAGTAAGGCAGTAGCCCTATCAGCGCCCTAAGCGCTGAACGTCACGGAACTGAGAATGTCCATGGCGCGGGTACAAGAGACCCTAAGGCTGCGAATATGAGCCTCCCAGGTGAGGTTTCGGTCGAATACAAGACCAAAAAAACGGTGCGACTCAACCACATCCAGGCGCACCCCTTTAAGAAACAAATCTGGGTCGGGGTGAAGCCGTGGATGGCGGCAGAAGTGCACCACCTTAGTCTTGGCCAAAGAAAACCGAAACCTGTGCGCTTCGGCATAGCGAGAGATGCGGTTCAATGCCTGTTGGAGTCGACGCTCCAGAGTTGGCATCTGGGCCGCGCCAAAAGAGTTCGATAGGTCGTCCACGTAGAGCGTAGCGAGAACATCTTCCGGCAGCACCGAGGTGATGCCGTTGATGCTCAGGGCAAAAAGTGTGACACTAAGGACACTTCCCTGCGGGACACCCTTTTCCTGCTTTTTTATGCCGGAGAGGGCTCTCCCCACCCGTACGCGGAATCGACGATCTCGCAAAAATTCAGATATCAAATTCGGGAGGCATCCCCTCGCCCCCATCGTGTGGAGAGTCTCCATGATACCGTATCGCCATGCGGTATCATAGGCCTTCTCCACATCGAAAAACACCGTGGCGTAGTGCTGTCTACGAAGGAAAGCCTCGCAGACGGCATTTTCCAGTCGGAGCAGAGCATCCGCCTTGGAGTTGAACTTGCGAAAGCCGCACTGTGCGGAAGACAGATGGCCTCCGCTGTCCAGGAAAAAGGCTAATCTAACATTTACCAATTTCTCCATCAACTTGCACACGCAAGAGGTTAGAGAGATTGGGCGGAAACCGGTCGGAGTAGAGTGATCTCTTCCCGGTTTGCGAAAGGCAAGCACAGTAGCAATTCGCCAGGAGTCTGGGAGAAGACCTTCCACCCAGATCCTGTTGAACAAATCTAACAGAAAGGCCATGCCTTTCTCACCCAGTTATCCTAGCATAGCGTACAAGACATCGTCCGGACCATGGGCGGTGTCCGCGCACGAAGCGAGAGCGGAACGCAACTTGCTTACAGTAAACTTGTCGTTAAAGGGTTCTCCGCCTCTGGAGGTAAAGTCAAGCCGGCGGCCTTCCGCGATATCACGACGTGCATTGAATGCTGGCGGAGCAGCATCACGGCTAGAGAATGCAGAAAAAGCGGTCGCGAAGGATTCCGCCATGGACGCGGGGTCCGCGATTGCGGTCCAATTCTCCTGGAGAACTGGAGGGGGGTCCTCCCCGTAAGGGGCGCGACGATTTGCCATTCTGGCCGCCGTGCTGACGGGACTCAGCACCCCATCCGGCCCCAGCCTAGCCTCTCTTCCTTCCTTCAAAACACTTGTTTCCTCTCTTTTCACAGAACCTCTCCCACAACTTTCTCTGGTCAGCCTCTAATTTCACAGGGTAGATGCTGACCTTCCTTTCAGCCAACCGTCCCGCATCGGGGCTGAGGGGGTGGGGGACAATGTTCCCTAACCCCTGAGCTCCGGTCTGGGGTGGCTGGTTTTTAACTACCTGCTTCATCCCCACCCATACCTTCCTCACATCCCTTTTCCTCTCGTCTTCAAAATCTATCATTTATACACCGTGTCCAAGGTGGAGCCGCCATGCCGATGGACTGCCAGGCCACCAGGCGGGAGGGGTGGTCCCAAATGGCGGCGCCTGGCTATGCTGGGCCTGTAAGCACCTCTCGCAGTGCGGGCTACTACGAGAGGTGTGCGCTATTGCATCCCGTATTAAAAGAAGGGTCACCATGCCCAATGATGAAAATCACACCAAAAAAACCAAACCCCCAACTTCCCCAAGAACAACGGAGCCGCCCTCGGGCAGCTCCAGCAAAAAAATGGAGGTCCCCCCCCCTGTGCTTGCACAAGGGACCCTCCATATTTCTCTAACCGGAGAGGTGGCTTACTCCTCTCCTTCGCCTACGGGTGCAGGGGACTCCCCCTCACCCCCTTCTCTGGAGGTGCTTTCGGGCACCTCCCTTTTCCAGGCGGCAGTCCCCTGTTTTCTTTCCAAGGGGACTGCCAAGAAAGCCAGCAGGCAGCCCTTAGCCAGCCGCTCCCCATCAAAGCGGCTCGGTAGGGCAAACCCCCTTAAGGGGGAGAGGCAAGCCAGGCCCCTTCGGTCGCTTCCCTCAAAAGACCTGCTGGCAAAAATATTAAACCTTGCCGGGGTCAAGGCCTGTGCCTATCCAAACAAGACTGGCGACACTGCCAAGGGGACCTGCAATGTCCTGGGAGGGGATGGCCAACTGGAGGCCCCTCCCGTGATAGATATGGTCCTTGAGGAGACCCAGCCTCAGACGGTAGGGCCTTCCATGGGGGGGAATTCGGGCTCGGGGCCAAGCACCGAACCCGAGTCCGCCCCTATGCAAGGTCCTCCTCAAATGGCTGAGGGCTCCGAGGCAGTAGAAGGAGGGGAGGGATCTCCTCCGACAGGTGCCCCTACGACAACCAGGACCTTCTCCATTTTGGAGAGGGATCTGGCTGAGGCCGGTCCATCTGGCCTAGGGGCTTCTGACGGCGGAGGTGAAAAGCGGATTCATTCCCCGCCCTCCTCTCCAAAAAAGAAGAAGACTAAAAAGACTAAAAGGACGAAAAAGACTCGGGGCTCCTCTCCATCCGCGGGGGCTGCGGGCACGGATGGGTCTGCTGCCACTTTGGTAGGCGACCAAGCCAAGATCGGCACATCCGGCCCCTCTACCCCCTCGTGTGCGGAGCCCCTGACTAAGACCAAGAGTTCACAGGGCGGAGCCTCGATGACATCGGGGCCCCTCATTCAGAGGTTACCTGGCGTTTTCGAGCCCGCTGGCTTCAAACGCTTCCTCGTTATTCGCTCCACTGATGGCACCATGTTGTCCAAGGGCAACATGATCCATCAGAGGAGAGGATTAGCTAGTGCAATTGGTAGAGAGCCGAAGGTAACCCGTTTCTCGGACGGGAGCCTTCTGGCGAATGCGGCGAATCCCGCCGAGGCGGCCTAAGATAAGTGCTCTTCGGACACTTCATGGCACCCCGGTGAGTGTGACGCCGCACTCTACCATGAACTTTGTAAAAGGAGTAGTTTATGCGAGGGAACTCGTTGACTACTCCATAGAAGACATCACCCTAGAGCTGGCCGACCATGGGGCGGTCAAGGTCGAACGTGTGATGAGAAAACAGGGAGGGGCCTCGAGACCCACCCCTACACTCTTCGTCACGTTCGACTGTGACAAGCTCCCTGAGTCGGTGCGTGCCGGTTGGTACCGCTACCGCGTGAAGGCATTCGTGCCACTGCCACGGCGGTGCTATTACTGTCACCGCTTCGGCCACACGAATCGATCATGTAGACGTGCAAAATCGGGGTCACCCGAAGTCTGTGTAAATTGCTCCAAGGTCGCACACGATAAGTCCAAATCGTGTGTGGCCAAGTGTGTCAATTGCGGAGAGCCGCACCCTGCTTCTTCGAAGCAATGTGGTGCATATCTCCTTGAGAAAGAAATCCTGGCCGTTCAGGCCCAGGATCGACTCTCATTCCGCGAGGTCTAAGGACTTGGTCCTGGCGCGCCCGGCTCTGCCTGGGACGTCATATGCCTCAATAGTTAGAAAAGCACCCTCTGCTCCTGGCCCATCCAGGCCAACGAGCACGGTTGTTTCCGCGCCCATTCGGAGCCCTTCTGCGGGCTCTACTACACCCGGGCGCTCCCCTGGTAGAGCTGGCGGCAAAAAGGGTTCACACCCAGCCCCGGCTAATACCAGGGCTCCCCCCTCTTCCCCCAGCGTGACCGTTTCTCGTAAGGCGAAACGGCCACGCGCCTCCACAGAGTCGTTAGACTCACAGGAGGCAACACCCCTGAAGATGGTCGCTAGGCCATCTTCCAGGGTTCCTTTAGCTGTTCCCCGAAAGGAGTACAGCAACAAAGGAGCTTCGGCCCCTTCGCCCACGCCCCGAGGGGGAGCGAGTGGCTCAGAGACGGTGGTTCCTCGGAAAGAGGGCCCCCCGCCTCCTAAGCCGCAACGCCCGCCTAAGGTTTCGAGGTGAAGGGAGGAAAAGACTCGCATGGCGAGCCCAACCTCCCCCAATAAGTCCTCGAAGGCGACAGCGCCTTCAGCGCTTTGTCCGGCCAACAGCGCCCGGGGTTCTGCCCCCGGGAAGCGTACGGCCATTCCCGTGAGGGTCTTCAATTCGAGGAGGGCCCCCGCGTCTCGTCCGAGCTAGGCCTGGATGGCATATTCCTTCAATGGAATTGCCGTGGACTCCGGGCCAACTGGGAGGAGCTGCGGAGGCTCGTCTCGTCCCGTTCCCCGTTAGCTATTTTTTTGCAGGAGACCATGCTAGGCGCGTGCCCGCTGCCTGCCCTCCCGGGGTATAAGGGTCTTGCGACCCCACCACCGCGGGATGGGGGGCTAAAGGATGCGCGGTTTACACCCGGCATGATGTCTCCGTTCTTCCTTTCTCTTTAGATACCTCCTTTAAGGCAGTGGCTGTGCAGCTGCACCTGGATAGGAGGTATACTATCATTTCTGCGTACATTCCACCGTCAGCTGACTTCGACGCGGGGGACTTCCGCCGCGTCGTGGCACGGTTGCCGAGGCCCTATCTCTTGCTTGGAGATCTGAACGGCAGGCATCCTCTCTGGGGAGATTTCTCCATAAATCCCAGGGGACAAGTCCTTGCCGATCTGATCGAAGAGCTTGAGATGGGTGTCCTAAACGTGGATGAGTTTACGCATCACTGTCCGAGAACCGCTTCATTTTCTTGCCTTGACCTATCTTTGTGCTCTTCGGATGCACAGCCTGATTTTGATTGGGGGGTGGTCGATGACCTCCATGGTAGTGATCACTTTCCCATTCAAATATCATTTTCAGGGCAACTGCCGCCTGAGAGACCACCTCGGTGGTGCTTGGCGCGGGCGCGGTGGCCTGCATTTCAGGAAATGACTCAATTCTCTATCTCAGTCGAGGAGTTTAGGTCGGTAGATGATGCCGTTGAGTTCTTCTCCGGCAACCTCATCGCCGTAGGCCTGACTACTATTCCAAGGACGTCTGGCCGTTTTGCACGCCGACCACTCCCATGGTGGTCGGCCGAGTGTTAGACGGCCCTCAAACAGAAGCGTTATGCCTGCATGCGCTATAAGCGCCGCCCAAACGATTTCACTGTCGCTGAATTTCGTCGGGCTAGGGCTAGGTTCCTGTATATTTCGAAGCACGCCCGCCGCTCTTCTTGGCGGGCATACGTGTCTTCACTTAACGGAAAGACCCCTTTAGCTGAGGTGTGGAAGCGAGTCAAAAGGATTCAGGGCAAGTTCTCGCAGGACCCCCCTCCCGTTCTCCAGGAGAATGGGACCGCAATCTCGGACCCCGCGTCCGTGGCGGAATCCTTAGCGACCGCTTTTTCCGCATTCTCTAGCCGTGATGCTGCTCCGCCAGCATTCAATGCACGTCGTCATGTCGCGGAAGGCCGCCGGCTGGACTTTACCTCCAGAGGCGGAGAACCCTTCAACGACAAGTTTACTGTGAGTGAGTTGCGTTCCGCTCTCGCTTCGTGCGCGGACACCACCCATGGTCCGGACGATGTCTCGTACGCCATGCTTCGACACCTGGGTGAGCGAGGCATGGCCTTTCTGTTAGATTTGTTCAACAGGATCTGGGTGGAAGGTCTTCTTCCAGACTCCTGGCGAATCGCTACTGTGCTCGCCTTTCGCAAGCCGGGGAGAGATCACTCTACTCCGACCGGTTTCCGCTCAATCTCTCTAACCTCTTGCGTGTGCAAGTTGATGGAGAAATTGATAAATGTTAGATTAGCCTATTTCCTGGACAGCGGAGGCCATCTGTCTTCTGCACAGTGCGGCTTCCGTAAGTTCTACTCCACGTCGGATGCTCTGCTCGGACTGGAAAGCGCCGTCTGCGAGGCTTTCCTTCGTAGACAGCACTACGCCACGGTGTTTTTTGATCTGGAGAAGGCCTATGATACCGCATGGCGATACGGTATCATGGAGACTCTCCACACGATGGGGGCGAGGGGACGCCTCCCAATTTTTATATCTGAATTTTTGCGAGATCGTCGATTCCGCGTACGGGTGGGGGGAGCCCTCTCTGGCCCAAAGGAGCAGGAAGAGGGTGTCCCGCAGGGAAGTGTCCTCAGTGTCACACTCTTTGCCCTGAGCATCAACGGCATCACCTCGGTGCTGCCGGAAGATGTTCTCGCTACGCTCTACGTGGACGACCTATCGAACTCTTTTGGCGCGGCCCAGATGCCAACTCTGGAGCGTCGACTCCAACAGGCATTGAACCGCGTCTCTCGCTATGCCGAAGCGCACAGGTTTCGGTTTTCTTTGGCCAAGACTAAGGTGGTGCACTTCTGCCGCCATCCACGGCTTCACCCCGACCCAGATTTGTTTCTTAATGGGGTGCGCATGTTTGTGGTTGAGTCACACCGTTTCCTTGGTCTTGTATTCGACCGACGCCTCACCTGGGAGGCTCATATTCGCAGCCTTAGGGTCTCTTGTACCCGCGCCATGGACATTCCTCCGTTCCGTGACGTTCAGCGCTTGGGGCGCTGATAGGGCTACCGCCTTACTTTTTTATCGATCCTTTGTTCGCTCGAAGCTCGACTACGGATGCGAGTTTTATGCATCCGCAGCCGAGCGTTTATTGCGGAAGGTGGATTCGATCCACCACACCGGCCTTCGCCTTGCGACCGGTGCCTTCCGCACTTCCCCCATTGAGAGCCTGTTAGGCGATGCTGGGGAGATGCCACTCGCTCTGCGCCGCGTGCAGTGCATCACTCGCCTGTACGCGCGAGCCCGGCGCCTCCCTCAGTCGCCAACAGCTCTCACTGCATTCGCAGCTGATCTCGATTATGCCTATGCCGCCGAGAGAGGCCAGTCATACCCTAAACCCTTTGGGTTTAGGGCCAGGAAACTCCTTCGAGAGGTAGATATAGCTCTCGGGCCGGTGGCGCCCCTGGTTCTGCCCAGGACGCCACCCTGGAGGGTACCACATTTGGCTATTTGTCGCCACGCCTCTGCTCCCAAAGCTTGTACTGCGCCGGGAGTATTGCGTTCGACCTTTTTGGAGCACACATCGTGTCACGCTGGTACCGTGCCAGTGTATACGGATGGCTCCAAGTCCCAAGAGGGGGTCGGCTTCCACGCCGTATCCCCTCTGTTTGAAGTCAGCGGGGCTCTACCAGGCGCTGCGTCTGTCTTCACGGCCGAGCTGGTGGCAATACACCACTCGGTACGGGAGATTACGCGACGTGCCCGGTTCGGAGACCAGATTGTGATCTATAGCGACTCACAAAGCGCCCTGAGTGCTCTCGGGGCATTTGAATCTCCGCATCCCCTGGCTCGCGATATCCGTGACGCCACGGTTTTGGCGAGCCGGGCAGATGTCGAGATTATCTTCTGCTGGGTTCCTGGACATGTAGGAATTGCGGGGAATGAGCGCGCCGATGAGGGCGCCAAAGAGTCCGCGAGGACTCTGCGACCGGACCAGCGTTTCGCTCTTCCTCACACCGACTACATGGCAGGAATACGGGCAGCTCTTCGGACTGCTTGGCAAAGAAGATGGGAGACGGTCGAAGGGAACTTAAAGTTGCGTGCCATTGCGCCGCGACTGTTCCCATGGACCTATCCTCCAATGCCGCGGCGGCTTCAGGTTGCTTTCTGTCGTCTCCGAATCGGACACACTCGTGTGACGCATCTCTATCTGATGGAGCGCTCGCCTGCGCCCTATTGCAACGACTGCGTCGTCCCCCAGACTGTTCGGCACATTCTTGTCGAATGTCCCAGTCTGGGTGATCTTCGCGCACGATACCTGTCCCAGTACCGGGATGGGCGGGGTCGCTACCGCCTGTCCCTTGTGCTTGGGACAGATTCGTGCACACTGACTTGTGGACTTGTTGACTTCTTGGGGGAGGCCGGCCTTCTCCCTATTATTTAAGCAAGGTTTGTTTGTTTTTTTTTGTTGTTTTTTTGCATTTGTTTTGTTGTTTTTTTTTGTTTTTTTTCTTTAGTTGCACGCTCCTGCGCTGGGGGGACCTCTCCCCGACGCACCAGCTTGCTTTCTTTCCCCCTTTTGGGGTGTTGTTTTTTTTTTTTCTTTAATTTCATTTTAAAGTAGCCTAGAACTAGGCCAGTTTTAATACGGCGACTAATGCCCAAGTAGGCAGTCGCCAGATGAGCTCTTAAAAAAAAAAAAAAAAAATTCTTTAAAATGTCAAAGCATGAGAAATAATCATTAAATAACCTTCTATAGATTCTATACTAAATTGTAGAATCATATCTATGACATTCGCATTTAAATGAAAAATTCTTTTAAGGGACTAGGAATTTCGCTTAGATGTTTTATTAAGTTCTATATATCGTTTATTCGTAGATTAAGCTTTGATTCTGTGCATTACAACGTATTTATTTACTCTTATTGTGGAAGAATAAGGAGAGAGAAAAGGATTTTTTTTTCATCTTTTCACCTTCTCCGATACCTCGGTTGTCCATTTGCTTCTTTACTGCATAAATTAGAACAATGGAAAGACCCTAACGCGACCCAAGGCAATGAGGGAAGTCTGTCGGCGATGAGATTGAATCGACTATGTTCTCGTTCAGAGAAGATTTGAGTGATTTTCGAAGAGCCAAAGAAGAGCTAGTTGTCACCCAGTGTTGTTCTTGGAGACAGTTTTAGGTTCGCTTTAACCCTTCTTACCATGTCTCCACATTTTAAGGATCGGTAAAGTCAACCCCGAAGCATCCTCCGTTTACCTCTTAAGGATAAGAGGCCCCATATTCAATTTCCAGAAGTTAGAATGAGCGTCTCGTGAGATGACCACAAATTCAAGGTAGAACTTACATCCCTGGTCCAACTCGCCGCACATGAAGATAAAAGGGATTTAACCTCCGCTTCGTCACGCTCCTCCCACCTTTACAACGTCGAATCTCAAGGATCTCCTTTGCTCTAGAAATCGCATAATTGTAAGATCAATTCTTAATTAATTATCACTCGGTTCAAACTTAATTGATAATGTCAATCATCTTAGACGTGAAGCCTCAATATTTAGTTGCATTGCCATTTAACTTTCCCTATATGAGTATGTAATCTTTAGTCCTATTAAAGTATATTTTAATAGCCCTGTTCGATTTTTTTTTTTAATTTTATAAAAGCCCATCTGGCAACTACCCACTTGGGCATAAGTCGCCGAAAAACACGACAGCCTAGAAGTAGGCTACTTTAAAAAAAAAATAGGAAAACATAACGATATAAATTGAAAAACAATCAGGAAGCAATCTCCGGCAGCGGAGAGATTTTTTTTTTTTTTTTTATATATAATTAAGGGGCCATCTGGCGACTGCCGACTAAGGCATAAGTTGCCGTAAACAAACAGCCTAGTTCTAGGCTACTTTAAAAAATTGAACAGGAAACAACAATAAAAAGAAATACCAATAACAAAGCAATAACAAAAAAATAACAAAAACAACAACAACTAAACCGGGTTAAATGAAAGGGAGAAGGCTGGCCTCCCCCAAAAAGTCAATAAGTCCACCAGTCAAAGTGCACGCACTCGTCCCGAGTACAAGGGACAGGCGGTAGTGACCCCACCCATCCCGGTACCGGGACAGGTGTCGTGCACAGAGAGAACCCAGAAGGGAACATTCGAAAAGAATGTGCCGAACAGTCTGGAGGACGTTTTTTTTTTTTAATTAAGGGGCTATCTGGCGACTGCCAACTTAAGCATAAGTTGCCGTAAACAAACAGCCTAGTTCTAGGCTACTTTAAAAATTTGAACAGAAAACAACAATAAAAGAAAGAACAATAACAATATCAAAGCAATAACAAAGACAATTACAGAAACAACAACAACAATTAAACCGGGTTAAATGAGAGGGAGAAGGCCAGCCTCCCCCAAAAAGTCAATAAGTCCACCAGTCAAAGTACACGACCTCGTCCCGAGTACAAGGGACAGAGGTAAACGACCCCGCCCATCCCGGTACCAGGACAGGTGTCGTGCGCGAAGATCACCCAGACTGGGACATTCGACAAGAATGTGCCGAACAGTCTGGGGGACGACGCAGTCGTTGCAATAGGTCGCAGGCGAGCACTCCATCAAATAGCGATGCGTCACACGAGTGTGCCCGATTCGGAGACGACAGAAAGCAACTTGAAGCCACCGCGGCATTGATGGATAGGTCCATGGGAACAGTCGCGGCGTAATGGCACGCAACTTTAAGTTCCTTTCGACCGTCTCCCATCTTCTTTGCCAAGCAGTTCGAAGAGCTGCCCTTATTCCTGCCATGTAGTCAGTGTGAGGAAGAGCGAAAGGCTAATCCGGTCGCAGAGTCCTCGCGGACTCTTTGGCGCCCTCATCGGTGTGCTCATTCCCCGCAATTCCTACATGTCCAGGAACCCAGCAGAAGATAATCTCGACATCAGCCCGGCTCGCCAAAACCGTGGCGTCACGGATTTCGCGAAACAGGGGATGCGGAGATTTCAATGCCCCGAGAAAACTCAGGGCGCTTTGTGAGTCGCTATAGATCACAATCCGGTCTCCGAACCGGGCACGTCGCGTAATCTCCCGTACCGAGTGGTGTATTGCCACCAGCTCGGCCATGAAGACAGACGCAGCGCATGGCAGAGCCCCGCTGACTTCAAACAGAGGGGATACACTGGCACGGTACCAGCGTGACACGATGTGTGCTCCAAAAAGGTCGAACGCAATACTCCCGGCGCAGTACAAGCCTTTGGAGCACAGGCGTGGCGACAAATAGCAAAATGTGGTACCCTCCAGGGTGGCGTCCTATGAAAAACCAGTGGCGCAACCGGCCCGAGAGCTATATCTACATCTCGAAGGAGTTTTCTGGCCCTAAACCCAAAGGGCTTAGGGTCTGCCTCGCGTCTCTTAGCAGCATAGGCACCATTGAGATCAGCTGCGGATGCAGGGAGAGCTGTTAGCGAATAAGAGAGGCACCGGGCTCGCGCGTACAGGCGCGTTATGCACTGCACGTGGCACAGAGCGAGTGGCATCTCCCCAGCATCGACCAACAGGCTCCCAATGGGGGAAGTGCGGAAGGCACCAGTCGCAAGGCGAAGGCCGGTGTGGTGGATCCAATCCACCTTCCGCAATAAACGCTCGGCTGCGGATGCATAAAACTTGCATCCGTAGTCGAGCTTCGAGCGAACAAGGGATCGATAAAAAAGTAAGGCAGTAGCCCTATCAGCACCTTAAGCGCTGAACGTCACGAAACGGAAAATGTCAAGGGCGCGGGTACAAGAGACACTAAGGCTGCGAATATGAGCCTCCCAGGTGAGGCGTCGTTTGAATACAAGACCAAGGAAACGGTGCGACTCAAGCACATCCCCGCGCACCCCATTAAGAAACAAATCTGGGTCGGGGTGAAGCCGTGGATGGCGGCAGAAGTGCACCACCTTAGTCTTGGCCAAAGAAAACCGAAACCTGTGCGCTTCGGCATAGCGAGAGACGCAGGTCAATGCCTGTTGGAAACGACGCGCCAGAGTTGGCATCTGGGCCGCGCCGAAAGAGTTCAAAAGGTCATCCACGTAGAGCGTAGCGAGAACATCTTCCGGCAGCACCTGAGGTGATGCCGTTGATAATCAGGGCAAAGAGTGTGACAGTGAGGACACTTTTCTGCGGTACATCCTCCTCCTGCTCCTTTGGGCCGGAGAGGGCTCTACCCAACCGTACGCGGAATCGACAATCTAGCAAAAATTCAGATATAAACATTGGCAGGCGTCCCCTTGCCCCCATCTTGTGGAGAGTCTCCATGATAACGTATCGCTATGCGGTATCATAGGCCTTCTCCAGATCGAAAAACACCGTGGCGTAGTGCTGTCTACGAAGTAAAGCCTCGCAGACGGCATTTTCCAGTCGGAGCAGAGCATCCGACGTGAAGTGGAACTTACGGAAGCCGCACTGTGCAGAAGACAGATGGCCTCCGTTGTCCAGGAAATAGGCTAATCTAACATTTCCCAATTGCTCCATCAACTTGCACAGGCAAGAGGTTAGAGAGATTGGCGGAAACCAGTCGGAATATAGTGACCTCTCCCCCGCTTGCGAAAGGCGAGCACAGTAGCGATTCGCTAGGAGTCTGGGAGAAGACCTTCGTGCGTGGTGTCCGCGCACGAAGCGAGAGCGGAACGCAACTCACTCACAGTAAACTTGTCGTTGAAGGGTTCTCCGCCTCTGGAGGTAAAGTCCAGCCGGCGGCCTTCCGCGACATCACGACGTGCAGTGAATGCTGGCGGAGCAGCATCCCGGCTAGAGAATGCTGAATAATCGGTCGCTAAGGATTCCACCACGGACGCGGAGTCCAAGATTGCGGGCCCATTCTCCTGGAGAACGGGAGAGGGGTCCTGCGAGAAGTTGTCCCGAATCCTTTTGACCTGCTTCCACACCTCAGCTAAAGGGGTCTTCCCGTTAAGTAAAGACACGTATGCCCGCCAAGAAAAGCGGCGGGTGTGCTTCGAAATATACCGGAACCTTGCCATAGCCTGACGAAATTCAGCGACAGTGAAATTGTTAGGGCGGCGCTTATAGCGCATGTAGGCATAACGCTTCTGTTGGAGGGCCGTCTCACACTTGGCCGACCACAATGGGAGTGGTCGGCGTGCAAAACGGCCAGACGTCCTAGGAATAGTAGTCATACCCACGGCGATGAGGTTGCCGGAGAAGAACTCAACAGTCTCATTTACCGACCTAAACTCCTCGACTGAGATAGAGAATTGTGTCATTTCCTGAAATGCAGGCCACCACGCCCGCGCCAAGCACCACCGAGGTGGTCTCTCATGCGGCAGTTGCCCTGAAAATGATATTTGAATGAGAAAGTAATCACTACCATGGAGGACATCAACCAGCCACCAATCAAAATCAGGCTGTGCATCCGAAGAGCACAAAGATTGGTCAAGGCAAGAAAATGAAGCGGTTCTCGGACACTGATGCATAACTCATCCACGTTTAGGACACCCATCTCAAGCTCTTCGATCAGATCGGCAAGGACTTGTCCTCTGGGATTTATGGAGTATGAAGTTTCCGAGGAGCACTTATCTTGGCCGCCTCGGCGGGATTCGCCGCATTCGCCAGAAGGCTCCCGTCCGAAAAACGGGTCACCTTCGGCTCTCTACCAATTGCACTAGCTAATCCTCTCCTCTGATGGATCATGTTGCCCTTGAACAACATGGTGCTATCAGTGGAGCGAATAACGAAGAAGCGTTTGAAGCCAGCGGGCTCGAAAACGCCAGGTAACCTCTGAATAAGGGGCCCCGATGTCATCGAGGCTTCGCCTTGTGCACTCTTGGTATTAGTCTTATTTAGGGGCTCCGCAACCGGGGGGGCAAAGGGGGGCGAATGTTTCGATCTTGGCTTGGTCGCTTGCCAGAGTGGCAGCAGACCCATCTGTGCCCGCAGCCCCCGCGGATGGAGAGAAGCCCCGAGTCTTCTTTGTCTTTTTAGTCATTTTCTTTTTTGGAGAGGCGGGCGGGAAATGAACCCGCTTCTCACCTCCACCGGTAGAAGCCCCCATGCCAGATGGGCTGGCTGGCCTCAGCTAGATCCTATTCGAAAAGGAGAAGTTGCTGGTCGTCGCGGGGGACCTGTCGAATGAGATCCCTCCCCTCCTTGTACTGCCTGAGAATCTCCAGCAGTTTGAGGAGGACCTTGCATAGGGGCGGATTCGGGTTCGGTGCTTGGCGCCGAGCCCGGATTCTTCCCTATGGAAGGCCCTACCGTCTGAGGCTGGTTTTCCTCAAGGACCATTTTTATCACAGGAGGGGCCTCCAGTTGGCGATCCCCTCCCAGGACATTGCAGGTCCCCTTGGCAGTGTCATGAGTCTTTAGTGGTGAGGCACAGGCCTTGACCCCGTCAAGGTTTAATATTCTTGCCAGCAGGTCTTTTGAGGGAAGCGACAGAATGGGCCTGGCTTCCCTTTCCCCCCTAAAGGGGGTTTCCCCTCCTGAGCCGCTTACACGAGAGCGGGCGGCAATGGGCTGCCTGCTGACTTCCTTGGCCTTCCCCTTAGAAAACAAAGGAGGGACTGCCCCTGGAGATAGGGAGTTGCCCGAAAGCACCTCCAGAGAAGGGGGTGAGGGAAAGTCTCCTACGCCCGTAGGCGTAGAAGAGGAGTAAGCCTCCTCCCCGTTTAAAAAAGTATGGAGGGTCCCCTGCGCAAGCACCAAGGGGGGAGGGGACCTCCATTGTCTAGGTGGGGCTGCCCGAGGGCGGCTCCATTGATGTTCTTGGGGAAGTTGGGGGTTGGAGTTGTTTTTATTTACATCATTGGGCATGGTGACCCTATTTGTGCTACGGGACGCAATAGCTCATCACCTCTTGCAGTTGACCGCACTGCGAGAGGTGCTTACAGGTTATTCGGGACCACTTCTTCCGCCTAGTGGCCTGGCAGTCCATCGGCCTGGTGGCTCCACCTTAGACACGGCGTAAAAAAGATAGATTCTGAAGACGAGAGGAAAAGGGATGTGAGGAAGGTATGGTTGGGGATGAAGCAGGTTGTTAAAAACCTTTACCCCAGACCGGAGCTCAGGGGTTAGGGAACATTGTCTTCCTCCCCCCTCAGCCACGATCCAGGACGGTTGGCTGAGAAGAAGGTCAGCATCTACCCTGTGAAATTAGAGGCTGAACAGAGAAAGTTGTGGGAGAGGTTGTATGAAAAGAGAGGAAACAAGTGTTTTGAAGGAAGGAATAGAGGCTAAGCTGGGGCCTGACGGGGTGCTGAGTCTCAAAAATGGTAGAAAAGTTAGGAAGAAATCTTCTGTAGAAACCGATACTTCCCAGAAAAGCTTGTAGTTGCTTCACTGAAGTAGGTCGAGGAGCATCACTGATGGCTTGGACCTTAGATGGGTCTGTTCTAATACCTGTTTTAAAGATTATTTTATCCAAGGTTAGTCATCTCCTTGATACCAAATGAGCATTTATTAAGTTATAACTTAAGACTCTTAGCTTGTAGTCGACTTAGGCCCCCTTAAACTCGGTCATGGTGCTTCTGCTTTGATGTCTTCCATATGAAAATGTCCTGCAAGGTGCACAGCACACCTGGCAGATCTCTTAGCAGCCCTTTCATGGTCCTCTGGAAAATATCTGGAGCTGAGGAGACACCAAAAGGCAGAAGGTTGTACCAGAACAGTCCGCTGGGAGTGTTAATAGTAGTGTAAGGTTTGCAGAATTCATCCAATTAGAGCTGCGCATAGGCTTGCGACATGTCCAACTTGTAAAAAGATTTTGCGCCAGAGAGTGAACTCCACAGACCCTCCAACCGTGGAATGGGATAGGTATCCAGAGTCAGATCACAATTGACAGTGAGCTTGTAGTCGCTGCAAATCCTGAGAGTACCATTACGTTTGAACAATGTCACAATTGCAGCTCCCCACTTAGCATAGGGAACAGGAGAAATGATGTTCTCCTCCTCCAACCTCTTGAGCTCTTCTTCCACCTTATCTCTAAGTGAATAAGGGACTGTCCGTGGCTTGCAAAAATTTAGGAGCCACATTCAGATCCACGGACAGAGAAACCTTTCCGTCAGAAAAACATCCTAACCCCAGTGCAAACAATCAGGAAACAATTTGGCAAAAGATGAAGCAATAGAGGTCTTCTTAATAGAAAAATTAGAAATATTGAGTAGGTTGAGCATATCACGAACCATAAATGTGGGTCCCTTTCCAACAACGACAATAATGGCAGCTTCTTTCTGACTTTGACCTGGAGTCACAGCAACATTTACGTGTATCTCCCCCTTGACTGCTAATGGTACACCCCCATAAGCACGTAGCCTAGTTTCAGTGGCATGGAGAGCGGGGAGGGTTGAAACGAACATAGACATGTAGATAGAGTTACTTATTAGAGATCTAGCTGCTCCAGTGTCTAACTCCATAGTTAGAGGTACACCATAATAAAAATCTTTCCTAGTAATAGGAACATTAATAGTATTTGAACTCTCAGGTTTGAAAATTTAATTGTTATAATCATTTAAAGGTATGTCATTGTTAGAAGTAGAGGCAGAAATTTTATATCGCAGTTGCTCAGACTGAGGAAACGAGACTCTGCTAGTAACTTTGGACTTTTTGTTAGATTTAATCTGTGGTTTTTTAGGTGAAGAGAAAGGATTCGTACAAAAAAATTTCAAGTGCCCCTTCTTTCCACATTTGAAGCATTCTTTGTCCTTCCAAGGACAATTCCTCCTCCAATGCATCTTGCCACATCCTGAGCGCTAGGCAAAGAAGTATTGTTAGCATTAAAAGTGCCTGCACTAGTAGGGCTATCTCTGCTTCGATTAGTAGAATAGTGAGTAGCATATGCAGGGGTAGGATGTCTACGACCCATCTCCCTAACATCTCTGGCTGCAGTATCTCTAGCAGTTGCTATATTCACAGTTTTCTGAAAGTCTAAATGTGTCTCAGTTAGCAGAGCACGTTAGGTAGCTTCATCTTGTAAACCCGCTACAAAACGATCTCGCACCATATCAGCAAGTGAGGTGCCAAACTCACACGTGCGGGCACAGCTCTTTAAACCAGCCACAAAGTCAGCTACAGACTCGCCCTGATCCTGAGATCTAGTGTGAAATTTGAACCTCTTAGATTATGACAACTTTAGGTTGGAAATTGTTCTTGAGTGCAGTCACGATTTTATCATAGGTGGCTTCAGTAAGCTTTTTTGGTGCCACTAGGTTTACAATCAAAGAAAAAAAATTAGAACCCTAGAAGTGTAATAAACACTGCCTTGTTCTGCTAATCTTTGATTTTATTGGCTATGAAGTGAAAATCAACACGTGAGCAGTATGCGTCAAGATCTTTAATAGAGTCATCAAAAAGCGCTATGCTGCCTATTTGAGCCATAGTTAATAGAAACACAAGTACATAAATATAGAAAATGTATTTACAAGATAGAAAATAGTTAACCTAGGTCAAAAACGAATGAACGGCAACACCTAGTTAACGCGATTCACAGCTAAGAACAACAGAGACTGCCAACACATAAGTTTCGGGACATAAGCACAACGATTCTAGTGATAAGAAAAAATACCTCGTCGCCACTATGTGAGAGCCCAAGTAAAATAGATATTAGTAGCCATTCTACCATTTAGGTTCGTAAGCATGTTCCCGGCTTCACAAATAACAATGGACATGAACAACAGACACGTATGATAATTACAATGCAATAGATGAGTACAACTCACCTTAGATAACGATGAACTCAAACCTAACACATTTTACTGAATCAGTAAGTCCAGAGTTCACGTCAATAGAGTCATTTAGGTAAGTTAATTTAGTATGTGTCACGTAGGCCTATGTCCAGTTGGTAAGTATGAAATAGTAACTAGGTAGTAGGAGTAGTAGTTGTAGATCCAAACGCGGTGACGGTAAAGCCAGAACTGCTAACATAGGCAACTCGACTATGCACTAAAACTCGGAATAGGTACACCGAAAACAATACTCATACACGAACATATATACATAATAAAAAAAAACTGTAATTTGAATTACAAGTTACTACAGAAAGATTGTCGAATAATAGTCACGAATATTTTAGTTTTTTAGATGGAAAATTCTTAATACTTTTCATAGGAACAGTAGGGATAAGAGCATTCAATCTTACGTGACCATATGCCACACGGGGCCTGATTCAGCCCTTGTATGTATATGAATTAAGTTTAGTCATGACAATTTTAACGAATTAAGGCGGTCTGGTCACATTGAGTGTCATGACTTTCGTGATTCTCTTTCTCAACGTGTTACTAGTGTGCTAAACCGATTTTGGAGTGTTTTCTAAATGAAATTTAAAACTAGGTCATAATGAAAAGGCCTAAAACAGGTTCAAATTTGTTCTACTTGAAGAAACACAAGATTGGCCTTTGATGGACTTGATTATAACAATGAGCATTGATCCCAATGACGTTGTCAACCATGGAATGTCATTCATTTCTTATTCTGGTGAGTAGTAATAATGTTCCCGCTGAAAAAAAACACCCCATTTTTTATAGCCAGTTTATAATTACGGCTTTTAAATATCCTTAGAACATTTACCAACATTTTTGCGCCACTAAATCCAAAGAGAATCCTAATGAGGCAAATGTCGTTTTGATCTCATGTAAAGGCACTGATTACGTCTTGTCGTAAGTAGGTGAGAAAGGAATTAAGTGTATGAAATAAAGTTGATGGCAGGAAAGACAGACTTACATCAACGATTTATAGCAATAGTAATATCTTTAACGCTGCAAAAGATTTTCTACAGGTCAGAATAATTTACCGTGCAACGATATTGGTAGCATCTAAATTAGACAATCCTCATCGAATAAAGAAATATAAAATTAAAAGCTTTCAGAGCGTCAATATAAAATGCAGCTCTTTTATCAAAAATCTGATCGTAAAAGACATTCATATTCGGTTGAATTTCACGCACCCTGATTACGAATATTAAAGAAATTTATCATATGATCAGCTGGATACCGCCGAAACTATTCTTATGAATAGATATTGAGCTGCTATACAGTGTATATATATATATATATATATATATATATATATATATATATATATATATATATATATATATCATAACGCAAAGACAGAGAAGTTAACGGAATCATTATTTTTCTGGAAAAATGAATGTTTTTCTAAATTTAGAAAAAATCAGTGCAGTGGTATGGATTGACCCAACCACAAGGTGGCAGTCAGCAACAGCTCCGACATAGAATAAAACTGTTCCTCTCTGCCTCAGTGTGTTTAGTTTGGTTGTCACTACTACTCGTATTTTTTCGCAATTAGGGTAAAAAAACATCTTTCCTCCCCAAAATTATTCCGTTTATTATATATATATATAACACACTCGTGTGACGCATCGCTATCTGATGGAGCGCTCGCCTGCGCCCTATTGCAACGACTGCGTCGTCCCCCAGACTGTTCGGCACATTCTTGTCGAATGTCCCAGTCTGGGTGATCTTCGCGCACGATACCTGTCCCAGTACCAGGATGGGCGGGGTCGCTACCGCCTGTCCCTTGTGCTCGGGACAGATTCGTGCACATTGACTTGTGGACTTGTTGACTTCTTGGGGGAGGCCGGCCTTCTCCCTATTATTTAAGCAAGGTTTGTTTGTTTTTTTGTTTTGTTTTGTTGTTTTTTTGCATTTTTTTTTTGTTGTTTTTTGTTTGTTTTTTTCCTTTAGTTGCACGCTCCTGCGCCGGGGGGACCTCTCCCCGACGCACCAGCTTGCTTCCTTTCCCCCTTTTGGGGTGTTGTTTTTTTTTTCTCTCTTTAATTTTATTTTAAAGTAGCCTAGAACTAGGCCAGTTTTAATACGGCGACTAATGCCCAAATAGGCAGTCGCCAGATGAGCTCTTAAAAATATATATATATATATATATATATATATATATATATATATATATATATATATATATATATATATATATATATATACGAGTAAGAAGAGAAATTTTTAAATCAAGTGCTGTGTAATCAATAAAAGGAGGAATTATAAGATTAGACAGCTTGAGTTATTAATATCCAATAAGAACTTCATTGTCACACAAATTGAAAAAAGAGCACGAACGCTAAGTGTAAGAGCAAACTTCTCTTCCTCAAGGTAATCGATGCAGATTTTCTTCAGTTCGATTAAACGAAGGGAAACTGTTAAGCAAATTCAAAGGTGTTTCACTCAGAAAAGCATTGGCAACATATCTGGGGTTATGGTAGTTATTAGTGACAATCTACGTGATGTTATCTGCCAGCCGAATATATTGTGCAAAATCGTGATTGGAGTAAACTGTGCCCTCTTGTGGCACACCTATCTCTAGGTCGAATGGCTTTCTTTTAATGTCGTTTATTTTTACGACTGCTTATCAATCTTCTAAATAGTTGGAGGGAATGCTAACTATATTTTGATTCATACAAAGATTACTGCTTTGCATTTTTAGCGCTGGTAACCATACCAAATCAAAAGGCTAAAAACACGTTACGATTCAGCACGTCTGAATTGCTGTTTTTGACCTTTGCGAAATATTTCCCCAACTGATTAATGGCTATGCCGTATCGGTACCTATTTTTCTTCGGAAGCTAAGTTGCTGTTCCTTATACAAATTTTTGTTGTTGAACTAATTCCACAGTCTATTGTTTATGAGTTTCTCTAGAAGCTTGCCCATAAACTCCAAAAGTTAGATATGCCTGTATATGCTTATATCTTGTTTTTGTTTACCTTGCTTCAGCAAGAATATCATTCTGGCCCTTTTAAACTAGTCGGGAAAATATCTCACTTTAAGGCTCTTCGTGATTTCAGTTTTCCCTGGCTATTTCTTTTTGAGGCTCTCTAGAGCAGTTTTACATTGTAATGTGTAAGGTGTCTCCCTTACCGTTTTGAAAGACGTGTCCCATCTACCGTAAGGTGCACCGTGATCTCAGCACCTAAGCCCCCTCCCCAACCTTAAGAGTACTTCCTCTTCATATCTTGCAACGAAGTTCTCATTGTTCTCATCATCGGTTATAAATTGGTTTCGCCACTCTTAATTCCGTTAACTATGATTCTATTCTTAGGTGTAGTACCTCACAGTCTCTTTAAATGGCTTCAAAATTTCTTGGGTTCTCTTTCATTATCGATTTTGGCTATGATATTGTCCCATTTCTTACTTGATTTCTCTCTAATAAGATGCTTGATTTCGTCGCTGGGCTTGCTCAATTCCCAGTAGTGATGCGCAGTACTTCTTTAAATTTTTATTTCGTTAAATAGACTGGTTGCTTCACTTATTCCAGGATATTTATGTCCCATCTTGTTCCTGGGAGTATTAATATGTTCCGTCCAAAGGATAGCTATGTGATCAACTTCCACGAATTTTGTTATCAGTGATTAAGTTGTTAAGCGAAGTCTTCAAGCAAAGCACCCTCTATCTGGCCTGTCTGTATGAATCTGCAGATGTTCTTTGCATGCAGCCCAGTTATCTTTAGCCAGGCACTAGCGTCTGGGAATTTTAACGTGGATTGAAGAGTTACACATGGACGTAATAATGGTGATGTAATATGATGTAACTTATGGGCCTTGAGTCGTCACTTGGTGTAAGGAGAAATTTGGATTCGTTAATTCTATGGCAAGGGCAGTTGATGACCTTCCTGTGAAAAAGGTTGCAAACTCGAGACTTTCTCTTTTTACTATGTTTCTGTTGGCCCATTAGCACCCAAGATCCTTTTTTTAGGACAAAAAATTACTATATAATATCTCAATAATAAATGTAGTTTTCAGATATATAAATAATTTATCATAAAAATCATTAATTCTTTCAGATTTTACACGAGTTTCCTGATGAATGTTGGTATTACTGTTGATTCAGTTTTCAGTGTTGTGTAAATATCTTGAACGGAAGTATGTTTTTAGTTTCACCTATGATTCCATAAATAAAATTCCGGTAAGTGATATATATATATATTTGATTGGTATCTTTATATTCGATAAATAAATATTTTAACTCTCCTATTAGAAATAGAAAAAATCGTGGAAAATAACATTATTCAATAGTATGCTGTAGAAGTCTGTTCCTGAAATAAAAACCATGGGCATATGGCTGCCATTTCTTTCCCATATTCTTTGGATATTCAGAAAAAATAAAAAATGGTTTGCAAGGATAAGCTTTACTATTTTTATAACTTTTTTAATGTAGAAACACATCGATAAATATCAAATTATTTCCTTAATTATTATTTATATATATTTTCAGATACTTCATGGCTTACACCTTTCTAGCAAATTCATTCTATTTAATTCGTGAAGCTGTACAAAATCCAGAAGAAAATGAATCTTCTACCGAAGAAAAAGTCATTGATATAGTGGAAATGAACCCCACCAGTAAGTGAACTAACAGATGAGGAAGACTTTGATGATGAGATTTGAGATGATAAAACATAGATCCAAACTTTTTTTGACAGATGTGCCAGAAAGTATTGAACTTCATCTTTTTGACTTCGAAGAAGAACAAATAACCGAAACAAAAAGCAAAAGAAAGAAAACCTCAGATTTTCTTTGAAAAATATTGAGCCCAGTTTCACCAAATTTGATTTACCAACTTTTGATGGATCATATGAAAGCATAAAAGCAATGAAAGATAAAGTAATTGGAAAAATGCAGTAAAAATCTTTAAAGAATATTTATATCATGATTTACTAGATCATCATATGAATCTGCATGATTTAAAATTGTCAACAAGCTGTTTGAAAAGAATCTTTGGAATAGTTTTTTTCGGTTACCAGAGACTACCAAGCGAACGGTACGAGTGGAGTACAGATAAAGACTTAGAAACTCAGATTATTAGAAAGACAATACCAAGAAATAGATTTCTATACATCAAAAGGTTTCTTCCTTTTGTTAATTAAAAACGAAAGTGTAGAAAGTAACAAAGATGATAAAGGATTTAAATTTAGACCACTAGCTAAAGCTTTGAATGAGAAGTTGAAACAGTTTGCGGTATTTGTAAAGGAGCTATCACTAGATGAGCAGATCGTAAGTTACTACGGAAGAAATTCTCTAAAACAATTCATAAGATGAAAGCCAATAAGATTCGGTTTCAAACAGTGGATGCTGTTTTCTGCAGTTTAGTGGATATTGTCCTCAAGCGGACCGATATCAAGGAAAGCAAATAAAATACACATCAATTCACAAGAATAATGAGACCCTAAGTACAAAAGTGGCATTATCCATGATCAATCACCTAGGGAGCCCAAATTACCCTGAAATTTATGTTGATAATATTTCTCGTCTTTTGAGCTGTTTGCGCAAATGAAGTCTAGAAATCAGAATCACAGGTACCATACGTTCAAACAGAACATCCAAATGTCTTCTCACAGATGATAAGTTCTTGAAAAAGGAAAATCGTGGTTCCTTTCACTACAGATTTGAAGAGAAAAATGAACTTTTATTTTGGAAGTGGTATGATAACAGTATTTTCACAATTGGAAGCAATCATCAGTTAATTACTCCAGTCGGAGGTGCTAAAAGATGGTCAACTATTCTAAAAAAGCAAATAGTTATTCACCAGCCATTTTTCATAGGCTAGTATAATAAATATATTGAAGGAGTGGATCACTTAGACTGGCCTATTCCAACATATTGCATTTCTATTAGATCTAAGAATTGGTACTTCCATTTATTCCCAAATTTGCTTGATATTGCAATGGTTAATTCCTGGCTTATACATTGTGTAGTTACTGGAAATAGTTTGACATTATTAGCCTTCAAGAGGTCAGTTTCAACAGTATTTAGCAACTATCCTCAGATTCTGATCCCTAAAATTCTAGTTCTTTCCATATTCCATCTTTGTGAGTGTCTCAAAGAGGACGGCTAAAGCTGTTTCAGTACTTCTGCTTTTCCGAAATCCGTGTTGGTGCTGCGGTATAAGTGATCTCTCTTCTAAATATCTCATCTGTCTATTGTTTATTCCCCTTTCCAGAAATTTTGCCAATGTATCTAGTAGGGTTATATGTCTAAAGTTGCTAGGTTTGTTAGGGGCTTTCCTGGTTTTAAAAGATATATGATCTTCCCTCGAACATCTGCTGATGGCGTTTAGGTAATCGATGAAGATTGCCTGGTCCTTGTATCCGAAAACTTCTAAAGACTTGTGGAAAGGCAAGAAGTCCCTCCTTGGAGGCTGGTAGTCGGTCATAACGATAAGGTTTCCTGTGTGTGTCCTTAATCTGATCGCCAGATATGCCTCACCCAAATCTCGAAGTTTGTTAAAAGTAAAATCGTTCCTAACTGGAATTGCAACGCAGTCAGACTTGATGTCGTTGGTGGTTTTTGTTATGATGTTGTAATTAAGGAGTTTACTCTGGTTTGTTACGGGATCTATATTAATTTCACTTAACACTCTTATTTCTCGCTTTTCTTTTAGTGGACATTGCTTAATGAGTGTTTCTTTTCCTTCCAACCCACAGCATTGAGGCTGATTATGTTTAAGCTCCTAAATTGAACCATTAGTTATCTCTTCTTTATTCGATTTACTTTAAGCCTTATTAGTTTCTCGTTTCAAGGGTGACATTGCCCTTCTGCTACGCTATATTTTTAAATTCTCTCTCGTTACTCTATAAAATAGGGCTTGAGGAATGACTAGGTTGCCACTAGTCAGGATACTGCACACCACGTGGCATAAGTATATGCCTTAGTTTTCCTATTTGAAATCACCTTTCTTTATTCCTTGAATTAGTTCGCTATTGTTATTAGGAAAATGTCTTTCCTCAGATGCGAAAAACCTCTTCTTTTTCATTGGTTTGCTTCTGGGTGGACTCGTGGCCTACTTCTTCGTGAGCTACGGCTTGGATGTATGCAATGGTGTCTGCGTAGTTTCTATCGACATGAATAGTTTTAATCTCCATAACCTGCTCAGGGCTCTGGTCTTTCTTCTTTCTGAGCCTCGAGGCTCTTAGCTCAGTCTTCCTTTGTTGCTGTGTTTCTGTCTGTTTCGTGTTTAATTTTTGCTTAGGAGCCTGTTCAGATCATTAAGGCTTGTACTGTATATTTCAATATTTGCACTAAGGAAGGGTTCTCAGAGAATCACATTGGTTTGAGATCATTGGTCTTGAACACGAGATTTAGTTCCCTAGAGTACGAATCCGGTTTAGCTATATTCAATAAATGTGCATGCAGGATGCATTCTAATATATTCAGAGACTCTCCCTGTTTCAATTTAATAATATTTTTTGTAGGTTGAATTTGTTCTGCGACTTTAACCATCGCCATAGCCATCGCCATCGCCATCGCCATCGGCATCGCCATCGGCATCGCCATCGCTGTTGTGTGGTGAATTCATTTGTAATTGATACATGTTTTAGTTTGTGAATCTCTAGTAACTTGTTTCTCTAGCGCGAAACAACTAAAACATTTCTGTAGGAAAATCTATATCCCACCCTAATAATAGAGGCCCTGTTCGGTCATCCAAACGTCCTGTCACTTGGCAGTGTAACCCAATTACTTAACCCAGCCCCCTCTCTCCCCTTGACCCGCTGGCCGCCAGACGCCTCCTCAGACCCCGAGAAGTACGTATTTGCAGATTTCTGTGCCAGCGAGCATAAAAATGCGAAGGGAAGGAGAGCAGTACTTTAACAATGGGTAAATAGGCCCTATATCCCCTAAGATTTGGTATCTAATTTCGCGTCATAGACAAAATTAGAGAAGCGGCAACCAAAAGCCAGAAGATGCATTTAGGGCTAAGTGAAAGACACTCGGAGAAGAGTCGTTAGAGGAGCGAGGCTTAATTCCTAAGACCTCATCTCCCTCTTTTCCTAACCCCAGTGGGTCGGTGAAGTATATAGGCGGATAACTGTAGAAGAACAAGGGAAGATCGAGTTAGAGATCAGCTCGACGAAGTCCGGCGGCAGTGCCCGGCAGAGAAGAAGCTCACGCTGAGCCAGTTCCTGCTGGTCACACCGAAATTAGTTTTTGTATTTTGGATCAATCTCATATATCTCTCGGCTTGCTACAAAAACCGGAGATAGTCCTTACCATTGAGGAATACCCGAAAGTGAACTCCCCCCCCTCATTTATCAGAAATTTACTTGTTTGCTCATCGCTCGTCAGTGCGAACCCTCTCTAGAATAACCTAAAGATTCGAAAAAGCTGACTAAGACTACGTACTTAACGCAATCCGTCGCCCTCACCGAAATCAGCTGTTGCTTCAAGCCCGTCTCCTTGCCAGTCAAACAGCTGGGTTTCTGTGAACACGCTTATGCGTCTAACCGCAAATTATTTTTTCGTCTACGTAATCAAGGAGTTATTCAAGTACGTAACAAACCAACGTACTTACACCCCCACTCGGTGCTTAAAATACCGGGACAATGTCAAAGCACTAGCGATGTCATCGATCTTAATCTATTCTGGGGTGATCTTTAAGTTGAACCCTAATATGCTGGCTTCTTTGGCTTTCCTTACCATGCTAGTTTCTCTAAAAATCACTTTAAACACGTGCGACTATTCGGTGTTATTTTTTCAAATCCGATAGCTTCTAATTTTTCTGGGGCTCTTTCGAAGAAAAGTTTTTCGACATCTTTTAGTTACGTTAAATTGCGATGTATGAATTGAAAAAGTGTTAGAGTCTGACTAGCATCACCCCAAGTTTGCTATACATGATCCTGAAGACAGTTGGCCTGTCGCGTTTTTGCGTGTCCTTACGGACGCGCAAAGGGAGAGTTTAGTTGAGTACATTCGATCGCTATTCAATCTCTTTCTTCGTTTTTTTTCTTCCTTGGCAAAAGAGGAGAAAAGAAAAGAGAGAGTTTGAAGGTAACCAAAGGGTTCTGATGCTTTTAATTATCTTCCTGTCTTATTCGGTGGGCAATTTGGTAGCCTACCCGCCTATAACAGAACGTTTTCAGTTTTTGCCCCCAACACACACACGTCCGCCAGTCACACGGGTCTAACCAGTTCCATTTCCTTGCAAACTTCGGCCTGCGCAAAGTTAGCCGCAAGGTTCAGTTTGGGAGCTTGAAACTCAATACGACGTTATCACACAGAATTTCTATATTCGAGACAGACCAGCGCAGCTGTGTTTAATTTTGGGTGCTTTATTACCGTCTTCCTCCGAATTTAATAACGTTGTCCCCCTCCCAGGTAGCAGCAGTTTCCATCTTGACCCTCTTGGAGTAGAAGGGAACCTCGCTTAATTCCATTTCGCCTCGTCGATGCTTGAAATTACCTAGGTCCATGTTTGCTTAAGCAGCGTCCGATATCCCCTTGGGATGCTTTCGATGCGTGCAGCATTGTCTTGACCATGGCTCTGCCTCCTATTTAAGGTAATGTCTGCAAATCCTCAGCAGGTAGAGAGAAAACGAGCTTCTAGTATCTGTCTCCCGTGAAGTAGTCCCCTCACCCTTTTGATCTTGTCAGCAGATCGTCTTCGTGTAATCCACCCTAATCAGAGGAAGATTACGGAAACCAGTTTACGTCCCGAAAGATTGTCCTGGGTTTCTCTCGTCTCACCTCATTGATTGTAACTTCCTGTGGTCCCGCACACGAATCTCGATTTCGTGATTGCTTCTCCCTGGAACCGTGCTAATCTTAACCCCCTTCGGAGTCTCTCTGGACGCCTTCGCATCGAGACTCCATCGTAGAATACCTGTCCATTGGTTTTCACATCCCCAGGTCAGCATCCTGAGGTAAGTAGGAGTTTTTTCTCGTAAGTCCCACCTATTCGTTCCCATTCATAAGAATTCCCAATTTGGTGTAAAACCAATATACTTGCTAAATCTTTCATTCAATCCAACTTATTGAATTACTCATATATTTCCCCGGACCTAGTTTCCTTAATAATTGTCTGTCATAATATTCTTTTGTCGTACTGATTATTATTTACATTTCCATATTTATCTGTGCTCTTTTCTTATTATTTGTATTAAAGTTTATTTTTGTAGAGTTATTTATCTTTCAAATAACCCTTGAGACGAACCCGGCAAAAGTATTTTCATTTAAAGGGCCAACCTAATAATATCGCACTCTAATAAAAGGTCCATACCATTCCCCAATTCAATTGTACCCGAGTGCAGCGCAGAAAGTGGCTGCCTGGCGTAGGGTAGTGCGTAGCTTTAGAGACTTTTTGGTCGCACGCCTTCGTCCCTCGACATCTTCTTGTGGGGTCTCTATAGAGACTTTGACCTTCCCTCATGGACTTGCCCTACAAAGGTTTGGATAGGTTAGGGAGGATCGTTTTTAGTGGTGTTTTGTCTATATCCCCTCTTGAGTAAGCGTCTTTTCTGGGTCTTCTTCAAATTGAGGTAATTCGTACTTCACAGAATAGAAAAATTTGGAATGCTTTGCAAAATTCTTGGCTTGTAAGAATTTGAAAAAAGCCATCCTTATGTTAAGATCAGTTAATTTTGTTTATCTAAGCATTATTCAAACTTTAGAATTTTTGTCACTAAACATATTT
Organism: Ceratothoa steindachneri; assembly: GCA_963969495.1. Classification (NCBI taxonomy): domain Eukaryota; kingdom Metazoa; phylum Arthropoda; class Malacostraca; order Isopoda; family Cymothoidae; genus Ceratothoa; species Ceratothoa steindachneri. The sequence continues at coordinate 140,098,949 of OZ018328.1, read as the reverse complement.
TGATGGTAAGATAATAATGCATATATAAAACCCATTTTTGGTAAAAAGATTTTACCGTTTGCCCCGGAGATAACCTTTTCAATTTTAAGAGACATCCCCTCTAATGAAGATATGCCACTTGCCGCATTGCATTTAGCCCCACCTTTTGCTTTGTGAAAAGAAATTCTTTGAAAAGGTTAAAAATCTGCATCGCAAGATTAACTAAGCAGCCATCGCTGTTTGATTTTAACAAATCTTGCATACAACATGGCTTCCTTTTACGTTATACTTTCTAACGCGAGGCTAACCGCATTTCGTCAAGAAGAATTGAAAAGATTAAATTCCTAAACCTGGGTCTCAACTGCCATTATATGAGCAAACCTATCCTTTTGTCTAAGAGAATCGAAATCTAGGTGCTTTTAGATAGTATTTCCGAAGGGATCAAGAATGAAAGGTAGAAATGGACGGCAACCTTCACACAGAACTCGCCGATTAAGCCATCAAATGCAGAGGAAGCCCCCAAACTAGTCTTATGGCAACCTCCTCTTCGGAACATGGCCAAACAACTGAGAGAAAAGACCAATATTGTACTCCGCCAAGCAGATAAGTCTTCAATTTATGTTAACCTTAACCAAGAATATAATATATCCAAAATGAACGCAATCGTACTTGACACGAGCAAGTTCCGTATCATAACTCTAAACATTACGAGCAACTTAAAAAACAAATTGAATAAGCTATTCCGTAAGCAAAACAGTGAAAATCCCCCTCTAAAAATACAATTAATTGAAGGAGACCGAAAACCCGAATACGCTTACGGATATTTTAATACTGATAAACCTGGCACCCCGCTTCAATCCCTTATTAGCCATACACCTACGGTTAGCTATCATCTAGCCAAACTCCTCAACTTGCTCATTACCCCATATGTCCAATCTGTTTACAGCTTACTTTCAACGGAGGTTTTTCTAAACAGCCTCGAAATCTCCCAACAAGCCGGATTCATTACTTCAATAGAAGTCGAATCCTTGTTTTCCAACGTTACCGTGGATGAAAGCATCGAGGTCATTTGCCAGAAAATTTACCACACTGAGGATAATACAGTCTCCCAATATCTGAAGAGAGTTTGAGACAAATCCTTAAGGCTTATACCAAAAAAGCGCCTTTCTAGGGCTTTGATGCCCGCATGTATGGTTTAGTCGACTGAGTAACGATGGATTCTCAACTCAGTGTTCTATTCTCCCGCTTCTATATGGGAACAGTGAAGGATGCCATTTTCAAGCAAAAATCGCCCTTAAAACCACCGATATTCAGCCGATATATTTATAACATTCATCAATGTTATAAGAAAATATCCCTTATTCAAACTTTCAAGTAAAATTCATCCCTCAACTTCACTCATGAAACAGGAAATAATTCCATGGTATTATTTATCGACTTACTCGTCAATTCGCAACACATATTGTACGACTGAAGTTTACGTCAAATTACCAAATCTCGGTTTATACATGTGCGGATTGTCCGAATATCCTGACCAATACACAAACTCTGTAATAAAGCCCCCATCAACAGAGCCTACCCTGATTTTTCAAACTGGACAGCGGTTGATACAGAATCAAATAAAATAGCTACGCTGCTCGTCAACAATGGCTAACCCAAAACGTCAATCGATAATGTCATAAAGCAGAAAATCTACTCATACCACAACCCAAGGCAAAAAAATGAAAACCAAGGAAAATAGAACTTCATTATCATGCAATCATGAACACACGATATTAGGCCGACAGAAAAAGTGACCAAAGACATCATACACCGTAATGTTATCCCCACCGATCAAATAATCAAAATTAAATTAATAATTTAGACAAATATAAATGCAATGTCGGTGACTGTGAGTATCGCACTTCCTCGTATATTGGATGATTCCTACAACCGTGTTTTGGCGACTATCAACAGATCTCCAAGACAGAGACATCAATCGCCACATTGCAAAGCATCAGGACCCTCAGCCAAGAAATATTAAATAGAAATTCAACCATCATTCTCCGGGAGATTGCTCGACGACGGCTGAACATGGCTGAAGCCATTACAATATGAAAGCAAAAACCATGTTTACTTTGCCTCCTTTGCTGATCATTAAACTTTTTGTATTCGATTGCATTTTGCCGATCTAAAATTTTTGAATATGAGTGGTCAAGACAAATATTTTTATGTGTCTTGCGTCTTGAAAAGTTGCAAGGAAAAAGTGTATAGAATAAGAGATGACTGAGGTTACCAGAACACCTGGTACATATCTTCTTTCCTTATAGATACTTATTTCATATTTATTGCTTCTACATCTATCGCATACACAACTTTATATATTAAATCGTCGTTGATCGTTATATAGTAACAGTAGAGTGGATAATGGATGCCTAGGTAAATTTGTGAAAGAGATTGTTTCCAGAGTTAGTTTTGGTTTCTGGGTGTCCAGCCTTCTCGTGGGTGCTTCTTTTTCGCATTTTATGCTTTTTCTATTTGTTATGTGGATGCTCTCACGTCTCTATTATCTTTTTTCATTTATCTTACGGTTTCTTTGTCTACCCTGCAGTTGGATTCTTTCCTTTTGCACTAATCCTTCAATCATTACGTTAAGGTAATATTGGTACAGGGTTTACTCTAGTTGTTGTTCTTTCACTTTTAAAATTCCTTCTATTTTTTTCATGATAGTTAATGGGAATACTCAATTTTGTCTTTTCTTCTTTGCTAAGTATTGCATCCAATTTCTCACAGAGTTTGGTTGCCCCTTTATGTAGTAGAATATTTAGCGGTTTCAGATCTATTTCCTGGTGAAGATTCCTTTTTCTCCGACAATCTCACCGTCTTGTATTACATATTAACAAGACTACGCTACTCTGCACTCTTTGTAGCTTAATAGCGTTGGTTTTATAGAATAGTCGGATATAGGAGAGTTGAAATGCATAAATCATTGTACTCGTAATTCATGATATCTTTGTGTGTGCACAAGTTCTGCGTTAATGCACCTTTTTCAGATCGGCTTTCGATAGGTTTAGTCTTTTTGTTAGGTGTTTCTTATAACCATTCCGCATAATTATAAGCCCGAGAATTTTTCCTTATTTTATAATACCTGTATCTTTGGTTTTCGTCTCGCAATACGGATAATTATTAAATTTTCAAAGTTCTTTTAGATTATCCATTTCTTTTTGAAGTAGTTTTTTTTGCAATTTCCGCTGCGGTTATCCTGGCCATCGTCGGGCATTTCTGTATGTACTATCGTTGCTTTGAAGACTGACATTGGATGGTCAATTGTCTAAATTCTATACACTGTAGGACTCAACCATTCTTATTGATGGATTTCTTGGTCAATTTTGAAGCTAGTTCCATGATGCTCCTCTACAGAAATATATGCTGTATGGTTAGTAATGTAGTCGCACAAACACTTGGTCAAAAGTAAAGGGAGTCCCAACCTTATTATTTTATACTTTAGTTCTATCCTTCAAACTTTATCAAACGCCTCCTGGACGTCCCTATTGACCAGTTGCGGATAGTTTTTTTCTTCTCTGGCTTTCTAAACCCATGTTGATCTTGTGGAATTGGGATATTTTCTTGGAGATGTTGATTAATCCTTCTATTTATCATTCTTTCCAGGAGTTTGTCTATCTTTTCCAACAATGTTATAGGTAAGAATATTAGTTTGCCTCTTTTTTGGCCATCGGTTAAATAACTGCTGCTAATTGTTGCGTTGAAAAGGTCGGTTATATTGCTAAGAACTTCATCCAGAGCTCTTACCAGGTTTACACGGGATATCCTGGAACTACCTTGTTCTATTTGTCTCGTAGTTTTAACAACTATCTTTATCTTCTTAAGTCTTACTCCTTGTTCTTCCATTATTCTTAAGGAAGCAGAGTGATTTGGTGTTATTTCCTCTCTGTTCATTTCCAGGGCTTTTACTCTCCTGATCTCGTACTCTCGATCAATATCTTCATTCTCTTCTGAGGATATATCAAATATTTTGCTCCAGTCATCCCTGAACGCAGCTTCTATTTTATATGGCTCCTTTACCTCAAATCCGTTGTATTTAAAGTCAAGCATTAATTTTAGCTTTCTTATCCCTCTGGCTATATTGATTTTTTGCCAGAATTTAGTTTGGTTGAGTTCCTTATTTACTGCTTCGATAAATTGGTCTCATTTCGCATAAATCTTTCTTTCTCTCTTTTGCAATCGCTGCAATTAGTTCGTTTTTATATTAAGTAGTGGTTCCCTATTGGCCCCTCTGGGGCTAACGGTCTTCATTGATTACTTAGATGTTGATAGCTACTTTCTAGTTCACATATTTGTTCCGTATGAGAGGGGTGCGGCTATGTTCTGTATGATGTTCTAGCAACATGCTTCAGATCCGTTTCGACTAATGCCTTAATTAGATTATCCGTGGCCGTGTCTATTTCTTTGAACTTTTTCTTGCTAAGGTCAGGTTGATGGAATTTTGCTTGATCTTCGGCGTACCCGCGCTAGTTGGCGTTTGTGAAGTCTGTTTTGAACACGTAATTTACTTGTATTGGGTCTTCAAATATACTTGTTACCACATTTTCATGCTCCATGGTGTAGGGTCGGGCACTTTCGATTAAATAGTTGAAACGGAATTTAGGGGATGCTAGTACAATATCCGGTTTCGTCGCTATTCTTAGTCCGAAATAGGTCGAAAAGTCTGGAACAATTCTTTCCATTATGCCTCTTTCTTATAAAATGTCCAAGATCTTGCCAATGATCTTGTAATAATTTGTGTATCCGGATGCTCTGGTGCAAGCATTTAGATCACCCACGAATAATACCTGGTCATTCTAACCAAAGATTTCCATAAAGTTATGGATCGGCACGAAATCTCTTCTTGAGGGCTGGTACCTTGTCATTAAGATAATACTTCCTGTGGAAGTTTAAATCTTAACCACAAGGTAGGCTTCATTGAGTTCTTGGAGTCTGGTAAAATTTATGTCATTCCTTATCACTACGGCTACCCTGTCGAAATTGATATCTATAGTGGTCGTGATCATTACTGTATAATTGTACATTTTCATTAGACTAATTTCTGTGGCAATGTTGATTCAATTAAAAAGATTAACCTCTGGATATAATTTTAAGTATTTATTCCACAAAGAATGCTTACTAATGTAACCATTATGGCTTACTATTGCTAGTTTTCTTATTTCATTCATTGTGTACACACTTATGGGTCTAAAGAAGGTTTCCTTTTCATTTCCCGTTCATAAGGGTGACTTAATTCTACCACATCCTTTCTTTTTAAACTCAGCTTTCTTAATCATGAACCACAGTTCCTTGGGGATTTTAATACTTCCGTTCATTATGATTTTCACTCACTTCGCTGTCAGTATAAAGACCTTCAAATTCAATCTTGAAATATCCCTTCTGTATACCTCATATGAATTACTTGGTGTTGTCTATCTTCCAGGGAATAAACTCTAACGTTAAATTCCTTTTCTTCTTTATCCTTTTCTTGCACTTGGTGACATGTAACCTCATCACCTACTTCTTTTCTTTGTACTCTTTTCTTTTGTTGGAGATTCTAATGCAGCTGCTATTGGTTGATGAATTTCTACGTTGGTACTTTCTTCCATCTCATGTGACTTTTTTTGCTGAAGACTAGGCTTTCTTTGTGCCTCCGAAGTGGGGTTTATGCTCTGGCTTGGGTTTTCGGTTTTAGCTGAGATTGTAGTGTACTCTGAAATCGGCGTATTGTATTTTATGTTCAGGACTTCTGCGGATGGCCGGTTTTCCGAGAACCACATTGGTTCTAGACTATTGTTACTCAAAAAAATGTTAGGCTCCTTTGAGTAAGAGCCTGGGTTTGCTATGTACATATATTCAATACATGAGCGTGTACTATACATGTCAGTATGTTTATTGATTTTTCTTGAGTTCTATTATATTTCTCATGGGCTGGAGCAGATATATTGCCTTTTGAGTTTCAATTTATGAAAGGACTTCGGCCCTTTAATCCTATTGTCTTTAAATACTTCATGGTCTTCTCGCTCAGAAGTTAATCCACTTCCTTTTCTCTTTAGCAAATTACTACATAAGTTATGGCGTAATCCATTAACCTAATCAGGACGATTTCAAGCTCATCGTAGATTATTCTAAACCCTTTTCTTCTGTCTGGTTTTAGCACTCATTCCAACGTGTGCAAAGGGGCCCTTTTCGATGTTTTGATGTCGATTTATTCCTTTTCTTCATTTTTACTTTATTCATTGGAAAATGCAAAGAGAAAAAGTATATAAATAAAGAGATGTAAAGGTGCAGTTCAAATCCAGTTATTACTGTGGCTTATTCCACTGACATGTCAGTAAGCCATACCTACCTCCCATGCACTTAGCCCTAGCAGTTTGTGCTCCACTCACACGGTTCTAACCCATCACTTGCTAAGCTTCGGCCTACGCCGAGTTAGCCGCAAGTTCCAGATATGGCTCCCGCCCGTAATAGTATCTAATGAGACTAGAGCTTCCTTAACCGATAAGCCCTAGAAAGGGTGGGATAGAGAAATCGAGTCAAGTTCCAGTGGAGTGGAATCAAGGCTCTTCATAATTTTTCTTGAGTTTTCGGGGTAAATTCAGTGGGTACTTGCTTTCTGAGATATTTTGCTCTTTTAAGTGTAAGTATGTGAAAGCTGTCATTCGGCATGATATAATCTTATGTTAAGATCAGTTAGTTTTCTTTCTTTTTTGATATAAACATAATTCAAACTTTATAACTTGTCCCCTCTCTTTGGTCCTAAAACATATTCTTATGTTAAGATAATAATGCATATATAAAACCTAATTTTAAAAAAGAAAATTAGCAGTTTGCCCAGAAGATGACATTTGAAAAAGTAAAAGACGTCTCGACTAATAATAATATGCCACTTGCCAGCATTTTTATCCACCTTTCGCTTTCTGGAAAAAAAACGTCTACGTAAAGGTTAAAAAGCTTCAGTGTAAGCTTAACCGAGCAGCCATCACTGTTAATTTTAACAAGTCTTATATTTATATATACAAAAATTAGAAAAAAATCTCTTTGAAAGATAGAGAATCAAGCAACTGGGTTGGCTAGACAAAGTACTATTTATACATAATGGCAAAATCACAGACGAAGTAAAAGAGAGAAATTACATAATGAAATTGCAGAGATCATGGAATATCAGATGCTCCAAAGTAATTCATAGCTGAATTATTATTTGGATCCTTAGATAATATGATATACTGAGAAGATTTGAACACTCAGATAATGTGGCTTGCAATTTTACTTCTTTTGATTTGATGCATTTATTAACACAAGTGTTGAGAAGAGTATTCTACAGAGCTGTATTATAAAAGACTAATTAATAAATTTCTGTAATTGAATCAGAGAGAAAAGCTAGTGTTGCTGTTGTTTGATGCATTTAAACATTGCTTGTCTTAGTTTTAATGGTATTTGAATTTTAATATAATAAATCAATTGAATTTATTTTGTTAGATTTATGAGCTTACTGTAAATTAAAATTGGGTTATGATTTGCAATCTTTATCTCCTATTTGTTTTGATTTTAAATATAAAATAAAAAAGTAGAGTTAATTTAAATTTATTCACTTACTCCCACAAATAGTTAGATTCTTCCCATCAATTACACTGCACTGCATCAAAAATGTACCTTAAGATTTCTGAAGTGTTTCTTGATAAAATTGACCTCGTAAATTCGAATCTTATATCTCTTTTTATCTCTGAGGTACAGTTTTTGCAATAGAGGGGGATGATAATAATTTCATAGATTATACATGTCCTATATTACATCAAAATTACAATAGTTTTTGCACTACTGTATTCGCACTGAAGTTTGTGTATATTTTAAGTAATTATGTTAATAAGTTTATATTTTTGCAGATTAAAAGTTGCTTAGCATTATAATAATAGGAATAATAATAATAGTGGTTGAGTTAAAAATTAACAGAAAATGTAAGAATAGCTCCGAAAGATTTTGCTATTTTTGCAGCAAAGTGACTTTTCCCGAGCAGCAATGTACAATCTCTCCAGTAATTAAATCTGTATATCCTACATATTTTGAAGTTAGGCTACGAGATTAAGATAGAAGTTTTGCTCCACATATATGATGCAAGGGATGCTACATAAGTTTAATACGCTGGAGTCAGGGCGAACAAAAGTCTCTCTCTTTTGGTGTTCCCATGGTGTGGAGAGAGGGCAAAGACCACACTAAAGATTGCTATTTTTGCATGACAAAACTTGAAGGTGAGCATTGTATCAAGTATTTAAGCTTTCTGTATTTTACTGGCTCCTGAAAATGTCATTATTATGCATAGACTTAGCATAAAATTAAAAACTAACATAATTCACTTCAGCATGAACATATCATTTACTAAACATTTATGTAGTATCTGCAACTCCAAATCAATTCCTTTATGTAATATGCAATTATATTTTACGCTGGTATAAATAAGAAGAATAAACATAGTGTGGCATATCCGGATGTTCCTTCTACCATCAAACCCCTCCTTTATGGTCAAGAAATTTCTATACCTTCTCCCCATGAAAATATATAGGTCCATGAAGAGATTAATATGGAAGTATATCAAGATTATGACACATCTGAGACTTATCAGGTTTCCACACATGATATGTTCCCAAGACCATTCACTCAAGTTCAGGTAAATGACCTGACCAGGGATCTAGGGCTTTCAAGGGAGAATGCACAACTTCTTCTCTCTCGGTTTTGTGAAAGTAATCTTCTCGCTAAAGAACCATTTTTTTTGGATACAGAAATAGAGAACAAGAGTTTCGAAGTTATATTTTACAGCATTCTTTCAGCTCTTTAGTATACTTCGCCAATATTAAAGGACTTGTTGAGGCCCTTAGAATTCCCTACAACCCATTAGAATGGAAACTTTTCATAGATTCCTCCATTAAAAGTTTAAAAGATGTGTTGCTGAATATTACTAAGAAGATAGCTTCCTTTCCTATAGCCCATTCAATCCAACTTACTAAAAGTTATGAAAATATGAAAAAATTGCTGGCTGCAATAAATTACTCTACCCACAATTAGAGGACCTGTGGTGAATTAAAGGTAAGATAATTTTACACTTGGCTTATCTAAGCTCTTTGATATTAACCTTTTAATTTTTAATTGTTAATACTTGTATACATATTTTGGTCAATCTATATTTTACAAGAATGTATATCTGGAAATCATGAGTCATTTTTTATTTATATTTTGTGTAAAGTGTGTTCCTATAGGCTAATGCTTCCTTTTGGCTTACTGGGGAACTTATCCTAATTGAGAAGTTATGAAACATAACTTAATAAACTCAAAATAAGATGTAAATATATCCAATTAGTTCCAATACAATGATTTAATGCACCAGCATACACAATTTTTCAGTACATATTCATTTTCCTATTGTTTTAAGAAATATTAATTTGAATTTGTTTTGAGAAATATTGGACTTTAAATTTAGATACCCTGCTAAATTTCTTTTCACGTAGTTTCTCTTATACTTGGGATGCAAACAGGCTACACAAAACATCCCTGTCTCATATGTTTATGGGACAGTCGTGCAGATAGTATGCACTATGAGAAGAAAGTTTGGCCTCCACGAGAAGCATTTAGAATTGGATCAAACAAAGTGATAGCTGAACCTTTAGGGCCTCCTCACAAAATACTGCTTCGTTCACTGCATATAAAGCTTGGCATAAAGAAAAATTAGGTCAAAACCCTTTATAAAGAAGGTCAAGCTTTTAAATTTTGTCTTTACAAATTTCCACAAATCAGTGACACTAAGCACCATGTGGCTATTTTTGATGGACCTCAGATCACGAACTTGATGAGAGATCAGCAGTTTGAGACATCAATGACAGACATAGCAAAAGATTCCGGGAAAGCTTTCAAAGCTCTAGTTAACAATTTTCTAGGCAACTAAAGAAGCTCAGAACCTGTTGCCCTGATAAATCAGTTCCCAACAAGTCTCAAACATTTGGGAGCTCGAATGTCTATAAAGATACACTTTTTACAGTCCCATCCGGATTATTTTCCCGACAACTGCGAAGATTACAGTGAAGTACATGGGGACAGATTCCTCCAGAACATAAAAACAATGGAATCCAGGTACCAGGGTAAATGGGACGTAAACATGCTTGCTGACTACTATTAGTGTTTGAAGCATGATGAACCAGATGAAAGGCACAAACGAAAATCGTCCAGTGTGTCTTTTCATGCAAATTAGAATTATTTTCTTTATTATGTTGCATTCTTTAATTTTTTGTTTGATTAAAAGGATTATAGTTTATATACGTTTATTCCTGTTTCTATGATATAACAATAATAATGCATTACTAGATAAAGAATGGTCTTTAAAAAAAAATCAGGAAAAATGAGGTAATCTCAATGAAAATGGTGTATGCTGTACTGAGAAAATCTGATCTGATTGAACAAAAATTAATTCATTTTTGAGCTCAAGAGGTTTAATTCATTAAGAAACTACAAAGAAATCCTGAGGAACATAAATGTTTTTTAAACCCAGGCCTGTGTTATAAGTTAGAATTATTTAAATTTCTTATTTCATGGCTCACTTTCACGACTACAGATCCGAATCTTTATGGAAAATTAATTCTCATCATTAGCCTAATTTTTAGTATCCCTTCATTTCCACGCAAGGGGCTGCAACTACTTTATTAATAGAACAAGTTTCAGAAGAGTTACGTGCCATCCAGTTTTTAATACCACTACTGTTAATTTTCCGTTAAATCCCTTCATTACATTTACAATTCCCTAATACTAAAATTCCTCTACGAGCCTTTTATTACCAACCCTGACGAATAGATGTTTTGGGCTCATCTCACTGTTCTAATAACTAATAAATATACTTTCCGTAATCCTTTTTCTCGTGGCAAGTCAGAAAATCACTTAGTCGTTGTAGCTCCAAAATCACTCTAGTGGTAATTCCGAAATCACTTTGGGAAGGCACAAATCACTATTGACAAGTTAGAAATAATTCTAGTGATAATTCAGAAAGCACTCTCGGGGTAATCTAGAAAACAACAACTAAATATCCAGATGCAAGTAATGGAAGCCACTTAATTTCAACTGCTTTTAAATGTGAAATCACTTAGAGATTCTATTTTCTTATGCGCTCCCTTTCATAACAATGACATGCATATATTAATTTTCCGACAGCTATTATCTCGTGTTAATGTCAATACCCTCAATATTTTTTCAGCTTCCTATTCCAAGTGATGAAACTTGTGCACCATCCATGCCAACCGCAGTGCAACAGCCTTAAAAACAATAGAGAAGGCCCGCTCACCGGGCATCTTTCATTTCTACAACGCCCTTCTTTTTCTATTTATTTTGCCCTCCCCTGTATTCATTACTGCTCCTCACTCTGCCTCTATCTTTCTAACTACAACAACAATAACTGTTTATAATTTTGTACCATAACTGACCTATCTTTCTAGCATTTGTATCAATCAATCCGAGGTTGGATCGATTGCGCTATGCAACGTTTTTTTTAGGACAATCTACTATATTGCCTTTCATTATTTATCCCTTTATATATCAGTTATAATTCAATGACCAGTTATCTCAGAATGTGTGGCAAAAGAGTCTTTAGAAACTGAAAAACAACAGCCTTTAACACAAGTAGGTTGAAATAGATTACACTTGAGTGGACTTGTGGTTTGGAACGCGAATTCTGGGATGGACAGTTTTGCTCTACTGACCGCTTTTCTGCGCCTAATGGGCTGGGCACCTCCTTGCGGCCATTTTACCTGCCTAAAGCTGTACTATCTTTAAAAGTAGGGGTACTGCCTTGTTGGTTTCCGTGTCAGCTAAGAGTCTCGGTTCCCGCCACAGGGTTTAGCATCTAAAGGATTTTCAGAAGATTGTAGTTTTGTTGAGCAACACTTAGGCTTAGTAGGCGATTTCACTCTGTCACACCTGCCTTTCTTGCTGCTGAGTTTGGAGCGGCTGCTGTTGAGAAGAGAAAGCCCGTTGGTTAAATTGCGGTCGGTGAGTGTATCACCTAGGCAAGAATATCCCCATCAATAGGTCCAAGTTAAAACTACTAAAAGGTCCAAAAATATGAAAATAAAAAAAGGGCAAAAATCCAATAGTCTGCTTATCTTTTCTTAAGGGAAGAATTTATTTGTTGTCACTTAAATAACGGAGAACTAAAAAATAGAAAAACTTACTCTCCACCTGGATGTTATGATGAGCTATGTCCATGAAACAAGTTTTGTCTGATAAGGGACTTCATTTTCACCACTCTTATTTGGAAAAGGTTTTGCTCTACTACCATTTACTGAGCTGGCGTAGACGCATTTTCACCTCTATAGAACAACAGAATGCCTCCCCCTTCTCTTTTTCGGAAAAAATCCAAGTCCTCTCGGCGGAAAGGAGGCTTCCCGCTCAATTATCCTATGATTACGGGTTTTGGAATTTCCCTCTTGCTTTCTTCTCAGAGGAAATCCTGGCTGAGAATCTAGTTAAGAAAAGGCTCATTAATCTAATGTATTTGGCTTTGATTCGGCATCCTAAAAAGAACAGTGAAGAAGCAAATGAGTAGTTGTACAACTCTTTATGCAACCACATACGTAAAACCTAAGAGCGGCAAATGGCACCAGATTATATTGGGCCATGTTGTCCTACGCTCGACCAGCGTATGTGTTTTTCTTATGTATCGTCTTGCCCTTAACAAAGAATCTTTCGATTATTGTCACCCTCCCCCGATGAAGTTTCTAATTTAAGAATGCTTTATAACTATCAATTGCTCAGGCGGAATCCAACTTACCCTCTTTGGGATGTTCAATATGTTTGACTTTAAAATATTTATAATTATTTCATAATTATCTTTTGTATTCTTCCCGGACGCACACAAATGCGTCACAATATGAATCTAGCTTCATTATCTTCTTGTATTTCCCTTCCTCATTTGTTTACAATCCATGGCCTTAAAAGTTTTCTCAAGCACTGCAGAAAACAAAGTTGTGAAGTGGTGATCTTCATCTTCCACTTCTTTATAATTAGAATTTTCGACTGAAATGGAAAAGATGAAAAAAGAATTTCGTGTTAACTAAATAAGGAGCAGATTATGAGATTTTAAGCCTTACATTATTTCGTATTTCTCTATTTTTATGATAATTAATCAGTTTACTCAATCGAAATCTTTTTCAGTCTATCGATACCTTTTAGAGGGGTATATTTTATTCATTTGATTGAAATTATAGGTTTTGATGAACTTGCTTAAGATCATCTGTTCTGTACCTATATTTTTTGCCTGTCTGATTTTGGAGATGAATGAAATCGAGCGTTTTCCGGTAATCTATAATTTATAAATTTTAATTATTCAGTATAAAAGGTAATAAAAATTAGTTATCCCTACTTCTTTACTTCTGGCAGATTACTAATAAATTTGTGCCATAAACTTGTGTTCGTTTAGTTATTATTATTATTATTCTCATAAAACTACTAAAGCCTTCCCTCAGGAGGCAGAGAAAACAGAATTGAATTCACACAAAATACCAGGGGTACTGGAGAAAGGCAGAGACAACAAAAGGAAACAGGCCCCTAGTAAGCCCAAATAATGAATGCGTAGTTACGGTAATAAATAAATATTTAATCTAGAGTTAAATATAGAGGTATTATGAGAAGAGACAATATCATTGGGTAATTGATTACAAATTATGACCAATGAAGGAACAAAACACAGATTAAATTGCAACGTGCAAGCATTCATAGGATTCATAGCAAAATCATTAAGACTAAGAGTATATATACCTTGTCACACGGATAGGATTGAAAGTTCCAGGCAAGACACTATGTAACGCATTCCGATTGTTATTAAAAACTTTAAATAAATTACCAAGTGCGCCAAATTGTCACCGATGGTACAAATCAAGAGAAAGCTCAGGAGAGAAGACGTTAATAGAATTCAAAGCTCTTTTTAGTAATAAAAAATGGGAGTTGGCCGCAAATATCCAAACAGGAGAACTGACTCAAAATGAGGCAAGATTAAAGCATAAAAAGATTTTATTACTGTTGAGTCACAACCAAAGGTTTTCGAGCATTTTCGAAGTAAACCCGTCTTCTCGGCACTTGAAAAAGATACGAAACGGACGTGCTTCTAAAAGTCAGCTGAGAGTAAACAGATAACCACAACAAACGCAAACTAGGAACTTGCTCAACCTGTTCACCAGAAATTTGCAAACAGGAATGAGGTGGATCCAATATACGGGGTCTGCTAATAGTAATACTGTAGAATACGTTTTGCACTCATTAAGTTCATGCCCCATAGTTGCCCCTAATAAGTTATCCTAGCCAAATCACTGTTCATGGACGCAGTAACTCCAATTATGTTACTAGGAGAGTTAACAAAGGAGTAAATTGTAGTATCATTGACATAAGATACTAGGTTATTTTTAAGATGAGTGCCCAGATCGGAAGTAAAAATAATAAAAAATAAAGAAAACTGCCCTGTAGAACACTACAAACCACAGGCACTAAAGCAGAAGAAATACCATTAACAATTACACACTGAGATCTATGTATTATTTAAGAAGTCCGTAAAATTTTAAGAAGATTTCTACCAATAACAAGAAGTTCCAGCTCATAGATCAGAGCCTTATAATTTACCACGTTAATAGTAACGACTTTAGATTTAAACCCACGGTCCAGGAAATACTGCGGATCATGAGAAAGAGTCAGCAGTGCATCACAATTTCCCAAACCATTAAGGAATCCAAATTGAGAATTAGGTAATAAATTAAAGATTTATCACAACACGCTCAAAGATCTTGGATAGAATAGGCGTAATAGACATAGATGGGAGCTTACTCGTAGAATGAAAAGTTGAAGCTGAAGCTCCCTTAAGAATGGGAGTGATATGAGCCTTATGCAAACAAGATGGAAAATATTACGGGCAATTTAGGTGCTATAACTGTGGCACACTTCTTAAAGAATAAAGGGGAAAAAACATCTGGGTTTATCTCCCCATATGTGTCAAGATCCAAAAGGAATTTATTCAATTCATTGGAATGAAATGCAAGAGAGACAAGCTTAGGCAATGGAAGACAAGTCAAAGGTAGGGATAGCTCTTTGTTACACTGTTGGTGAATGGAAATATCGGAGAGCAAATTAGCTTTACTTAGTGGATCAAAATACAATGAACCATTAGACTCACGAAGAGAAGGCATACTAGAATCCATACCCAACAAGTAAACCTTGAAAAAGGCTTCTTGAGAATTATAATCAGTTTCAGCCTCAGCTTTAAAAGTAACATAGTTATCCCATAGAAATTAACACCTGTTTCGTTTCTAAAGATGATAAGCTGACTGATTGTCCCCAGAGGCTTATTTACAGTCATCATTAAACCCGGCTTTATCTCTTAAACGTGATTTAATTATCTTGAATGGGACTCTTTTATGTAAAATGTCTAATAAACATGATTTAAGAGCTGAAACAGGGTCACTGGATCGAAAAATATCATTCCACTGGAGTCTCTCAATTTCATAAGAAGCATTGTCCCAATTAACAAGAAACTTAAGATAAATCCGTAGGGAGATGGTGATATCAGGCACAGTAATGCTTATACAAAAAAATACAACTGATGGAATTATGGTCAAAAGTACCAATGGGAGCAAGGACAGAAGCTTCAACCACTCTTGAAACATCAGTTAAAATAAGATTCAGGCAGTTACCCCAATTGTAACTAGGTCCATAAATTAATTGTTCAGAACTAGACAGGTTCAAGAAATCCAAATTATCAAGACCATTTCTATTTGTTGGAGATACAAAATCCAACCATTTTGAGTGATGTGCATTCGAATATCCAGCAAAGATAAAGGAAGCTCTAACATCTACTTATTGTATTGACGCCATGACAGTTAAAAGTCATTCATATAGATCATTATTCGTAGTAGGATTCCTATAAATAATAAATATATAATGATAATTATATTTACTGGAGACTTTGTAGGGGTGCGAAAATGTATCAGAGAAAAGTTCCTTCCAACTCGATAATATAAATAGACGATAAAATTACCAACTCATCACGGGCTAAGCCGTGGCGTAATGGCTAAGAGCCTCGGTGTTTAAATCTATCAGTACCGAGTTCGAAACTCAAAAGTCCATAATCTTTTATAAGGAAATCTCAAGAAGTAAACGAAAATCAACAAAAACGCTGAAGGACCAACTCAAGATAAATTGCATCGCCACAGTTATGGGGGGGGAGGCATTTCTTATTTTCCTTTTTTCCGTTTATCTATTTATCTATATTATTCTTTACTTATTGAGATTTTCACTTTATCGGATCTATTTACTTTTTGAATCTCCTCTATCTTTAAGTTGGCCCTTCAAACATTCTCTTCCGTTTATCTTGACTTAATATTCTTCTTGTTGGCTGGGTTAGTTCTTAATCTTCGTTTTTCTTTCTTGATGTATCTTCATTTTATTGCATTTATCTTGAGATGATTTCTTCTTGCTTCTAGATGAGTTGATGATTCCTTCGTGCTTCTTGATGAGTTAGCCCTTGAAGTCGTTTTTTCCGTTTTCCTTTTTTGAGGCGATCCATTTTATCTTGAGGTCTTCTTGATTCTAGTTAAGTTAGTCCTTGAAGCATTTTCGTTGATTTCCGTTTTCTTCTTGAGATTTATTCATAAAAGGTTGTGGACTTTTGAATTCGAACTCAGTACCGATAGATTTAAACGCCGATGCTCTTAGGCATTACGCCACGGCTTAGCCCGTGATGAGTTGGTAATTTTATCTTCTATTTATATTATCGAGTTGGAAGGAATTTTTCTCTGATACATTTTCACACCCCTACAACTTTAACAAGCAGCATCTAATGACACTGGCAAACAAACTTGGTCAAGTGTTGCACACTATAGCCTGATCTGATATACAGGGCTATTCCACGGGTACTGGGAAAGCAATCTCGTCTGATAAGTATAGGTTTGTCGAAGTTGGGTATTAGTAGTTCAGATATGTGTCCAAAATTATAAACAAGAGTCTCCGAGCAAAAAACAATACCGTAGTTAGCTGCAGCCAACGAAAGGTCCTTTAAGTTTTTGTATAGCCCACGGATCTTTGAATAAAGAACACTGCAATTATTAGGGATGTGCCGGCGTAGGCCAGGATTACGCTCAACATCACCACAGAGCAGTCATTAAAAATATATATAGTAAATATAAATACTCCATAAACTAAAAAAATCAAATCATGGAAATGAAAAGTCCACCCACCAGGAGCATCACATCTAGGTAAGGCAAAAACCCCTCAGAGAACACCATATTCAAGAGGAAACCGTAAAGATAGATTTTAAAGCAAAGGACGAAAGGAATAAAAAGAAATAGAAAAGGCAAGAAAAGAACAATTTCCTGAGAAATCCACTAGGGAGTGTATTTCTTCTTCTTCAGCCTGCTAAAACCAATTTAAAGAAAAGAAACAGGAGATGGAGGGAAAGAAGCTGTAAGCTTTCTTCCCTCTTCAGTATGATCATTACTAATAATTGCCGTGTTCTTTATTCAAAGATCCGTGGGCTATACAAAACTTAAAGGACCTTTCGTTGGCTGCCACTAACTACGATGTTGTTTTCTGCTCAGAGACTCTTGTCTCTAATTTTGGACATATAACTGAGCTAATATTAACCATGACAGCAAGGAAGGGAAGAAAACGGACAACGGAAAACTCTAGAGTATGGCCTTATCCTACTTTTCCTTTCATTTTCTGAATTTTGAGTAGCTTTTTCTAGTCTTGGCTTAAAATAGCAAAACCTACAAGGCAGTAGGTGGTTTGGATTCAGAGTTATCCTTCACCTAGCTTTTGCCTAAAAAGGCATCCCTACAAGGTATCAGGGGATAGAGCTTATTTGATGGCGGCTCAGACTCACCATATCACTGTGGGCAAATAAGAGGTAAAGTGTTATTTAAAAGGTTATGAACATCACCCCATATCCAACCACACCTTCACCCCCTGCCGTTTGCTGTCTGGAACAGCTTAAGTGTCCCTGTTTCGATGTTTAATCTTCTTCGATAAATTTCCAAAAGGGCTACGAGAGAATATAAGATCAATTATGAATGCTGGAGCCAAGATAATTAAGTGAAATTCCTAAGGAACATTTTCTATTTTGAAATAGCCCTCTATCCCCACATCGACCCTCACACACACTCTTCAGTACGATCATTCCTTCAATCACAGGTGATGAGTTGATTGTTAATCGCTTTATTGCTATTCTAACCCGACTGCGTTTCGTTTAGTTAAGCTTTATGATAGCATGCCTTTGTAGTCTTGTCAATTTCGATCAGTTTTTAAAGTTGCTTATTTTTCGTAAACGTATGAAACACCTTACTTATTATATTTCAAAATTAGAGTGTACTTCTACGGTTTTTCTCAGGAAGATTCAGTACTTTCTTATTGTTTATCTTTGACAGTTTTTTATAGTCTTTAAATTCATTTGAGTTCCATATTGAAGGCTTAACTCTTTCACTTTCCTAACTCGAAATATAGCTTCAATTGATATCCCGAACCTTGAAAGTTCAATCTACCTTCTCTTTACCTCTGCAGTACGAGTCAGTCGGATGACGAGTGCATTTTAGGTAGATTAGATTCAAGAATTTTTAATCCATATGAGTTTCTCATTTAAGATAACATAGGGTAGCGTACAAAAATTGGGCAAACTAGCTATAAATTCAGCCATAACCAGAAGTTGCGGGTTCTTGATTTGAATGAATTTAGTACATCACCAGCCACAGGACTTTACCAATTTGTCGCACTGTTCGAAAGTAATGCCAAACTATTCTTCTTTAAATCAATATCACAATTTTAATACAGTCGATTATTTACCAGCCACAACTTTCTCACTAATTATCACTATGTACCCAAAAAATCTTTTTTCTTTGTTCCTGGAGTGTAATCACTTTTTTATGATAGTTAGGTCCCAAATAAAAAAAAATGATATTAAAAAGCTATAAGTTTGGGTTTGTAAAAATTCTAGGCTAACCACTAGCATTCAACCTAAGAAAGTTTTATAATTGAGGTAAAAGCAATTTATTTCATATTTTCTCAAGTCCAAGAGAAGTCTTCTGATGAAAAGGAGGAGATGGATGCTTAGGATTTGGATTACCTGCCTGAGTCACCAGAGAAACTTCATCACTTCCCAAATCAAAAATATTTAAATGACTTGGGCAGGGATATGGGTCTGACCAAGTCCAATGCAAAGCTATTCATCTCCAGGATGAAGCAGTGGAACTTGTTCAAGGAGGAGGTGCTGGTGACAAGTCAGAGAAGTCGACACGAAGCTTTCTCAGAGTTTTACACTCTCAGGGATGTCCTCTGCTTCTCCCATGATGTGTCCGGGGTGTTTGACCTTAGTGGGTTGCCTTTTGTGCACAAGAAGTGGCGGTTCTTCATAGACAGCTCTCCCACAAGTTTGAAGCCTGACCTTCTCCACAATGGAAACAAGTTCACGACGCTGCCCTTAGCCTATTCAGTCTGCCTGAATGAAGAATCGTACAGTGGAAAAGTCCCCCTGGAAGCTCTGCAATACAACCAGTGCAATTGGGAAATCATTGGAGACTACAAGACGCTGGCTTTCCTGCTTGGTCTCCAGGGAGTTTTTATCATTTTCTAATGCTTCCTCTGCCTTTGAGACAGCAGAGCCACCTCTGAGCACTACAACAGGAAGAACTGGAAGTAGCGAACAGAATTTGTAGTTGGGACCCGGAACGTCATATGGGAGCCACTGGTTTACCCCAGGATTGTGCTCATGCCGCCACTGCACATTAAACTGGAGTTGATGAAGTGGGTCGTGAAGGCTCTTAAACAGGAATCAGCCGCTTTTTAGTAACTTCTTGAGTTCTTGCCCAAGTTATCTGAGGCCAAAATCAAAGGTGGCATTTTGTTGAACCTCAGATAAAAAAGGTGCTTGAGTCTACTAAGTTGTACAATAAGCTCAGTAGGATTGAGAAAACAGCATGGAACTGTTTCATAGCAGTTTTTAAGGGCTTTTTGAGCAACCACAGGGTTAAAAACTACCAGCAGCTGGTGCTGGATCTTGTAAAAGCGGCATGGGATGCAGGATGTCCCTTAAACTTCATATGCTAGACGCTCACCTTGACGAATTCAGGGACAAATACAGAAGAACAATCCGAGCGATTTTACCAAGATCTGAAGGAGATAGAGCGGAGGTACCAGCGCCACAACAATGATAAAATGATGAGGGACTATATCTGGGGGCTGGTGCAGGAGTGCCACCTGGACTAGAAGTGCAAATCCAGAAAGTCCAGTCATTTCTAACGTGTTTAAGTTGCTTTCTAACTGTTATTTGTTTTCACTTGTTTGTTTTTTATAAGCTTGTGTCATCAAATAAATATATACTCTGTTGATTTAATTATATGAACGGATAAATTCCCCAAAACGTATTTTTTCTGGAAAAATATCATAGTCTTGATCACAAACCCACCTTCTAATTAAATGATAGTGTTTTTGTATAATAATGGGATATAAAAACCAACAAATGACACTTAAAACCGGGGAACAAAAAATGTGTTACACGGTGTTATTTTTCATGGGTTTTCTATCAAGTTTAAATCAAGGCTCTACGCAGACCAGTTCATCATGTCGATATTTTCAGCATCTAAGAACAGCTCCGCCACCTTTGTTACATGAATGGGAGCGTTTTCCTTCAAGAAAACAGGCTCATGTATACAAGATATGTGAAGAAAAGGGACCAGATATCCCTGGAGAGGATATTTGGTTCTCGTACTTTTTATTTTGCCTCCTAAAAATAGGACAAGACAAACTCTTGCGTTTGAAATCTTGATCAACATCATAATGCTGTTATACCCAAATTCAAGCCTCTTTTCTTACATGTGGTTTTCAAATTTCAACTGTACCACTTTTTACACGCTGCTTCCTGTTGGATATGTACGAAGTAAAACTGTTTTCTTCAATGGCAAACAAACTTTGTCACATTTTTTCAATCCACACGACATATTGAGTTTAAAGGTCAACCTCGATTCTATTTTTTTAGCTATGACTGAGTTCTTAAGGGATGAGCATGCTATGAGTGCCATCTCTCTCAAACAACGTAAAAAGGTCTGTCAACATAGTCTGTTTCAGGTTCTCGGCGACTTAAATATGCCAGCTGCAGTCTCTAATCGGTTCTTCATAGTCATTACATTGCATCGTACTATTTTCCATAGATTGCTTTTTCCATGGGCGAACAGTTTCTTAGTCACCTTGTAGAAACCTCTATCCACAAGGTTCTTTAATACTCGTGAAATCACATTATTTTTAATTATTTCAAAGCTTCAAATGTAATAAAGTGTCAGTCCGTCACGCCTTTAAAAAGCAATCTGCTTCTGTGGGATTTGTCAACTTAAACTCCTCCCCACATCCTTATAAATAAGTACCATCATTAATAATTATGGTTTCCTAGATTTAGACGCATATTTTGTTTAAATACACATTCATTTTTATGTAACTTAGATAATTTCGAGCACAAATTTAAAAGAGAATTCTTCTCAACTATCATTAAACTCAATGGAGTTTTTCAACCAAATGTACAATTCATTATTTTCTTCTTTAGTTTCGACGTTGAACTTTTTATACACGGTAATAAATTTGAAACATTTCTTATAATATCTTCAATTATATTTTAAATTCTTCTCAGTTTTGTGTGTGCACTTTCTTTACTCTATCTCTTTAAAAATTCCTTTTATCTCTTTGACTTTCTTTGAATTTTCATAAACCCATTTATTAAGGATATTACAATAAATTCATCTGGATTCCAACAATTGAATGATCTATTCGTTGAATACGGTGAACGTAAAGATTTTGGACGCGGGACCCTTTTTTTTATATAAATAAAGTTTTATAGATACAGAAAAGCTATTTTCTATCCGACATTTAAAAGATGTGGGTTCACATTCCAATTTACATTCGTTATACTCATATTGTAATTTAACTCATTTCCTTTGTTACTATTCTTTATTTATTGTTTTAGGTAGAATTTAGCACTCACTTAATTTAATGCATTTTTCGTTCTAAAATTAATTTCGTAAAGTTTAAGCTATAATTTTCCTTTGTTGATTAACTATGTAAATAGTTTGCTCGGAAAGAGAGTAACCAAGCCATAAATTAAATAATTTCGCCATCAAGGAATTCTTTATTCCTATAATTATTTATGCTCGTAAAATTATTCTGCAGGAGATTAGGGAAGTTTGCATGGTGATATTTTTCCCAGCTAATAAAAACTGTTAGTCACTGCCTTAATTTGAATTGGAAATAAATCGGCCTTGGCAGAAGAAAGAAGGTGCAGGAGACTCAAAAAACGATGTCGAATGAGAAGAAAAAATTGGGAAAGAATGGAAAAGAAAATTATCATAAAAACACACTATCTTCTACGTGCACCAATGGTGAAAACCACATACTCGTATATAGCGATTTGAATGAAAACTATGAAAAGGCAAAAAACAAGGTTTATCTTATTATAATTCCTAAAAAGAGTTAGGCCCACAACGAAGGTTGGATAAAAAGGAAACAAAGATACATTTGATCGGAAACTTTACTTTTCTATAATGAATCAAATGTCATAGTGAAATAAATATATGTGTTTTAACCAGAGCAAAATATAGCAGTATTATTCTTAGGATTAAATTTGAAGCGTCTTTTGGTTGACCATGAAAGGGAATGGAGATTTTTGTGTTTAACATTTATAAATTTCTATCCCGTTTTATTAAATTATTACAACAATTATTTAACTAATTAAGCAATTTTGATACAAAAACAAAACTTAATTTATTGCGGAACAGACACTCAAATATTGAGATTAACGAACATAAAATTTGCTTTTAAAAAAGAAAAATTAAAATTTCCGAAAGTGCCAGCGCACAATTAATTATACACCGCACCTTAAAGAATCAGAAATAGTACTGTTAAAAACCATGTGTACAAATTTTTAAAAATAGAATTTCGACGGAATAGTTGGTAGAATGATCAACTGTAAAAATATAACATAAATTTTCTAAAAGTCCTAAAGCTAATCCTCTTTAACTTCTTTCCATTTCTATTGCCTCAGTTGTTGGTAAACATTAAACAGAGGATCATGGCCAATCTGGAGGCAAAAAGCTTCTTTTTCACGGACTCCAATGTTTAAGTATTTTTATTCAATTACTTCAGGAAATGATTTCAAAGTTTATGCACGAAAAATGTGTAGCTGTAGTTTATCTGGATTTAAAAAAAAATAACCATTCCTGATAAAATACTCGTGAAACCGCTAAAATTGCATGGCCGAAGCACATTAAAATGGATTAAACGCGATTTTTGACAACCGTAAAGAGAGAGTTGATGTCAATGAAAATATTCATCCACTTCCTCGATCTGTTGTCAGAAAAATGTTTTTTTTTATATATATTTAAACAATCTTGACCTAAATCTATTATAGAAAATTTAAATATTTGCCGATCGAAAGAATTTAGGGACTAGCCCCAAATATCTTAGTGACTGAAAATTTGCGCAGAGCAATGAATTGAGTAGGCAAATGATCGGAAAGATGGCACATTAAATTTAACGTAGGCGAGTCTAAAATTGCGTAAAAATAATGATGAGCTTAAAGACATTCAAATATGCGTGGTCAATTTTTATAAAGTCAACAGGGAAAATTATTTAACGGCCCTAATCGTGAGTGATCTAAATTTGTCTAAACAATGCACTGTAGCTTCCCAAAAGGCGAATCGGTTTCTAAGCTAAGTGACAAGATATTTACCCTTTAAATCGAAATATGGTGCACTGCTCCTATATAAATCATTTTACGACCACGAAATCTCTTCATTCTACTCAAGTTATAATATTAATTTCGATAAATTCTACATTCATAGTGAGTAATATTCTCTTTTACTCCGAATATCTTTCCGGATACACAATTGCCATCATATTTTTATCCATTTATAATAATCTATTTACTATTACATTGAAAAGAACTTTTGGCGCTGAGCTTCAAAGTGTCGACTAAACATTTTGCGATACATTCCTAATACTAAATTGAACCCTTCTCTCGTTTTCCTATTTTACTTTCCAGTACTTACGTCTTCGTCTTCTTTTTATTTCTTGTTCTCTTTTATTGGCCTTTAGATTTTTTAGTTGAGCAATATTTGTCGTGCCTCCATTTAGAGCCAACATTTCCTTTCCTTAATATTTTAGTTTTGTTAATTATTTTAAAATACAAATCTTTCCCATCAAATTTTTGTCCCTTCTCTCATTTTTTCGTGTATTACCTGAAAGAGTTCATTATTCCGTTTTCCTGCAAATTTTACAATGTAGTAGTATTCATACAACATATCTTTGGAATGTATAAGGTGTTTTGGGCCATATTTTCTCAGTTTTATTTGGACTTTGTTTTAGTTTAGTTTATTCTTTAACAAGCTGTTCCTTACTACGAATGATACATGATATTTTATTATTTTATATTCACCCCCCCACAAGGATTTACTTTATTTTTATTAATTTACTAATAAATATTAAAGAATTTATTCAATTAAATTAAGAGTTAGATATTATGTTTTTGTACATCGTTAATTTCTTATCAAACGTTTTAATCTCGCTTTTTGTATCATATATGCTATCCAGTTTGGAATGTCATTTATTAGTTTTTCATTGTTCTTTGATCAACTTGACTCTTTTTTTATATTTTCTTATCCTCACAAACACAATTGTTAGTATTTCATATTATCCGGGTTAAAAAACTACATTTTTGTGGATTTTCCTTTGAAATCGTTTCCTTTTTCTATTTTGTAACCTTGGTATATTTAATAATAAATACGCATATTTTGCGTATTTATATTTTCCTTTCAGTTCATTCCCTATTTTGTTATACACTTGAAAAATTTTTATTTACTTTAGCAATAATATCGACCAGACCCCGCAGGCGTTTGCTTGTGAGTCTCGTTTTTACTTTGGGGTCTGCATTTTCGTCACTGCCTGTTCCTCCTTGCTTTCATTTATTTATCAGATCAGAATTGTATGCTAACTTAACATTGTTTACTTCTAGTTTAATTTTTAGTCGACTCTCTTTAATAGGATTTCCTTCCCACTTTCTTAATCTTTCTTAAATAAATTATAAATTTGCTCTCTTTATAAAGGGTCGTTCAATAATGTCGCTCGATTTTTAAATGTAAATAAAGCATGTTTTTTGAGATATATTCACTTAATTTATTTTAAATTTGAAAGTACATTTTATGGCATTAAGTGTAAAATATGACATCGTTCAAATGCCTGCCGCGGCTTTGCTTGGTGGATCGTATTCTGGAGGCCCAATTTTTGATGACTTTGTCGCAGAAATCTGGCTGAATTTGCTGGATGGTGTTCTTTATGTTGACTTTGAGGTCATCAACTGTTTGGGTATTATTTGCATAGACCTGCAATGTAAGGTAGCCCCAGAGCAAGTAGTCTAATGGCGTTAAAACGCATGATCTCGCTGGCCAGTTGACGTCACCGCCGCGCGAGATGACCCTGCCCCGAAATCGCTGGTGCAAAATGTCTATCGTGGCTTGCGCAGTGTCGCACGTAGCGCCGTCCTGTTGGAACTACATATCGTCAGTATCCATATCAGGGATATAATCTAGTTAAGGCCAAAAGAAGTTGCTTATCATCTATCTGTAGGTCTCGCCATTGACGGTTATGGCAATCCCATCTTCATTCTCAAAGAAATATGGACCGATGATTCCGTTAGACGTTAATTCTCTCCAAACAGTGACTGTGTTGGGATGCAATTGGTGCTGGTGTATCTCATGTGGATTTTTTTCTTCCCAAATCCGACAATTTTGCTTATTCACAAATCCATTCATCCAAAAAGGGGCCTCGTCACTGTGGCGGGAATAGAAATCACGTAATGCACGGAACGTTTGTCGAACGCAGCAATGATTTTATAATAACATTTGATTATTTGCACATGCTGTTCAACGCTATAACCTTACTTTGTGACTGCCAAGTACTACTGAACAGTTCACAGTGAGGGAGATATATGTCGCTTTAACAACATTGCCCCTATTGCCTGACAAAGCTCGAGCGTCCTTGTTGAAAGACCCTTTATATCCCTCTCTTATTTCTCTCTCGTCCTTGCCAAAGAAGAGTTCTCTAAAAAAAATAAAACTTGTTGGTATCTGGATTTTATTTCTTAACAGGATGTAAATGCAAGTTGATTTTCGCGATTTTCCATATCAGTAGATCTTTTGGAAGTTCGATTTGAAAATCGTAAACGAATGATATTGTTTTGTTTATCTTAATTTTACCCTATATGTCGGTAATACTGAGTGGGTTTCACTTTTAATTTCCCTCTTTATGAACTTAATGTTAAGAACTTATAACAAAAAATTTATAGTATGTGGAAATGTACTCTTTGATATACTCTAAATGTACTTAGAATTCTAGAAATTATGAAAATACGGGCCTTATATTTGCGAATATGTATTTTATATATATACCTTAAAGTGTACTTTTCCATATGCTCTAATATCGTTTTTGAAATTAAAAATAATAATAATACTGACCTGTGTTTCAAAACTTTTTTTCAAAGATA
This sequence comes from Ceratothoa steindachneri, assembly GCA_963969495.1. Lineage (NCBI taxonomy): Eukaryota > Metazoa > Arthropoda > Malacostraca > Isopoda > Cymothoidae > Ceratothoa > Ceratothoa steindachneri. Next base: position 140,072,371 of record OZ018328.1, on the reverse strand, counting down.
AAAAGGTTTTCAACTGATTTAGAATCATAGTGCAGGTTAAATTTAAGAATATAATTAGTTTTCTTTGGTCAAGTCTGGTTTCTAAGATATGCTTAATTTATATTAGAACGTATATCCAAAAGAAGCGCTATCATCCAACCGTTTACTTCTGTTTTACATCTAGTAATGAGTAACCATGCATATCCTAATTTATTCATCTTTTTAGGTCTAGATTTGCATTAAAATGTATTGTACGTGTAAGAATCATCGGAATAGGTTTTATTACATCTGCGGAAATGGCGCTCTTCCCGATTGTCAACCAAAAATTACTAATTTGTGGAAAAAGTCATATCATTCTTACTTTCGAGTGAAACTAACTGATCAGGATAAACTATTTGCTCCCGATATTTGCTCTAAAACATGCGTGGGAAAATTTACGGGATTGGAGTAATAAGAAAAGGAGGAGCATGCTATTTGGTGTCTCAATGGTGTGGAGGGAAGACATTACAAATTTGAAAGTCATCAAACGCAACCGCAAGCACCATGTTCAATACCACAATGTTCCTAAAGCTATAAAACTAGCTAAAAGATTTTTCTCTTTAAGATCGGACTTACAAAAGCATGTTTAAAGTCATAAGGCAGCTAAGCAAATGACAGGTAAGGGTTGAAGATACCCAGTAGGTGTGGTAGAAGCACAGGCAGGAACTGAACATAGAGAATAAAGCGAAACCGTCAAGAGAGAACAGGTTTCTTTTCGATGAACAGAGTAGTGAAGTGAGATAGGGAAAAGAGAAGATAAATTAAGTAGAGGAGAAAGCTGGGTTATAGTGAGGCGCGAGCACCTAAAGAGGGGATCTAAAAGTGAAAATTAAGTAGGTTTTCAGAGATAAATTCTCAGAAAGTGGATGAGGAGATTGCGAGAGTAGTTTATGTAGTTTGGGAGACTAAAGACTAGTTTGAAGCTTAAAAGGTGACGAAGAATTTTGGTTTTACAGATATAGGCATCGCGGGAAGATCGAACGTGGACAGTGGACGAAGGAATAACAAGAAAATACGCGAGAGAAGTTTGTTTCGTCCTCGCGCCTCTGGTACGAGGGCAACGAAGGCGTTTTTACATATGCTCCTTTGGTTTTTGCATATAGGAACATATTGGAGAACCAATGAGCGGGGAATGTGCAGGAGGATGCAAGCCAAAGGGGAGCGTGAATGTATAGTCAGGAAGAAAATGAGAGAGTGATATATTGAGGTAAACAGAGAGGGAAACAGTGGGGCTATCCAGAAGTAAGGCGAGATTCTGAGATACCAGCTTAGAGCAAATGGAGGATAATCTAGGTGGTTTGACCGGGATACAGGACCAACAAGAGCTTTTTTGATAAAGTAGATTCAAACCGATTGAATAATAAAGTGATCAAATATATCGTTTGAAGGTTCCTTAACACAGTTGGTGACATGGTTAATGAGAGAAAACAAGATCAAAATATTGCCATGAGTGTATAGTGAGAGGGAGGTGAGGAATCGGGTGAGAGAAATAAAAGTTCGTAGATTTTAAAGAGTGGTTGATTGAGGTGGGTTGTGTTGTGATAGATAAGTCTCTGAGTGGCCTAAAAATGGCAGAGGATTTTGAGAATTCGACGTTAACGAGATAACCCACTTTGTTAAAGAAGAGATCTGATGGTTTGCCAGGTTGTCTTTAGATTTTTATGACTTTGAGCCAAGAAATGTGGGCAAAAGTAGCAAGCACTACTTCGATATTGTCGATGAAGGGGTCAATCGCTGTGAAGGAGGGGTAAAAAAAGTGAGCAGCAATAATACCGACCCTACTAACTCTCCTGGTAGTTCTACATTGATGTAGGAAAGTGTATTCGATTGGTTTGGCGGCCCTAAAAATATGCTTTGTAGAAGGTCGTACCCATAGGCTTACCTTCAATATATTTTAATCTTATCGGAAAATCTTTTTCGGAAAAAATCTGCCTTATTTAAACTCTTTCATCGATAATTTGATGACAGTCTTGAAAAAGTGTGGCAATCTAGAATGTAGAGTGTCAAGACAGTTATTGAACTTTCTTTAAGTAGAAAGAGGAAATAAGTTGAGATTTTTGTGTCAATGAACGCATTTTATTCAATTCACTCCTCGAGTACCGGATATTGGGTTTGTGAAGGGCAGCTAGTGTGGGAGAAACCCCGGTGTGTGTAAAATCAAAGAAATGAATGTGTATGGACAAATACAAAAATGCTAAAAGAAAATAACAGGCACTGACAAGGAACAAAGCCTAGATAAACTTTAATAAAAAGTTTAAAAAATTACTAATGCACAGTTTGGTGTGAGGCGAAATCAGAAGATAAAATAACAGACGCTTGAAAATTAAAACGGAAAAGGCAAAGAAGAGGCACATGTAGTTTAACGAAAAACACTCTAGAGAGAGGAGCAGAGCACTAGATGAAGTCATAATTGAACAAACAATAAGGAAAATCTTTTTTGACGGGACCAAAAAGCGGACAAAAGTCAGTATATTTAAAACAATGCAAGCAAGCAAATAATTTTAATAAGGGGAAAAAGACAATGGGTATGACAATTCACACATTCATAAAAGAAACTACAGGGAGTCTGGTTTAGAAAAAACATAGTTATAGAGTTTGGGGAGAAAACAAGACTAGCAAAACACGAAGTTTTTTAAAGTTGAAAAGGTTTAAAAGGATTTGGTTTTAATCGGAAGGGAGGCACAAAGCCGAAACCCTTCGTACACGTCGTTGGTTTAATCTTGGAACACTAACCCTCAGTTCACTACACACCACTACTAACCATCGGTATATCATACCAGATTTTAAAAAAAAACTATATATAAAGCTTTAATGGAATTGATTTACTTGAAGGCACTTCAAGCTTTGAACTTTGACTTAACATTAAGAAAAACTGAAAAATGTCTTATTTCGTTATGAAAAACATTTACTGAAAAATATTGCTAAAAATAGGAAAATTTTCCCCCTCCAAAAAATTAGAATCAGATGGCTTCAATACTCTTCATACGGACTCCCAGGTCCTGTGAGTAACTGCTGAATGAAGTACTGGTCCTGAGCTGCTGCGGCTTCCGTAGGGATGAGAGATGGAAGCAGGCCCTATTTTGAGTTACCAAAAAAATGACATTTTACCAAAATAATTATTTTGAACAGAAATGACTTTAGCGATTAACTATGTATTTCTTATGTACAACTAACTAAAGTCTTCAGGTGCATTTCTACCCACCTAAGACTCATATAAAGGTTCCACAGGTGGTGTTGTAGTGGTTGGTACACAGCTCGTTGGCAGGAAACACACCTGAAGCGTGTATTTTTGTCTGCCTTTGAGAGACACACAACACAGCTCACCATTGCCTCCCTCATCTGTACTGCAGGTTTTGCAGCATCTTGTGAATGTCAAGCGGAGGTGGGTAGTTCAAAGACAGTGCATATCTAGTTCTTGAGCTGCCTAGGCAGAGTTTGACTTACAAGCCGATGTACTGACCAAGGTTTGACCAGTTCCATAGCCAACACCTGCATAAATTGCTTCCTCTGAATATATGTGCCAGCTCTCTTCTGCATGTTTTCACCATGGATGATTCAGGAGGTATGACCACAGCATTTAGCATGCCGAAGAACACGCAGAATGGCCACCTCTTGGTCTCCCTGCTATTTGGTCAAAAGTGTCACTTCCACTTTTGTCCTGGCCAAAGACTTATCTCCATACATTGTGTACAGGAGGAGGACAATTTTCTTGCTAGAAGAGGTCTCAGGCACATACAACACCACTTTCATGTCCTTTGTGAATAGGAAGGCACTGGAACCTGGTGTCCGTGTTATCTTGTCCTTTATCTCTCCTGGTATCTCCGACTTGTTCCCCCTGACTGTCCCAATCAGCGTCATCCCACATTTGTGCAGCAGATCCTGGATGAGGGGCACTATGCTGAACCAATTGTCGGTTGTCATATTTCTGTTGGTGTTGTGGTAGCGCTGTGTCAGGTCCTTGGTGAAGGAATGGCCAAGGTTTTGCACGTCTTTCGGCCGTCTTCACTGCTTCCCAAGATAGGAGATCCCTAAGAGCGTGTACTTGCTCTTGACATCATTTGCCATGACGAACTTGATGCCGTACTTTGCTGGTTTATTTGGGCTGTACATGCAAAATGGACAGTTGCCTCGAAAGGCAAGCAACTGCTCGACAACAGTGTCAGAAACTCATGTGGGCTATAGTGGGTGCCACAGGCCTCAATGAAAATATCCCACACCTTCCTGATTGGGAAAAAGTTTTGTGGGTTTTTCTTCGCTGTTCTCTGGTGTTGGAGTTTTCAAACCGTATGCCGTTAAGGAAGAAAGTAAAGCGCCCCTCAGACATAACTGCCCTATAGTAATTGGCACCAACTGTAGGGCTCCAGAAATCCTTAGTTTAGAGATGGTTGTCTATCCTGTAGCCACTAAAGATGAGTACCCTGAACATGGTACGTATCTCTTCACGTGTTGTGCGATGTACTATGGCCTTATGCTGCTTGTACTTTGCTGCATCAATGTCTACTTTCTGGTTGGTCTACTGGACAATTTCGCTGATGAGTTCATCCACAAAAATCCAAGAAAAACACTTCTCTATGGTGTCGGTTTGGGAAGCTTGTAGAGTGGGGCCAGGACATAAACCTTGTAATATATTTCTTGCAGGAGTACGTCCTAATGCTGCTGCATATGGCCTAGTGCTCCACACAAAGTCTTTTATAGTTTTAATGGTAGCTGTGTTGAATTTTACAACCAGCTTATCAAGATTGGTTGCAGGTACACGGCGTCGTCGTCCACGGGGAGCAGCAGGGGCAACAGGAGTAGTAGCAGGTGGAGCAGCAGGGCCTGCCACAGGAAAGGCAGGGCTACCACGCACTACTTTTCTTCTTTTCTTTCTTGGTGGTCCATCATCCAAGTCCCTCTTGTCACTGCTGTAAGGGGCACCCGGTTGTAGCACATATTCAGCATCAATGTCACTGTCATAAAAACTTTCACATTCCACATTGTCAGCTTCTTCATCAGAACTGTGTAATAAAATATTGTCTATATCACTCTGTGCAATTGATTTCTTACGAAAAGCCATGTTCAATTAACCTGTAATCTGAAAGGGAAAAAATAATTTGTAAGTAACACACAAACACTGTTTACGCAGATCACTAAAATAGTACGTAAACACTAACTTCGGGTAGCTACCACCCGACGTGCACAACACCTTGTATCACCAACCACGGGTATACCGTACCCAAACGTAATCCTACAGCACGGAGGAGTAGAGAGAGCGAAACGACGTATCCTTCTATTACACTGTCGAATGGGAAACTGCAGGTACTGAGCACGTGAGCACCCAGCGCGGGAACCATACGTATTGACAATGACGTCGTTTCTCTGGGTACCCACTAGCTATGGTTAGCATTCTAGGGTTAACATAGAAAATATCATGGATTCAGGTTATTTCTCATTTCCACAGCTTACCATGTCGTTCTTTGTTAAAATATTCAAGACCTTGGAGAAATTGAAAAAATTTCCTAATTGAAAATAAAGCAAAATTCCTATATTTGTATGTTTCCGTCAGTAATTGTTCATCTTAAAAAACAAAGTATAAGAAAACAAAGGCTTAAAACTTCATTATTTAGACCAATAGACTGTAATTTCGTGCACCTCTAAAGGTATAAAAGTGTAAGCTTTATATTTTTTAATTAATAGTTTGAAGTAATTGTCAAATATTGGCTAAAAAGCTTTTCAAATCTAACAGAGATCAACCTATTCTGATGCATATCTCGGTGGAGATCAACAGTTAAACATGAGAATGAGATTAGTACCTAGACTAAAACTAATTAAAATAAGGTCTGCTGATCAAAGGTTGTGTGCTGTCACCTATTTTGATTTATGACCTTACGACCTTCAAAACTTTCAAAAATTCCAGGACTAACCTTGGGAGGACCTTGGCAATTATATTATTCGATATAAAACGTAAAACAACATAAGGGTTTAAAATTTCGTTTGATTAGGTTTAATAGTTTTGAATTTGTTGCAAAATAATTCCCCGGCTAACATAGGGAGGACTTTAACAATTATATCATTTGAAAGAAAATGTAAAACAGCATAAGTATTTTCAATTTTGTTAAAATCGACCGAAAAGGTACGATGTTATTGCTAAAACAAAATAATGCCCAAGTTAATCTTGGAAGGACCTTGGGAATTATATCATTCAGAAGAGAATGTAAAACAACAAATATTGTGGTAAACCACAATATTTGAATCAAGATTTTATTTATAACTATCCGAATAGTTTCGGCAACATGCCAGTTTCAACTAATAATGAAGTCACTAGACAAGGAGCACACTATATATAAGGTAAGACACATCCTAAACAAAATGAAACAGCAGGAAACAATCGGGAAAAAAAATATACTCGATAGGTCTGGCGTGAATGTCAAGCTAAACAAAATGATGGTGGATTCCGCAATTCTCCTTTCAATATAAATGTTTGATTAATAAATGATTTTTGCATGGTTAAAATCCATTCTATGGTCGTACGTTTTAATGTGCGTAAAGAACTTGACGAATTCGTACACCTTCTGATATCAGCTAAATGTTAATTTGCAATTATAGTATGGTTTACTGTAAACCTTAGCATCGACATTGATTGGGCGAAGTCTTCAACAAAGTTTATTTTGATGCAAGTAGTGCATTGAGAATAAAAAGACGAAAAAGGTTTCATGATTTGAATTTTTTTTTTCTGTAGGGGAATTTAGGCGTTTTAAGGTCATTCTGCTTTTGATGGCGATTGTTCAAAAACCAACGTTGCAATTATATCTTTGCCCGACGAAATGCTTAAAGATTACTTATTATACAAAGGCCGAATTTTCCTAAAAAATCGTGAATAAGGTAAATTTTCGATAGTATTGATCAATTTGTCTGTTGAATTAGGTAGTAATACATTTTCACAATAGAAAATATTATTATAAAAATATAATACTATAAGTAGAAATATATATATATTAGAGGGCAATAGGCAATTAAATTAAATAAAATGCAAAATAATGTAAAGAGGTGAAATTCGGAAGAAAAACTCTGCACAAGAGGCCTTTTTAGTATGTCTAAAATCTTCAGTTAAGGCGTCAATAGCCTAACTAAGCTATCTTAATTTGCATTTGTTGTTCAATAGATATATGTGTCTAATAAAAAATCACACTCTAATGCAACACTCTGCCTCTTCATAATTCTCCACACGACAGGTTAAGTGGGACATTTCGACTTTACCAGAATTCATTTACAAAAATTCTGGTATCTGGAAAGGCGAATTGGTTAAAATTTTGAACGAGTCGCTCTAAATTGGGCAGAATGCAGGCAAATAATGTTGCACAAGAGAGTGATCGTGCACTGAGTAGACGGGGGAAGATCTTAAAATTCTATATTGAGGGGTGACGTGCCTAAACCTAAGAACTGTGGGACTTTGAACCTTTGATCCTATTTATCTAATAAAGATATGATTTATTGTTAATAATAGTAATGAAAATTATATTCTTCATACAATCAAGTTTTTGCCACTAAAGAAAACCACCCGCATCTGTTCACCGATGAAAATAATATTTGACGGTATGTTAGGATTATCTTGGAGGCATTGCTTGGCGCTTCTAAAGCTTGATTAGGGAAGAAAAGGATGGTAATGTCTTCTGATTGACGTTAGTCGGGCTAATCTGATCAGGTTTCACAGTTGTTTCTTATATTAATTGAAGAATGTTTGCAATTTTTATCATTCAGTAAATTTTGTGTGTTAGCTTTCACTGTCTCTCGTCAAGGAATTGTATTGTACCGTAAATATATAGGTCCCATGATTTAGGAGGTTATGTCTTCGAGCATAGAGGCGTAAGTGGCACTTTTGCTACACTAGTATGTTATATATGAATATATATATATATATATATATATATATATTATCGTTTCAGAAAATGATCCTAATGTTTGAGAAGAATTTTACTTGTATCAACAATTGCTTGTCCTATGCTACGTTAGTAGGTTTTCCAATAAGCATAGAAGAAGTTTCATAATCAAGTCGATAACTCAATCAAATGAAAGTTATATCTACTGGAAACTTAAATAGGCCTTTTCACCAGCTTTGGAAAAAATTCATTAAGACTTCAATCTGTTAATTTTCAAACTTTACTGACAAAAACACTTGAAAGAGCTGGCCAAGATGGTCTTCAATTTTCTTGGTTCAGCGCATTTAGCTAATATCAGGGTGCTCAGTTACTTTGCATTTGTGTGTACGTGCACGGTTATTTAGGCTAAGGGAACAATGCCGCAATTGAAATAAAAAGAATAAATATATACCAAAACTAGTAAACATAAGGAAAGTTATGTTTAGTTCGAGTGTTACAATGGTGGATAAACCACAATGTAATATTGAATAGATTATAATGGGTGGCTAGTATTTTATCCAGTGCTGTAGGCGAAATCTGGATGCTGCATCATGGCTGAACAGTAGAGTTATGTGTTATAAATAAAATATCTCTATCTTCTCGTCATTGCAGTCTTTGGAGATCGTTACTCTTTCATGCAGTAATATCAAATTAAAGTTAATGATAAACAACGAGACAAAAAAAGAATCCTGATCTTGAGTACGTTTATTAAGTGCTCTCAACCACTCAGCAAACTTAATGAAACATCACTACACACATCAAAACCATAGAGATATGGTTTAGAGTAGCATATGCCAAAAAAGGCAATGGGAGCCGAGTATTTCCTCTCTTGTAGTCTCTCTACACACATAAGCACTCTCAGTATTAAACCATCCCTCGCTATTACCATTAGAAATAATGATGCGTACATCTTCCAAAACTATAAGCCAAGGTCGCCTTAGTGCGAGACGGTCACTCTTTAAGTAATTTATAAGAGACACCTAAATCACACATACAGGGCAAAAATCTATGTGAACCTGGATCACAACTTACCCAGATTACCGTTAGGTCAACTTCACCGAACGGTTTACAATTCTCTTCTGATTCAACTTCCCTTAGAGATCGCCTAAACAGCTTCAGCGAGATTTGCAGAACTCTACAGATAATGAGCCACCTCACCTCACCAAAGTTGACGGCTGGAACAAAACTGACTTGGAACTTGATCGTGTGATCTGGAGCGAAAAATGTCCAACAAAGAGATTCTCCTTTTCTCCACCATCAAGCCACAAAATGTGTTCTTGCCTAAATATCTCGATCAAGGCGAAAAAATTCCTCCACCACCGCATCGCTGCAGGGTGTACAGTGTTTGAATGTCTGCCTCTTCATTCGGGGCCGCGCAATGGAGTAGATTTTCTGGTGTAGAGGGTTTCTGGAGTTTCCATTGTCCTTGCCTCACGAGATCACAGGAAAAGACCATCATACGTTTTATGTATACCGAACATTTTCTATATGCCTATTCGTATCCCACTCTCACATATCTATTTTTAATTGCTGATGGTAGTTGCACTATCTTAAAGGCCGATTTTTTTGCATCATTTCTCTTCTCCTTGATCTGAGAGGACTTACTTACTAAGAATCAGTTTCTGGTTAGCTTATTCATTGTATCCCTACCTTCCATGACCTTGTGTTAATATTTACTCACCACCTTGTCAGAAAATATATTTTCTCCTCATCTATTCCTGATTTATTCTCTCTCTGTTTGTGCGGACCACACGGTAAACAAAGAATTAAACAAATGGTACGTCTGACGTGCCGAATTAAGTCTGTCAAACTGAACGCAGCCAAAGAGAAGTTTGAAGAGATGGAAATAGAAAGGTTTAAAATGAAAAACAAAATACAGGAGCGTCACCTGTGCAACTGGCTCAAATTTAAGATGGCACAGACAGGAAGGTTTCTGACTATCTTGGATTAAACAGAGTCAGCTAAGTGAGGATATACCCTCTTCCTTTAATTTCTGACTTTACAGCACTTGTTTAATGTGGTATAAAAATTAGGAAAAAAATTGGGAAAAAAATAAGCATAAAGAATACCGCAGTTTGCACCTCACTCGACTCCTAGGAATTCCTTCCCCTTGTTATTGGTATGTGATCTTCATCCTAATCTTTTGTGCGTTTATTAAACGAAGTTATAGATGAACTTCCTTTTATTTTTTCATTATTCAGGACAGTCTGCTTTATTCACCTGACAATTTTTTTCCAATCTAAACAAAGTGTTTGAAGGTTGCTTGTCTTTGACTACCCTACTATAAATGATAGTTGGGGTGGACTGGTTTAAATTCCCATGGCATCTTTCAAACTAGCGTATTTCACTTATTCCTGACAGAATAAATGCATTATTAATTTACTTCTTACTACAAGCTACAATTCTCTTAAAGTATATTTGTTACTTTAAAACTTTTACCTTAGATATACAATAACGAACTCTAAAAAGGACCAAACAAGCGCAAAAACTTGCCTTTTTATTCAGTCAATGTACAAACATCGCCTAGCTTGTGACCAGACCCAAGATCTCTAAGCTGTCGAATTACAGCATTAATTAGCAGACGATTCCATTGATCATATCAGTTATATGATAGACCAGAGGTAAAAGGGTTCCGATTTACTTTCTTCTCCTAGCAAAAACCACCCCCACTTGTCGCTAAGAAGTAATACATCATTACAATATTTGTAAAGAAATAAATATAGTCCAAAGAAAAGTAATTGCGCTTGCAATTACTCTTTCTAGAAGCAAGAAAACCGATATGAACAATATTTCTTTTGAGGGCCTGGTAAAAATTGTTTCGAGCTCCAAAACAACTTCTTATCCATTTGAACATGTTGCCTTTGTGCACAAAATGCTCTTAAAACAATTTTGAATTGTTAAAGTTACCGAAATCACCATGTTTTGAAAAGCGATTGAATACTTTGCACTGGCCACAGAACAAAAAACTGCCCCACACTGCATACTTTTGGGTCAAGAAGAGTACGGAAATTTAAAGCTTTCTCCTCTCCAACATATACGCCACTTCCACCCTGGATATTAACTGATGAAGACTCCAGCTATTATGCGTATGAAAAAGTGGGTACAAAAATAAACTTTAATATATACCTATTATTCATTATATATAGATTAAATGAAATAATTACAATAGATAATCTAGGTATACTAGGACCGAACATAACAGAGCTACTCAGTGCGGACTCTGCTGGGGGAGAGGGCGAGAGGCGATACGAGCGTGTGTACATACACACACTAAGATAACTGGCCGGATAGCCTCAGATGATCCGTCTCAGCCTGGCTCGGGTTCAAGGCTTTAACAGATGAAGCGGGGAATCAGAAGTTATTTCAAGGTACTCTAACCACGGGGAGTTTAATCTCTAGTACTAACATAACTGGATGGAGTATTCGTGCCAAACAAAATTAACCGAAGCCAAGGATGGGCCAATTGCCTGGGGCTCAGATCCTTTGGTATAATTCTAGCCTTCGACTTGTCGGGAAAAGGGAGCGCGATCGAGCATGACGTGTTTTTTTTGTAAGGGGGAGCCTATACTGTCAATAGCCTATTGGGACCAACAATATATAGGGACATTTTTATTTTTTTTTAATTTTAGGGAGCCCATCTGGCAACTACCCACTTGGGCATAAGTCACCGGAAAACACGACAGCCTAGAACTAGGCTACTTTAAAGTAAAAATATGAAAACTTAACAATGATATAAATTGGAAAAACTTAACAATCGAAGCAATCTCCGGCAGCGGGGGGAGGTCCCCCTCACCCCGGTGCAGTAGAGTGCAACCTACAAACAAAACAATAACAAAAAAAGGAATCTTAAATAAATGGGAGAAGGCCGGCCTCCCCAAAAAGTCAATAAGTCCACCAGTCATGGTGCACGCACTCGTCCCGAGTACAAGGGACAGGCGGTAGCGACCCCGCCCATCATGGTACCGAGACAGGTATCGTCCGCGAAGATCACCCAGACTGGGACATTCGACAAGAATATGCCGAACAGTCTGGGGGACGACGCAGTCGTTGCAATAGGGCGCATGCGAGCGCTCCATCAAGTAGCGATGCTTCACACGAGAGTTTATGATTCGAAGACGACAGAAAGCAACCTGAAGCCAGCGCGGCATTGGGGGATAGGTCCATGGGAACAGTCGCGGCGTAATGGCACGCAACTTTAAGTTCCCTTCGACCGTCTCCCATCTTCTTTGCCAAGCAGTCCGAAGAGCTGCCCGTATTCCTGCCATGAAGACGGTGTGAGGAAGAGCGAAACACTGATCCGGTCGCAGAGTCTTCGCAGACTCTTTGGCACCCTCATCGGCGCGCTCATTCCCCGCAATTCCTACATGTCCAGGAACCCAGCAAAAGATAATCTCGACATCTGCCCGGCTCGCCAAAACCGTGGCATCACGGATATCACGAACCAGGGGATGCGGAGATTCCAAGGCCCCGAGAGCACTCAGGGCGCTTTGTGAGTCGCTATAGATCACAATCCGTTCTCCGAACCGGGCACGTCGCGTAATCTCCCGTACCGAGTGGTGTATTGCCACCCACTCGGCCGTGAAGACAGAGGCAGCGCCTGGTAGAGCCCCGCTGACTTCAAACAGAGGGGATACGACTTGGAAGCCGACCCCCTCTTGGGACTTGGAGCCATCCGTATACACTTGCACGGTTCCAGCGTGACACGATGTGTGCTCCAAAAAAGACGAACGCAATACTCCCGGCTCAGTACAAGCTTTGGGAGCAGAGGCGTGGCGACAAATAGCCAAATGTGGTACCATCCAGGGTGGGATCCTGGGCAAAACCAGGGGCGCCACTGGCCCGAGAGCGATATCTACCTCTCGAAGGAGTTTCCTGGCCATAAACCCAAAGGGCTTAGGGTATGACTGGCGTCTCTCGGCGGCATAGGCACCATCGAGATCAGCTGCGGATGCAGTGAGAGCTGTTGGCGACTGAGGGAGGGGACGGGCTCGCGCGTACAGTCGAGTGATACACTGCACGCGGCGCAGAGCGAGTGGCATCTCCCCAGCATCGACCAAGAGGCTCTGAATGGAGAAAGTGCGGAAGGCACCAGTCGCAAGGCGAAGGCCGGTGTGGTGGATCGAATCCACCTTCCGCAATAAACGCTCGGCTGCGGATGCATAAATGTCGCATCCGTATTCGAGCTTTGAACGAAAAAAGGATCGATAAAAAAGTAAAGCAGGAGCTTTATCAGCGCCCCAAGCGCTGAACGTCACGGAACGGAGAATGTCCATAGCACGGGTACAAGAGACCCTAAGGCTGCTAATATGAGCCTCCCAGGTGAGGCGTCGGTCGAATACAAGACCAAGGAAACGGTGCGACTCAACCACATCCAGGCGCACCCCTTTAAGAAACAAATCTGGGTCGGGGTGAAGCCGTGGATGGCGGCAGAAGTGCACCACCTTAGTCTTGGCTAAAGAAAACCGAAACCTGTGCGCTTCGGCATAGCGAGAGACGCGGTTCAATGCCTGTTGGAGTCGACGCTCCAGAGTTATCATCTGGGCCGCGCCAAAAGAAATCGAAAGGTCGTCAACGTAGAGCGTAGCGAGAACATCTTCCGGCAGCACGGAGGTGATGCCGTTGATGCTTAGGGCAAAGAGTGTGACACTGAGGACACTTCCCTGCGGGACACCCTATTCCTGCTCTTTTGGGCAGGAGAGGGCTCCCCCCACCCTTACGCGTAATCGACGATCGCGCAAAAATTCAGATATAAAAATTGGGAGGCGTCCCCTCGCGCCCATCGTGTTGAGAGTCTCCATGATACCGTATCGCCATGCGATATCATAGGCATTCTCCAGATCGAAAAACACCCTGGCGTAGTGCTGTCTACGAAGGACAGCCTCGCAGACGACATTTTCCAGTCGGAGCAGAGCATCCGACGTGGAGTGGAACTTGCGGAAGCCGCACTGTACGAAAGACATATGGCCTCCGCTGTCCAGGAAAAAGGCTAATCTAACATTTACCAATTTCTCCATCAACTTGCACACGCAACAGGTTAGAGAGATTGGGCGGAAACCGGTTGGAGTAGAGTGATCTCTCTCTGGTTTGCGAAAGGCAAGCACAGTAGCGATTTACCAGGAGTCTGGGAGAAGACCTTCCACCCAGATCCTGTTGAACAAATCTAACAGAAAGGCCATGCCTCGCTCACCTAGGTGTCGAAGCATGGCGTACGGGACATCGTCCGGACCATGGGCGGTGTCCGCGCACGAAGCGAGAGTGGAACGTAACTCGCTTACAGTAAACTTGTCGTTGAAAGGTTCTCCGCCTTTGGAGGTAAAGTCCAGCTGGCGGCCTTCCGCGACATCACGACGTGCATTGAATGCTGGCGGAGCAGCATCACGGCTAGAGAATGCATAAAAAGCGGTCGCGAAGGATTCCGCCACAAACGCGGGGTCCGAGATTGCGGTCCCATTCTCCTGGAGAACGGGAGGGGGGTCCTGCAAGAACTTGCCTCGAATCCTTTGGACTCACTTCTACACCTCAGCTAAAGGGGTCTTCCCGTTAAGTGAGGACACGTATGCCCGCCAAGAAGAGCGGCGGGCGTGCTTCGAAATATACCGGAACATAGCCCTAGCCCGACGAAATTCAGCGACAGTGAAATCGTTCAGGTGGCGCTTATAGCGCATGTAGGCATAACGCTTCTGTTTGAGGGCCGTCTCACATTCGGCCGACCACCATGGGAGTGGTCGGCGTGCAAAACGGCCAGACGTCCTAGGAAAAGTAGTCAGGCCCACGGCGATGAGGTTGCCGGAGAAGAACTCAACGGCCTCATCTACCGACCTAAACTCCTCGACTGAGATAGAGAATTCAGTCATTTCCTGATATGCAGGCCACCGCGCCCGCGCCAAGCACCACCGAGGTGGTCTCTCAGGTGGCAGTTGCCCTGAAAATGATATTTGACTGGGAAAGTGATCACTACCATGGAGGTCATCGACCACCCCCCAATTAAAATCAGGCTGTGCATCCGAAGTGCACAAAGATAGGTCCAAGAAAGAAAATGAAGCGGTTCTCGGACAGTGATGCGTAAACTCATCCACGTTTAGTACACCCATCTCAAGCTCTGGGTATGAACCCTTTTTGCCGCCAGCGCTACCAGGGGAGCACACGGGTTGGATAGAGCCCGCAGAAGGGCTCCGAATGGGCGCGGAAACAACCGTGCTCGTTGCCCTGGATGGGCCAGGAGCAGAATGTGCCTTTCTAACTACTGAGGCATATGACGTCCCAGGCAGAGCTGGGCGCGCTAGGACCAAGTCCTAAGCCTCGTGGAATGAGAGTCTATCCTGGGCCTGAACGGCCAGGATTTCTTTCTCCAGGAGATATGCACCACATTGCTTCGAAGAAGCAGGGTGCGGCTCTCCGCAATTGACACACTTGGCCACACACGATTTGGACTTATCGTGTGCGACCTTGGAGCAATTTATACAGACTTCGGGTGACCCCGACTTTGCAAGTCTACATGAGCGATTCGTATGGCCAAGCGGTGACAGTAATAGCACCGCCGCGGCAGTGGCACGAATGCCTTCACGCGGTAGCGGTACCAACCGGCACGCACCAACTCAGGGAGCTTGTCACAGTCAAACGTGACGAAGAGTGTAGGGGTGGGTCTCGAAGCCCCTCCCTGTTTTCTCATCATACGTTCGACCTTGACCGCCCCATGGTCGGCCAGCTCTAGGGTGATGTCCTCAATAGAGTAGTCAACGAGTTCCCTCGCATAAACTACCCCTTTCACAAAGTTCATGGTAGAGTGTGGCGTCACACTCACCGGGCTGCCATGAAGTGTCCGAAGAGCACTTATCTTGGCCGCCTCGGCGGGATTCGCCGCATTCGCCAGAAGGCTGCCGTCCGAGAAACGGGTGACCTCTGGCTCTCTACCAATTGCACTAGCTAATCCTCTCCTCTGATGGATCATGTTTTCCTTGGACAACATGGTGCCATCAGTGGAGCGAATAATGAGGAAGCGTTTGAAGCCAGCGGGCTCGAAAACGCCCGGTGACCTCTGAATGAGGGGCTTCGATGTCATCGAGGCTCCGCCCTGTGCACTCTTGGTGTTAGTCTTTGTCAGGGGCTCCGCACACGAGGGGGTAAAGGGGCCGCATGTGCCGATCTTGGCTTGGTCGCCTACCAAAGTGGCAGCAGACCCATCCGTCCCCGCAGCCCCCGTGGATGGAGAGGAGCCCCGAGTCTTTTTCGTCTTTTTAGTCTTTTTCTTTTTTGGAGAGGAGGGCTGGGAATGAACCTGCTTCTCACCCATGCCGGCAGAAGCCCACAGGCCAGATGGACCGGCCTCAGCCAGGTCCCTCTCTGAAATGGAGAAGGTCCTGGTTGTCGTAGGGGCACCTGTTGGAGGAGATCCCTCCCTTCCTTTTACTGCCTCGGAGCCCTCAGCCATTTGAGGATGACCTTGCATAGGGGCGGATTCGGGTTCGGTGCTTGGCGCCGAGCCCGAATTCCCCCCCATGGAAGGCCCTACCGTCTAAGGCTGGGTCTCCTCAAGGACCATGTCTATCACAGGAGGGGCCTCCAGTTGGCTATCCCCTTCCAGGACATCGCAGGTCCCCTTGGCAGTGTCGCCAGTCTTGTGTGGGTAGGCACAGGCCTTGACCTCCGCAAGGTTTAAAATTCTTGCCAGCAGTCCTTTTGAGGGAAGCGACCGAAGGGGCCTGGCTTCCCTCTCCCCCCTAAGGGGGTTTGCCCTACCGAGCCGCTTCGATGGGGAGTGGCTGGCTAAGGGCTGCCTGCTGGCTTTCTTGGCAGTCCCCTTGGAAAGAAAAGAGTGGACTGCCGCTGGGAAAAGGGAGGTGCTCGAAAGCACCTCCAGAAAAGGGGGTGAGGGGGAGTCCCCTGCACCCGTAAACGAAGGAGAGGACTAAGCCTCCTCTCCGGTTAGAGAAATATGAAGGGTCTCCTGTGCAACCACAGGGGGGGGACCTCTATTTTTTTGCTGGAGCTGCCCGAGGGCGGCTTCGTTGATGTTTCAGGGAAAGTTCGGGGTTGAGTTTTTTTTTTTTGGTCTTCATCATTGGGCATGGTGACCCTTTTTTAACACGTGATGCAATAGCGCACACCTCTCGCAGTAGCCCGCACTGCGAGAGGTGCTTACAAGCCCGACAGAGCCAGGCGCCGCCATTTGTGACCACCCCTCCC
This sequence comes from Ceratothoa steindachneri, assembly GCA_963969495.1. Lineage (NCBI taxonomy): Eukaryota > Metazoa > Arthropoda > Malacostraca > Isopoda > Cymothoidae > Ceratothoa > Ceratothoa steindachneri. Next base: position 140,055,275 of record OZ018328.1, on the reverse strand, counting down.
GCCTGGTGGCCTGGCAGTCCATCGGCATGGCAGCTCCACCTTGAACACGGCGTAAAATATATAGATTGTGAAGAGGAGAGGAAAAGGGATGTGAGGAAGGTATGGGTGGGGATGAAGCAGGTTGTTAAAAACCAGCCACCCCAGAACGGAGCTCAGCGGTTAGGGAACATTGTCCCCCACCCTATCAGCACCGATGCGGGACGGTTGGCTAAAAGGAAGGTCAGCATCTACCCTGTGAAATTAGAGGCTGACCAGAGAAAGTTGTGGGAGAGGTTGTGTGAAAAGAGAGTAAACAAGTATTTTGAAGGAAGGAAGAGAGGCTAAGCTGGGGCCGGATGGAGCGCTGGATCCCGTCAGCACGGTGGCCAGGATGTCAAATCCTTGCGCCCCTTACGGGGTATATAGGGACAAGCAGGAAGGTTACTGCCTCAGCCAAGGGCGGAGGGAGCGTGGGGAAATCTCTCGACGAACCAACTCAGCGCTTGAGGGATGGGAAGTACTGCCGCCATGAGTGTTTCTTAATAACCACAACCTGCGAGACGACAGAACCACACGTTGGAAATTCTATTTCCTCACTTATCGCTAAAAATAGTTTTATTTTCTGATTGTTCTTTACGGTTCTCGCTCACTTGGACTGAATTCGAGCCTGATCTCTTGGTTTCGACGTGCTACAGAAAACAGGCAAGAAGACTTAATAAAACTTCAGTAAATTAAATTCGAAATGCCTTATTCTCAATATTTTATCATTCACATAGACATTTCATGTCTGTACCCTAAACTTAATGGCTGTAATGTCTGGAACTAATAAAAGTCTAAGATATTTTAACAATAGAATCAATTCAGAAAATTCAACTCGGCTTGTTTCAATTCTTTAGGTGGTGATTAAAACGATCATTTCCGTGAATGGTAGTATTTTGGTTTCCAGTCTTTTCAAATTCACTAGAATCCTAGGCATTCAAAATATATTCCCTTGTCCCTAAGTCTTGCGTGCAAGTTTAATCGTTGTGTCTTTCGTAAGACTAGCAAAAATTGGTATTGCTTTCTGGATCAAATAAAAAAAAATGATCCCTTCAAGCTACTCTAGGTACTACTTGCCTACTCTTTACATACCAAAGGTGATGATTTTATTTATCAAGTCCAACTTTTTTATAGCTACTTTTGGCGACTACCTCGTAATTTTTCTACTTTTGATGATTTATCTCTACTTTTTAGTAAATTTGCGGAATCTCTAAATACTTTTGTAGGACAAGTTTATTTTTTTACCCAAAACTCCAAGTTACTCGAAATCTTGACATGCCATAAGAACTTGGACTTGACTTATTTTTAAGGAGTCATTTTAAATGTTTTTCAAAGTTCGCTAAGCAATTTGGGTGTTTGCCCGTTAAAGTTAGTGATTAAAAATCTTTACTATTCAAATGAGATCAAATTCCACACTTACATATACTATTAGATGTATTAAGGCTTGCCTCACCTTGCTTGTAAGTAAAATATGCTCCTTTCATATTAAAAAGCCTTCAGCGTACATCGTGGATCAGAAATTTACGTTTCCTATTGAATAGAAAGTTAGCCTTCTTTCCCTAGATCAATCATACTTGCTAATTTAGGGAGAATGAATAAAACGGGTACCACAACCAGTGTTCATACATATCCACCCACATATGCTAATCGGGAATGTAAATGGAAACAGAAGCTAAAACATTGGCCATAAACTGCAAACTTTGTCTATAATAAATATTTTCACAGGAAATTCCTCAGTACGAAAGTTCACATTCAGAAACATCTCAATTTTAATGTTTAAGAAAGTAGATTTCGAAATGTACATAAGAAATTTAGAATTACCATAATGTATCTAGAAATTAAATGCAAATATTAAAATATCCAAATTTGACGGAGTTAACTCAAACATGAGCAGTAATTTTTTATATGAATATATAGAATAGGTATGCTCCATGACGTTTAGATTATTTTAGTGTGGATGCATAGAGTTTTAAAATTAATTATACAAATAAATAATATAATAACAAAGTATAAAAAGTTTAAAATGGTTATATGAAGTAATTGTAAGAAATAAAATTTAGGGAAATTATATAAACCTAATTTTAAATATGAACTGTTTGGGAGATACTGGATATAAAGGGTCTTTCAACAAGGACGCTCGAGCTTTGTCAGGCGATAGTGGCCATGTTGTTAAAGCAACATCTGATAACTTCACTGTAAACTGTTTAGTAGTACTTGGCAAGTCAGGATGGAAGGTTATATCGTTAAACAGCTTGTGCAAATTATCAAATGTGAAAATCAAAATCAGTGCTCCGTTCGACAAACGTTCCGCGCATTACGTGATTTCTATCATATTCAGAGACGAGGCTCATTTTTAGATGAATGGATTTTTGAAAAAGCAAAATTGTCTGATTTGAGACGAAAACAATCCTCATGAGATATATCAGCACCAATTGCATCCCTAAAAGTTACTTTTTGGCGCGGATTTTCGTCTAATGGAATCATCGGTCCGTATTTCCTTGAGAACGATGATGGGATTTCCATAACCATCAACGGCGAGACCTAGAGATAGATGATAAGCAACTTCTTTTGGCCTCAACTGGATTATCTGACTGATATGGATCCGGATGACATGTGGTTCAAAAGGACGGCGCTACGTGCCTCATTGCGCACGCCACGATATACATTTTGCACCAGTGATTTCAGGGCAGAATCATCTCGCGCGGCGGCGACGTCAACTGGCTAGGGAGATCATGCGATTTAACGCCATTAGACTACTTTCTTTGGGGCTACCTTAAATCGCAGTTCTATGCAAATAATCCGAAAACAGTTAATGTCCTCAAAGTCAACATAACGAACACCATCCAGCAAATTCAGCCAGATTTATGCGCCAAAGTCATCGGAAAATGGCCTCCCGAATAGGTTCCATCAAGCGAAGTCGCTGCGAACATTTGAACATCATATTACACACTTAATGCCATAAAATGTACTTTAAAATTCAAAATAAATTTAGTGCATATATCATACACAACTTGTTTTATTTACATTTAAAAATTAAGCGACCTTATTAAAAGACCCTTTAAAAGGAATAGTTGTGTATAACTTTCAAAAGTATGTTGTCTACTCATCAAGTCAAAGTTTGGATACAATTAGCAGATACATTCTTTGCAGCAGCTTGGACGGCTTCCCAAAGATTACTTTCTTTGTTGAAGTATCAGAAGTTCTTCTTTTTTTGCGTGGAGGGGCAGGTCAAAACTCTTGGATGGCTAATGCATGATTAAGTTATCCACAAAACCTATTGAATTTACCCAATTCATAGGTAAAATGGAATTATGACTCGGTGCATAATCCATCATAAGAACAAGTGAGATGTTCATCTACCCGCCCCTCTTATTCAGAAGATTTCAAATATGATAGTAATCATTTCTGTTGTGGGTAAAGTACCTTACACAAATATTTCGTTTCTTTAGCTCACTATTTTATATTCTTCCTGCTCATAATAACCTGGTAGCCTTCGCATTTTTCATCCAATGATTAAAATCTCGGTTAAATTATGGGGAGAAGAGAGATCATTAAAGATTTTTATGCGTAGAAGTAGGTGGAATTCAGAGAAACCAAAGTAGTATCAGAAATTAAATCACATTTGAAATTCAATTAATTGAGTTCTAGAAATTAGGAGATAAATAATTTCTAACTCAAATGGCTTATTTAAAAGGAAATTGCAGAATCTTTTCAAATTCGACTAATTATGAAATGTAACTTTTAGAAAGTTGTTGTTGGGATATTTTAATGAGCTTTTTCTTTATATATGATTTATTAAATATATGCATATATATATATGAAAACATATAACCTGGACATCAAAGAGCAAAGAAACCGAACTTTTCTAAAGGCGAGAGAGGCCCTTGCGCAAAAAAAGATCATTTGAAGCAATGAAACGAACATTGAAGGGAAGACATAATGAGAAAGCCAAGGGGAATAAATGGAATAGCCTAGCCGGAGTCGAAGTCGGATCTCCCGATTGCCGGGCAGTTGCCTAGCGCTAAATAACCAGGGACAACAAATCAAATTGATACAAAGTGTCACCCTACCAACAAAATATCTCTGCCAGATAAAAGATTATTACAAGGGATTTTTCTACTAGATCTCTAAACCATTCTTAAAGGCTCTCTATAAATAAAACAAACAGATAAAGAACATCTTTCTCTTTGCCTTCAAAAGCTTTTTAGAAGGTAGAAATTAAATATGGCGAAATCAATGTGTTAGTTTTATCACCCTCACATCTTGTCTCTAGTCTTTCCTTTTATTGATCGACGAAGCCTACTCATGCCTTCGTAACCTCTTGCTCAGACTACTGCAATTCTCTTCTAGTGAATCTCCCTTCTTCGTCACTTCTCCCCCTAAAACTAGTTCAAAACTATGCTGCCCGGCTCCTCCTTCACGCCCCCAGTTCTCTCCTTCGATGCCTCTGTTAGAGTAGCTACACTGGTTACCTATTCTCTTTTGTACCCACTATAAAATTCTTATCATCACCTAGAAGGCCCTAAACCTCAAGGCTCCACCTTATATCTCGTTTGCCCTCTCCGTCGTCAAACTCCTCGGGCACTCTGGTCTACTATCGCTCCCATCTTGAACCCCCTCTTGTTCTGTCCTCTGCTCGATAGGTGACCGTTCCTTCTGAATTTGTGCTCCTGGACTCTGAATGCTTTTGCTGCCGAAGTCCGATCTCCTCCCTCCCTTGCTACTTTTAAACGTCTCCTGAAGACTCATCTGTTCAGAATTGCCTTCTCTTCCCTGTAAACTTTCTCTACACTCGCTACACAACCTGCGCTCTGTGAGGGCTAACAACCCTAAAGGGCGCATTATAAATACTTATTATTATTATATATATATTTATATATACATATATATATATATATTTATATATATATATATATATATATATATATATATATATATATATATATATATATATATATATATATATATATATGGAATGGAAGATATCACATTAACGTGATTAATATCAGTGTAAGATAATGGCAAACCACTATATTTGAATCAAGATTTTATTTATAACTATCGGACTAGTTTCGGCAAGATGCCATTTTCAACTAATGATGATGAAACTAGGCAGGGAGAATAGTATATATAAGGTAAGACACATCATAAACAAAATGAAACAGCAGGAAGCAATCTGGATTAATATAACTCTACGAAGATTGGGTCGCACGTTCTATAGTTTCGGAGAAAGTGGGAAGAAATAATAGAGATCTTAACGGATTTGTCATGTAGTAAAAAAGAATGCATGTACACATTTGAATTTACGTCTAGAAACGGTAGAGAATTATTCTGTTCCCATTGTACTTTGAATTTTATCGATGGATGTAACGAATTTAGGTTGTTGAAAAATTCATTGAAATTGTTGTTGTCTATGGGCTATACCGAAAGGATGTCTTCTACATATTAGAACCAGATAAGAGGTTGGGAATGGATCCTAGGAAGGAGGGTCATTTCATAATTTTCATAGATAGATTGCAGAGGATGGGGGAAATAGGGTTGCGCATACTTAGGCCATACTTTTGACGAATAAACTTATCTTCATTTGAAAATACATTATTCGTTACACATAAACGCACTAATTTAATAACTTTGGGGATCGTTAAAGGTAGGTTAATATCTAAATTGGGAAGAAATTTCAATAACACGTCAAGCATTTCATCGATCGGGACTTTTGTAAACAAACTATTTACCTCAAAGCTAACAGTTTTTTAACACTCATCGAACCTTATTCCAAAAATGAAAAATCTTGACCTCTGTGGTAAAAAAACTGTTAAGGAAAATATCCTTTAATTATCTTAGTTTCTTAAAATTAGAGCTAGAACTATAGATGTCGTTTCTCTCTGCATGCTACATATCTCCGTAAACATATCCTTATAATTATGCAGCTTTAGAAATTGATGGTATCAGTGAACAAAATATTTAAACAAGTCGTATACAGTAAAGTCTTGATTAGATCTTCCTTATACATCAGCCGCCGAATTGCACCTCGGGCTATGATACAACCCTTCACGTTTCTTATGTGTATGCAACCTACCTGCTGCCTCTGTGCTTGTTTCACACACATCTCTATTGATATAGCATGAAAGTGGCTTCGTTACCTCTGCTCTATTCATTTTCCACATCAGTGGAGGTTTGTAAACTAGTCTTTTAGGTCAACAGGGAAAAAGCACTATGGTGTTGGAGATTCTTTCCTTGGATTTCGGGAAAGATCTCCACGTGTGTGATCATTTCCACCATTCATGGCACCAATCATTTAGGGCAGCATTTCTCCTCTCTTCACTGTCATCTGAGCATAAAAGTGTCTGAGTTATCATTTCCCAGAAAGAATCCCAGTTGACCGCTTTATTGTTAGCAAAGCAGAATCGACTAAAACCTTCATTTGAAGATTATGCAGCCGTAGGCGAAACAAAATGTAGCACTTGCCTTCCTCCCAATATGCTGAAGAATGTATTCCACAATCAATCCTAAGTTTTTGAGGGTTCTGGCCTATGGCCATGTTTTGAAATTTTTATGCTCCAAATCAAATATATTTCTCTTAACCACCTATAATGACTCACTAGACTAAATTAAAGAAGGGTTCGATCTGTTAGCCGTTCTCGTGTCCTTTTAGCCTGCATGATCCCTAACCCATACTCATGATTAGTAGAAAGCTTCTTTACGACAATGACACTAAGGGAAGTAAGAGGCTCTCCTATTGCGAGTAAGGTAAATGAACGATATATTTCAAGTTCGGTTGCCACGTTGAGCCTCTTGCCAATATTTCATGTCCACTTGTTGTTAGACGATGTCTTCACATTTAACACTGTGATCCAGTCTCAAAAGGGTAAACGTTAGTGTTGAGGGCACAAACTAACCAGATCAGTTTAAGGCCAAGCATAACTTCTACTCAATGCATAGAACCACACTTCTTGCAAGTGTTAACGTTTATAGAATCACCTACATTGGCTTGCAAGCATTTATAAATGTCCTTTTTCTGTATTGAAGCTTGCATGATTATCCCAAATAACTTCAGTAGATTTAATAAACCTTGTGACTTTTTTAAGAGAGGGGTGGTAGATATATCTTCCTCTTGGCCTATTGCACACATTAACATGACATTCTATCATGCTGCTAGGGAACTGACTATCTGAATTTTCTATTTTCAGCATAACGTTACTTGTATCTTGAAGGCCGTCATAAATGATGCAGTCGATTTCACCCATCACAAAAAGTTTATCAAAATCCTGATCTAGGGAACTTATAACCTATTCTTACGCCACTTTTACTTGATTTAGTTGAACTATGACCAATGTTTTTTTCAGTGATCAAGCCAGGAGCTGTGTTGGCAGCTGCGCTATTCATCCCGACAAAATATGTGTTACTATGAATTGCATCATTAGATATTTCTAATGTAGTTTACTCTAGCCTTCTATTGTAGTTGAAAATGTGCTTGGAACTTTTAATGTCACTTCATAATATCTATCCATTCCATCTTGAGCATCAGATATTTGTCTTTAATTTTTAGCAGCAGAAAACTTATTTTGCTTGATTGCATTGAAACATTGGCCTGCTTAGCTGTTATATTCAGCAACTCTTCTTTCACCTTATTGAAGCTTCTGGTTTTTGATTTGACTGTTTTGCTCGGGTTGAACGGACAAGCTGATCTGATGAAGTCCAATGGAAGTAAACTTTTGTCTCTGACTTTTAATGAAGGAAATATCTTGCATAGATATTCCGATCTTCGTAGGGCATCTATAAGAAATGTGAGTTTCGTTTTTGCAACCAGTGCAACTAAATTAACAGCAAAAAACAATATTTCACTTGCAACTGTGGATGTCAAAGAGCTTATCAAGTTTTGCAATGATAGCCTTTTTGACATGTAGCTCTCCTCTCCCAAGAGATATTTTTTTCACCTGCTCTCTTGACTGTAATATTAATAGTAGTGATTCGCTAACCTGCCTTTATCCAAGTGGATCCCCGATCGGATAATAAAAGTGACATAAAAGTTAGTATGATAATCGCTAGTGAGACAGAATCCACCAAGGACTGGTCCTTTTGTGGTAAGAGGTTCCAGGATGTATTATATTTTGACAACACGCAGCGTTCAAGTGGAATCTTCGTCGCCCCGAGGCAGATGGACCTGTTCCGCTTCAGAGGTATGTGGATATAGATAACCATCTGCTGGATTCTTTTGACCAGGTAATGTGTGTGTGTGTTGTGGTGCAAATATGAGAGAGGAAAGAAAGCAGTGTTGTAGTTGGCTATGTATGTGATGGGAAGTGCCAGACATGCCCAGCAAAGTGCAGGCCGGTCTTGCCTGGATCGAATCCGGAAGCGTGACGATGTCAGACTAACACCGTATCTACTCGGCAAACAAGAGCTCTTAGGGGTTGTTTAAGATTGTGACCTGTCAATTTCCAAAGGGCACTACAAAGGAACTGTTCTCTCGTTCCAACTTTTCCAGAAATTTTGTGTAAATGTCGTTTTGAAGACTCGCTGATGGTAGCTTCTCACATCTGCACTACTTGGTTCTGTGAGCAAATAGTCAGTATTTTATAACGTTATGCAGAGTTGGAAGTTCAGATTTATTTTTTTTTTTTAATTAAGGGGCTATCTGGCGACTGCCGACTTAGGCATAAGTCGCCGTAAACAAACAGCCTAGTTCTAGGCTACTTTAAAAAATTGAACAGGAAACAACAATAAAAAGAAATAACAATAACAAAGCAATAACAAAAACAATAACAAAAACAACAACAACAATTGAACCTGATTAAATGAAAGGGAGAAGGCCGGCCTCCCCCAAAAAGTCAACAAGTCCATCAGTCAATGTGCATGCACTCGTACCGAGTACAAGGGACAGGCGGTAGCACCCCGCCCATCCCGGTACCGGGACAGGTGTCGTGCGCGAAGATCACCCAGACTCGGACATTCGACAAAAATGTGCCGAACATTCTGGAGGATGATGCAGTCGTTGCAATAGGGCACAGGCGAGTGCTCCATCAAATAGCGATGCGTCACTCGAGTGTGTCCGATTCGGAGACGACAGAAAGCAACCTGAAACCGCCACGGCATTGGGGGATAGGTCCATAGAACAGTCGCGGCGCAATGGCACGCAACTTTAAGTTCCCTTCGACCGTCTTCCATCTTCTTTGCCAAGCAGTCCGAAGAGCTGCCCGTATTCCTGCCATGTAGTCAGTGTGAGGAAGAGCGAAACGCTGGTCCGGTCGCAGAGTCCTCGCGGACTCTTTGGTGCCCTCATCGGAGCGCTCAATCCCCGAGATTCCTACATGTCAAGGAACCCAGCAGAAGATAATCTCGACATCTGCCTGGCTCGCCAAAACCGTGGCGTCACGGACTTCGCGAACCAGGGGATGCGGAGATTCCAATGCCCCGAGAGCACTCAGGGCGCTTTGTGAGTCGCTCCAAAAAGGTGGAACGCAATACCTTAGGCGCAGTACAAGCTTTGGAAGCAGAAGCGTGGCGACAAAAAGCCAAATGTGGTACCCGAGAGCTATATCTACCTCTCGAAGGAGTTTCCTGGCCCTAAACCCAAAGGGCTTAGGGTATGACTGGCGTCTCCCGGCGGCATAGGCACCATCAAGATTAGCTGTGGATACAGTGAGAGCTGTTGGCGACTGAGGGAGGCGCCGGGCTCACGCGTACAGGCGAGTGATACATTGAGTGGCGTAGAGCGAGTGGCATCTCCCCAGCATCGACCAACAGGCTCTCAATGGGGAAAGTGCGGAAGGCACCGGTCGCAAGGCGAAGGCCGGTGTGGTGGATCGAATCCTTCTTCCGCAATAAACGCTCGGCTGCGGATGCATAAAACTCGCATCCGTAGTCGAGCTTCGAACGAACAAAGGATCAATAAAAAAGTAAGGCAGTAGCCCTATCAGCGCCCCAAGCGCTGAACGTCACGGAACGGAGAATGTCCATGGCACGGGTACAAGAGACCCTAAGGCTGCGAATATGGGCCTCCCAGGTGAGTCGTCGGGCGGAGACAAGACCAAGTAAACGGTGTGACTTAACCACATCCAGGCCCACCCCATTGAGAAACAAATCTGGGTCGGGGTCAAGCCGTGGAAGGCGGCAGAAGTGCACCACCTTAGTCTTGGCCAAAGAAAACCGAAACCTGTGCGCTTCGGCATAGCTAGAGACGCGGTTCAATGCCTGTTGGAGTTCGCGCTCCAGAGTTGGCATCTGAGCCGCGCTAAAAGAGATCGAAAGGTCGTCCACATAGAGCGTAGCGAGAACATCTTCCGGCAGCCCCGAGGTGATGCCGTTGATGCTCAGGGCAAAGAGTGTGACACTGAGGACACTTCCCTGCGGGACACCCTCTTCCTGTTCCTTAGGGCAGGAGAGGGCTCCCCCCACCCGTACGCGGAATCGACGATCTCGCAAAAATTCAGATATAAACATTGAGAGGCCTCCCCTCGCCCCCATCGTGTGGAGAGTCTCTATGATACCGTATTGCCATGCAGTATCATTTGCCTTCTCCAGATCAAAAAACACCCTGGTGTAGTGCTGTCTACAAAGGACAGCCTTGCAGGCGGCATTTTCCAGTCGAAGCAGAGCATCCGACGTGGAATGGGACTTGCGCAAGCCGCACTGTGTGGAAGACAGATGACCTTCGCTGTTCAGGAAAAAGGCTAATCTAAGATTTACCAATTTCTCCATCAACTTGCTCACGCAGGAGGTTAGAGAGGTTGGGCAGAAACCGGTCGGAGTAGAGTGATCTCTCCCCGGTTTGCGAAAGGCGAGCAGAGTAGCGATTCGCCAGGAGTCTGGGAGAAGACCTTCCACCCAAATCCTGTTAAACAAATCTAACAGAAAGGCCATGCCTCGCTCACCCAGGTGGCGAAGCATGGCGTACGGACATCGTCCGGACCATTGGCGGTGTCTGCACACGAAGCGAGAGCGGAATGCAACTCACTCACAGTAAACTTGTCGTTGAAGGGTTCTCGGCCTTCGGAGGTAAAGTCCAGCTGGCGGCCTCCCGCGACATCACGATGTGCATTAAATGCTGGCGGAGCAGCATTACGGCTTGGAAATGCTAAAAAAGCGGTCGCTAACGATTCCGCCACGGACGCGGGGTCCAAGATTGCGGTCCCATTCTCCTGGAGAACAGGAGGGGGGTTCTGCGAGAACTTGCCGTGAATCCTTTTGACTCGCTTCCACACTTTAGCTGAAAGGGTCTTCCCGTTAAGTGGAGACACGTATGCTCGCCAAGAAGAGCGGCGGGCGTGATTCGAAATATACCGAAACCTAGCCATTGCCCGACGAAATTCAGCGACAGTGAAATCGTTCGGGCGGCGCTTATAGCACATGTAGGCATAACGCTTCTGTATGAGACCACTCCCCAATCAAAATCAGGCTGTGCATCCGAAGAGCACAAAGATAGGTCAAGGCAAGAAAAGGAAGCGGTTCTCGGACAGTGATGCGTAAACTCATCCACGTTTAGGATACCCATCTCAAGCTCTTCGATCAGATCGGCAAGGACTTGTCCCCTGGGATTTATGGAGTAATCTCCCCAGAAAGGATGCCTGCCGTTCAGATCTCCAAGCAAGAGATAGGGTCTTGGCAACCGTGCCACGACGCGGTGAAAGTCCCCTGCGTCAAAGTCAGCTGATGGTGAAATGTACGCAGAAATGATAGTCTACCTCCTATCCAGGTGCAGCTGCACAGCCACTGCCTGAAAGGAGGTATCTAAAGAGAAAGGAAGAACGGAGACATCATGCTGGGTGTAAACCGCGCATCCCCCAGCCCGGCATCCCGTGGTGGTGGGGTCGCAAGACCCTCATACCCCGGGAGGGCAGGCAGAGGGCACGCGTCTAGCATGATCTCCTGCAAAAAGATAGCTAACGGGGAATGGGACGAGACGAGCCTCCGCAGCTCCTCTCAGTTGGCCCGGAGTCCATGGCAATTTCATTGAAGGAATATGCCCTACAAGCCTAGCTTGGAGAAGACGCGGCGGCCCTCCTAGAACTAAAGACCCTCACGGGAATGGCCGTACGCTTTCCGGGGGCAGAACCCGGGGAGCTGTTGGCCGGACAAAGCGCTGAAGGCACTGTCGCCTTCGAGGACTTATTGGGGGAGGTTGTGCTCGCCATGCTATTCTTTTCCTCTCTCCGCTTCGAAACCTTAGGCAAGCGTTGCGGCTTCAGAGGCGGAGGGCCCTCTTTTTGGAGGAACCACCGTCTCCGAGTCCCTCGCTTCACCTCGGGGCATAGGCGAAGGAGCCGAAGCTCCTTTGTTGCTGTCCTCCTTTGGGAAGACAGCTTTTGGAACCCCCGAAGCTGGCCTAGCGACCATCTTCAGGGGTGTTGCCTCCTTTGAGTCTAACAAATCGGTGGAGGCGCGTGGTTGTTTCACCTTGCGGGAATCTGTCACGCTGGGGGAAGAGGGGGACCCCCTGGTTTTAGCCGGGGCTGGGTATGAACCCTTTTTGCCGCCAGCTTTACCAGGGGAGCGCCAGGGTTAGGTAGAGCCCGCAGAAGGGCTCCGAATGGGCGAAAAAACGACCGTGCTCGTTGGCCTGAATGGCCAGGCAGAGCCGGGCGCGCCAGGACCAAGTACTTAGCTTCGCGGAATGAAAGTCTATCCTGGGTCTGAATGGCCAGGATTTCTTTCTCAGAGAGATACGCACCACATTGCTTCGAAGAAGCAGGGTGCGGCTCTCCGCAATTTACACACGATTCGGACTTATCGTGTGGGACCTTGGAGCAATTTACACAGACTTCGGGTGACCCCGACTTTGCACGTCTACATGATCGATTCGTATGGCCAAAGCGGTGACAGTAATAACACCGCCGCTGCAGTGGCACGAATGCCTTCACGCGGTAGCGGTACCAACCGGCACGCACCAACTCAGGGAGCTTGTCACAGTCGAACGTGACAAAGTGTGTAGGGGTGGGTCTCGAAGCCCCTCCCTGTTTTCTCATCACACGTTCGACCTTGAGTGCCCCATGGTCGGCCAGCTCTAGGGTGATGTCTTCAATGGAGTAGTTCACGAGTTCCCTCGCATAAACTACTCCTTTTACAGAGTTCATGGTAGAGTGCGGCGTTACACTCACCGGGGTGCCATGAAGTGTCCGAAGAGCACTTATCTTGGCCGCCTCGGCGGGATTCGCAGCATTCCTGAGAAGGCTCCTGTCCGAGAAACGGGTCACCTTTGCTCTGTACCAATTGCACTAGCTAATCTTCTCCTCTGATGGATCATGTTGCCCTTGGACAACATGGTGCCATCAGTGGTGCGAATAACGAGGAAGCGCTTAAAGCCAGCTGGCTCGAAAATGCCAGGGAACCCCTGAATGAGTGGCCCCGATGTCATCGAGGCTCCACCCTGTGCACTCTTGGTATTAGTCCTAGTCAGAGGCTCCGCAACCGGGGGGGGCAGGGGGAGCGGATGTGCCGATTTTGGCTTGGTCGCTTGCCAGAGTGGCAGCAGACTCATCCGTCCCCGCAGCCCTCTCGGAGGGAGAGGAGCCCCGAGTCTTCTTCGTCTTTTTATTCTTTTTAGTCTTTTTCTCTCTTGGAGAGGATGGCGGGGAATGAACCCGCTTTTCACCTCCACCAGCAGAAGCCCCCATGCTAGATGGGCTTGCCTCGGCCAGGTCCCTCTCCGAAATGAAGAAGGTCTTGGTAGTCGTAAGGGCACCTGTCGGAGGAGATGTCTTTCCTCCTTGTACTGCCTCGGAGCCCTCAGCGGTTTAAAGAGGACCCTGCATAAGGGCGGATTCGGATTCGGTAATTGGCGCCGAGCCTGGACTTCCTTCCATGGAAAGCCCTACCATCTGAGGCTGGGTCTTCTCAAGGACCATGTCTATCACAGGAGGGGCCTCCAGTTGGCCATCCTCTCCCAGGACATCAAAGGCCCCCTTGGCAGCGTCAAGAGTCTTTTGTGTGGAGGCACAGGCCTTAACCCCGGCAAGGTTTAATATTCTTGCCAGCAGGTCTTTTGAGGGAAGCGACCGAAGGGGCCTGGCTTCCCTCTCCCCGTTAAGGGGGTTTGCCCTACCAAGCTGCTTCGATAGGAAGCGGCTGGCTAAAGGCTGCCGGCTGGCTTTGGTGGCAGTCCCCTTGGAAAGAAAAGAGGGGACTGCCGGTGGAAAAAGGGAGGTGCCTGAAAGCACCTCCAGAGAAGGGGGTGAGGGGAAGTCCCCGCCACCCGTAGGCGAAGCAGAGGAGTAAGCCTCCTCTCCGGTTAGAGAAATATGGAGGGTCCCCTGTGCAAGCACAGGGGGGGGAGGACCTCCATTTTTTTGCTGGAGCTCCCTGAGGGTGGCCCCGTCGATGTTTCAGGGAAAGTTAGGGGTTGAGGTTTTTTTTTTTATCTTCATCATTGGGCATGGTGAACCTATTTTTTACACAGGATGCAATGGCGCGCACCTCTCGCAGTAGCCCGGACTGCGAGAGGTGCTTACAAGCCCGGCAGAGCCAGGCACCGCCATTTAGACCACTTCTCCCGCCTGGTGGCCTGGCAGTCCATCGGCATGGTGGCTCCACCTTAGACATGGTGTAAAATATATAGATTGGGAAGAGGAGAGGATAAAAGATGTGAGGAAGGTATGGGTGGGGATGGAGCAGGTTGTTAAAAACCAGCCACCCCAGACCGGAGCTCAGGGGTTAGTGAACATTGTCCCCTCCTCCCTTAGCCCTGATGCGGGACGATTGGCTGAAAGGAAGGTCAGCATCTAACCTGTGAAATTAGAGGCTGACCAGAGAAAGTTGTGAGAGAAGTTGTATGAAAAGCGAGGAAACAAGTGTTTTGAAGGAAGAAGAAGAGGCTAAGCTGGGGTCGGACGGGGTGCTGAGTATCGTCAGCACGGCAGCTAGGATGGAAAATCGCCGCGCCCCTTACGGGGTGGAAGTTCAGAGAGCAACAACTCTCAACCATTTCGAATTAAGTTGTTAATATGTGTGAATGTCCATAGTCTTGTCAAAATTTTAAAAAGCTATTGTAGGTTGAGTCGCAGATGTTCGGATATTTCAACCTGTAAAATAAGAAAAAAGGAGTGAATTAAATAAAAGTATTCATATCATAATTTCATTTATTTCCCGCAAATAGTGCAAAAAGGCACAACTTTCAAGTAGCTAATTACATACAAAGCAGAACTAAATTATATTAATATAACAAAGATATCTTTAGAATTTATAAGTCGTGCTGTACTTTTTAGCACCTCTCCTTTGGGAAGGCTCATTTGATCCCTGGCCTAGGACCTCTACCATCTAAATACTCAAGATGTAAGCATTGCGCAGGGAGAACGAAGTATGAGTGCAAAAAATATCACGTTCCACTCCATATTCTATGCATGGAACCATATCATTCATTCAACATAATATAGGTTAGCGTGATTTCATAATAAAAAACCAGAGTTGCCGATTGGCAACTCTGGTTGCCACCCCTGTATTTTTCATTGTAAATAAAAAAAAATAAATCTAAAGAACTATATGCTTTATTGATTATAATAAAATGAAGTTTCCAAAATATAATATCAATAAGTTAAAAAATAAATTGTTGGTATTAATGGGTTCTGTATCAACTCGTATCGCGTGTATAATTATATTTTTGGAGTCCCCTTGAAACCATGTATTTTTTCTCTATGGCGTTACAAATGGAAATTAAAAGCGAATATACACTACATTGTGCATTACTTGATTTTAATGAAGCAATTATAACCGTCGATAACAGTAATATTTAAATTTGCGCGGACATTAATTGCTTTCAGGGTGGCAACCACAAGAACTGTTTCAGTGTGTTTCTCGTCTAGCATATTTCATATTTCTGCATACATTTTTTGTTTTTTTCTAACATAAATTAGGTTGCTATCATAAATTCATTAATTTAATTATGGCTTTTTTAAGATTATATGTCATAATATTAGTTATAGGCCTTACTTTGAGTTTCCTTTCCAAGTTCATGGAAGTGTGATCCATAACTTGAGGCATAAATGAAAATACTCTTTTTTAGCCATTCATTTTTTTCAATAGTTTTCTTATCTAACCATTCCATTTCTCTGTATTTTTTGCCTTCTTTTACACATTAGATTTATGCTAGGTAGATTTTAGAAAAAGCGCTAATATTTTTATTCATAGGTCAATTCCTTCTTGTAAACCCAGTTCTTTGTGAAATTTGGTATCTAATTTTCAAGTAGAAGTCGGAAATACCGTAGTAAACATTTTTTTATATTTTTTATTGAATTTCATTATCACACTTTAGTGTTCAGTTCAAATCCCTATTATTGCATCCGTAGTTTTGGGATTATTGGGTGCTGAGTAAGCGTTAAATTAAAATAAATCTACGAATTTCTATTTTATACCGATAAATAATTCTAGTCTAATGATAACGTCTTTTTAGTGTTTAAATGAGTTTCGTAAAAATTTTGACTTTGTTTTAACTTTAAACAAAAAAATTTAAAGCATAATTTTACAGTTTTACCCTCCTGCGAACTGGATCTACTGGAGCCTAAACAGTCGCAGTTCTTGACCACAAAATGTGATTTTGTATTAAAAGAACACAGATTTGCTTAATTATATCCTGGATTACATCACACTTACACTGCTTCCCAAAAAATCAAACCGTAATTCTCTTCAGGGGGTAGTAGATCTGTTAGGTTCTTAGCAGTCTTAATCTATTTTTGGTGGCCGGAAATCACCAATCTCTTCCTCATACACAGTAACTTCTCGGATCTTCTTAAATCTGTGAATAGCTAATTTCATGTTCTTCTAATCAACTTCTGTCAGCATTGCCAAAAGGACATTCTCAGGAATGCCCCAGCACGAATTCCTTTGGATTATTTGCCATTCTATGGCTTTACTGGCAGGTTGGTGTATATGCAGAAGATTAATCTGTTCCAAAAAATGTTTAGATCAATCCGTGTGTTGGGAAGAAAATTTAATGTGAAACCAGATGGGCCCATAAAGACACACGACCAACTCTGTGAGTAGATTCAAGTCATTATTAGGTTTTTATATTGCCACATAAAGTCGACATATTCTGCCAGCAGTGGTGAGCCACCTTGAATTACATGTTGGACCTGGTTTCATATGTAGATCATCTTCAATTACACCACCTCTAATAGCACTGATAATTCTGTACAGGTAAGCTTGATCCCTACTAAACTCATTCACATTTATCTACATCTGGAAGAGAAGCTGCTCCTTTAGCAAAACATTGAAAGCCAGTTGGGTATACTGGTAGAGTTTCACAGGTGGTTAAGGCTTTACCAAGTGCCTCTTTCCTTTGAGTTCCACTTTTATATGACCGATATATTTCCTGCACAGATTCCTCATTTAGATGCGAGCTAGGGAGGATCCACTGTAAAGGAAGATGTAATTGATATTCTAGCTCTATTATGGTTCTATTCTTGTAGCCAATATTAGTTTACGTGCTATCAGCTCCCCCTGCCTTTATCTCATCTTTAATATTATTTTCAACAAGCCGTTTTATCAGTCCATCTGTAATACCTGCACTTGTTCCTTATTCTATAGTTAAATAATCTAAATAGACAGTACCAAGTTCTACTACAAGTAAATAGTTATCTTGAATTTCTTTTGTTCCATACCATTTGTTCTCCTTCTACTTTTTAGTTAGTGTTGTGTCTCTCCTCCTATCAAAAAACAATGCAGTAATTTTTTATCTCCCAAATATTTTGATTCGGTGAAATTCCTCCTAAACTTTTACCGTACCCGCCAGACTTTTTGATGGTCAATTACATGGGAGCAGTCTTCTGAATTTCTAATAAAATAGTCGAATAAAGCTTCACCACTAATAGCAGCAGCTCTATTTTATACAGAATACCGATCTGCTTCAATGTAAATTGCTGGTATACGTATGATGTTGTTTACTGTCCTCGCAAACACTTTATTCCATTCATTATCAGAAATATCAGAAGATTAGTTTTAACCATACAATTCTTCGTCTTCAATTATAGTTTCCTCTTCCCTCTTCTCTTTTTGCGATTCTTCTTCTTATCTTCTCTCATGAATTCGTTCTTGTCTGATTTTCCTTGATTTAATCATTTGACTCGTATTTATATCCTTTCCTTCGATTTTCATGTGACGTCCAGTTCTTTGGCCAATAAGAAATTCATGCTCTAGACGTGGCACTTTCATGTTCTTTTCACACTTGCAATCCAAGAGTTCAGCACACTAGCAGCTTGCTATTCAAAAGGTTAACCTAATGATGAGATAAACATCTTACTCCTAGTGACATTCCTTACTTGTTTTGATTGCACAGACGCTTACTCCACCAATCTGAGCAATCTGCTTTTAACATTATTGATCGGCTGAACTGGAACACTGGCTTATTTTCAAATCTTAGTAAGGGTCTCGGATACTTCAGGAATAAGGTCCTTGTTCCTCTTATATTTATTATCGTTTAGATAATGAATATATCTCCTAACCTGTTGTTCTGTTGGTAGCTCATAGTGAGAAAGTTTGGAAGTGGAGAGCCAAAGACACTGTGACTTGTTGATGTTCTAGTTCTTTTACTCATCTTAGCCCTGAAATAAATAATAGAAAGACCCGTTAGTAGAAACAGAAATAATACATTTGATGAGTGAATCTATAACATACATTCAAAAAGATAAAAAAATATCCTTATATAGAAACTAAATACTCTGTAAATATCTCGTAAATTCGTCATACGTCCATTAATTTATAGTGTCATCTGAGTAGTTTACAAACAAGGAATTCCTCACTAAAATTGCCTCTACACTAGATACATAAGGAATTAAGGTGAAATTTTTCGAAACATAGGAAAAGTCTGGTAAGCTTGGTAGGAATGAAATACCTTTACTTTCTTAGCAACGGACCGATATGTTCGGTCTTGATAGGACAACTTCCACACACCAAAAAAACAAACGGAAAAGGGGGTTTGGAAAGAAACACTAGACTTCAAATTCTGGATATAGGAATATATATGTATAGAGATAGGCTAGAAGATTTACACCTTAACTTTAAGAAAAAAAATTTACATATACATGACTTAAGAATATATTTTCTCAAGTGAACGAAGGATTTACGCTTCTGTACCAGGTAAATATAAAGAGAGATCCTTTCAAAGGCAAAGAAGCCAGAATGATTTGCACAAGGGCAACTAATGGCGTGAATTTCAAATGGGTGCCAGAATTCGCTCGAATAGTTCGCTGGCACCAAGCATTTAGAATCTTTTGTATGCTGGCCACACAAATGAGAATAGGATGAAATTTTAAATATTAACGAGAATATGTAATAGACATCAAGAATATAAGCCTATTTAATCGCTAGAAATAATACAAATTATAATCATAATAGTGGCATAAATGTCAATATTTTACTAAAGGTAGAATGGAAATATATAAATACTAACTCCATTCTAAAGCAGAAATAAAACCAATGTTCAAATTTATATATTTTCATTGAAACTCTCGCAAGAAATAAATAAAAACAAGTAAAAAAAGTTAGAAGTGAACGATTTTCCTCGATTTATGTTTGTCATGGAAATCACTTTTCTGTACAAGCCACAAAATTTTGCCTATCAATACGTTTTCATTTTATGATTAAACTTCACTATATCTTAATAAAGGCACTCCCCTTGCTCATCTGACTCTGCCCCCATATTTTTCTTGAACTTGAATGGAAGGTATCAAGGATTTTCACCTTCATGGACATCCAGCAGTCTATTTGGCCCAAGCTTTTCACTAAAATCTCAACCAATTTTACATAATTGTCAGACAGCCTTGTGGTTGTCTTCAAAGCTTTGATACACCGAAAGCAAACTTTTCTAGGCTTCTTTTTCTTCGTGGTATCTTTAGTAGGAAACCAGCCCTAGTTTATGCCTCAGAAATTTTGAAAAAGAAATATTAAGGACCTTGAAAACTGCAGAACTTTTGTTAAGAAATCTAACAATCTGCTTCATGACACCTTGTTCTAAATAAAATGGAAGGAACACTACCTTTTGACGGTCAATCAATTGCTCAACATTGAAATCATGCCCTACAACAGAGAACTCAATCCTTTGTGGCGAATACTTCTTGGAGCAATGGGATCTCGTATCTCTAATATTACAAATGCAGAGATGACATGGAAACTTAGTAAAACAACCATAGAGACTGATAAAAAATGCTATAATTTTGAAGTTCTCAATCAATTCCTAGGCATATCCCTTATTAATCAAAGCTTGTGCCACGATTTTAGACTCTTTTTAATCATCGTTAATAGAGACTGAATAAGCCAAGAGATAAGAGAGGAAAAATTGTACTATAATTCTTCTTGACGATCTGTGCGATTAAAGAGACAGTACTGATCTGGATTACATGTAATTCCAATTGCATCACACTGAGTAGATATAACAGTGCAGCAGCATATTCCCACTTGATAAGTACAGAATATTTAAGGAATCGTTACAACGTTTTACTTGGCTTGTCACATGGAAATTTTCATCTAGCAAATCTCAAGCTTTCAGCCTGCAGATTAAAAGCTCAACATTTGATATTGACAAGGTCTTTGATTAGGTCATTGAGGTCTCTTTTGTTTTGATATTATGATTTTCTCAACAGTCATATTAATGACACTGTAGCCGACATCTTCACTGATATTTTTAGCTGTGGAATAGTCGTTTTTATCTGGAAGTGGGTCACATATTCCTTTCTGGAGTTATAGGTGCAGGAAAATCAGCACTGTGTGATAATGATGCAGGAAAGGAAGGAAGATTGTAATAGGAAAGGCAGTTGCATTTTTGGCAATTATGACGGTTATAAGGGCCCACCATGCAGAAGTTGCAGTTGCTTGAGTGGCTAGTAAATGTTAAACTTGATGACTCTTTTTTTCTATCTATGTCATCTTGTAAAAGTATTAAAATATAATTTATTACATTCTGGCTTACAAACAAATATAATATATAAATACCTGTGATATTTAATATTTATTTTTGTAAATAATTCAATATTTTACCATCAAATGTTAACTTGCAGTGTTCACAATCAAAATGAGGTGCACATGAAGAGATTTATCTTGTCAGCAACTGCCATGCTAAAATAGGCTTTGTAAATTTATCCCATTCTCTTAGATGATGTTTAATCGGCCCATTTTTGATCATTTTGATAAATGGTCCACTTATCTAAAAGAATGAATAGCGATAATGATTGAAGCCGCTTGATGCCATTTCTCTTCTGATGTGCTCACTAATTCCTGTATTAATATTTCTGAAATAATATTTCAGATCGTTTAGAAGTTTCTTGAAGTTTCAAGTGGTGTACTCTAACAAAATCTTGTACAGTTATTCCTGAAACTTCATATGATTCTACTAAATTCCAGAAATTTATCATCTAGAATCTAAAAGGTTTTGGAAGCTTTCCTTAAAAGAAATATTATTCTACGAAATTTCTTCGGGTTTTTTTAAATAAAATGTACAATTTTCTAACATGATTTAAAAAAAAATTAAACCCAACTATTTTCTATATTATAATTTTTAACGAAATTAATAATTACGTATCAATATTATCCAAATGGAAAATTTAGAAATTCCGTGCCATATCTACCCAAAGCGAAGTTTTGTAATCGAAATAGCTAATTTTTATTTACTTTATTTACGAACAGCGAAAAAAGACACTTTAAACCTAGGAATAAGAAAAAAGGGAAATTTTGTTACAGTTTTATTTTCTAGATAAAATCAAAGATCATTAAGGACCATTTGAACTTGCATTATTTACTTTCGTCCTCCATTCCTTCATCAAATATCTTCTCTCTCTTTTTATCGGTGATAAAGCAACGGGAATAATTTAACATGTGGCCACAATGTTTACAAAAGTTTTGAAAATGAATCTAATCATTATATTTGGATGATAAATCACTCAGGTTCGAATACCTTAAACAGAACATAGTTTTGTCATTTCATCATTGACCCCAAATAAAGACCCTCCACGCACACATATCATACAAAATATCAACCACTTGCCACTTGGTCAGTTCTTCCCCCTCCTTACACTCATTCACATAATAAAGCCACATTATACGAATTCCTATTGAACTCTCGCAGCCTGCAATCTATCTCGTATATTCTCTTCGAAATTCTATTTCGATCCCTTCTTTCATGTCCATAACACCTCAGAGCACTGAATCACCAAATCAATCACAAAATTCAACCTTTTTCTTTATTAGTAATGCAGTAAATAAAAAGTAAACGAGCCTTTGATACAACACAAAGAAGAAAAAATGATAAAATGAAGACAAAAGAGCTTGAATGAACTAGAGAAAAGAGGGAGAAAAGAATATCGACGAAACATAAAAGAGGTCGCGAGAGCAACACTTTTCAACCATTGTCTTGGCAAGAAGGGAAGATCTAAAGACTCTTTTGGCAAATTTGCTCCAGAACTCAAACAAACTCGAAAGAAAAATTCTAAAATATATTTTTTATTTTATTATTATTAATTTTATTAGTAAAATGGAAAAAGGAAAATTGGAATAATCCTATTTAATTTTACTTCAAACCTGAAAATCTTTAAGATGAAAGATAATTTTCAAAATTTAAAATGATGTATCTGTAAATAAACAGGTAAAGATATAAGAAATGAAAATGCGTTGGAAATATATAGTAGCAGTTTCTTATTCGAGCATGAGAGATGGAAGGTCAAGCAAACGCACAGATATCGCTGCAGCCTGGTTGATGAAATAATACCTAGCACTCAATTGCGAAGAGTAAATATGTAACCCACAAAGAAAGTGCTGAAGAAGAGGAAACAAGAGTGTACAAAAGTTATATCGTCGCATATCTTCTTAATTCCACTTGCTCCCTGGTAAACTTCCTGATATCAGCTTCCCTAATATTGCAATATTATACAATTGGTCCGTCATCGGGGGTGAAAATAAGACAACTCACCTGGTATCAGCCTCGATTGTCTCTAATTGTGCAGTGGTGTTACAGCATCAGATAAATACGAAATAGCAAATTGCCTAATACCCAGTTGTGCCCATTTGAAAGAAGAAGGGAAGGGATGGAAGTCAGGAATGAAAGAAAAGTGTAAGAGGAAGACAAGATAGGAAAGGTAAATTATTGTCAAAACTATTTCTACAATGTTATAATTTTATGTAATATTTATTGGTTCATTTATTAAACATATTATTCCCTAAACACCTTATTGCATTTTTGTTCTTTGGAAATAAATGTAGTTCTATGGCTGTGTTAATTATTTTATTTACTAGCTCTAAGTCGTTATTTCTAGTGACCATTTGCTTATCTATTCAAATATTGAGTAATGCATTACATTTTAGTAGTAAATCTGTTTAGTATTAGAAGCTTAAAAAATTGGTGTCGGAAGAGCAAGTGTTCCAGGGAAAGTAAATTAAGGAGACTCATTCCTTATGTTTACGATCTTAATCTGAGTTCAGAAATTATTTTTATCACTCGAAGCTGGACACGTTCGCATATCCGTTCGCATGTATGGAGTTGAACCGCAAATTCAAATTGAAGTCATATGTCATTTATATGAGGCAAGATTATCTTACACTTTAAATGTTAAATATTAACCTATGATGCTTAGATCATCATAGGTAAGTTTTATTGTTTTAAAATGTCAACTCTTTCAGGATTAATACTTTTAATCTTTTTCTTTATTTTGACCAGGTTAAAATATGGCAACCACTATTGTAACTTCTCTAAGAGTTTACATCACCTACATATATGAATTACCTTACCATTTTTCACGTGCAGGATTTTGCAGTCTCTAAGATATTTGCCTTTATACCTAGTTTTTCGGCGTGGGCCTTTTAGCAATCAAGATAAACTAAATTTACAGAGTTATCTCTATCCAACTTTGTCATCCAATCATTAAAATCAAGAAATTAGTTGATCATTCGCATCTTTTTTGGAGGACGTCCTGAAAGGTTGAAAACATTTAAATGGCTAATAGTTAATTCATTATATAAATTTGTAATCTTTCTTAAACTGGAAATATTTGATTTCTGCGAGGCATTCCTAGTTGTAAATGAAGCGGTTGGTTGTAAAACATGCTTCAATTATATTTTACCTTTATTTACACTGTCAAGTAGGATTCTTTCTTTATTTCTTAATTCGTAGTTTAGGTCAAAGAAAAACCTTGCAGGTTGACGTGCCCGGCCAGAACTTGGGAACAAGAGAATGAATTGAGCGAAAGCTGAGGCAATGACAATACAATATGATTCGCCTATGTATTATCTGAGTTCTGTGTACCTTTAGCATCTCTTCGCAATGCCACTAAATAGGCTAAAATGAGGTCAGATTAACAGGTTTCGCCATCTTGGATTTACCAGTAATAGCTCACTGCGCCACTAACATGCGCAGGAATCATAGAGCATTAAAAGTTTAATCACCTCGTGAGGCCTAACCACCAATCTATATTCTTCCAGACATCTGAGGTTTTTTAACTTGAAATAAGCTTTACCAATAATCCTTGTTTGCTTTGATTAGAAAATAAAAGAACCATATTTTTTCATTCTGGTTTGCATTTTGGCTCAAATGATGCGAAGTAAATTTATGTTTAATCAATTCCACCTTCTTTTCTTTTTTCCAAGTAAAAAAAAAAACAATATAAAGCAACCTCTCTCTATGTGTCCCAGGTTTAGTATTATATTTTATCTCGAATGCATTTTAGTTCCGCAGATCTAAAGTGATGTCCCCGAAAAATATTTGCTTTCTCTAAAGAAAGAAACTATGTCTAGTCTAAACGGGGAATTGATTATTTTCCTTTTGTGTTTGCATTTTTCCTGCCATTACCTTAACATGTATTCAGTTATTGCTAATTCTTAACTCTTATTCTCCTTCTGTAATAAAATTTAATGTAACATGGGAAAAGAGCTCTAATATAATTCCCATCAATGATACATCAGAGAAATAAAAAGGAAATAGATGAAGAAAAGAAAGTAGAATTTATGATTGTAAATATCTTACCTTCCTGGAACAGTCACTAATTTCTGTCATTCTGAAAAAAATATACACAAAGAACTTATTATAATTTTAGTGCCACACACATCGCGAGCCGTGATAAATTTCCGAGCGGATATTTCCTTTTGACCGCTTAAAAATTCCTAAAAAACTTGTATCTTGGTTCCTTGCATATTTATGAATTATTATTAAAATTTTCCTTCTAATTAAATTCCAATATCTTTTAGATACCATATATTTACTGTAAATTTGCGGAATTACCTTTCAAGCGTTTTTACCTAGTACTGTTTTACGTGGCAGCTTTCAGCATTATGATGAGAATTTATCTAAGTAGGTTACTGTCAGGATGAGCTTTACTATCACTGTTTTTTTGCCATTTTTTCAGTTTAGACCATGCAAATCTTAAGTAATTGAAGCTTTTTAAATGGTATATATTGGTCAAACAAATAAAGCAACCAAATGAAAGCATAAGAAAGGGTTAAGAATCCCTTGCCGTTTTTGCCCATTGTTCGTAAAACGAACAACCACTAGATTGGAAAATTGAGGCAATTATATTTGGGGAAAACTACTGGATTGAAAGAAACATGCGCAATATTTTTAAAAATGGACATACAGAAAGGGGAACTTCTTCTATGACCATTTCATTTACACCTAAATTAGTTAATCATACAAAGAATATTGAATAACGTTTTCCAACTAAAGATTGCAACGATCACTGTCCATAAAGATTTGTTATTTTCTCCTTTTTTCGCTCTTTTAAACAGAGGGGCGTCAAGGTTATGGATTTTTTCACAAATTCGCTTTAAGCGATCTTCAGAAACAATTTTAAAATAGTTGGTTTCTTTCGTATAAATGGTATAACCCTTGTTTATTTGCGTAATGGTATCGGTTTGGAATTTTCTTGTCCTAGATGCTCCCAGGGATCATACATAAAAAGTACCCTTTGCTCCATCCCTTGATGGTTTGTACAAACCTTGGTTTTACCGGCAAATAGGAGAAATCTCTCTCCATTGAAAATTTTGAGATTCTTGACTCTAATTCTAAGACCACCAACCTTAGAATTTTCCATTGGCTTTTCATTAAAATATCTTTCAATTTTTCCCCTCCGACTTGTACCATATTTCATAATCAATCCATAAAGCTGTTGACTTTTTCTAAATCTTTCGTGCTTCTCTCGACCTACTGATAAGGGGAATGTTTTGCAAATCTCTTTTGTTGCTTCAAGTTTTATTCATGTTTTATTATAGGGAAGTATTAAATTTTAGGTATTTTACTTTAGCACTTGTTTGGTATCTTATACCTTGAATTTTTTGTTTTGTCTTTTTTACTCTCTTTCTTGTGACCAAGTAACATTCATATATATCTCCTCTAAAATTCACGAAGTATAGATTGTTTTTTGAAAAGTTTAATTTAAATTTAAATTACCGGAACATTGATTAAAGAATTATTTCAATTTTTTATTTATGTTTATTTTTGTTTCTCTCTTTAACTACTTGTTTGTCCCTATAGCCTGAAGATGGATTCATAATCCGAAACGTTGTATGGAATAGATAAGTATGTCTCTCATGCTCTTATCATTTATACTGCAACTAAAGTTTAGCCTTCTCTAAATCCATTGTTTCGACAACATATATATATATATATATATATATATATATATATATATATATATATATATATATATTTATGTCAAACCATTTCAAAGCAGTTGGAAGAATGATAATAAGAAATGATAGGGGATCTGTTTAAATATGAAAGATAAACAAGTGACAGTCATAAGTTAAAAACAAATAATGAACGATTGTTCAAGCATATAAAATGGCTTTAAGGTAAATAAATATATGCATATATGCACGCATGGATATAAATCCTTTATATATATACAAGTGGTTCAAAAATAGATAGCATAACTGCGGTAATATGTTCCCTATATCTAAATAATAAAAAGAGTTACCATGAACGTATGTCTGAAAATGCTTGCTTTCCGAGTTAAAACAGCTAAGAATCAGAATTCCTTTATTTCCCGCTGGTGGCACATACACAATGTTTTCGAGTACCCGAGAGAAACTGTTCAAAATCTGCACCTCTTGCAGTAATGTAGGCCTAACATCAACGTCTCATGGACTATCGAACACGTCCCCAAATTCCTGGCATGTTTCCTATTGTCTCGCGCCCTTCAAAAATTTGGTTGCGGAGAATGTCCTCATCATCTACCGGAGATGAATACACGAGTGATTTTAATTGTCACCACAGGTTGAAATCCCAAGTATTGCGCCAGCTCTTCCTATCCACCGACCAGAGTAACTTCTCCCAAGGTACCTGCGGGCTACCAGACTGAAATGTGCTGGAGCACCATCATACATGAAATACAGTTGACGACGAGTGATAGGTGGAACGTCGTCCAAGAAATCAGACATGTTGTCTTCCAGAAAGTGGTTGTATATGATAGGTTTACACCCTTACCTATAATCAAACCTTATATGTGCTCTATTATTATTATAATATGTAGTAATAATAATGATATTAAAAATAAAGATGATGATAATAATAATGATTTTAACAATAGTAACAATAATAACAGTAGTGATAATAATAAGGTTGATGGTAAAAGGAATGATGATAATAATAATAAAGGAATTAATAATAATAATTAAAATATTATCAAACAGGCATTAAATAAGAGCTTAGAAATTCACACAAATATACATTATCTTCAGAAACTACAAGTCCAGTATCTAACGCAAGCATTCCATTAACCCAACGCCCTTCTTGCTAACCCAGCCCCACGGGTTCAGCTAACCACTATTTCAACAACAAACAATATTCTCATTTAACTATCAAAATTATTTAATACCGCCGACTAATTTCCTGTGTTTCACTGGGTTTTTTTTTGGCAAAAGACATTATTAGGTAAACCCTGTTGTGCTTCACCTTAAATCACCTTGAATTATATAATATTGGTTAATACTAAGGTAAGAGTATCCTTTAATTTTAAAATGCATTCACATTGTCATATTTGTAAGAAATCTCTTCCCCATTACCTTATGATAAAGTTAACTGGATAGATATTATTTAAAACATCCTACCGTGTTAAATCTATTTGCTATGTCTGTGGCGAATTTATTAAGACAAGAGCTAAAAGTTAGTCTGTAGAGTGATCTACTAAAATGTTTGAGGCCTACAAGGCATATTTCGGGATGCCAGTCGGAGATGAAGACAAACCTTGGGCAGCTCATTTTACCTGCTAGCTCTATAAATAAATATAATGTGTTTTAAGTAAAAGAACTCAATGGCGAGTTATGATATATGATAGTGAAACCACTGTATAGGAAAAAAAGTTTAATTTATGAGAGTAGTTTAAACTAGTCTCGTAAATTAAACTTTTTGCTCCTATAGAGTGGTTTGACTATCATAATGTGTGACTTTATTTGGATGCTGGATTTTTTTAACATTTTTAATAACACTAAGTGAAAAGCATTTGTATATTTATACTTATGTTTTATTTTGTTATTTTACAGGATGGTGCGGATGAGAAAAGATAGCTATGTAGTTCGCAATCCCACGAATTTGTAGGGAGTTAGCTGACCACTCAAGTAATTGTTTCTTCTGCATAGATGAACCCTAACAAACATCGAACAGGCAAAAAGCTCCTGTTATCATGTATTCAGACCCTCAGTCACCTATTCGCCAGTTCTGCAAAGTTCTAAGCTCCCCATACTTACTCATCCAAAAAGATAGCAACAATTTTTAGTATGGAAAAGTAGTTTAGCAGAGGATCAAGTCATTGATCCAAATTACTGATGTCCAACTGAGGAGATAATCCTATACTACCGCAAACCAAAATATCTCAACGACCTTGTCAGAGATCTTGATCTCACAAAGTTCAATGATAAGATTAGCTTTTAACTTCGAGCCTCATGCAGCGGGATTTTTTTAGATGAAAATGTGCGAAGATCAGGTCAGAGAAAGCGTCACGAGTGTTTTTCAAACTTTTTTACACGTCAAGATGAGCTTTCTTTTTGTCACAATGTGACCAATCTGTTTAAGGCAATCAGAATCACTTATAATCCCAACCATTAGGATTATAAGCTCGTCCAGGAGCCTCAAAGCAGTGCTGTTTCTTAACGGGAATATGTATCCATTTTTTCCCTGGTCTCTGTTTACTCACGAAATCACACACCAATTGGCGCCAACATATCCATACTCCCTTGTAAAATCAGATCAGATAATTCAACTTAACTTTAGCAAAAAGATTTTGGCTTCGTTTGAAGAAACCCTGCAAATCACATACACCTGTTTAGGAAATCATTCCCTGTTTAAAATTGAATTACTAAATTAGACTAAATTACTTTTCCTACTGCTACATTATGCACCATGTTTATATGCGCCATTGGCATCCTATGTACATATAATATGGAAAAGAAAAAGTTTATAATATATACGCCAGGTCTTTCACAAAGTAAAAATTATAATTTCCTTTCTGAATAAGCCCATATAGAATTAGACGAGGTTGAGGTATACTTAAGATTTTTAGTTAATTACTTTATATTTTGTAACTATATATAGTATTTTTGTCCCAAAACATTTTCTCCAGGTCAAGCAATGTATTTGCATTTTAGTAATGTAGTATTTTTTGTGTTTTTTTGTTTACTATATGATTAATTCAACTGCTTTAAGTTTGATATTTTGGGTTATTGGCTTTAAACATTACCATTTTTGCTCCCTTTTTTTAGTCTCCCTTATGACTGTAAATATTCATTTGGTTTAAAAGGGGAGCAGTGTTAGGATTATATCCTTACCTATAATCAAACTAAAAATGTACTATATTATTATTATTATAATAATAATGATGATGATAATAAAAATAATAATGATAATAATAACAATAATGTTGATAAAAAATAAGGATAATAATAACAATGATGAAAATAATAATGATCATGATAGTAATAATAATGAAATCAATAATAATAATTAAAACATTATCAGATCGTCAGGATTATGAGCTTAGAAATGTGAACAAATGTACATTATCTTCAGAAGCTAAAAGTGCTGTATCTAACGCCGGTATTCCATTTTCTCAATCCCCTTCTTGCTGATCTAGCCTCCTTGCTTCTGCTATCCCTATTGTAACAACAAGCAATATTCCCTTTTAACTATCTAAATTCTAATTTCCTAATATCCTGTGGTTTCACTGTCGTTTTTGACAAAAGACATTCTTAGTTAAACCCTGTCGAGCTCCCCCTCTATTTACCTTGAATTATATACTCTTGCTTAATACTAAGGTAGGAGTATCCTCTATCTTTAAATGGATTCACATTGACTCATTTGTAAGAAATTTCCGCCCCATTAACATTATGATAAAGTTATATAACTGGATAGATATTGTAAAAGTCATCCCAACCGTATTAAATGCTCTATTTAACCATTGGTTCAATTATAAAAATATAAAAAAACTTAGTAACTAAATCAAATATAACTGTACCATTTATAAAACCCGTCCTACTCTATTTAATATTTTATGTAACCACACCCAGTTGAAATGAGAATGTAAAAAAAATATAAAACTTCTTGTGAGAGAGAAGAAACTATCGGACCTAAACCCACTACCTTAAAGTTATCTCATAACGTCCTTCTGTCCCGTGTAATTCGAAATTACCTATTCATATTATGTTCAAGTGACTAGTAGTCTCCTCTTCCGTCTAGCTTCGTGCCTTCTCCAGTCGTATAAGACGACATTACCAGTCGAAAACTGGTATAATCTTCCTCCAGTCGTATAAGACGACGTTACCAGCCGTGAACTTGCGTAATCTTGCTCACCAGTCGTAACAGACAACGTTCCGAGTTTCGTGCCTCCTCCAGGTCTTCTCCAAATCGTAACAGACGACGTTACCAGCCGTAAACTGGCGTGACCATCCATACCAGTCGTAACATATGCTTCACCCGTAAGCCTGTTCGGAAGTATATGGGGATCAGATAACGTATCACCAACAACACTGGCTCAGGTCCAGATATTGAGTGACAACTGCTGCTGGTGACGTGATGACACAATTGCATGTAGATTTTCTTCTGACAATACATGTGGTTGTAGG
Organism: Ceratothoa steindachneri; assembly: GCA_963969495.1. NCBI lineage: Eukaryota > Metazoa > Arthropoda > Malacostraca > Isopoda > Cymothoidae > Ceratothoa > Ceratothoa steindachneri. Next base: position 140,024,246 of record OZ018328.1, on the reverse strand, counting down.
AGTTGACTCTTTCACCTCGTGTTAACTGTGATTCATCTTGAACAAAACAAAGCTGCAAAATCTGGATTTATAACGCACTGCTCCAAGAACAATTGACAAAACGTAACTTTTGCTGGGTAATCTGTTAGTGACAACACCTGTACAAGTTGCAGATGTTATGGGTACAACTGTTGTTCTCGTAACACTCTCCAGACATTCAAATGAGGAATAAATACTTGCCGTGCCACTTGTCGTGTGCTGATTTCAGGAGCATCATCCACAATATCCACTATCTCCTCTTCTTACTTAGGCGTTGTAGATCTTGATCGTCTTCTGTCGCTACACAAGGTTCGAAAAGTCCTATACCCATAGAGTTTGCGATGGATATTCACAAGGCTTTTCCTATTCGCGCATCTTCGGTTTGGGAATCTTTCCTGCTACATACGACGAGCTTCTAGACCAATAGCGTTCGGCAAACTATATACGAAGGGCATATCTGCTTTCTCTTGATTTGAGTACATGTCCACCCACGATGCACCACTATTCATAAAACTACTTGATCGAGTTCAACCGAATCTTATACTAAAAAACGCCACCTGTATGAGATACAGGAATTCTGATTAATTTTTGTTTTAATAGCCTTAACTCCTAAAAAAAAGCCTTTCCGGACATATTTTCATGGGAACTATTTTTATTTTTCAGACAGAGAACATGATCTCGTAGTTATGCCATCTATTTTTAAACACCCTGTACATATATATATATATATATATATATATATATATATATATATATATATTAGGTTAGTTAAGTTAATAACAAGAATTTTTTAATCCGCTAGAGGACTGCAGGAGCGTTACATATACAACTATGTACCAAACTTTACTAATAAGAAAAATTTACAGAAGGCTTTTGTATAAGCTATGTTTAACTTCAACAGAAAACAGATAATGTAAATTCATCCGCGGATATTTCCCCTTCTAATTTTGAATAAATAAACAATAACGGTTTATTCAATGAGGTTAGGTAAGGGGAGTAAAATGAATTCCTCAATCCGCTAAAGAAGTCTCCTGGAGTTCCTCAACCCTCATCGAGAGCGTTACATATACGACAGTGGCAACCATCCATTTGTCTAAAAAGAGAAATTCTAAGAAGCATTTTGTATAAGCTAACATTTAACATAAACAGAAAATGGGGAATGTGAATTTATCCGCGGATCTCCACCCTTCAAATATGTACCAATGCTGAAGAGGGTTGAGGAATTCGAGGAGACTTCTCTAGCGAATTACGAAATTTCATTATAAGCCTTATCTAACTGTATTGACTAGGACGTTATTGTTTATATATCAAATAAATACATATATATATATATATATATATATATATATATATATATATATATATATATATATATATATATATATATATATAAACCAAACTTTGGTAGAATAGGTTTATTACATTACAGGCCTTCTTTCGCTATCTATCTGTAGAGTTGTAGGAGTCTCATCCTTCTCTGGTTGCGTCCTTTAATTACGTTTCTTGTAACCTGATTTTATTATTGTCAATCCTACTACTTTGCACAAGTTATTGTACGATTTCTTTCACCTTCAACGTAGATGTCTGTAAGCTGCTATAGTTTGAAATTTGTTTTTATTACTACATAATACTATTTATGTCCTTAATTATAGAATTATGGTATTCCTCTGTCGCCAATTTTGTTTAGCACTGGTTCCTCTATATAGTATTTGAACAGTAATTGAGTCCAACCAACTGTGAATCGTATTTTGAGGCACTCCTCCTTTCTAATTAGAAGGATATAGGCAGTATATATCGAATATAATTTAGGTATCAAACAAGCCCTTTGCAGATGTTTAGCTTCTAGTTAAACATTATTGCTTAGTTGTTGTACAACTCTATGTTATTGTGTCTTTTCATTATATAGTTGCCAAGTATCCTTTCTATCTTATTGTTAATACCCGAATGAGTATTTTATATTGAATTCACGTTGGCCAAACATAGTCGATATGTTTCGATAATTCTCGAAATACTATGCCTTTGCTTGCCTTTTCTGCTTTGGCTTTCGCTATTGTTTCCATTGAACGCTGAGCGCTATCTCACTACTAAAATTTGGACGAACTTCAAATGCCAGATGTTTAATACCTTTTTATCCTTCTGGTATTTGTTTGTTTTCATTTGATTAGGTTTTGCATAGTTCCCCGATGAGGTCAAGCACGGATAAAAGTCTACTTATATAATTCTAATAAACTAATTCTGAAGCAAAGGAGCTCTACCAACATAATCCCTTTCATTCTTTCCGTCTTTCGTGATTATTTTTCTGTATACTAAATTTCTTTCTCAGCGGTTGTTTTCTTCTTGTTTTCCTCTCCTTGGTATGCTCATTTTTTTAATGGCTTCCACAATATTTGAAAACAATAGATTATTGAAGTTGACCTTTTTGAAAACGAGTCATTAAGAGAATTGACCAATAAATGGTTATTTATAGTCCGCGAATTCTCTCTTTATAATTATGACTAGTATTTCTTGGTTAAGTTAAGCGCAAAGAGCACCAAAATGAATTGCTATGAATCTTTGAATAGTCCTTTTTTGTTAAATGAATTATACTCGTAGTTCGATTTATAAGAAAGGCTAAGGCATATCCAAAGTCATGATACTGTCATTCTGAGCATTTTGAGATAGATAGCTTCGTGCTCATCTAAGTTCTATTGAAAACACCCCTCAGTTAAAAACCTTCTCTATTGGCAGAAAGATTTTAATTTTAACACAGAAATTGGATTAAATTGACAAGACACGCTTTTCTATCATGTAACTGGCGACAGAATAACAGCTTTTTTTAACTCTAAGCTATATTAAGAAAAGGAATAAGTAGGTTGTAAAATAGGCAACGAGCCTTTGCAACATGGAACAGCATATTTTTTCCTGCGGAAACAATGCTTTTTCAATTTGCAGGCAGTTAACCGGGTACTGAGTTGTCGATTATCCACTCAGAAGTTCAACATCAACAGGATAACCTAAACAATGAAACATGTTTGCCTTTATGTTAAGATATGGGAGCAATTTTAAAGGATGGAAAGTCATCTAAACTTTGTTAAATTGCATATATATTTCCCTTCTTAATGATGGATTACTACTGATTTCAAATAGCCAGCTTGCAAATTTAAGTTATTTATTCGTCTAGGACGAATGAATGGGAAGACCAAAATGACATCAAACTAGTTCATCGTCTGAGACATTCTTCCGACCTGGATCCAAAAGTACATGGCCAGAAATGCTATATCATACGCTAAACATGATTAGAAATACCACAAGCTATAATTTTAGAAATTATTAGCTCAGCATAGGAGGAAAAAAGGTTGCTTAAGTCGAGATAGTATATATAATGTACTTGCAATATTTTCCCTTGTTAATTATTGTCGTAGAATGCCGAGCTAATATATATACTTATTTGTTTTATTAATTTTTAATTAATCAAATAACTTTAAATTGAGGCGTAGGTTCTTGCCTCGGTGATCGCTTGAGGATCATGCTCTAAGAGTGCTAAACTTTATTTTTATTCTAGTGAATGAATAAACTGGGGTCCTTTCTTGACTTTACAAATATGGCCACTTCAACTCGTTCGGGGATAATTAAAACAGTGCAGTTACTAAAGAAAAATAGACTTTAATGAACATAACCCATCTCTCTAAATAACATACAATAAATAAAGATCTAATACACTTAAAAAAAGAAAACGAGATTACTGGGTGAGCTCTCGCAGCTCGCTTGGAGATTAAATTTTACGGGGGGTAACAATTTTTAAGTTAATAGCTTTGTCCTTAGTCAGACATCCAATGAACTAATGTTTATGCACGGGGACATAAATAACAGGATTACTCTTTACTTACATAAGGTAATGGAGATTAATACCAGTTTCCTGTAGGAATATCTTCGGGTTTTTTTGTCCCTGAGAGGCGTAGCTCGAGTAATTTGCAGTTTTCTCCCCAAGATGGCGTTACTCTGGCCTAAAGGTGGATAAGTGACGTCACACGGAATTTCGAGTTGGCGTAAGAGAATCCAAACAAAGACGCCGATGAGGCGGGTTGGTTCTAATACGTTTATGCCCTTGAAGAGGTTTCGTTCAGAAAAGGTTGGGATATGTTTATATTCTTTTCTAGCGATTTGGGTCTCGCTTATATGATTTCGATTTTGGATGAGAAATCTATCTAGTTTGGAGTTGTCAAACTCAGATAGAATAAGATTTGGAGTCCTCAATCTGTGTCGGTTGATACTCACTAATCTTGGTGCTCGAACGGCGCCGAGCTTTCTTGGTACAATCTAAGTATTGTACCAGGACTGCAAATTCTCCTTAACTTGCAATAACTTTGTACCGGTGATTTTTGTGTCTTCTAGTCGAACTCGAAAAATCTTCTGTCAACCGGTGACTTTCTTGTCTCTTTGGTGGGAATGAACAAAAAAAGCCCTGTCTACACGGGTCATCCTGTTATATACCCAAATTACTCCCGCTGAGGTACGTGGGGAGGTGGATGGGGGGGGGGCCTCGCAAGGTGGGACCTCAGGTTGGTCTCCCGCACTTTTGCGTCTTGTGGCTCGAAGAGGGGGTAATACGAGATCGGCAGTTTGCACTTTTGACTGGGTTGTTTATAAGTACACCCTCAGCAAAAACAATTAAGAAACTGTATTATTATTGAATTCCTTCTCTTACAAACTGTTTAATATTTATCTGAAAAAAACTCTATTTCATATTTTCATAGCAGCTTATAAACATGAATTTTGAGCTGAGGTCAGGAATCAGTCTCGTATCACTTACCCTTTTGCCCGTTCTCCTATATTACCGGAGAACCTCGAAGGGGCAAAGCTAAACCCAGATGTCTTTAGTTATTTTTTTTCTTAGACTCGATATATATATATATATATATATATATATACATATATATATATACTAATTTATTATTATACCTCCACAACTATATTTCAATAATTACCTCGAGGGACTTCACAACTTTAGTTTAAATGAAGTTAAGCGTCAATAGATAAGATTAGTCGTGATTAGGGGGTACTTTTTCATTTTCGTTATGTTTTGGTTCAGATAACTGATTAAAATATTAATTCCTCCTCAGAAAATCAGCAAAAACAATTAAGAAACTGTATTATTATTGAATTCCTTCTCTTACAAACTGTTTAATATTTATCTGAAAAAAACTCTATTTCATATTTTCATAGCAGCTTATAAACATGAATTTTCTGGTTTATACGATAATAATATTTTTTAATATAAAGGTGGCATGTTGTGGTAAGCCTATAGACTTAGACAACAAAAGAAGAAAAATTTGGAAAAACAATTATCAATAGTTCAATTATTTAAGGCCCACCATAGCAGAAAACTGTTATCTGATTGGAGCATCAAATAAGAGAAGGAATAAACATGAAAGTACAAACGTCCCCTCCCTTGTGAGCATTCAGCGTATGTTTGAATTGTGTTATTTCAAGGAAATAAAAATCCAAATTGCTTTCGCGAAAAATGTATACCCCCGTTAGTATTTTCCAAAGTGATATTTATAATTCTTAGAAAGTTTGGAAAAGATATTTCTTAAAGTTCACAATCCATGCAATATGAAGCTTCGGTAATAGTAGAGTGCACGAGCCTCCACTCACTCGAAGTGATCATTAGGGAATTATTTCTAACAATTTTTTTTATTTATATATCATCAGATGAAGACTAAAACCATTTAGCATAGAAGTAGCGTAGAAATTTAAGGTGGCGCAATTTTTTCAGAAGATTTGCTATTCCATAAGTTGAGTGGAGGTGGTGTTGAAAATTTTTAGTTTATTTAAGACTCGAAAAAGAAGTATCAATTCTACTATAGCCTTGTGGTAAATTTAGGATACTTATCATTGCCATAACAAGGAAGATCTTTTTCTTACCAAATTTACTTTGCCTTCACGTAGTAACTTCTCGGAAGGTCTTGGAAGAGGCAAAACAAGAGAGCTAAGTAAATTCAGGATGAATTACACATTTATTATAGTAGAGGCGTTTCTATATTTGAAAAAAAGGCAAGAGCATTATGTGATAATCATATTATTTAGGTACACAAATTTAAATTAAGCCATCTCGTTTTAACCTATTAAAGAGTTTAGAAAAAATGCTAAATTAACCGAGTAACATTTATTACTAGGTGTTCAAAAACTCAAATATCTTACACCAAACAAGGGAAAAGACATCATATTTCCCTTATCATCTTGGGTATTATCACAGAACTAATAATTCAATTCTGCTGGGTCTTTAAGTAAAAACCCTGAAAAGAATAGAAAGCAACAGATAAAACATTTCAAATTTGCGTTTAATTTGTAATATAATCCACTTGATAAATTAGCAACTACCACCATTTAAGGCATTTATGGAACTTAATTTACGTGGAGATGAACTAAAAGGTTCCTTAAAGGGTTCGATATCATGACTCCTTTTGCTAATAAAAGAGTAAGAATTAAACCCACGGGAATATAATATAATGTTTCATTCAGATATCAACTACTCACGTTTAAGTGTTTTTGACCGTTATATTCTATCAACTCAAGCTTTTGATTTACAAGGGACACATTCATTTTATGATATTCAGTAAATTGCAAAAATTGTTGACCCTATTATAAACATTAGCTTAAATTATTATCTCAGCCTTGCGATATCAATCAAATGATTCATATCTCATCGCTCTCAATAAATTGAACTGGGTTATAAAAATGATCTTTTTAAGGCGTATAAGTTCTATCGACCTAATTAGGACAATTTCGCACCGCTGAATCGATTTTAAAAATATCCCATCTTATAACTAAATAGATTATATTTTTTGAGATTTACGGTTTATTTTTTACTAGTACTAATCCGAAATATGGTTTTATTAAAATTCATAGGTTTCTTACACAATTTATTAATTAAAAGTTACAAAAGTTGCTTAGGGTCCAGTGAATAGTAGGCATTCACAAAGGTAAGGACATGTAAATTTGATAGTAGGTCATCATTGTTCAGAATAAAGGACATAAATATCCATTTTTTTTCGAACTCCTAGAATGCTCAGCACTAGCCATGTCTCTCCTCGGTGTTAACAGTAATAAGCCATCATAAAGGCATCCCATCGGACCTGATACCTGGTCTCCATCTATTTCATGTGATGATAGAATCTCTCCTAGTGATCTCAGTTGTTAAGAAACCGATCCATATATAAAAATAAGTAATGTACTTTAATGTTCATGTTTCAAACATGGATTCTGAAAGTTGTGAGCATATTGCTGCCAAGTTCTATGTAATTCCAGGCCTTATTGTTAACAAGAAATTTGTTAAAAACTAGAGCTCAAGCCTTTCTCGCTTTCAAATCCACTTCATTCATTGAGTTTTCTAAATTCAATGCAGTTACATAATTAAAGGAATCTACAAACGCGGATACACTTATGGAAATGTGAAGACCAAGATACCCGCCTACCCGCTCTGACCCATCATCAGCCAGATACTTATGATGACCTATCAGCTAACCAAAGTCCTCAACTCGCCAATTACCCAATATGCACCATATGATTAGAGCTCACGTTCAAACGAAGTTTTCTAAACATCCTCGGAATCTCCAAATCAGCCAGGTTCATGTCTTCAATGAACGGTGAATCTTTTTTTACTAACATTCTAGTAGATGGAACAATTGAGCTCATTTGCCCTAAAATCTACCACACAGATGATAATAAACCCTCCCGATCTCTGAAGAGATTCTAGAAAACTCCTTAAGGCTTGTACCAAAAATACGCCTCTCTACGGTTTGGACGCTTCATGTATGTGCAAGTCTACGGAGTTGTGATAAGTTTGCACTGGGGATTCTATTCGCCACCTTCTACATGGAAAGAGTGGAGGATGCCATTTTGAAGAACAATCCTCACTTGAATGCATCGATCTTGCCCCCGATATATTGATGATATATTCATCAATACTATTAACCCTAGTCTGGTCCTTACCCTTAATTAAACTTTCAATGAAATTTCATCCCTCAACTTGACTCATAAAACAGGAAACAACTTCACGTTAACACTCTCGATGGCCTTATCGAGTCTCAACGTATACTTATTATGACTAAAGTTTACGTCCACTAAAAAAATCTGGGTTTCTGCATAAGTGGATTGCATGACTGATACAAAAAATCCAGAATTAAGGCCTTAATCAACAGACCCTTCCCTCATTTTTAAAACTGGACAGCGGTTGATACATAATTAAAAAGAGTAACTTTGCTGCTTGTCAACAACGGCTACTTACAAACCTCAATCGATAAGGCGATAAAGCAGAAGATGGTCTTATACGACAACCAAAGGCATAAAAATTCAAAACCAAGTAAAATAGATCATTATTACCAAGCATTCATGAACAAAGGATATAAGCAGGATGAAAAACTCCTCAAAGACATCATACACCAAAATGAAATCCCCACCGGCCAAATAAGCCAAATTAAATTTGTAATTTATTTCAGACCAAAGAAAACTCGCGTTCTTGTCAAAAACAATAGCTACCTTCCCGCGACGGGTCAATTGTAGGAGTGTAATCTCTTGTATGAATATAGATGCAACGTCGGTGACTGTGAGCATCGCAGTTCCTCTTACATTGGCATGACTTCTACGATCGTCTCGGCGACTACCAACACATTTCCAATACTAATCTATCAAACGCCACACTGACAAGAATAGGATGCCCCTCACCCAAGAAATATGAAGTATTAAATAGAAATACAAGCATCATTATCCAGGATAGTCTTCGACAACGACTACCAATGGCTGAAGCCATTAGCTTCAGCCAGAAACCAGTTTTCCCACAACGCGAGGTCTTTTATCGGCCCCTTCCGTTTAACTTACCCCCTTTGCCGATAATTTATTTCTAGTATTTCCTTTTACTTTGTTTATCTAAACATTGTTGAACTTTTTTAAAATTTCTCAAATTTGATTGCTTTAAATAAATATTCCTAAGTTATGATAAGTTAGTTTTTTCTTTTTTGATCTAAACATAATTCAAGCTTTATAATTTTTGTCACTTCTGCTTGGTCCTAAAGCATATACTTATGTCAAGATAATAATGCATATAAATAATTGTGAAGAATAAATAGCACAAAGACAAACAGACACTACATAGTTTGCATATACAGCGTCAACGGTTACCTTCCTCGAGCGTTGCTTGCAAAGAAGAATTAAAATCAGCAGAAACTGGGGTCAGGTGACATGCCCAGATTCTTTAACCAAAAAAGTTTATAGCCAAGGATTGAAGATGCGTCGACTTAAAACTAAACACTTTATTTACAAATGTTTGATAAATGAATCAACTTGAAAATGCCGATATATTCCAAGACTAAATTATCATAGAAAGGACCTAAAAATTAATTACAACTTTCATAGGTCGAGCTAAGGAATGGTCTTTTGAAACATATAAAAATATTTACACAAAAATAACGCACGTATGATATTCCTATCTATAAGACCACGGAGAAAGAAGGTTGAGCCACAGAGAGAAGCACACACCGATAACTTAACTACAATGTACCTATATATATATATATATATTGTCGTAGAATGGACTCTCGACGATATACTATATATAACTATTCGTTGATGGAACTTATTTAATTATCTTTAGAGTGTGTGGATGTCTGGGTTGACCGATATTATGTATCTTCGATATGCTTAAGAAGTGGAACTGAGCTCAAGGATAATAATATTGCTATCATTAATAAAAATAGAGTTTTATTAATAAAAACTATCAACAACACACAAAACGGAAAATATTGACATAAACAGAAAATGGAAGGGTCGTGGCGAATCTAGCTAATCCGAGGATTAAGAGCGATTTAAAAAGGTAAAACAAATATAAAGTTAAAGGAATGGAATCGTTTGCTAAACCATTTAAAGCACAGGATGGGGGAGACAAAAGGGTTAAATACTCAAAGTTAACGTTCAGCTTACGTAAATACACTTGTTGTGCAGAGGAAGGCGACGTGAAGGAATTTTCGGTCCGCTGGCGAGTTCCAGCCGAAGGGGGAGAATTAAATGATCCTGACGTGGCGTCTTGGGAATGAGAACCATTTCTTGACGAACGGGCTTGAAGAACAATGGTTGTTCTACGTTGTTCCCTTCTGAACAATAGGGGGGGAGGTGAGAACCGTCTCTTGTCTATGGGCTCGAGAACAATGGCTGTTCTAATGTTGTTTTCTTCTGAAAAACAAGGGAGAAGGGTGAAAAACGTTTCTTGGCGAAATGGCTGGAAGAAAAATGGTTGTTCTACGTTTTTCTCTTCTGAACAACATGGGGGGGGGGGAGAACCGTTCCTTGTCAACGGGCTCAAAAGAACAATGGCTGTTCTAACATTGGTCTCTTTCTGAACAACAGGGCAAGCCTAGTGGACTTCGTGTCACGAAGGCTCGAACCTTTGCACTCAAGGGATATTGTCCTTCATCTGGACAAGTGATGGTGAATCTCGAGGTCGAGGGTCCTCTGGTGCACAAGGTAGGACTAGACCGTAGTGATGTCTCGCGAAGAAAATACGGATATCTAATCTGATCTTAGTGGTAAAGTTTACAAATAAATAGTAAGGACATCCCCTTGGCGTTAGGGACAATGGAGTAGGGGCTTCGAGGGAATGCACAGCCGAGCCTGAGAGCAATACCTTATCTGCCCATAAGCCTAACTCAATCTGGCGAGGGTGGCGCATGGGGCAGACGGGGAAAGATAAACCTCCTTGTTTATATATATAAACAAGGATATATATATATATATATATATATATATATATATAAAGGCTTATACAAAAAAAGGGTCACTCACGACCACCAATATCAGGCCTAGTATGGGCCACACTAAAACAAGGACACCACACACGGTTGTCCTACCAAAGATGCACAAGAGGCACAACACTCGCGGTAAACCCACACTAAAATGCAAAAGGGGTACAACTCTGCCGGTTGTCTTACACTAAGGCAATCAATCACAATAAACTTAACCCAGGGTAACCTTAACTCAGGGTAACCTTAACCCAGGGTAACCTTAACTCACGGTAACCTTAACTCATGGTAACCTTAACTCAGGGCAACCTTAACTCACGGTAACCTTAACTCACGGTAACCTTAACTCACGGTAACCTTAACTTACGGTAACCCTAACTCACGATAGCCTTAAATCAGGATGGCCTTAAATTAAAATAGGCTTAAATAGCAATAGCCTTAAATAGCAATAGCCTTCCGAGACACACAAAACCAGAAAATAATTGCACGAAATTTACTCTGCTCCGGAACACAACTTTCTTCTCCAAGCACAAAAAAATAGTCTGTCTTCTGTGAAGAATGAAGGCCTCGGCATTGAATTCCACGGAACACTAACAAATACGGATCATTCAAAATCCCAATGCTACATCAACATACAATGAAAATTCTTAACTCCAGACATTAAATGCTTTCTTTCATGACAAAACCGCAATAATCTTAATCAAATTTAATATTCAATAAAATAATTAGGAGCGAAACTGGCCGATCAAAGCGAACGAAAATTCTAGAATTCCTTTGGATCACGTGTCAGCCTCAATTAAGCGAACGTAGGTCCCACGATATCACGTCACAGCCCTAGTCAGAAAGTAAAGGCAAATTATCAGATATTACGTGTGTGACATATCCCCCCACTGAGAATAAATTCCATAATAAAATTTATCCTAAACACACACGTTGGATCCTGATCGGCAGGTAATGACCCATGGCTGCCGACCCGCCAGGCATTAGAAGTCTTCTTCGGCTGACTGCGAAAACCGTCCTTCTTGGGCTCGCCTACAGGCTCCGATCTTCTTCATGTGGTCACTTCGTCTGCTTTAGAAGGTCCTCGGTGGTCGTCCTTTCGCCGAGGTTCGCAGTCACGTTGCCATCCGCTCTCCCTCCAATCGGAACTCCGGTTACGTCCTCGTCTCTCATGTTCGTCTGGAAGAGCACTTAAATCCTCGTGGCCCACGTCCAAATCCTTGATCGTGAGGACCTCTGCCAATGTCGCGAGACGCCTGCGCCCACAAGTCGCGCTGTGGGGCACTACGCCAGTCATCTCCTTCTCTCTCGTTTATTCTGCGTGGAGGAGAACCCTTCACCGATGTGTCTCGTCCATCGCTCTCCAAGCGCTCGTTGCCGTTGCAGGCCGGTGGAGGCTTCTCCTTCAGCGGATGCATGCACCGGATGTCCCGGCTTGACAGGAGCTCCAACAGGGGCTCTCTTCCTTCGTCCTTGATACGCCTCGTGTCGATTTTTGCCTTTTTCTTATCGCGCCACGCCATATTCTTGGTGGGGCACCAAGGAGTCGACTTGTCCTCTTTGATTTCGCCATTGCGCTCAGCGTCTGAGCGGGTAGGAATTTTTCACCACTGTAGGTCCCCCCTCTTTCGACGGATTAATCGCTCTTCCTCTTCCTTTGAGAGTTCCAACTTCTTTCTCTCTTCCTCTTTGTGCTGCTTCTTTAGTTCATAGTGCAGATACTGCTCCTCTTCCTCCTTCTGGCGATAGAAGGCTTCTCGCCGTTCCGTGCGCCTCTGCTTCTTGCGTTCGAGGAGTTGGTTCCTGCGCTCGACCTCCAATCGAACGTTGAAGTCTTTGAGCTTCTTCTCGCGCTTGCTGGCTGCTCTGCGCGGGCGCTGGAGAATGAGCTGGTGCTCCTTCAAGCACGTCTGCTGGTAGAGCTGGATGGCTTGGGCGTGTAACGGCTCCATCTCCTCCTGGCATTTGGGGTCAGGACTATCCGCAGGGAGAGCCCCAGGAACATTTCCAATCACCAGCCCCCTTTTGGAGTTCTCTATGCATACTGCATCCACTTCACCGGTTAAGTAGGGGGTGTCAATGTGGATCTTGGCTAGTGAGGCCCTTTTTAACGTTCCATCCACAAACCTCAATGCAGTGATTTTTCCTGTGAGCTGGTTGTCTGACAAAAGTGATTTCCTCACTATGATACCACTGCAGCCTGTATCTCTTTGTGTGTTGACCAGTTGATTTCCAACTCTTTTCATGGTTACAGGAATGGACATGCCTCTCCTACTCACCAAACACGCGTCCAAGTATGGAACAAACTTACCGTTAGGTAGGAGTAGCTTGTTGTCTTTCACAAAAGATTCGATCTCCTCTGGGGTAGCTTTCTCAGCATATTCCTCGTTTGCTATGGCGCATAATGCGGAAATTTCTGTGCGATGGCTCTTAGTGTCCTTTTGAACGGTTGTTGCGATATTTACCGTCCGTTCCCTTCAATTTTGTATTCTGTGGCCAGCCTTGGCCCATTTGAAACACTTGATTGCCGGCTACGGGGGAATAGGATTAGACCAACACTCTCTTGCTGCGTGCCCTGGTTTAACGCATCGAAAACACTTCGTCGCTGGTCTCTGCGAGATGGCGCGGTCGGTAAAGCTTCCTCGGTGGTTCAAGGATCCTTGGTCAGAAGTAAAATCCATATGAGAAAGTGACTTCGGCCGAGATGATGATAGAGTTTTATGGTGTGCCGTCAAGTACTGCACAGCCATGTTTCCAATGCCTTGGAGCGTATTTGGATTTCGCTCTTGCGAATGAATGGCCAGGTCCTGTGATACTGCAGCCATGAGCTGCTCCTTGATAAACAAATTTGCCAGCGCCTCAAAGCTCTCGTCAGTATTTGATAGCCCTATCCACTTCATCAGATAGTTCCGTAGCCGATCGATGAACTGATCCAGGCTTTCGCAGGTCTCAGGCTTCGCACTACGAAATTTTTTTCGGTAGCCATCCTCTGTAAAATCATACCTTACGAATAAGGCGGACTTTAGCAAATTAAATTCTGCCGCAACTTCCTCGGGCATTCTTGAATATGTCTCTAATGCTCTTCCAGTCAACAATGCACTTAATGCGGTGGCCCATTGGTCTTCATGCCATCGCTGCTGCCTGGCAAATCTCTCAAATCGTAGAAAGTAACTATCGATAGCATCCTTCCCATCGAAGAAGCAGGGCAATTTTGGCATTTTCGCCGCCAGGACAGCAGCCGGATTAGCGTTGGAATGAGCTAACTCGATTTCCAACCTTTTCATCTCGAGTTCGTGCTTCCGCTGCCTCTCTTCGTGGTCGCAGGTAGCTTCTTTTTCTTCACGTGCAGCTTCTTTTTCTTCACGTGCAGCTGCCTGCTCAGCTTGGAGTTTAGCGGCCTCCCACTCAGCTTTTCTTTCCTCACGTGTAGCTGCTTGTTGTTCTTTGACATAATCTTGTAACATTTTTCCATGGTAGAAGTAGGTAATTATCCAAAATACAATATAAAGAGCATACACCAAAAAGAAATAGCGGAATATCAACGTGCAAAATATATATAAATACAAACAAAAGAAGTAAATATGGTACCACAAAATATTCTTCCAAAAGCGTTTATCAAAGTTTTACCCGAAAATACGAAATTCTATCGCTGCTCTCAAGGTTTTCTATTTCAAGTCGACGTTCGATACTCTCCTATAAAGCTATACTGGCAAGGTCGCCATTAATGTCACAAACTGGGGTCAAGTGACATGCCCAGATTCTTTAACCCAAAAAGTTTATAGCCAAGGGTAGAAGATGCGTCGACTTAAAACTAAAAACTTTATTTACAAATGTTTGATAAATGAATCGACTTGAAAATGCCGATATATTCCAAGACTAAATTATCCTAGAAAGGACCTAAAAATTAATTACAACTATGATAGGTCGAGCTAAGGAATGGCCTTTTGGAACATATAAAAATATTTAGAGTATGGAAGACACAGGAACAAATATGTACACAAAAATAACGCACGTATGATATTCCTATCTATGAGAACACGGAGAAAGCAGGTTGAGCCACAGAGGGAAGCACTCACCGATAACTTAACTACAATGTACCTGTATATATATATATGAAGGCTTATACAAAAAAAGGGTCACTCACGACCACCAATATCAGGCCTAGTATGGGCCACACTAAAACAAGGACACCACACACGGTTGTCCTACCAAAGATGTACGAGAGGCACAACACTCGCGGTAAACCCGCACTAAATTGCAAAAGGGGTACAACTCTGCCGGTTGTCTAACACTAAGTCAATCAATCACAATAAACTTAACTCAGGGTAATCTTAACTCAGGGTAACCTTAACTCACGGTAACCTTAACTCACGGTAACCCTAACTCACGATAGCCTTAAATCAGGATGGCCTTAAATTACAATAAGCTTAAATAGCTTAGCCTTAAATAGCAATAGCCTTCCGAGACGCACGAAACCAGAAAATAATTGCACGAAATCCACTCTGCTCCCGAACACAACTTTCTTCTCCAAGCACAAAAAAATCTTCTGTCTTCTGTGAAGAATGAAGGCCTCGACATTGAATTCCACGGAACACTAACAAATACGGATCATTCAAAATCCCAATCCTGCATCAACATACATACAATGAAAATTCTTAACTACAGACATCAAATGCTTTCTTTCATGACAAAACCGCAATAATCTTAATCAAATTTAATATTCAATAAAATAATTAGGAGCGAAACTTGCCGATCAAAGCGAACGAAAATTCTAGAATTCCTTTGGATCACGTGTCAGCCTCAATTAAGCGAACGTAGGTCCAACGATATCACGTCACAGCCCTAGTCGGAAAGTAAAGGCAAATTATTAGATATTAGGTGTGTGACAATATAAATGTAAAAGAATAAATATCACGAGGACAAACCGACACTAGTTTGCTTATACAGCGTCAACGGTTACGTTCCTCGAGCGTCGCTCTCAAAGAAGAATTACAATCAGCAGAATTCATAGTCCGTAAATATAAACGTCGGAAGGTGAAATAACCTTTAGAATAAAAATCTAGGAACGGGCTTACTGTCCTCTCCGATTGCTAATATCTATTTTTGCCAAATAGACGAAATTTCACTTCTCCCTACGTAAACCAGAAGGGTGAATGTTCACAACGTTGAAAATTTATCCCCTAAGAGAGAGGCTTAAAGGTGGGCCCTCGTCTCCCCTCCACTCATCCAGGGGATAATCTACGTATATAGGGTTTGAACTTGAGAAATAAAAGGAGAATCGGAGTAGCAATAAGGAGAAGAAGAGCAGTCCCTGAGTAAAATAGGGAATCAAGAAGACAGTAGAACCGAGGAGGATTTTCCTTCCCGAAGCTGTTCCTTTGGTCGCTCAGAAGAGTAGACCAGTGGTATCAAGACCAATTCTCATACCAATCTCGTTGGGACAAACACCCAAACTCAGTTTTCTGAATAAAAACAGAGATAACCCTCACCAATGAGGAATACTAACGTGAATGCCCATTCTAGAAAAGATTCACCTCCTGGTAAAGTCCCATCATCGAGAAGCCCGCAAATGTAACCCTGGGATTGGAATAACTCGTACATTCACAATCATCTAGCTTATATCTTCAATTCAAAAAGCATCGACACACGCTCCCCACCTACCTCGGAATAAGCATCAGCTGTTCTTTCCGAATAGCCTCAACAGCGTCTCCTCACCCAAAGAGAAGATCAGCTGTTTTCCGAGCCAGTCCCATGACAGCGAGAAGACTGCCATCTAACTCGTCTCTAATCATCGCCTCGAAGAAGTTCTCGTTCAAGGTCATCCAACTCCAGACTCGCTGCTAGTTAAAGGTAGAAGCGATCCAAAACTTATTCATGTTCTTTAGTTAACATTCTGTGCGAAAGTGAATATTGAGTCAACCATCGCGTATTACTTATTGGTAGTATTAATTTTATTAGTTCCTATTATTATGGCATTAGTATATTTAAAGTTTTAACATTTCATTTTTTTATGTAATTAAAAGTATATTTTTGTCCGAGCTGTTTAATTAGACCCTCAAAACGCAGCAAATGGCAATAGATATATAATATTACAAATCCTCCCAGGTTAAAGAACCAAAAATTAAAGTAAAGCACTCTTAGAGAAAAGTGAAACTGAGTTACCCCTGTACGGAGCAAACATACTTACAAACTCGGCCGTATAGCACGAATATAGCCCATTTTTGTAAAAGAATTTCGTCAGTTTTCAGAAGATGACCTTTGAAAAGTTTTAAACAATTCTCGGCTAATAAAGAAAGTCTTTGCAAAGGTTAAAAAGCAGCAGTGCAAGATATATATATATATATATATATATATATATATATATATATATATATATATATATATATCAATTCGAAACTGATAGATAATGAAGCAATTCGGTTAGGTAGACAATGTGATATTTATACGAAATGCTAACATCACAGAGGACGTAAAAGAGATAAATTTCATTAGAAAATTACAGAAATTATGGAATATCAGATTCTCAAACGTAATTCTCAGCTTAATACTTATTTGGGCTTTTAGATGATATGATTACCTGAGAAGTAAAAGGCTGCACTTCGAAAAAATGTGGCTTGGAATTTTAGTGCTTTAGAATCGATTCCTTTACTAACACAGAGCTAACTATAATTGAGCTTGTTATTAATTTTTTAATTGAAACATAGACGAAAAATAGTTTCGTCGTTGTTTCTGGCTTTTTTCATTGATTCATTTTGTTTTAATAGTAGTTTGCTTTTAATATAATAAATCAATTGTTGAATTTATGTTTTGAGATTTATAAGATTACTGTAAATTAAAATTGGGTTATGATTTTAAACACAAAATATAAATATGTTCTTCTTTTAAACCTTTATCTCCTTTTTGTTTTGATTTTAAATACCAAACAAAAATGTATAATTAATTAAAATTTATTTGCTTACTCCCATAAATTTAGAACCTAGGTGAGGTTAATCAAGAGAAATTTGAATAAAAATCTCAAAACAGTTAGATTATATTTTCCCCATTAATTATAAGTTATAATTATTTAAATTTCTTATTTTCTGGCTCTTTTCCACCAAGAAGAGAGAACCTTGGAAACAAAAAAAGTTTAAAATCTTTTGGGAAAAAAGAATCCCCATCATTAGAATATTTCTTTAGTATCCGTTTCTCCGGCGCAAGAGGCTGCAACTTATTTACATAATAGACCAAGTTTCAGGAGAGTTGCGTGACATCCAGATTTTAATTCGCACTACTCTTAATTTTCTGCTAATTTCCTTCATTGCATCTACACTTCCTTAACTTTACACTTCCTCAACGAGTCATTTATCAAAAACCTTGCGGAAGAGATGTTTTAGCTTATCTCGTTTTTCTAATAACTAATAAATATATTTTTAATAATTACTTTTTCTTGTAGCAATTCAGAAAATCCCTCTAGTAGTTGTACTTCCACAATCTATATAAATAACCAGGTGCGAGTCATAGAATCTAACTAAGGGTGACTGCTCTTAGTTGAGAAATGACTCATGGATTCTGACTCCCAACTCGCTCCCTTTCACAACAATGAGATGCCTACATTAACTATCTAACAGGTATGAGCTTCCGTTAATGTTAATACCCTCAAATTTATTTCAGCTTCCTGGTCCAAGGGCTCATAGTTTTCTACCATCGCTGCCGTTCTCATTCTAGCATTTTGTATCATTCGATCCAAGGTTGACTCAATTGCGCTATGTCGAGGCATCTATAGCAACGTTTATTTTCAAGACTACCCCCTACTTTATTTTCCTTATTTTTTTATTCTTTATCTATCAGTTATGATTTCATGACCTATTATCTCAGACTGTGTCACAAGAGAGTCTGTATAACCTGCACAATCATCCCCCTTCAACGCCAGTAGGTTGAAACAGACAACATTTGATCGGACCCGTGGTTGGATGAGAGAATTCTGTGATGTGTAATTTTGCTCTACTGACCGGTTCTCTGCGTGTAATGGGCTGAGCACCTTCCAGCGTCTGTTCTGTGCGCATAAAGCTGTAGGTAGGATTTACTTCCTTGTTGGTTTCCAAGTCAGCTTGAGTCTCGGTTCCCGCCTCTGGGTGTAACATGTAAATGATTTAGAGAAGATGGTGGTTTTGTTCACCAACCCTTTGACCTTATCACACCTATCTCTCTTGCTGCTGAGTTACGCACTGCCACTGTTGATGAAAGAGAGCCCGCTGGGCAACTTAGGCTCGGTGAGTGCATCACACAGGCAAGAATATCACTCTTCAATACGTGCAAGGTTAAAACTACTAAAAAGTCCGAAAATATGAGAAGAAATAGAGGGCCCGCCCAACCTAACGCGACAAAAATCCCATAGTCTGCTTTTCCTTTTATAGGGGGCATTTATTCGTGGTCACTTAAATATAATGGAGAACTAAAGAATAGAAGAACTTTCTATCCACCTGGGTGTTTTGGTGGGTTTTGCCCATAAAACACGTTTTACTCTGATAGAAGGCATCCTTATTTTGCCCTTCTACCATTTACTGAGCTGGTATAGACGCAACTCTATCGACATTGGAAGAAAGGGCTGCCTCCCCCATCTGCCTTCTTTGGAGAAAGTCCAAGTACTGTCAGCGGAAAGAAGTCTCCTCTTCTCCTATACTATGATTATAAGTATGGGGGATCTCCCATGCTTCCTTCCTTAGAGTAACTCATATGAGATTCTAGTTAAATAAAATGTTCATTATTCTACTGTATTTCTCTTTGGTCGGGCAGCATAAAAAGTACCGTGACTAAACAAAAGAGTAGTTTTACTAGTTCTAAAGAAACTCATTGGTAAACACTAGGAGTGGCAATTCGCACTAGTTTACATTGGGCTATGTTATCCCACGCTTGACCCGCGCATGTGATTTTCTTATGGAACCGCTTTTGCCCTTAGCAAAATACTTTTCGATGGATTTCGCTCTCCACTGTTGAAGTATATAATTTAACATGCTTTACACCTATCAATTACCCAGACAGAATCCCACTTACATAGGTTGGGATTTCCAATAGGTTTGGCTTTGAAATATTCATAATAATCTTTTATATTGTTCCTGCAATTTGAGTATATCATACAAAAGCGTCACACTATGATTTTAGCTTCATTGTCTCTCCTAAAGTGTTTGCAATCCATAGTAATAAAAGTATCCTCAAGCACTTCTCAAAACAAAGTTGTGGAGTCAGCATCTCCATGTCCTACTTCTTTTTATTCATAATTTTCTACTGAAATGGACAAGCTTAAATAAGAATTTTGAGTTAACGAAATAATGAGCAGATTATGATATTTTAATCTTTTGCCTTCTTCCTTGTCTCTGTATTTTTTATAATAAATAATCACTGTTTACTCAATCGAAGTCTTTTTTATAGTATATCAATACATTTTAGAAGGGTCTTATGGATTGATTGGAACGATGTTATAGGTTTTAAAGAACTTGCCGAAGATCTATTGTAATGTACCGTAATTTTTGTATGCCTGATCTTAGAGATGGTATTCTATTAGATATAACTTTTAATTATTTTGTATATTGGTAATTCTGCCAGATTGTTAATATAAAATGAAGTACAAATGTATCATAATAATCTAAGCTGTGTCATAAATTTGTGTTCGTTTAGCTAAGATTATGTGTCGCTGTTTCGATGTTTAATTTGTATTAATTATCATCTCTTGTTGACTAGTCACTGTGGTTTCTTTCCTTCATTTACATGTACGTTACTGTACTTCTTTGGATATATATATATATATATATATATATATATATATATAAATATATAAATATACTTTAAATATTTGTAAAAACTTATTGTATTTTTCTCTCTCAATAACTCTCTAAATATCTCTTGTTTTAGTTTCTTGTTACTAAGAGGGAGCTCATAGTATATTACAAACCTATACATATAATAATACAAACCAATTGGTTCAATGGTGATGGGGCTGGAAATCTGCTGTGCAGTCTCTTCTCAAAAACTACCAAAAATTGCTTTGATGATGGCCATAAAAGTTGTTTGTTTACATTTTGATTCTCGTCAAATTAAGCCTTTACCATTTTGTATCTGTGTACGGGCACATTTTATTCTTTAAAAATGTCGGTGTCAGAAAACAGTTTGCTGGTCATCCAATTAGTCTCGTCGTTGTGAATTTCAATGATTTTGGGGGGACAGTAACACTAGCATTTATGGTAATGCTAGGACTTGCAGATTACCAAGATATCTATAGCCACCCAAACCATTAAAATCAGCAACGAAGCCAGATATATGTCTAACAAATACAAATTTATCTTTCAATTACACACTTAGAGCCAATAGATATTAGATGCAGCGATCACACAGCCATCTTATTAGAAATTAACCAAAATCCGATACAGATACCAACTAGGGAATGGAAAGCCTACCATATAGGCTAATTGGGACAATTACAAAGAAAGATTCAAGACAATATATCCCAAATCCACTTAACGAAGCATTTTAGAGAACATAGATGAAGAACTACGGACTATACGCGTAGCAATCCGGAAAGCAGACGAAGAAACAATTCCTAAAAGGACATAGCCGGCAATCAAACAAGTCAAGTGGACAGCAGAAATGATTAGAATTAATGAAGAAATACGAATGACAGCAGAAAAGAATAAGACACCAAGGAACTTCAAGAGAAAAATATACCAGATTGAGAAGTAAGAAAAGAACCCTGCTAACACTCATTTTAGTTAAACAACGAAAAATATGAGATGAAGCAATAGATAAAATAGATACAGAAATTACACCAAGAGAGTTCTGGAAAAATTCAATCCAAATGAAAGATAAGCTTCCGAAAGAGAGAATGAAAATTAAAAACATAAGAGGCAACTATATAGAAAATAGAGAGCAAATCGAGAAATTATTTCTAAATCATTGGGAGAAAGTTTTCAAGATAAGTGAAGAGGAAAATGCAAACTTTGACACTGACATCGAACATCGGATCATAGATTTATTAAACACAGAAATAGAAAAACCACAACCCTACCACTTTCTCGAAAGAGAGAGAGATACCAACGAGGGCATCGACGCTGTAATAACAACAGAAGAAAGTATAAAAATGATTTTAAGTTTCAAACAGAAAGCCCCAAGAAATTCGGGGCTAACAAAAGTACATTTTGTAGAGGCCCCTAATAACATACATGAGGAGCTTAAAAACGTATTTAATGCAAGCCTAAATACGGGATACTTTCCAGGTGAACTAAAAGTAGCCAAAATGATATTTGTGCCTAAACCTGGAAAGTCACCCGCGCAGGTTGAGAATTACAGACCGATTTCCCTGCTCGGTTTCATCGGGAAAGTATACGAAAAAATAATAACCAATAGATTAATGAGATCCCAAACAAAAATAATTGCCAAACACATGGCAGTTTGGATTCCGAAAAAAACGAAGCACTGATATGGTACTAAGTAATCATAGAAAAGATAGCAAAGATAGCAAAATCCAAAGGTGAAAAGGCAAGCATTGGCATAGTGTGCAGAGACGTATCGAAAGCGTTCGACAAAGTTTGGCAAAAGGGTTTACAATAAAAAATACTCAGATTACAAATTAATAATAAGATTGAGCGGATACTTTGTGACTAATTAGTGAAAAGATACGCCTACATAGAACATGAAAAGTATCGAGGAAACACATTCAAGCTAGAAGAAGGATTGCCGCAAGGAGGGTGTTTGAGTCCCATATTATATTCAATATATACGGCAAACATCCCTCCACCTATAAACGAGGAAAGCCTTAATATAAAGTACGCATACAACTTGCCACAATTAATTGTTTGCCCCCATCGAAATGGACCTATGCAAGCAAGAATGACAGCAACTGAAATTGAATCCATCAACAACTACGAAAACAAATGGAAGATCAAGACAAACATAAACAAATTTATAATAGTACCAATATATAAGAAAAAAAACAGAAGATATCTACATAGAAGGTGAAAGATATAGATATAGCGATGAATGCAAAGTTTTAGGCCTAACCTTCTCAAAAACAAGTTACAAGAAACACGTAACACAAAGAATTAACAAAGGAAAAATGGGACTCAAACTACTCTTCAAATTAGGAAATCTTAACCTAAAGTGTAAAGTGTATCCTACAGTGGCAATGTGCACTATCTCTAAGACTAGCCTACAACAGATTCAGAGGATACAGAACAAAGCAGTGTACATAATAACGAATACTAGACGGGTAGAGCGAAGAAATCAATGAGATTTACAGAGAGAGGCAAAACTTACTAACCTCAACAAAATAATAAAAAAAGAGCAAAGAAAATGATACAGAAAACCCAAGAGGAGAGGGCAAAAGAACTCCTCAACCAACTATTTCAACTAGAAGGATGGAGAGCACATCGACTATTTCCAAGTAACTTAGGCATTTTGAAAAGAGAAATGGAAGAATTATACACATAAGTGGAAATTTCCAAACAATAAGTAGACCGAAAACAGATAAAAACAGGAATAAAATAGGTTAAGTAGATCTTTAATTATTATTATTATTTTTTTTAATTAGAAACAAAATAAAAAGATACGAAACAAAAGTATGTTCTAGAAGGAGAATGCGTAACAGCAGCAATTTATTAAAGCTCAAAACGGTTTGAACGCCATGACAATTTGACCAAAGAACCACATGAAACTTTTAAGTATACTCAAAGACAACTCTATAAGCAAATACCTACTCACACAAATTCTAAATTAAATACCTACTCAAACTACGAGGCAACATTGCAATCCTAAGCACACCTCTTACTTCCTTCCATTTCAACCTAAGAACTTTCCCTCTATCAAAACACACACTTACCAGGCCTACAATTACCTAAAGCACAGGGGCCTTAAAAAAAATGAATAGATCGAGATAAAAAAGAAAAGAAAATGCACACCGTGGTTCGGATCCCACGCTAAGCCGTAGGGCCAATGACTGCCTAGGTCACCTATACTGTCTCAGACTATATTTCTCGCTGTTCTATCTTTAACCATTCTTCCTTTCCCTCTCACTCCCACCCCTGAGTTCTCCCCACTTCGAGTCCTTAGGTTGACTCGGGTGTAAGGGACTCAGAGGACTTCAAGGGAGTACCGGGCCCTCGCTCTCCTTCTTTGCCCTGGCACTCGTGAGTGCTCAGGTGAGAATGGGGGACAGGGATCGGCCGAACTGTTTCTTTTTCTCCGACCTTCCTTTTCATTTCATTTCATTATATAAATATAAATATATATATATATATATATATATATATATATATATATATATATATATATATATATATATATACTAAGTACGCAAATTTACCGTTTTTATATTAAATGTTTTTTAACTCTTACAATCTTTACAAAATTAAAAACAAAGTTTAAATTTATTATCTTTAAATAATGCCAGGTCAATTTCTCTTATAGTTTTTAATTAGTTTCTGCAATAATCCTTAAATTTTTTAACTAATTTTTGAGGTATTCTTAACCAAATTTAACTGTTGCCAAGTTATATTTAATTTAACTTATAGTACTTTTTACTGATATTTTGTAATTGGTCACCTTTTAAAATAATGTCTTCTTGGCCTTTGCAAGTTTTCTTCATATATATTAACTTTGTAAACTTATTCTAGCCTGAAGATGAAAACTTGTAGTTTTCGAAACGTAGTGAAAAATAAAAAGATGCTACATCCGTTTCTCGTGGCTCTGGGATTTATCCTCAATATTATATATATATATATATATATATATATATATATATATGTACACACATATATATTTATATATAATATAGGTAAAGTTGGGTAATATATTTTCATCGTAGCAAGTTCTGTTGAAAGCGACGGCAAATTTCGCATTTGTGATTTTTTTTTAGCAACTTTCAATTTGTCATACATATATTTGTCTCTACATCTGAATTGAGGCCGTGGATACGTTTTCCAAAATTCATTAGAACTTGGATTCGAAGCAAGGGAAGGAATAAGAGGTGGTTCTTTTAGCAAAACACGTTATTTATCTCACGCATTTCTATACACTCGCATCATCTTCAGAGATAAAATAAGAATACAAATAAAAAAAGTTCAACATTGGTTTATATATGAATGAATTAGCATATATATATATATATGTAAACAAACAAAGAGATAAAAATGTGCAAACTTACTGACTGACAAACTTGTGAGCAAGCATGTTATGGCAAGGTTGAAATGGGTAGGCTTAGTTACGATGGTCAAATTCGCGGTCACGGCTAAAGAGATGAGGGACCTTCATAGTAGAAGATTAAGTATCCCTTGTAGTTCGGCTCCTAATTCTACAGCATAGCAGTATTCTGTTCGACTTTAATTGATTGTTAAGCTACGGATGTTTTGCTTGTATTTGGATAGCTTCTAAAAATAGTAGTTGTCGACGATCTGGAGCAAAGAAAATAATTTTGCTGTTTTTTTCTAACATTTTTCTGTTGAGAATAGTTCTATGGTTTTGACTTGTTTTTTTTTTGGGGGGGGGCACCGCAGCTAAGGTGGTATGTCATTATTCTTACTAGTTTAGTTTCAAGCATTCCAATATATGAGTGGGGGAGCAGCGAGCAGTCTCTTAGGTGGCATTCATAGTCATATATCAGATGTGTCCTTTGTTTGGGTTTGGGTATGGGCTTCTGATTGTTTTATATGATGAGGCTGGCGGAGCGTCTAGTTTGATAACATATAGTTAACGATAGAGTGGTTAATAATTTACTTAATTACCCTTTAGTGTGTTTGGTACGCCGTGTTCATCTTGTTCTTGTTTAGGAGTTTTATGTTATTTTCTATGTTATTGCATCCGTTGCTATGTTCTTTGAAGTAAAATTGGTCCATTTTCTTTTTGCTGAATCTATTGTTGACTAGTAGTTTCGTTGCTCTCTCATCTCATTGTATGTATATTTTCAAGATGTCAGTGTCTGAAGGCACGTTAAATACACTTTTGTTCTATCGTTCTGTATATTTACTTTCTGAATTTATGCTAAGGCCAGGATTAGTGGTTTTAAAAGTTACGTTCGTCGTAATCTTGTCATTATTTTTAGTAGTTTAGGTGTCAAGAAAAAGAAGTTGGTTATCTTGGCTTACTTCAACTGTATAATTGAGAAACGAACATTCTTTAAATACTTTTTGGAGTGTTTGTATTTCTTCATTCGAATGCACATTTTTGTAAATGTCGTCTATGTACCGGCCATAGCTATAGGGTCTCGGTAATTTTGCGAAAACTCGGCTCGCATGTAAATATTTGCAAATAGTACTCCAAGAGGAGAGCCCATAGCAACTCCCTCTACTTGATGGTACCTATCTCCTTTGGGACCATAGAACGGGGATTCTGAGGTACAGGTGTAGGATTTGTCTTAAAGTGGCTATGGCTATGCCTATAGGGGGCCGATTACTTTGGTCAAAAACACGTTCTAGTATTATTTTTATGGTTTCGGCAACCGGAAAATTTGTAAACCAATACTTAACATCCATGGAAGCTATTATTCTTTTAAGGGTTGTTATAGGGGCTTCCGTTTATTTCAGCTAGTTTGTTTATGGTCCGAGTATGGGTACTTGCTTCGTGTTGGCGTAAAATTTGCGCGAGTTCGAAGTTCGAAGTTCTTTTT
The DNA here is from genome assembly GCA_963969495.1 of Ceratothoa steindachneri. Lineage (NCBI taxonomy): Eukaryota > Metazoa > Arthropoda > Malacostraca > Isopoda > Cymothoidae > Ceratothoa > Ceratothoa steindachneri. The sequence continues at coordinate 139,997,834 of OZ018328.1, read as the reverse complement.
CAGTTCGGGTTGTTTTATTTTATTTTATCTGGAGCTCTTTTAGTTCCCTTTGTAAGTCAATAAGGGCGGATTTATTGAGGAGGTCACGATGGTTTCTCACTAACAGGCCCTCGTTTGCTGCGGCCCGGTCGTGGAAGCGTATATATGTAAAGTTGGGAATATATTCGAATCGTAGAAAGTTTTGCTTAAAGCGAAATCTAATTTCGTTCTAGGTGATTCTTTTTCGCATCTTTCTATGCATCGTAAATTTGCCTTTACATCTGAATTGAGTCACTGGATACGATACGTTCACCGAAATTCATTAAAACTTTTAAAGGCAAAAATACGACAAATATACGACAAATTGAAAGATGTGAAAAGAAAATCACAAATGCAAAACAGCCGTCGCATTCAACAAAACTTGCTACGATGAATATATATATATATATATATATATATATATATATATATATATATATATATATATATATATATGATGAAAGCTCAAAGTGCATATGAGTCAAAGTTATGCAGGGAATATACAGGAGGCTGGACATACATTGCCTTAAATAGTGGAAGGGGGGATTAGACTACCCACCTCCGAAGCTTAATTATGGGGCACAAAATCCCAAATCAACTTTATTTGAGATTTTATGTATGTAGTGATAATGGGGACTAGTATGAACAAACAACGGCTTGGGTTAAAATTTTGGAACGCGTTAATGGAGATACATTCTAATATATTTCTCGAAATATCATTACTGCATTTTATGACTGGTTTGGCACTGTTCCAGTTAATGCTATGGTATGTCCAAAATGTTATTATGAACAAACTGGAAAAGAACTAGATGTCCTGATTAAGCAACATCAAGCCAATATATGTAATCACAGTGAACAATCTTTGATTTTTCTATATATGTACAATCTTACCCATGCAATTAAATGTGAGAAATAAATGGAGTGTGACTGTTACGCGTTTGGTTGAGCCGTTGTTTTTTCCTATGTGTGTATGGAAGCTTAGGGGATGTCTGAGTAATAATGGGCCTGAGTTTGCGAGTGAAGTATTTGAGCGAATGTTGAGAGAGAATGGTGTAGATCATGTAAGAACGACTCCGTATGTTCCGTCTTCGAATGGGTTGGCTGACCGTACAATTAGGATCTTGTGTGAGATGTTGAGAATGATGAGTACGACTTTGAATGACTCGGATGAATGGTTGAGTTAAGTGTTATGGGCATATAATTCGACGGTGCATAGTGCCACTGGGGTGTCCCCATGTCAGTTTGTTATAAATTATGAAAGGCGAGTGAAAGATAGATTTCGTTTGAGTGAAAGTGAGCAGAGTGTATGGCGCGAGGCACATGAAAGGCTTCGTTTGTTTAAACTAGGTGTAAATGTATGAAGGTAAAAGAAGTGAAAAGTAGGTTGAATGTGTCAGAGATGAGTGACAATTTTAAGGGAACGTATAGAGTGGTGAGATTCTGGGAGAATGTTATGGAAAATTTGAATGAAGCTGTGACTAAGAGAGTGCGGGCTCATCAAAAGGTGTGCAGAGATATATAAGGTGTATGATGATAAGATGGAGTGTGATAGTGTGGATATGTCTCGGAAAGAGCTTGTCTTGATCTTAAGGAGATGAAAGCGTACAAAGAAGAGTGGAAGGAAGAATGCAAGTACGAATGAAAGAGAGATTGAGTGTTTGTATAAGCAGGTGAGTGATTTGGCTGAGGTCAGTAGACGCGTAAGTGAGCTGCCTGTGGCTGGTTTTCCGTGTTTTACGAATGGTAAGGGTAGAGGTGAGTTTGGTGTGGAGAATGAGGACGTGACGGACTTTTCTGGATTCTAGTGTGAAGCAATTGAAGGGGTTTCTGGTATATCTGTTGAAAGTAGAGACGATGTGAATGATTTGCCTCTTTTGCAAGAGTGTACCTTGAGGTAGATGAGAGCTGTGAGTGAGGTGTGAAGAGTGAAGGTTCTGAAGGGAAAAGTATGAAAGAGTTCTGTCGAGAGATGGGAGACCTAGTAATAAAGGCTAAGAGTAGGGTGGACGACATAACCGATAGTGACGAGGAGACTGACAGGACAACTGACGAACAACCCTGACAGATTGCTACGCGTAGCCAGGGACCAGTAAACGAATGTAAATGGGTGCAGAAGGGCGCGATTGAGCATAAAAAGTACCGTGAGTAAGGATTGAGAGTGTATTGTGAGTGGCTGTGGTCGAATGGCCAAAGAAGGAGAAGTGTGGTGGAGTGAATGTTAGAGTATTTGTATAGCTATTTTCACACACCTTTTCCAAAAACCTCTCCCTCCCTAAGTAAGAATGTGTGTGTGGATGGAGAGATGTTTTGTATATATATTTATTATGGATTTCCTGTTTTGTTTAACATGTTTTTTCTGCAGGAAATAGTTCAGATATATCATTATATTTAAAGCAAAGACACTCTATTAAATTACAAGATAATCTTACAATTTGTAAAGAGTGACGGAGACTGTAGGGTTTAAGGTATGTCACAGAGTTATTGTAATTTTCAATTGAATAAAGGAGAGATTTAGTAGCCTCGAGACGCGACCGGATCGTGTATTATATTGTGAACACTTGAGCGGCACCCGGCAAAGCGTACCCTAGGGAGTCTCACGTGAGGCTTTTCTTTTTTTTTGGAACAAGAGTGTTTGTTAGGCCTCTTTTGTATGATTGCATACTGGTTTCGTTTGCTCATTTATCTCTTTTACTTGTTAATCTCTTGTTTGTTTGGTGATAGGATTGTTTACTTTTCTTTTTGTACATATAGATAAACCACGAGATCTCAGATATATTAACCCCCGTATTTTTAGTAAATAAAGGACTTTATATACAATCCGTTTTATTTTCGCCGTCGATTTCTCACATCCGAATTAGGGTAGGAAGCTGGTTGGGTCGATTGAGGTTAGAGGATAGAATTTCGTGGCCAGCTACGGCATGTATCTGCAAGTTGTTGAGATAGTAATGATATGTGTTCTTCTATAGTATTTTAGTTAATAAGTTAAACAAGCGGACCGTCGTTAAAAGATATTTATCAAAGTTACCCAAGCCTCATACCTGCTGCTAGTACATATATACATAAATGTACAATTCAAAGAAGAAATTAGCTAAATAGTAAAACGTCATCCCAAAATGTTCTTCTCTCTGCTATACTAGTTAACGAATTTAAAACAACCAATCACCATTTGTAAACGCGCTAAGAACAAACCACAACTACAAGAAAATTACAAAAGTATACGTTTAAGCCATCAAACTAGGCCTTTGGATGAATGAAGAAAGTGAATGCACAGATCGTTTGAAAAAAAGAACATTTAACTCGAATATCAATCGAACCTTCACACAATTCATCACAAGGTTAAAAATGCATAATGATCAGCTTGAGAGAGCTACCCTAGTACTCCTTACAAACTGATTCAATAAAAAAATGAACAATGAACTATATGGAACAAAATCGACCTATATTATTTAACAGAGCCACATAATATAAACCAAGAAAACATTATTAAACTAGCCTCCCTAAATTCTATTAGCACAGCATAACTAAGAGAAGAAAGAATAATAAACCAAAATGATCAAACCTAGGAACACAGCCAAAAGTCAAAACCTTAGGTCACTTTATCCATATACTATGAAACTAGACGGATCTCAAGCCATATTATAAAACACAACCTATGAACTAGACCAAAACAAACAACGGACACATCAAATATCTGAGTACACATGACACTTAGGAGACTGTGAGCTCTTACTCCACTCATACTGAATATCGGTTGTCCGAAACATAACTTTTCAAAAACACATACAAAGGAAAACACGGAGTTTGTATCAAAAGAAAAATGATGCATCGCCGCTAATAGCTCATTCTCGAAGCTATACATATACATGAAATGACAGCAAAGATACATATACAATTTAATTCCCATGACTATCGACCATCAGGAGTGTTTAATCTATCCACCTCAAGACGAAAATCATCGTGGAAAAAGAACGTAATTATCCTACTGCCACAACCTAGTCTAATGAGATAGCTTCATAAACCATCACCCTCTATTTAATCACTTTTGGCTTGTCCTTTCTTGCACAAATCTTTGTTAGTACGTTTGCAACCATCTACCTTTTCACGTTTCCTTTGTTAGTAAGTTTATAATCTTTTATTATCAGTGTCGTTCAGGGAATTTTGAAGATGAGGAAGCAATTCAAGTTTTACAAACATAAATATGTTAATTGAAGTAAATATGTTGTTCATTAAAAATAACTATAAAATTGTAAGCTACTCACTTAATTTAAATGTTATTTATTTTAATGTTATATTTTTTAAACTTTATTTAAATTTTAAAATCGCTTCTGTAAGTATGCGCAACCAGCTAGCGAATATGTTCTATCATATTAGGCTATATTGTATTTACAAATGCAACACTGTTTTGGAAGACATATCTATCTAGTGTTGGCGTCCGCCTACCTGTTTTAATAATATTAAGTTGAGGAATAAGTTCTTGCGTTTTTTTAATGTTGTGTTGATTTAAGTTTTGTTGTGATTTGTGCATATATTAAGAAACAATAATAAATAATGAGAGCAAAGTTGCAAAGGTTAGGCTACGTCTCTTAACAGCGTAGACTATTAGGATTTTGCTTAGGCTACGTGTTGAAGTTGAGTAATAAGTCATTGCGGTTTATTTCAAAGTTGTGTTAATTTAATTTTTGTTCTGTACCCTCAAAATGGAATTTCAAGTTGAAAGAAAGGCGCATTTTTGACACTTAATGTTATTCATTTTCAATCGAGACGTGAACGATGCAAACGCAGCCAAAGCTCGTCGCGATATTTCTGCCGTGTACGGAGAAAATGCTTTATTAGAAAGGACAGCTAAATGGTGGTTTTCACGTTTCAAAACGGTCATTTCAATCTCAATGACGAAGAACGAACTGGTCGCCCCATTAAGTTGAATGAAGATCGATTGAACGACCTTCTTCATGAAAATCCTCGTCAATCGCCGGAGGGAATTGGCTGTACAATTGGCGTGTGATCATAAAACTGTAGTGAATCACCTTCATTCGATGGGGAAAGTTTAAAAACTCGATACATGGGTTCCGCACGCTTTAAGCGAAAGCAACAAACTTCAATGCTCCACGATTGCCGCAGGTTTGCTTACTCGTCACAAAGCTACTCGTGGATTTAAGGACAGATTTCTTCACCGCATTATCACTGGCGAGGAAAAGTGGTGTGTTTAAGTCAACATGAACCATCGAAAACAATGGCCTAAAACCACTAAAAAACCACTTCAGCGATTAAAGCAAGGATTTCATCCACGAAAGACGATTTTGTGTTTGTAGTGGTATTCTAAAGGCATCATTCTTTATAGCTCCGTGTGAACAACGAGATTGTCAATGCAGAACCATAGGTTGAACAAATGTATCGACTCGCCGAAGCTATTCGTGACAAGCGACCTCATCGACGTTATGGAGTCCTTTTGCAACACGACAATGCTCGTGCTCAAATTGCCAATATGCCCAAAGACACCATCCACACGCTTAATTGGGAAATCCTGCCGCATCCTCCATATTCTCCAGACTTGACTCCATCGGATTTCCATCTGTTCCGATTGCTCTCCAACAATTTGCGCGGCGGTTCGTTCAATACTGAGGTGGAATTAAGAACCTGGTTAGACGAATTTTTCGAGTAAAAATCCATAGATTTTTATTGCGGAGGCATTGAAAAACTAGTTGAACGTTGGGAAGAAGTGGTAAATAACAAGGGAGAATACATTATTGATTAAATTGCATATTGTTATTAATTAAAAATGAAGTTTTTCTCTTTCATTATAAGTCATCGTACTATCGTCCTTTTTAATAATTTTAAGTTATACGAGCTAACAAATTTTAAATTTGGCTCTGCTACTTGAGTAAATGTTATTGCAACTAACTAATTTGGGTGCGCTGATTGCAAATCTGTGCTCAGATTTTTCCTAGCACGTAAGGCTCCTGGGTTATGCAACTAGGCTATATGGCTCACTTTTTCACCTTAGATCAATTATTGATATATGTAATTATTACGAGTTTGAGAAGAATGAGACGTTTCTGGCAAAGGTTTGGAATTGGAACACACTATTTGGCATAATGTAAGTCCTTTTGAAGACCCAGACAAAATATATATATATATATATATATATATATATATATATATATATATATATATATTACATATAAAAGAGGTAGTACTCACATAACTATAAATTTCTTCAAAAATGTTTGAGACTCTTGCTTTTGCGCTTGTACCTGAATATAGGTTCTTCCAGTTATAGGAACCAGCAGTAGTCACCCATCATGTTTTCGTTGAAGCGGCCTTGATACCTGCTTTCCATCATTGCGATATCTCGGTGGAACCTTTTCCCATGTCCGTCACTTATATCATCCATGTTAGATGGAAAGAAATCTAGATGCAAATGCAAGAAATGCATCTTAAGAGACATCCGACACCCCATTCGTTGATAGGCCTTAAGCAAGTTTTCCACTAGTTATTTATAATTTTCAGCCCTATGATTACTAAGGAAGTTCTGCACTACATGGACAAATGAATCCCATGATGTCAACTCAGCTGGAGTTAGTTTATTTCTGAACTCCCTGTGACGTATCAATTCTATGATCTCTGGCCGTATAAAATTGCCAGCTTTAAGTTCAGCATTCGTCTTCTTTGTACTAAATTTCTCTTTTGAGATACTGGACTCCATCAGAATCATAGGCTTTAACAAAATTCGTGATAAGGCCAAGTTTGATATGAAGTGGTGGAAGGTAGATGTTTTGTGGATGTACCAAAAGCATGTGCTTCACATTGTATCGGCCAACTATGTGTTATTCTCTTCCGAGGAACCTTTTGACAATATTATGATTCCTGTCATCACGGCTGTTCCATGTGCATAAGAACCACGTATTCTTTGTATATTCTATCTGCAGTCCAAGAAATAAAGAAATTACCTTTTGATCAACACAGATATTCTACTTATGATGCGAGTAATGAACACCTTCTTAAATTCATTACATTAAGTCATATGTTTCTATCATCCTAACAATAAGTGCGACATAAATTGAAGGTTTTATTTTACCATAGGGTAGCAACACAGCTCTTAGGATAGCAGTGCTTGCATCGATGAGTTGTTTCCATTCACCAACTAACTGCTAGTTTCCTAGCTGATTCATGAGGCCATTAACATCAGTACAGAAACAAACACCATCTTCTTCTTTATAGAAGGTAGCTAAAGCCTCATATCGTTTACGGAAAGTAAATATTTTTACACTGTCCTCTAGAAGATTCCGGGGCTGTATTCTGGAACCCACCAGTTCTGTGTTCTACTTTGACAATGACAAATCCCTCCCCAAATCATTCAATCTTTCTTGATTTATCAACTAGATTTTCTTTTCCTTAGAATCATCCTCATACATTTCATCGTCACTGGTATCCTTCTCTCCAGGCGATGAATCATCTTCTTTAACTACAGTAGCTGATGTAGAAACTGTAAGTGGCATCGACATATTATCGGGAAGACTAGTTTTATAGGTGACTTACATTCTGGATATACAATTTTGAATTATTCTTATTTTAGAATCCCACAATATTTGTCATACACAAGTATTCGTCATACACAATGGTGTAGCTCACGCCACACCATTGTTATACCATCGTTTCCCATTTAACCACTGTGTGGGCCCCGTATAGCACACAGTACAAGATTTGTGAGGTGTCCAAGGCGTGTCTTGGTCACCAACTTCACAACCAAAATAATAATGTATGCAGTTTTCACTCCTTTGATTAAATATTTCCGCTGGTTGCTTGAAGTATATCGGCCACAGATATAACAAAATTTGTCTGGGCTATTTATACATCCTCGGTGATTCATGTTTTTAACTTGGTTTTTATATATCCTGTTCTTTACTTATGTATAATCTTATTTCATTTACAATTAATTGATAGATAAATCTGAATGAAAGAAAAATGCAATTAATCACTGTATGTAAATATTATTTCAACACCACTAGTATAATGGCTAAAATGACAACTACAGTAACCCAAGCAACACTGCCCATATGTGTAGCTAAAGTCTATGTGTGTAACTCAGGAACCTTACGTACTAGAACAATTTTGATTACAGATTTGGAATCAGCATACTCGATTTAGTATAAATCACAAGCTAATACCCAAGTACCAAAATCATTGTTGACTAGTATAATGCAATAGCATTTTCCCTCAACTTCATTTGAATCTATTTTGTATAAAAGGGGGGGGAAGGAATTATCACTTATATATGTGTATAAAAATTACACCACACTTATCTTAGCACTGCCCCAGGGCTACTGATATTAAAGATACGAAGGGTGACCTTGGTATTAGGCCCGCCAGAATCCCGGAAATATTAAAAAATGCTTAAGTATAAGAGCTTTACCATACTCGAGTTTTTGATATTTAGCTACATTCTTTCTGACAAACAGTATTTAAATATAACCTAAAAGTTTGTTTAAGCTTCAGAGTATAATAATAGTTTCGTCAATGTGTTCCTGGATTCTCGCAACCCGGCACGATTGCCAGATGCAATGAAATGGCTGCAAAGTCACACTTGCTTCCTTTTCCTTATACAAATAGAATATTTTTTTCTTAATTCTATAACGGCGTTAAACTATCTTGATAACAATCATAAAACTCTGATGACTATATATTATTTCGAAGAAAAGCAAAACACCTTTTAAACTATTCATTCCAAAGCACCAAAATGCAGAACTATTATTGATATTAAGAGAAAAACAAGAGCAGAAATCTCCATGGGAAGGATTCATTTCTTCAATTGCAGTCGAGCTCTCCAGGGTGTAACGCCATTTCAATTAAAGTAAACGTTACCTTATGGCATATTTGAGTATAGGCAAGCATAAATGCAGGAGTAAAATTGATTGGGCTTTCATATTAATTGTTGAGGTGTAATTTATATTTCTTTTCTTCTTATGCAATAAGTGAGTAAGCTAACCCTGATCATTAGTATTCTCTTCTTATCTGTGCCTACAAAGTTATATGAATGGCATTTTGAACCTTAAGATGGGAAAAATATTACCCCTATACTTGTTGCTACCAATTTATCTCTGCAAGTTCTCTTATTCAGTCACTTGGTGAATATCATGGTTACCGTCTGCAGTATTAACGGTGAAACGCAGGGCAAAATTAATTAGGAATCATCGGCTTGCGCACCTACGAGGGGCGGTCAATAAGTTTTGCAATTTTGATATAAAGAAACGAGATATGAGGAAAAGTGTTTTATTATTTTTCAATATAACTACCCTCCACTTCAATGCACTTAGGCTTTGAATTCCCGACAACCAGAAATATCCCAACTGTTGTTCAATCCAGTCCTGGACGGCGAGCTGGACATCTTCATCGTCCCCAAACTGGCGTCCATGCAGTGCAGCCTTGAGCTGGATGAAATAAAAATTAGTCGCTAGAGGCCAGATCTTGGCTGAAGGGGGGATGGTTGAGCTCCTCACATCCGCACTCGCGGAAAACAGCTTGTGCAACTCTGGCCTCGTGGACAGGGGCATTGTCCTGGAGGAGCAGGACCCTGAGTGTCAACTTGCCGCGCCGCTTTTGACGGATGCACTTCTTCAACCCAGTGATGATCCTTCCACGAGGCGCATATTCCACTATCAACACTCCCTCAAAATCCCAGAAGATGGTGGCCATGATCTTCCCAACTGAGGGTTGGGTCCGGAACTTGATGGGGGTCGGAGAGCCCCTGTGCTTCCAGGCCATGCTTTCGAGCTTGGTCTTGGGATCCCAGTGATGGACCCACGTTTCATCACCTGCCACTATGCGTGACTCGAATCCCGCCGGGTCTTGGTTGCACAGGAGCAGAAGCAACTCCGAACTTTGACGACGTTGAAGTCGATCATGGTGCGTGAGGTTTCTAAGGATCCAACGGGCACACACCTTGGTCATGGCCAAATTGTCGTGGATGATGCTGATAACACTTCCATGTGATATTCCAAGTTTTCGCTCGATATTTTCGACCTTCATCCGTCGATTTTCGAGGATCATCCTCTTCACAAGGGCCATATTGTCGTCGTTGGTCACGTCTGACGGGCGTCATGGACGGAGGTCATCTTCAAGGGACTCATGACTATGGCGGAACTCCCTATTCCAGCGAGCAATGGTTGCATAAGAAGGGGCGGTGTTGGTATACACTGCAACCATGCGTTCATGGATCTCTTTTCCATTCTTGCCTTCCTTGGTCAAAAATTTGATCACTGCGCGGTGCTCAACCTTCTCCATTTGAAAAATTTGTGACTGACGATCTGCGATCAGCTACTGCTTTTTAAATAGACAAGGCAGGAGCGTGTGGCTGCAGATCCTGACTTGTCCTAACTTTTCCTAACACCTCCACAAACAGCTATGTCCCTTCATCTGTTTTGCCCTACCGATTTGCAAAACATATTGACCGCCCCTCGTAAGAATAACATTTGTAACAAACAACATTAGAGTTTCAAATTTTCTTAGAATCGGCCGAATATTTACGATGTTATTAACAAAACAAAAAAAAGGCAAACAAGGACCGACCCACAAAGTGAGATATATTGTCCCACGCTGCTACAAACAAAGAAATCAAAAGGGGGTTATATAGGGGCGTCAGTGCGTCTATATTATTTTATACCATTGAGGAGTGCACGCTATAGAAGAAACATTATGTTAATTAAGGAAATCACATATAGTGTCTTCCAAACCTTATTGATATAACTCATATGGTTAAATTACATAATACTATTATCCTAGAAAATTTTGCAGTTGACATTCTCTAGAATGCATTCTCCTAATTAATAACTTCACTAGATTGGTCATATAAAATCGCAAGCCAGCGGAAATAATCAATACTTATGAAGTTATAAAGATGATTTCATGCAAACATTGAAATGGGCCAGTATTAACCTGAACGAGCTAGAGATACTAGTTTCGTATAAAACACTGTAGAGGGCTAGCTGCATCAATGGATTCAAGAAATTTAAATCTGCCACGCAATGGTATACTCTCGTGCTAATGGATATAAGAATTGAAAAGATAGCTCTGCTGCGTCGGCATGACAATTAACAACAGTATCCTAAATGTGATTTACAATGTGCATCGCGCAATGCTTTTCAATGGAATATCTTAATCATTTAACCTTTTTCATTACAATTTAATAGTTCTAGTATAATTAGAACCTAATTTCCCGATTTGCGTGAGAGGTCGAAATAAAAAAAAATTTTAAATTCCATACCTGAATTTGAAGAGAGAGTAGATCAATTACTATTTTTCTTATTTGGAGTTTGATTCAAGATTTTTTTATTAATAAACTGCCGTGATTCATAAATTGCAAAACAATTAATTAACTCAATTATTATAATGTTATTATTTCAAAGCCTCTACCCTTTAAATAGCCGTTATGTGACCTAATACTCTTTCATTGTTCTTCGATATTAAAATCAAAGAAAAATTCTAAGTCGCAAAAAGAGAGGCTACTGAATTCATAAAATTAAACATTACTTGCCAATCACATTCACGATCATATATAAGCAATATTCTGAAAATAATGTGCCAATTTAGTTATTCACACAAACTAGTCGCAGCGCCAACCAATAATATGTATTTATGTATGTGCGAACTTAATAACTGATGTTTTAAAGTTGTATTGTGTATATACTGAATAAATTAAGCTCTGTGGAGAGGGAACATATATTTAAAATTTAAACAACCCAACTAAGGGAAGAAAACGACGAATCTAAAATAAGTAATTAAATGAAAACAATATAGCATGCATAATATTATTCACACATAATTTGCGAATACTGCAAAAGAAATCGATGAATTAAGATGGAAAGTAAACGTAACAAGAAAAGTTAACTGAATTCCCTTAGGAAAATGGAATTATAAGATTGTTGACTTTTCCAATATAAGGGTTTACCAAGGAAATTAAAAAAGTAGTGTAAAATTGAACTTATCATCTTGAATTATTGTAATAAACGCAATAAAACTATAATCAATAAAGATGCGAATTCTTAATAAATTCTAAGGCATTGAGTTATAATTAAAGGCGAATCACTATGAATTCAATAAAGGGAAAAGAACTAGGGTGATAAATAAATTGCTCTATTAAGTAATAGATAAATCTGGTCCCCATTAAAATATTTAGGTGAATACAAGATTAAGAAGACGAAATTCATCTGAACTAAAGAGGAGTATTCTGTTAACTCATTCATTTATATGTGTTTGAGTAGTATATAAAAATAAGGATGTTCTGGGCGACGTGCTATGTAAATGAAATTTTCCAAATACGATTCAATCACCGTGGAATTTTCATGCTAGGCACATGCTTGTACTTATCAAAATAAACTTTCTCCATTTACCAAAGATATAAGAGCAAGTATTCATATTAATATTTGAAATTGTTGAGCACCCGGCTGCAAAATTAATATCATCCGTGCAACGGACGTCTTTCGATTTAGAAAGTTTTGAACTTGTCTCGATCAGTTCAAGCCGAACGAGTAGGAATTAGAATAAACTCATTTGTTAAACCTCCAAAAAGAATACATACAGTAGGGTCAAAAAGGCAACTAATTGTAATTAAACAACACATTTAGGAACTAAGTTTGACAAGTTCTCAAATTTAGATAGACGATAGTTTTACATATAATGTTATAAACTTTCACAACGATCTGTCTGATATGTTTCTGTAAGAATACCCTCTTAATGAGTTACAAAGATCATCTGGATGACCATTTAAACAAACTACATAAATGGAGTAGTTTCCAGTAATCTTAGTCATCTCTTGGTTTCGGTTGAAACTTATTAGATTAAACACCTTAAATCTTTTCATTTTTGAAAATGCTAAGAGTACTTCACAATTTAACTTTATCAAAGATTAATAGATTTTTTAAAATTAAAAATGCTTTTGCAATCATATTCTCTCTGTCAGAACGATCTGGCTGATATGTTCATGTAAATATAGCCTCTCAATGAGTTACAAAAATCATTTGGATGACCATTTAAAAGAGGAAAATTGGGAATAATTTTGCAAACTTACTCTCTGTGTCAAGCTATGAAGGATTAAACTTGAGATTTCATAATGCTAATTAAAGCCGAATTGTTTTAAATATTATCGCAATAACCTGAGACATCGCTCAAGAAATCTATTTTTGCTGATATTATCTTAAATTTAATCTTTTTTCTGCTAATAACGGTAAGGATTCATAATTCTCCTGTTTTTGTTTTCGTTTTTATAAAATAAATATCCCCCAAATACAAATAAATTAAGTGAGTTTTTTTCTCATATTATGATTACTCACTCAAAATCGATAGAAACGGTTATATTTAAATGTTTTTGCTTGAATTCTAAGTTAGAGCCTATTAATCTTTACATTGATAAAGAAAGATGGATTGATTCATCCTATGTCAGAATCAGAATGTGTCTTACTTTGACTCAATTTGTCACTGCTGAAACAAGCGACTAGGTACAACCATTTTATCTTATTTTTAATTTTCCTCTAACATTACTCCTTAGCATCAAATTTGCTCAATTAAATGGCTTACTATCTGATCTTAATGCTTAAAATGGCATGATATAGGGTTTTAATACAAAAATAAGTTGCATATCGTCCTTAAAATGATTTGGAAACATGTAGAGATAGCCCATAAAACTAATTACGCAGATTTAACATAGCAAGATTATATTCACTTAGTATATTTATACAATAATTTGGTACACTTAGAAAAGTGGCTCTCGCTATCGCATTTCCTATTTGTAAACGGAAGTGATTCTTAATTTCTTATAAATTCTCACACTTTCAATGGAGACAATTTGAGGCTCTAATTTCATGATTGTTTTGTTTTCATTTTTCCCTAATTTTAGAAAATCTAAAAGAAAATGAATTAATATGATTGTTCCCCTGGCTGAACTTGTTTTTTGTATTCAATTTTGATTTTGTTTAGACAAGTAGGATTATGAAAATAAACGGGGTGCTTATAGTGTCGATCTGGAAAATTGAAAGCTTATTTTGCTTCGTCTAATATACAATTTAAGAGGATTAGGCATGAGCAATAAAAGAAAAATCTATCTTGCACTAGGAAGAGAGGTACTACTATACCTGCCAACCCCTATCAAGGGCGAAACAAAGACCAAACATTGGAACTCCAGAGAATACAAAATAAAGCTGTCTACCTAATCCCCAACACACGTATGAGAGAGAGGAGAAGATTACAGGATCTACACCAAGAAGCAGGATTAAAAACACAATATCAACATCAGGAACAGAGCGGAGAAAATATGGAGGAAGATAGACGATCTACCTCCGATATTTGCAGAGCACACAAACACCAGCGCTGCAGTCCTCTTTAACACTCGATTTCCCAGTGGCAGACAACGGCTGAGAATCGAGTAGGTTCCCATGTTTACTTAAGTAGAAATTTAAAAGGAGAGAAGGAATAAGCATAACGATAAAGATATTTACCCGACTATATACAAACCCAACCAACGAAATAACCAACCAAGACACCAGATTGATACCCTAATAAGACAACCGAATTTAAACAACCTAAATAGGAAGAAACAACCAACTAAGGAGACAATACAGATCAAGTGTAAACAGAAATAATGCAAATAAAATTAACTAAAAGTGTAATAAGTGTACTATATTTGAAAGTTAAAAAAAAATTATAGTGAAGTGAAAGTTAAGAGTAAAACATGAATAAAACGAACATAGTAAATTAAAAGTGTAATAGTGAACTATAGTATTAAAACGTTTAACAAAAATGATAGTGAAGTGGAAGTTAATAGTAAAACAAGTGAACAAAGGGAAACTAAAGTGAAAAAGTGATACCAACAAGTGAAAGTGAAACAAATTAAGGAAAGTAAAAATAAGTAACATAACAAGACATCAACAAAGCTCAGAGCTAAGATAACTCAAAACGGCTTGAATGCAACAATACACACATGAATGAAAGATGGAAAGAATAAGGAAACATAGATTAGGCGGCCCTCCTGCTTCTGTATGAGGAACATAAGTGCTAAAGTGTGAGAAAGGAAGTAAGTATGATAAATGAAAAGTAACTGCATGATTGTGGTTCGGAATCCACGTTAATCAGCAGGTCCCCCTTCTCCCACGGGCAAGGGTATTCCACCCTTTCCACCTTTGACTACCGAGGTTCTTCAATCTGCATACTCAACAATCTGTACTCGTTTAACTCCAAACTTTCCGTATCCCACTCTAAACCCTCTTCTAAAGCTTGTTCTGGACTTCCCATTAAGCACTTCACTATCGATTAAATGGAACTGAAACATTGATAAGAGAAATGTGCAATATCTCGCACATACACTGCAGAAAGGCACCAGGAGTCTATTGTAAAACAAGTGTTGGACATAAAATTATTTTATCTATATAATAGTTATCTCACTTTGGTAATCGGCTTTAAATATACAAGAGTGTGTTAAATTTCCTGATGGTTCCTTTAATTGTATCGAAATTGTAATCCTTGTTCCATGGGAAAGCAAAATGTTAAATTGTTTCTTTAGATTGTATTATCTGATGACGGATATTGCTGGATGTGTAAAATTAACGTAACTCATGGTAGGCTACAGTTTGTGATCCATTGATATAAAATGGGAAACAAAATGTTCCATAATTGTTAGGGGATCATTAAATGTGATTCTTCAATCGAAAAAATAACTTTAATTATAACATTGTTTGAAAATTATTTAATAATTTCCATTAATTCTGTCACAATGAATCCTATTTCCAATGAATCTTATTTCAAATTCTTACATTTAACCCATCATTATCTTAAGCTTTTTATTGATTTCATGTATATCATTGACTATTCTCACTATCGTTATTGTCTCTAGCAATATTCCCTATCACAAATAGGTCCACATTAATTTTCATTTTTCTATTTAAGGAAATAATATCTTTTCCCTCAATTATACAACTTGTCATACAAATATTTCTAGCATGTATAATTATAACGAATAATACGACCCAAATATACATATCAATCCCCTCTTAAGATCAATTAAGAAGGGTTTTCTTTTATTCTCTCTACAGCTTTTCCCTAAATTAAGCCCCATGTAAGATTATGCTCCTCTTCGTTCATAGCCTTCAAACGAAACTTTACTCACAACCTGAGAATAAAGATAAAGTAAAGTATAATTCAACCAAAAGTATGGAAGGAGAGGACGATAGATTTATGAGAAATAACCAGATGGAGGCCAAACCCTCTCAGTGTGTGTCCTATTCCTAAACCTCTTACCTTATTAGCTAATAAGCATTTACATTATTATAATTGAAATGATTGAAAAGGATTGCATTAACAAATCACCCTGTAAATCGTGTTTACCCCTTCAAATTCCAATAAAATTGTCAGGAAATTAATTTTATTTTATCCGAATATGTCCCAAATTACCTTGCTGAAACCATGAATCAACAATGATTAATTTATAAATGAGCCTTCGACCAATATTTAGTCGATTATGTTTTTAGATAAACACCAATATTTTTCCTCCATTTCTAATTCCTCCGAAATACCATAAAGAGACCCAACCTATGTATGGAGGATGCTTATCGTCTATTTCTATGATAATATTTCTTTCAGGCTTGGTTCTATTACTAATTTTCGTATTATTATCTGTTTTTTTTTATCCTAATATAGAAAATTGCTTAATATATTTTTTTTTTTTAGAAAAGAAATAAATAAAGTTTCCCTAAATTTAATAATCAATAACATAAGCGGAAAAAATTATAGGAAAGACTATAAATTATCTGACTGAGATACAAAGTATATGAATCTGTGGAACCTCCATAAGACTACCCTATTTAATTAAATACAAGGTTTTTTCTTATTTGAAATTACTTACATGTCTGAGCATATAATTTTGGATGAAGATCAAGAGTACACTTATCATGGCTTCACCTGGGATTCGTAGAAAGGATCTAACAAAACTAAACCCATTTATGAAATAGGTGGAGAAATTGGGTCGGGAATACACTTTCATCTAAAATCTCTGAACAAATGCATTAAATTCTTTGGATTAAATTAAAGAAATTGTAAAACACAGTCATGATTTAAAGAAAACCTATGTATTTACATATTTTTCGATGTTATATATTAATCTTTGATATAATTCAAAGGTTGAAACGCATTAGAACCATATCACTGAGTATCTGCGTTATGAATATAATCATAATTAACGTCCTTAAGGGCAATACCCATAGAAGCATTGAACTGCTTACTTCTCAAATCATCGTTGCCTATCAGTTAGCTCCCATTTTTGGCTCTTAATCCCGCATAAAGGGCAAAAGTGTACTGAAATTTAGTACTTAAAAATATTCACATTCTTCGTCTTCAAAGAAAGAAAACTTTAAATATTTTCAAATTTAACGTTACTAAGAGAGCCAGTCAATCGAGTCCTTTGTTGAAATATATATCGAAAACCAACGAAGGTACCTGCAATATAAAGGACGTAAAGGCTGGTTTGGCAAATAAAATAATGATTATAGAGTTGCCTGTCATTGGAGGTTCGCATCAAATAGTTTTGTTTTTAATCTCGATACCCATTATCGTCCGATGCATAAACTTTTAAAAAAACTTAACTTGATAAAGTTATGTTGCGCTAACCTGGCCGATATCTAATTTGCTTCTTTCGTTATCCCATTCATCTCCGTGAATCTCGATTCTTGTATTTAATGGAATTTTGATCAAAGCTACGAGATCGAACCCTAAATATATTTTGATTTCAGAGATTTGCAAAAAAACTAATGACTTTCCATCCTAAGATGGCAGGAGGGGGAAATGAGGTAGTCTCGGCGAATCTGTCACTGTCTCTCAACTGCCACTTTTCTTTACTTTTCATTTGATTTCATTTCACTTCCTTAATGTCTGCCAATTTCATTAGCTCTTATCGTTCGAATCATTTAAATACTGTTTCCTCCATTTTAAGATTCGAATTTTGTCTACATGTTTACAATCATACTCGTATTTTTCAATATTTTTGTGGTTGAATCTTGATGTGTTCGGGCAGATAAATTTTCTAGCCTATTTAACCAATCTTTTTGGTACTGGAAATACTAATTATTGAATAGATTAAACATTTTAAATTTAGAAATTTAAAAAATATTATTTAATTGACGGAGATTTTTGCCTGTTAATATAGTGAGAAATGCAGAAATTACATTATATTGCACTAAAATTTTAGGATGGAATTTTAAATATTAAAATTGGCTATATAAATTTCGGACGAAAAACTATAGGCAGATCAAGAAAAGACTAAACTTGTTCAATCAGCTGTATACGGAAGACTGTTGGTAAAGCGCAACTATTGTCTTTTTAAAAAATACTTTTAGATTAAATTTTTTTTTACTCCTTCAAGAGTTTTCATGTCATTAATTATTATTTTAACGTTACTCGTGTATAGATCGGTTTATTAGCTCGTTTCTAAACTATTTTTCGAAAGATTGTATATACTTTATCTTCCCTACGCTTTGAAAATTTTCATTTCTTTTAATATCAATACTAATTGAGTTTTACTCTGTCCAAAGGTGGGCAACCCTTTTCACCCAGATACACTCATTTGAAAAGTCTTTAAGTCACATGGGCGCAAATTTTAAAATATTTGGATTTCTTTTTGCGGAGTTTGATATTTAATTAGTGAAAGAGCAAATGTAATTTTTCTCTCAAGTATTTGCAATTAATCTTAATTTTGATGCTGCTCATCATTTACAAGTTGTTTAAAATTTGGTTCTAACATGGCAGTCATCAACTAGCGTTGATCTTCTAAATGTATGTACATCAGTGAGCTGAATTGTCATTTTTTTTTATTTACCTCATGAAGAAGAAATATGATTTAAAGCAATAAGTAGCGGTAAAGCAAGAAATCAGTTTTTGAGTATGATAACGGAGACAATGATAATTAAATGCACCTTTACAAATTTTAACTTGCTATTTTTTCAAAAAATCAAATTGAGATTGCAGAATGTTATCTTCTTAAAATTCTCTCAACTCCATCTGCAAATCGACCAGTGCTGTAAAAATATCTACTAAGTGAGGTTGAAAAGCCAGCTTTATATATTCCTCATGTGTTTCAAAATCTTTGAATCTTTCATTATAATTTTGAATTAATGTATCAAGAACTGATATGTACATATATGGCGCCCAAATTGCAAGGAGGAGTAGACCCAACTAGGAACCTCACAAATGAGCACCCTGCTGTACCTATGAAATCTTGAATTTAGATACACATATTTAACACTGAAACAATATGCGATGTTGTAACAATGAACTAATGTCGGAGAAAGCAAAATACGTGTATATAATGTTAAACTTCAGTTTGTTATGTATTAAGATATACCAGAGAATAGTTTAATGATGCAAGCGAATTGGTGAAGTTCTCACACGGACGTACAAACATGAGGAAACAGATTTGAACTGAAAGGTCTGGATTTCAGATAACTAAGGCAACTGGGCAAATTAGGGCGATATCTGATCTCACCAGCATAATTTATTGTGAACCGGGGGAATCAATCTTGATGTGAATGCCGTCCTAATATAGCCCAAAGGCAGCTAAATGCAAATATAATTCTAATACACACGTGTCCACACTGAACATGCGACACATTTTAACACCATCCAGCAGTCGTAACAAAGAAAAAACAAGCACACTTTTACCCAATAGGCTCCGCCCCGTATTTAGATTATGAGAGGAGAATTCACGCCTCTTTAATGAAGGTAGTATAAATAGACGGAAAAATCACTCCTATCATGGTTCTTCATTGCTTGATTCTCGTTTCTGACTTGTTGATTGGTAGAATTATTATTATTTGCGTCACGAGTCCATTCCTCCTCCTTGATCCATCCATCTATAGCCCCAACAATCTGACGCGGAATGTGACTTACAAGAAACACTGAAATATACCACTGATAGCCAAAGACTCGACAATTTTGCTTGCCCGAACATCTGAGCTATAGAAATGACAGATTTCCAATTTGTAAGCTGTGACCTCTTTAAGGATATAAGTAAGTAAATCTTTCCACAAAAATATATTTTTCTAAAATAAATATATTGCACAGTTAATAACGGGGACTACTTCCTAAAAAATACATTTCATATGTATAGGTATAGGTTAACACATCTTAGTCATTTTAAAATTAAAAAAAAAATAAAATTTCTTGCGATCTATGCAAAAATAGGTTTCGCATTTCTGACAATATAGGTCTCATTTTCTTATCTAAACACGTGTATCATTTGACTCATTGGAATTTCATTACACTTTTCCTGTAAATGGGTCAGAGGAAGCCTTACTTTGAAAAACCTATCGTAGTTGTTATTTACTGGTTTGCCTATTTTGATATTATCATAGAAATGAACACTGCTTTTGATTTGTTCAAATCTCTCCCTGCTTATTATCTCACAGATGCGGCCAATACCAAGACTCTGGGGCCAGTATATTCTTGTACATGGTAAAGTAACTAGACATGTTCAAAGCAGCCGAAAAAAGTTTGAATTCTCTGGTGGTTAAATCTAATGGTTTTGATGGATTCTTCTGAATGGAATAAAAATTAGATTGCTCTACAATACACTGCTTAAAAGTAGAATAAAAAAAACACAAGATGATGAAGTTGCTTCAATTGCCGGCAAATCATCAAGCAAATTAGGTGAAGCAAATTGAGAACTGTCACTTCCCATTGACTTCCAAATATGTCAGCGTTGGTTTGGTTTACTCTTTGAAGTAGAAGCTTCAATGATATGATCATCTGAAATGTAGAACATCATTATAGGCATACGAAATTACGAAAATTAATTATAATTTGATATGATACATAGCTATTTGGGAGAAAATGAACAATGTCTACAACTTACCTGCATTACCATCGTCATCTTCATTTACATCATCATAACTGACTTGCTGTGTAGGAATATATTCATCTTCAGATTCACTATCTTGTAAGAGTTCCTCATCGCTTTCTTCCATTTCTCCAACAATAATGGGATTATCAATATCTTCCATAGAATTGAGTCTTTTCCATTTCTAAGGAAAAGTACACATCATTATTAATAGTTTTCATCTGCAAGCTGTATATTTGCATTGTAATGACATTTTAAAATCCACCTTGAGACGTAAATTACTATATATTTCATTTTACAATATCTTAACTTACAAATAATACAATATATATTTCTTTCAGGCAGTTAATACTAAATTTATTCTTATACCTACAAAAATGCTTATCATATATACCTAAGTAAAAGATAAAGTTTAAATCTTTTTAACCTGACAATAGGTAATTTCTAAACCACCTAGAATCTTTTGTTTTGAAAATTAGGTCACCTAATTTGTTTGACATATTCATATCCATTATTTGTAATTTTAGTTTGCATACATGACAAGCCCCAACAGCTAGCATTGAACTATAGCATCATTGTTCAATGTAAAATTATAACCACTGAATTACTCATGTACCATATTTCAATGTACATATTATTTATAATAATAATAGTAATAAAAGAGACTAGATTATACAATCTATTATGGATTGGAATCTACAGAAAAAATAACATTGCTTAGTATAAGATTATAGTAACTAGTGGAAATCCATCCAGAGGCCTAGCAAACGACGTCTATAGTAATAAATGACTGAGTAACCTGATATGTTACGTCTCAAAGAAAGTATATTCTATACTTTATTTTCCCCCCAAAAAATAATCACTCCATATTATTTATTTTAAATAATATATAATGAAGTAATAAAAAATATTCAACATATGTTTATGTAAGTGAGAAATTCAAAGATATATATGGAGTTCTGTATGGTTACGCAGCATCCTATCTTAAATGCATTCGGAACACTAGCAAACTTTCTCTGTCCACGCGCTTCTAATTTTCCTTGGAGTTGACAAATTAGTAAATATAACTTTTTGAAGTGTTACAGATCGTAGGATTTGGGCAATTAGCTAAAATAATACATTTTCCATTGAAAGGTCGCATGTATTTGAAGCGTTACAAATCTGACACAAATGTTCATATAGGGGTAAACTCTCCAAAAACATCCATTTGTGTCGAGTCCTTCCTTCTATTAGCCGATAACCAAAGTACCATTCGAACTCAACCTACGAGCGTATAGTAATATAAGAAGACTTTTAGTCAGACCAAACTCGACGGTAAGAGCTTAATCGCCTTTGCTCGAAACCCACACCCTGGTAACCCAGCGTCACCTGAAGGTAGTGACCACCTTTGATAAACAAGTAAACAATCAGCATACCACGATATATCGGTAAAAATAACTCAACCTTATAAACAGGATCAAGCCCCCAATACATATTCCTGATTCTTCTTTTCTGACTTACTACTTTTGTCAATTAACGGAAATATACTTCAGCTTTGACTAACTCAAACCAAGTAAGTATATTTCAAAAAATGCTATGAATGGATTTGGTTTTACCTTGAAAAGTCATATTTAATTCAGCGTATTTTGTCATTAAATCAGATAAAAATGCAGCTTTTCATGCTAAAATCCTCATTTTATTCAAAGGGTATATTTGGATTATATCGAGGTATGCCTTCGTACACAAGCATCGGCAGACAGATGACCAAAGGCAGTTTGAGATATGTTTTGGGGCGATTTACGGTTGACCGGGTTTTGACTAATGGCTTGCCAAGTTGCAGTTCAAAGGGATATATAAAGAACCAGCCTATGAAATATAATTTCAATATATATAATAAAAGGGGGCAATTTATATATATACAAACATGGAGAATAAATTAATTAATAAAGTAAGTTAAATGAATTATGGAAAGATAAACGAGGTACTCTAGGAATGAACATACAAGATCGCTTTACCTCCAAACGGGGGCGAATTGTAGGGTATGGGTGCTGGAAGACAACGGCGCAGATACTCAAGAAGATACTTTGGGAATTCCTAACAAGGAGGAGTCGAAAGTTCGAGTTTGATGACTTCCTGAAGAAGAATCAGATTTTCTCTGATCCTGAGGGACGTAATCTCAACTCGAAAGTATTCGGCAGATCAGTAGGGAGTCTCAGTCTTGAAAGAATGGGACTCTTAAAGTCCCAGAGGCCAAATCTTAAGGAAGATAGATCTGCTGGCGAGATCTTCGAGGAAGTACGAAGACTCGACTAGGGGTTACAGGGCCTTCACGGAAAAAGAGACAGGCAGTCTGAAAGGATAGAATGGCGGGCTTTCAATCTCGTTGAGAAAGAGTTAGCTTCGGCATAATTAGCTTGGTGGCTGGTGCGATAGAGGCCTCAGTGCCTGGTTGTAACTAGAGGATTCTTGGCGCAAGTATATGTGCAGACGGTGAAACTTGCCTTGTCATATGACGGTAGGGTTAATGTAACTTCCCCCGCGGATGAAAAGACATGCCTGTAAAGCATGGGGTAGAGACAGAAGGGCTGCACACGGCATTATCGCAGGGGAGGGGAAGAAGAGTGGCGTCCGAAAACAAATACAGCTGTGACGGGTGATTTAGCGAGGGACTGATTCTTTCTCGAACTTTCTAAAATTTTCACGCTAGGCGCATGTGGTCTTAAAGAAGAGAGAGGTATTTCCGAGTGGGCTTCCTCTCATGGTCGTCCTTCGATTGCATGCCCTCACACGCCTCCCTTTCCGAAGATGACGTTTTCCTGATGCGAAGAGGAGTGAAATGGGCATCCCTAAACATGGGAGTAGTCGTGTATGGGAAATTTTGAACTGAGTCTACAGTTGCACAATAAGTGCGGACATTCAAATTTAAGTCAACCCAGCGGTCACTAAATGAATGAATGACTTCCGTTTAATCCCTGGTGCATGGTATATTTTAAAAGGGTATCGTCGTTAACCAGCGCCAAAAAACACACAAAGTAAATAAATGCGCCTTACAAAAAAATGGTCAAAAAGATTCATTGCTGAAAGGGTAGGGAAACCGTATATAAATAAAAATAAAGAATAATACAATACAAAAAACACACACAAATGACAAATATCTACAAAAAGCAAACAAACTTTACATGGGAACCAAGGAACATAAACATACACGGTTAAGATGGAGTTCTAGAATTATAAAAAACGAGTACACAGAGTCGATTATGTGCACGGAAGTACAATGCTTAACACAATTTACTTCGCAGGGGAAGGATCCTCGAACGGGTTTCTACTTGGACAGACTGCAACACAGTTTTCTGTCCATTTAATGTACATTATTCGGAACTGGTATCCAATTAGAAGTAAACTCCAACGCATATGCCTTCCGTTCTGGCTTTTACAATTATTTAGGTAGGCCAATGGGCTATGATCTGTTTTGATCACGAACTCTTTACCTAACACATATGTCTGAAATTTCCGTACACACCACAAGATCGCTAGAGCTTCAAGTTCTATCACCGAGTAGTTCCTTCCGTGTAACGAGAGCTTCTGGCTAGCGTACGCAATGGCCTAACTGTTCCCGTCTTCTTCATAGTGGAGCAAGACGCAACCGATGCTTTCACTACAAGTAGTCGGTTCGAATCCAAAAAGGTTTGTTCGAGCTCGGGAGTCTCAGTATGAGAGCAGAAGTTAGTTTTTCCTTCAGATAATGGAAGTGGGTGGTTGCTTTGCTATTTCATGCGAGAGTTTCGGGGATTGTTTCCTTAGTAGGAAGCTAAGGGGGAACGATAAGGCGTCGAAATTCGGAGCAAACGTCGCTAAAAGGATATCATCCTGAGAAAAGAGCGTAATTGCTTTTTAGTACGTCGGAGGGACATGTCGGCGATAGCCTTTTACCTTTTCTTTATGATGAGCCATTTACTTTTCACTAATGTCGTAACTGAGGTATTTAATAGTGCTGTAGACGAGATGGAACTTGCTAGGGCCTATAGTGAGTCTGTGTTCACAAAATGTAGGGAGATAAGATGCTGGTCTGATGTGCCGGTGTCCACTTATACGTTATCAAAGTAAAAGGAAATGTTACTCAGCTCATCCAGTATCCTGCGCATCATTCGATTAGAGTTACTAAAGGCAGTAACTAAACCAAAATATAGGCGCTTAAACTGTTGGAAATGCGGTGTATTTCCGGACACTATCCCCAAGGGGGATTTGATAGTAGGCCTTACACAAGCCTATATCTGAAATAAACTTTGCCTTTTCAGATAGATGTAGGCTTTGGTCTATCAAAGGGATAGGCTAAGCGTCAAAAACTCTAACGGCGACATCATGCAGGTTGTCAATAGTAACTACTATTGTACCACTGATGTTGCCAACATGACAGGAAGGAGAGGAGATTGAGAATCTCAATAAATATGAGAAAGGAAACAAAACTAAAACAAACATCAGCAAGTTTAGAATGATACAGGCGGGACGACGAAAGAAAGCGGATGTATTTATGTAGGACGAATATTGCGCATACTTAAGGACAGTGACTATTTGGTCTAAAACTTACATCTGATAGTAAAGCCGAATACCTAAAGGAAAAGAAGGATGCGGAAAAAAGGACGTTATAGTCACTGCTTCTTTTTACACTGTTCTCACTACGTAATAAAATGAAATTGTACAAGCTATTGCCAGATAATGAAAAAAGCACAAGTGGTCCAAAACAAAGCAACAAGATTCATAACTAATGTTACTCTTTGGGACCAGATTCCATTGCCGTTACTAGATGAAATCAGAAACATTGAGCCTATAAATATCTCATTGTATTAAAGTGCAAAGGAAATATGGAAAAAATATACAAAATTTCCTAGCAGATGTAACTCAACAGATAAAACTTCAAGACGAAGGCTAAACCAACCAATACTTCAGACAAGCCTTCAAAAGTAGCCAGTTGGACACGGGGCAGGAGATTTACCCTATTTCTAAATAATAAAAATATATAAATAAATAAAGTTACAAATAAATAAATTAATAATAAATTAAATAATAAAATAATGTTAAAATATCTTCAGCAGACAAATTAATAAATTAAAAAAAGTGTTACGTAGTAATCAAATAAAAACGATCTGTAGTATAATAAAAATGATAATTGAAATGACTATAAAAATAAAAGATAATAAAATAGAAAGTGGAGAAATCCCAAACAAAAGATTCGTATTTGACGAAATAATGATAATAGTAATAGCTATTGAAATAAAATAAGCTAACCCCCTCTACATGCATGTTGGAAGCAGTTCTGGCGCAAGTACCCGAAGGGTAGAAGAAAGGGAAGCGGCATTAGATTCGGCCATAACTTTTATTAAAGTCCACCATAATTAGCCTCCTTTGAGGTGTTTGATCAGAAACCATCTATGTATCATCATACTTTATCCCGTCTGCGGCTAATTGGGAGAAAAACTAAAAAATGGGCGGGTGCGTTCATTTCAAATTCTTTGAACCCACCGACTCTTTCCCTTACCACCTCTACCACGTCACTTCTCCATCATACCCCACACACATTAATTATACATTTTTTTACAGAAAGAAGATAAATCAAGAAGAGCAAGGAAGAGGGCAAAGGAAGATCATGGAGATACTCACTAAGAGGCTCCCTCTCTGTACCATACAAAGGGGCAAGACCCCCGACAAAAGCAAGCTTTTCGAGACGCTATAGGCTGGACTAAATATAGCTCTTGTGAAGCTCATTAAAGTTTCCTTGAGAGCAGAGATGTGGACGGTGTCCTTGCTGAACATGAAGTAGAAACCTTCAGGAACATCGGTCTCGAGGCAAAGCCCTCGCCACAAGTGGCAGTTAACCGAATCGTAATCTGCCGCAAATTGAAGAGCTGAGGCGGCCAACACTCGGCCGAAGAGCTAAAAGAAGAGATTGACATGTAAAATACGTGGGTGGAAGTACGCAGAATAATTGAAGTCAGGGATCACACTTACGTATTTAAAATAACATTCAATTCAACGGAAATGGCAAGCAAAGCAACGACTGACAGACTACACGTATTTAACATGACAATACTGGAGGAAATATCAAACAAGAAGTCTCCCGCAGCATACAAATGTGTTTTATATCCTACAAACTGGAAGAGCATAAGTCAGTTACCTTCTCCGTAAAATAAAAAGTGTGGTGCAGTGAATGCGCCAGCGAAGATTCTAGATTTTATAAATAAAGAAGAAAGGAGAGGAACAAAGGAAAGCGAAAGAAAATAAGTACGCGAGTGCCGCGACGAAATATAAGGATATGCGACTAACCAGGGTATCTCCCTCAGAAAGTCGCATCAGCAACGACCTAAACATGAAAATACTGGTCTGCTTTACTAAGCCAAACGTATCAAATGTAGTCCGACCCGTTTGCTATAACGAGGTTCTCAATTCCTCCCGGAAGTCAAACGGGCTCTCGACGGTGATGATGCCGGCAAATACCAAATGCTCAAGGGCATTTAAAGACTCGATAATCCGGAACCACGAATTTAGAAAAGCTTGTCTGAATACTCCTGAACAAACTCCTTCTCCGGAGGAATCCGAGGAGTATGACGAGGAAAAGGAAGATGAAGAGGAAAAAGACAAATAATCCACTTCTTCGGACAGTGACAAGGATCCATGCACTAGTACACCAGCGACGAAGAGTCAATCAAAAACTCCGATATCCCCTCTGAAAAGCGAGAAGCTTGTGCAAACCAAAGCTGTCTCACAGGCTAAATAATAAGAGGAAACGCAATGAATATTTAAAAAATCAACACCAACAACTGGACGACGAAAAGAACTCTTTACGGAAACATATCTAGGGAAATTAAAGCAGATGTCATCTTAATTTCGGACCACGTGAAGAAACACATAAGAAAGAAAAAAAAATGCAATTATAATGTCTTAATTGGAATTTCCCCGCAAGAGCACTACGATGGGGCGGCTACGTTTAAGAAAGGGATTAAATACCAGCAAGAATCCTATCTCGTGATCTAGGTCGAAGTTGACATAGGAAAATTGGTCATAGCCGCCGGATACCAGCAACCAAAAAAGAGATTTTTAACTTTCCAGTCGCACACTGGCCTATTTGGCAGAAGAACTCCCACCCCCATTTAGCCAGGACTCCGGCTACAGATAGGTTTATAAAGATGAGAATTAAAATTTGATGATAGTACACAGAGGATAAAACATCTGCTCTCTACTCAAATGAAGGCAGCACCCTCTCCTTGAATAATGGAAGAAAGGCCAATATCAGTTCTCTGCCGTTCCCAATATCCATTGTAGTAAATATCGGTAAAAAATGGCTCTAGTTAACTAACAGTTACTCTTTCTATTAGAAAGTAGAATGGCTAATTTTTCATGCATAGTCGGTATAACGAAGAAAGAATATAAGAGGTAAAATTGAGGTAAAATTGTGTTGAGAATAGCATAGTAGATTCCTAAATTATTTAAATCGTGATGGGAATCAACCAGTACCCATCTACTTATTATAGAGGGAGATTTCATCACCCTTATGCGCAAGTAGATTTAAGCTTCGTAAAAAGTAATGTCTCAGATATTCGGAGTTGGAACAAAATCTTGTAATTTTAACAGAAACTCACGATATTGTTTATTTTGGCTGCATTATCAGCAATTTACTGTAAATATTTTCGGTAATATAAGAATCAATATATTCTGATTTATAACGTACTTTAATTCAGAAATTTTATACACTTATAGACAAATATTCAGAAATTTTATACACTTATAGACAAAAATCTTTAATCTCTTTAGTTACACGAATTAACATATCATAGTTCTTGTTTTGCTTGTGAATTTATTTTATTTTCCATTATCGAGTTGATTACATCTTCTTTTATAAAATAGCGCCTTTCTGACTTTTTGCATATTACGAAAGTGAAATTTTAACTGCAATATCTTTGGTATAATTCAACTGGATACCACGTAGGCAACACATATGCTGACATTTTAAATAGACCATCTGACAAATTAGAAGGCTTTATTTTTAGAATAAAATAAAAATAAAGAAAGAGCAATATACTTTGAGTTGGAACAAAATCTAGTAATTTCAACAGAAACTCATGATATTGTTTATTTTGGCTGCATTATCAGCAATTTACTGTAAATATTTTCGGTAATATAAGAATCAATATATTCTGATTTATAACGTACTTTAATTCAGAAATTTTATACACTTATAGTTTACCTGTAGTCATCAATCAAGGAGAATTGTTTTTCTACACTCTTATTTAGTAAGTAAATAATGAATATCATAAACAGGTCTTAGTTAATGTTCATGTACGACACAAAAATTGTTGGTAAAATTTTAAATGAGAACGATAGCAAATTAATTCAGTGTGATCTAGATAAAATCTTCGACTGGTCTAATAAATTAAACATGAAATCCAATTTAAACAAGTGTAGAGTTTTGTACCTAGGACGAAATAACCCAAGTTTTAACTATGAAATGGGTGGTAACAATCTTATCTCTGTGGACAAAGAAGAGGATTCAGGGGGCGGGTTTCAAAGGAGCTTAACTGTAAAAAACAGTCTCAGCAAGCCTGTAAGAGGCGAACCGAATGCTTATATTTATTGTAAGAAATTTTCACTACAAAAACCAACCTATAATCATACCGCTATATTAAATTTTAGTAAGGCCACACCCGGAAAAAGCGATACAATTATGGTCCCCTTAGCATATGTAAACATCAATAAAATGGAAAGAATTCAATGACGGAAACTAAACTAATTCCCTCAATTAGAAATAAGTGGTATATCGAAAGATTAAATATATTAAAACTTCCGACTCTCGAAACTAGGCGATTACGAGGTGAGGTTATCGAAGTATTCAAAATTTTAAATAAATTTTAAAACGTAAATTCTGAAAAATATTTGAGTACGACCATGATATCACACGTAACAACTGTTATAAACTGAAAAGAAGGAGGTTTAAAACGAACATAGCTAAAAAAATATTTCCCTTTTAATCTCAGTGATAAATGGAAGGCCCTCCCCACGGAGGTAGTAAATGCTAGTAGTGTGAATAGATTTAAAAACAAAATTGACAGTTATTTTAAGAATAAGGATATTGTTTAAGTACGGAGCTCTGTTGTGGATTGAATGTTGCTCGAGTGAGCATCGTGGCGACCATGTCCAAAGAAGGACTACTGTCATATTAGTATTGAATAGGACTGACCATTTAGTGGACAAGGTAGGCCATACTGGTTCCATCTAACTAAGTAACTACTTAGTTTAGGCATTACTTTTATGTATGATTTTCTTCTCATCTCCATTTAAAGTACTTTCAAAGCTCGGGGCCATTCCTTGTTTTTCCTTAGTATCAATACCATTGTTCGGATTTCTCTTCCATTATTCTGAGAGGTCGTCTTCTGTTTACGTTACCTATAAAAAAGTTTACTAAAATATTTTGGACCCATATTCCCTTGTTTATTCAGGCGAGATTTTTAACATTTTCCACCTCATGACTTTATTCTTTAAGCTATGTGTCCTTATCCCTTCAGTGCGTTTGGCCCCCAAGCAAAAATTATTTATTTTGCCTTAGTATCAATACCATTGTTCGGATTTCTCTTCCATTATTCTGAGAGGTCGTCTTCTGTTTACGTTACCTATAAAAAAGTTTACTAAAATATTTTGGACCCATATGCCCTTGTTTATTCAGGCGAGATTTTTAACATTTTCCACCTCATGACTTTATTCTTTAAGCTATGTGTCCTTATCCCTTCAGTGCGTTTGGCCCCCAAGCAAAAATTATTTATTTTGCCTTAGTATCAATCTCAGTACATGCGCTTCTTAATTTTCTTCAAGTTTCATTAGTTTTCCTGAGTTATACACGGATATTAGCATATGCTCAGTTATGTATCCTATAACTGGGAAAATGCACCATAGAAATACTTTACAATTTTTTTAAATAGAAACATGTTGCTTTGGAACTTATAGTTTATCTTTCCTACAGCTTTTCTAATTAGACGATACGACAGTTATAAACTGAACGAACGGAGGTTTTAAACGAACAAAGCTAAAAAATATTTTCCTTTTTATCTCATTGATAAATGGAAGGCCCTTCCCACGGAGGTAGTAATTTATGATTCATCAGCTTTTCTAAATAGACGTAATCTCCTAACTGTTCTTCAATTTAATCAGCAATTCTAAATTCTATAAATTTTACCTTCTATAAAACTAATTTTAATTTAAATTCGGTTCGAAATATTAATTTTCAGTGTGACTGTGAAACAGATTTGTAAACGAGGTGGTAATGGCAAAAAGGTTATGGTCTGAAGATTCTAATGGAGATGAAAAGAAACAAAAATAACTTCTTTGTAATCTTGTTTAACAAACATAAAAATAATAAAATACCTCATTTTATATTATAATGATTTATAATTAAAATTCTCTTATTTATCGTTAGGTTAGTTAAACTTCTTTGTTTGTGTAAGTTAGTAACAATTGACATAAATTTTGGTTTAAAGTTTTTGTGGGTTTGTTTATTTGTTAAGTCCTTAGTTATCTCCTTTTAGATATTATTTTTGCTGTTAACCATTTTTGGTCGCT
Organism: Ceratothoa steindachneri; assembly: GCA_963969495.1. Lineage (NCBI taxonomy): Eukaryota > Metazoa > Arthropoda > Malacostraca > Isopoda > Cymothoidae > Ceratothoa > Ceratothoa steindachneri. The sequence goes on along the minus strand of OZ018328.1, from coordinate 139,966,372 downwards.
TCTAATGTTGCTAAACTGATTAAAACATACTTAATAGGTACTTAATACCTATTCACATATGCCCCCACCCACCCAGGCCAATATTCTGGGGTTTCCACTTTTGTGAGGAGGTTCATAATGTCAACGCTTCTTTCTGTAAAATTTAGGATTTTTTTCCACATTAATTTCCCTTACCAAATATATGAATTCCCCTCTTAACTGACAATTGTTTCTTTGTTCCCAAATCTTTCCCTATAATTTGCCCATAATTTTCTTCTTCGCTTTTTGGTTTCAAAATGTTAAATTTTTGGCCGTACTTTTACAATGTATCCTCTCTCGCTTTAACAAATGACATAAATTTGCAATGCATCATCGAGTAAATTTTGAAATTTTGGGCTGCAAAAAGATTTTAAGATATGAGGGTTCGAACATAATTCCGTTGGACATTTGAAGAACGTATGCATGTATGATTTAAACTCAATATGCATATATAAGTAGTCATACTATTGCATCAGCACTCAATCCATACATATGTATGTCTTTCCCTTCTGTACAAATGTAAGCAGAGTGGCAGGCATGCTAGTGTCAGACGAAGAGTTTTGCGTTTAAATATATGAAGCCATAAAATATGCAATATTGGAAGAAAAGATAAGTCATAATCCTTATTAAAAGTGTAGTTTCAGGATAACGAGGTAAATTGACGGAAAGAAATTTCTTTTGGAGATATGAAAAAATTTGGGGGATAATATTACCTTGCCGGAATAATAATCTGTTTTTAAGGTTCGAACTTGAGGTCGATTTCATATAACATACAGCTCTACATTCCCTAATGTTTGGAAGGCTAAGTCGTGTTTTTCATGAAAGAATATCGTAAATTGACGGAATAAAATCTCTTTTAGAGAAATGAAAAAATTTGGGGGATAATATTACCTTGCCGGAATAATAATGTTTTTAAAGTTCGAACTTGAGGTCGATTTCATATAACATACAGCTCTACATTCCCTAATGTTTGGAAGGCTAAGTCGTATTTTTCATGAAAGAATATCATAAATCGATAGAGTAAAACAACCTTACACAGTAGAATAACAAGCAGAAGCCCCAAGCCTTGGGTATTTATCAGGCACGCGGGAGAGCATGAAAGAGAAGCCTACTTGGAACGATGAATTGGAATGTACATATTGCTCAAAGCGATCTATTTTCGGTTTTCCTTACGAACTTAAAGGTAGTTTTCTTGATGAAATATTTAAAGCAGTGATGCAGGATTACAGTGTTAAACGTATATGGTATGTTATATATAGTAGGTGAATAAGATATCGTTTACAAAGATAGAGAAATTTGTAACATTAATTGCATTGACACAGAATGAAGAGAAATGATACTTCAGAAGGGAAAATAACATTTCATTCTTGGTTTAAGCTGTTATTCCGCTATATAAAACTTTTTGGAGAATTATTTGATTTTTTTGTAAGAGGGTGAGAAGATCCCTTTACAAATTTTTCACATCAGGGCTAGAGCTCGCTAATAATTTTTTTTTTAAACAAGTGAACGTTTAGGTCCATTAAACCACTCGGTTCAGCATCGGAAACGGTCACGGGATTTAATTTACTAAAATCTATATATATGCGATAAGAGTTATCTAGTTTCCGTACCAGAACTATTGGAGAACAAAGAATTTGTCGTGGAAGGTTCAAAGATATGGGGGTAAGGTCCTGAACGAGCGGATTTTGGGATGTTTAAACCCTTCTGAAGGGGGGCCGGTTTAACACGCCATTTAACTGCCTGTGCTCTTGTGATAACTAGCTGAGCCACAAGGTTAGCCGAGACTTGGAGGCACTGTCCTAACAAAACGGAACAAAATTGGTTAGGGGATGACACGACTTCAGCTTATCCGGAAAAGTACTTACACTCGAGGTGACACTTGACAATGGGAAAGCGGTTTGCGCATACCAAGTAGTCACGGACTACAGCAAACTTTTTGTGGTCGTGGGCCACCGGGGGAAGAAGTTCATACGATACCATGATATATGTACACCCGGTATCGTGGACGTGAGTGGAGACTCGGCACCCATTAACGCTTCTGTTTTCAAATCTAATAGTTCCTGGAGAATTCTTGTCGAAGAGGAAATTTACATGGTGCACTGGGGCACTGGGATACGAGGTTGGATCTGGGGATTCGGGTCGCGATGGAGGGATAGCGGGAGCAGAATTCACATGGTGGACCCAGTGAATGGGATTACCACGGAGTTGGGAATTTTTGAATCAATTTGGGCTCGTGTGGCCTTCGACAACGCACGCGAGACATATGATATGCTGACGAGGAAGATTGAACGCCGGGAATTAGTTATGAGGGGCTTGACGTCACGGGGTTCCGATGGAGGGAAACTTCTGGGCTTAAAGGGGCCCGTAATCTTGGCAAATTCTGTAGATTTCTTTGGAGGGAACCGCGAGTTATTAATTTTATTCTTGGGGGATGAATGGGGAGGCTTTATATTTTCCTTAGGGTATAAGTTGTAGCTCGTTGCATAGATATCTGCCTCTTCTATGCAATCTTTGAAGGAGTTGCACCGTCAATCCTTCACAAAGGAGCGTATCTCAGGTGTTAGCGTTGCCAGCAACTGATCCCGTAGAACAAAATATACTAGAGACTCATAATCGTGGGGGACTTTCGATGCATCTAACACAAAATTAAATGTTCGGGAAAGGGAATAGCCAAAATAACAGAAGGTCATATTTGGTTGGATGCGAGTAGTTCCTTTCGCGTGACGAGAGCTTCCAGCTAGCGTCCGCAATGGCCTATCTGTTGCCGTTTTCTTCATAGTGAAGCAAGACCCAACCGATGCCTTTACTCCATGTAATCGGTTCATATCCAAAAAGGTTTGTTCGTGTTCAGAAGTCTCAGTATAGGAGCTAAAGTTAGTTTTCCCTTCAGATAATGGAAGTGGGTGGTCGCTTTGGTATTCTATGCGAGGTGTCAGGGAAAAGTTTCCTTAGTAGGAAACTAAGGGGAGACGCTAAGGCGGCTAAATTTGGAACAAAACGTCGGTAAATGGATTTCGACCCGAGAAAATAGCGTAATTGCTTTTTAGTACGTTGAAGGGGAATGTCGACGATGGCCTTTACCTTTTCTTTCTGATGGGCCATTTGATTTTCACTAATGTCGAAACCGAATTATTTAATAGTGCTGTAGGCGAAATGGCACTTTCTAGTGCCTATAGTGAGCCTGTAAACACGAAATGTAGGGAGATAAGATGCAGTTCCATGAGCGGGTGGCCACGTGAACGTTTTCGAAGTAAAAGGAAATTTTACTCAGCCAATCCAGTATCCGGCGCATCATTCGATTGGAGTTACTAAAGGCAGTAACTAAACAAAAATGTAGGCGCTTAAACTGTTGGAAATTTGGTGTATTTTCGGACACTATCCCCAAGAGGGATTTGATAGTAGGCCTTACACAAGTCTATATCTGAAATAAAATTTGCCTCTTCAGATAGATGTAGGCTCTGGTCTATCAAAGGGATAGGCTCAGCGTTGAAAACTTAACGGCGACATCATGCAGGTTGTCAAGGGTAACTACCATTGTACCACTGATGTTGCCAACATGACAGGAAGGAGAGGAGATTGAGAATCTCAATAAATATGAGAAAGGATACAAGATTAAAACAAACATCAGCAAGTTTAGAATGATACAGACGGGACGACGAAAGAAAGCTGATGTATTTATGTAGGACGAATATTGCGCATACTCAAGGATAGCGACTATTTGGTCTAAAATTAAAATCTGATGGTTAAGCCGAGAACCTAAAGGAAAAGAAGGATGCGGCAAAGAGGATGTTATAGTCACCGCTTCTTTTCACACTGTTCTCACCACGTAATAAAATGAAATTGTACAAGCTATTGCAAGATAATGAAAAAAGCACAAGTGGTCCAAAACAAAGCAACAAGGTTCATAACTAATGTTACTTTTTGGGACCAGATTCCATTGCACAAACTACAGGAAATCAGAAACATTGAGCCTATAAATATCACATTGCAAGAACTTGCAAAGGAAATATGGAAAAAATATACCAAATTTACTAGAAGATGTAACTCAACAGATAAAACTTCAAGACGAAGACTAACCGAACCAATACTTCAGACAAGCCTTCAAAAGTAGCCAGCTGGAAACGCGGCAGCAGATTTACCCTATTTCTAAATAATAAAAATATATAAATAAATAAAGTTACAAATAAATAAATTAATAATAAATTAAATAATAAAATTTTGCTATAATATCCTCAGCAGGCAAATTAATAAATTAAAAAAAGAGTTACGTAGTAATCTAATAAAAACGATCTGTAGTAGACAAAAAAGAATAATTGAAATAACTATAAAATCAAATATAATAAAAATAGAAAGTGGAGAAATCCTAAACAAAAGATCCGTATTGGACGAAATAATGATAATAGTAATAGCTATAAAATTAATTAATACAAAGTAAACAAAAATTGAATCACAGTGAGAAAGCAAATGCATTGACGACTTCTATTAATTGACTGAAGAGGTCTTGTCAACGAAACCAAAGCTCGAAAGATTGACTGATTTTTATGAGTAACCACAAATAAACAAGAGTAATTGAATTTTTATTCAGATTTAAGAAACAGAGAAAATTAGATTTTTATTCGGAGATATTTACAAATAAATTGCTATCGTAAATTGACCAAAGTGGGAACCTGCATTAGATATCTGCCATTCATTAATTTCTTCTTAATTATGTAAGCCACTTAGAACTGCATTAATAAACGACTTATGTGGAAACTGGTTTCAGTTCTGGTTTACAGCGTAAGAATTTGTCTTAAGTTTTTCGGAATTGAGACTTAACTGCAGCCTTCGGGTGGAGGAGTAATCTTTACATCCAATGGACCAGCCAGAATATAAAGGGAAGGGTGGTAAAAGGGTGGGGGCAGTAGATTCGCCCGCAACTTGTATTAAAGTTCACCATAACCAGCCCCCCTTGAGGTGCCTTATCAGGAACCATCCATTCAGCATCATACTTTATCCCTTCAGCGGCTGAGTGAGAAACCAACTGGGAAATGGGCGGTTGCGTTCATTTTCAATTTTTGGAACTCACCGACTCTTTCTCATACCGTCTCTACTACGTCACTTCTCCATCATACCCACGACATATAAATTATACATTTCTTACAGAAAAAAGATAAGTCAGGAAGAGAAAGGAAGAGGACAAAGGAAGATCATGGAGACCCTCACTATGAGGCTCCCACTAATGACCATACAAAGAGAAAAGCAAGTTTTTTCGAGACGCTACACGCTGGACTAAATGTAGCTCTTGTGAAGCTCAATGAAGTTTTCCTGAGACCAGAGATGTAGAGGGGCTCCTTTCCGAACATGAAGCAGAAACCCTTAGGAATATCGGTCTTGAGGTAAAGACCTTGTCACAAGTGGCAGCTAACCAAATCATAATTTGCGGCAAATTGGAGAACTGAGGCGGCGAACACTCGGCCGAAGAGCTAAAAGAAGAGATTGGAATGTAAAATACGTGGGCGGAAGTACGCAAAATAATTGAGGTCAGGGAGCACACTTACGCATTTAAAATAACATTTAATTCAACGGAAATGGCAAGAAAAGCAAGGACTGATAGACTCATCGTTTTTAACATGGGAATACCAGGGAAAACATCGAGCAAGCAGTGTTCCACAGCATACAAATGTTTTTTATGCTACCAACTGGATGAGCATACGTCAGTTACCTTCTCTGTGAAAGAAAAAAAACTGTAGACAGTAAATGCGAAAGCGAAGATCCTAGATCCGATAAATAATGAATAAAGAAGAGGAAGATAGGAAAGCGAAAGAAAATAAGTACGCGAGTACCGCAAAAAAATTTGAGAATATGCGACTAACCAGGGTATCCCCCTTAGAAAGCCACATCAGCAACGACCTTAACGCGAGAATTTTCGTTTGTATTACTCAGGCAAACGTATCAAATGCAGTCAATCTCGTTTGATACAACGAGCTTCTCTATTCCGACGGCAAATACCGAATGCTCAAGGGCATTTAAAGACTCGATAATCCTGAACCACGAATTTAGAAACGCTTGTCTGGATACTTTCGATGAAACACCTTTGCCAGAGAAATCCGAAAAGGATGACGTAGAAAAGGAAGATGAAGAATAAGATGACAAATAATCCACCTCTTAGGACAGTATCGAGGATACATGCACTAGAAAACGAGCGTGGAAGAGTAAATCAAATACTCTGATTCCTTCTCTAAAGAGCGAGAAGCCTAGACAAACCAAAGCTGTCTCGTACGATAAAAAGAAGAAAATAATAAGAGGAAACATCGGTAAATAACATCACATCATGCAAGGAAACGCAATGAAGATTTTGGAAATAAACACCAATGGCTGGATGATGAAAAGAACTCTTTACGGAAACTTATCTAGGGAAATTGAAGGAGATGTCATCTTAATTTTGGACCACGTGATCAGAACACGTGAGGAAGAAATCAAACTTTGAAATTACGATATGTTGGGCACAAATTACTCGCAAGAACGCTATGATGGAGCTGCTACGATTAAGAAAGGGATTAAATACAAGCAAGAATCCTATCTCGCGATCTAGATCGAAGTTGACATCGGAAAATTGTTTTTCTTGCCAGATAACAGCCACCAAGAAGAGCCTTTTTATCTCTTTAGTATCTCACTGGCCTATTTGGCAGAAGAACCTCCATGATATTAATGGGGGATCTGAATGGCAAGTGCCAGGAGTACGGATAAAGAACCTTTAATGGGATTGGAAGGAGCTTAGATATTTTGCTTGACAGAAATATGGTCCAGCGAATTGACCCCGACTTCCCCACCTTTGTCAGAGGAAGGAGTGCATATTACGAAAGCGAAATTTGAACTGCAATATCTTTTATATAATACAACTGGATACCACGTAGGCAACACATATGCTGACATTTTAAATTGTCTATCTGACAAATTAGAAGTCTTTATTCTTAGAATAAGATCAAAATAAAGAAAGAGAAATATACTCTACTTTGAGTTTGAACAAAACCTAGTATTTTTAACAGAAACTCACGATATTTTTTAATTTGGGGGGAATTATCAGCAATTCAATGTAAATATTTTCGGATATACAAAGATTATAACTTGAATATTTCCTGGTTTATTGGCTGGACAAATCAGCGATGCATTTTTACTCTTTCTAGCTATTTTGTTTTCTTAATACCTACTATTTCACACTACCTTTCCAGTTTATTGAGTTGTTAGCCTTCTTCAATTATATAGGCAAAAAAATAATATAAAATTTGGCGTATTCAAATATTCAAAATGAGCAATATAAGACGAATCATTACTTGGCAAAATGCTGCCACTCGACAAGAACTTAGGTTAGTGACTTATTTTTCAAAGATGGTGACACTTGAAGAGGTAAACAAATAAATCAGTATACTAGGTTAATTCGAGTGAGATATGAAAAATTTAATCCTTGCATGGGAACAAGGAATAAGTGAATTAACAAAATCATGATTATTATCTTTTTCTTACTTCTACCTTAAAAGGTGGGAAACTCATTTTAATGACAATGACAGTATCTAGGAAAAGAGAAAATCTAGTTGATCTTTCTCGACAGAGAGTAGATTGTATGCACAATTACGTTGGGTCCGAGAGAAAAGCAAAGAAGGAATAATCCCCTCTGCAATAATGAGGTTTGACAGATGCGGATTAATCTTATGGCAAAATGTGGTCAGGAAGTAAGGATAAAGTGGAAGTAAAAAACTGTTTGAATATACAATTTCTCTTCTTAATATTTGATGATAATCCTTAAGCTAGCTGCAACTATCTATCTCTCACAATTAATTAAGTAAAACAAACAGATATTGCGGCGTAAAAGCTTCGTTCTGATTAATTTTGGTTGTGTAAGATGCGCAAGTCCAGGTAACGAATCATTCAGTGGATACTTTTGAATTTCGAAGAGAGATGTCAGACCCTTAATGTTGTTGATGAGGCAAACATTTACAGTAGAGGCGATCAAAGAATAATTGTTATCTTCCATCGCCTTTATGATCTAATAAACAAACATATGCACTGAAATATAGTGTTCCTCCTAGAAACAGATTCGTAACATGCAGTTTTTGAAAAGAGAGATGGACTATAAAGTACTATTTTATTTACTTTTAAGATTTGAGATACCAGGATATGAGCTAAAATTGTTTAAGGATCGTTTTCTTTGCAATATTTTTAAGATGTGCTTAGCAAGTTTAAAAGCTTTTTCTGTTTTTACAGATGATATAGCCACTTACTGGGTTTCATTTGTTTCGTAGAATTTCATTCTCACATATGCATGTTACATATAAACGAATAAAGATCTCATGTGCAAGTAGTATTAAAGGTTGGTTCAAAAGATGATTAAATATTTTCTTTCCTATTTCTCAATTCAAAATCAGATTACCGTAATTAATCATTATAAAAAACTTTTATCATAAATATAATTAAATATCATTCGCCATGAAATCATCAAAATTAATATATTCTGATTTATAACGTACTTTAATTCATAAATTTTATACACTTATAGTCTATCTGTAGGTACCAATCAAGGCGAATTGTTATTCTACACTCTTATTTAATAAGTAAATAATGAATATCATGAACAGGTCGTTAGTTTATGTTCATGTAAGACACAAAAATTGAGGGTAAAGTTTTAAATGAGAAGAATAGCAAATTAATTCAGTGTGATCTAGATAAAATCTTTGACTGGTCTAATATATTGAACATGAAATCCAATTTAAACAAGTATAGAGTTTCGCCCCTAGGACGAAATAACCCAAGTTTTAACTATGAAATGGGTGGTAAAAATCTTATCTCTGTGGACAAAGAAGAGGATTCAGGGGGCGGGTTTCAAAGGAGCTAAACTGTAAAAAACAGTCTCAGCAAGCCTGTAAGAGGCGAACCGAATGCTTATATTTATTGTAAGAAATTTTCACTACAAAAACCAACCTATAATCATACCGCTATATTAAATTTTAGTAAGGCCACACCGGGAAAAATGGATACAATTATGGTCCCCTTAGCATATGTAAACATCAATAAAATGGAAAGAATTCAATGACAGAAACTAAACTAATTCCCTTAATTAGAAATAAGTGGTATATCGGAAGATTAAATATATTAAAACTTCCGACTCTCGAAACTTGGTGATTGCGAGGTGAGCTTATCGAAGTATTCAAAATTTTAAGTGAATTTTAAAACGTAAATTCTGTAAAATATTTGAGTACGACCATGATATCACACGTAACAACTGTTTTAAACTGACAGGAGGGAGGTTTAAAACGAACAAAGCTAAAAAATATTTCCATTTTTATCCCATTTATAAATGCAAGGCCCTCCCCACAGAGGTAGTAATTTATGATTCATCAGCTTTCCTAATTAGACGTAGTCTCCTACCTGTTCGCCAATTTAATCAACAATTCTAAATTCGATAAATTTTACCTTCTGTGAAACCATTTTTAATATTCAGTCGGTTCGAAATATCAATTTTCATTTTGAATGTGAAATAGATTTGTAAAAGAGGTGGTAATGGCAAAAAGGTTATGGTCTGAAGATTCTAACGGAGGTGAAAAGAAACAAAAATGACTTCTTTGCTATCTTTTTTAACAAACATAAATATAATAAAATACCTTATTCAATATTATAATGATTTATAATTAAAATTCTCGTATTTATCATTAGCTTAGTTAAACTTCTTTGTTTGTGTCAGTTAATAAGCATTGACATGAATTTTCGTTGAAAGTTTTTGTGGGTTTGTTCATTTGTCAAGCTTTTAGTTATCTCCTTTTTAGATATTCCTGCTCATAACCATTATTGGTAGATTCCTATGCTACCAAAGCTGAATGAAACGTACTTAATATTTCTTCCTATATGCCTCCAACCATCCAGGTCAATCATCAGGGGGTTTCCACTTTTGTGAGGAGGTTCATAATGTTAACGCTTCTTTCTGTACAATTTAGGATTCTTTTCCCACATTTATTTCCCTTACCAAATATATGAATTTCCCTCTCGACTAACAATTTTTTTTTTTCCCCAAAATCTTTCCTTCTAATTTGCCCATAATTATCTTCTCTTTATTTTTGGTTACAAAATGTTCCATGTTTTGCCGTACTTTTACATCGATATAGTATTTATTGGTTTCCATGCATCCTCTCTCGTGTTAACAAATGACATAAATTTGCAATGCATCATTTTGTAAATTTTTAAATTTCTTAAGATTTTAAGTATGCTTCGTTATTTTTTTTTTCCCTAAAGCACTCAAATTGCCCCCCGTTAATTATTAAACATTATTGACTATACATAGGCGGCTCCTTTTGAAATTGGTTGCTGCAAAAAGATTTTAAAATATGAGGATTTGAACATAATAACGTTGGACATTTGAAGGACGTATCCATGTTATTTAAATTCGATATGCATATATAAGTAATCATACTATTGCATCTGCATTCAATCCATACATATGTATGTCTTCCCCTTCTGTACAAATGTAAGCAGAGTGGCAGGCATGCTAGTGTGAGACGAAGAGTTTTGTGTTTAAATATATGAAGCCATAAAATATGCAATATTGAAAGAAAAGATTAGTCATAAGCCTTATTAAAAGTGTAGTTTTAGGATAACGAGGTAAATTGACGGAAAGAAATTTCTTTTGAAGATATGAAGAAATTTGGGGGATAATATTACCTTGACGGAATAATAATCTGTTTTCAAAGTTTAAACTCGAGGGCGATTTCATATAACATACAGCTCTACATTCCCTAATGTTGTGAGCGTTAATTCGTGTTATTCATGAAAGAACATCCTAAATGTATACAGTAAAACAGCCTTACATAATAGAATAACAAGCAGAAGCCCCAAGCCTCGGGTATTAATCAGGCACGCAGGAGAGCATGAAAGAGAAGCCTACTTGGAACGATTATTTGGAATGTACGTATTGCTTAAAGCGATTTATTTTGGGTTTTCCTAATGAAATTTAAAGGCAGTTTTCTTGATGAAATATTTAGAGCAGTGATAAAAAATTAGAGTGTTAAACGTATATAGTATATTATAGTAGGTGAACAAGATATCGTGTACAAAGATAGATAAATTTGTAATGTTGATTGCATTGACACAGAATGATGAGAAATGATACTTCAGAAGGGAAAATAACGTTTCATTCTTGGTTTAAGCTGTTATTCTGCTTTATAAAACCTTTTGGGGAATTATGTGATTCTGTTATAAGAGAAAAAGAAGATCCCTTTACAGAATGTCCACACCAGTGGAGGAAATATATTGAATAGATGAAAAATGAACAATTGTTTACATATACACGGTCGGCAATATATGATATGAGATGAATAAGGAAAAATCCCTAAATTACTTAATAATAATACGTGTTATATTAACTATCAGAACCACAATAATTTTAGAGATTAATTTGAATTTCTTTCCATTAAGGGCAACTGAGTTATATATGTGTAAAGTCTGTGCACGATTATTTTTGACCACTAAAATTATTAGAGGTTAGAAGAATAGAAATAACTGGACTTAAAATTGATATATATATATATATATATATATATATATATATATATATATATATATTTTTATATATATTTATATCTAGATTTATTTATATTTGAAATAATATAGACGACTTATTTACATTCATCAAACAGCTAATTGATCCTAGCTACATCTACTTGAGCCAAAATACTTATAGTGTATGAAATAATAGCCCAAACTAGAATTTTATTAAGATTAAGAAAATTATATTTGATATAATAACAATTAAATACATATAGTATATTTATAAAATTAGTTTCCTGACATAATTTCAGTCGCACGAGGCATCACTCTAACTAAGAACAAGAGATTATCACCAACATAATTCGAAAATTTCCTTATACAAAAGAATAGCTCCATGATCTTTCCACATTCTATTTTGGCTGCATGCCTTTGGAATCCGCCGAAAAATCATTGAGGCTGCTAGAGGGATCGGACTCTGATGAGATGAAGATTGTGGATGAGCCTCAGGTGCGTCCAAGGATTTTCGAGATAGGACATTATCTGTCGTCAACTCACACCCATTTGGGTATGGGTACAAAATATTAGACTGGAAACCACGATTGCGGTAACTACGTCCGGAGGTGATCCGAAGAATGCGGCCAGAAAAACACACCTAGTGTGTCTATGCGATCAGGTTGGTTTGAGAAATTTGGTTTTGGGACGATGTTTGCGATATACCGAACGTAAGTTGGGTCTGAATAATAAAACAGTGGGAAAAATAATACGATAGACTGATCTGCAAGTGGTTCCTATGAGTTCAGCAGTAGGAACATACTTACGTTCGATGTATACTTATGCGGATCCAATAAAATTTGCACGGAAAAAATGTCTGCTGCAGGTTGACTGGCAGGTCAGTCCTCAGTTCTCGGTCAGAACTGAGGTAGATTCACAAAGATTTTGTTGCAATGTTCTAAGAATAGCAAACCCATATCTAAAATCCACTTCGTTACCAGAGTTACCAGAAGCAAAACGTCATTTAGGTAGAACTCTAAGTAACACAACCCTTAATAAGCGGTAATGGTTCCAACTTTTTCTTTTCACAGCTTCCAGTTCATTAATTTGAGAAGACCTATTGGAGCACGAGTTGAGTCCTCCTCCGAGATAAGGAATTATATTGACAAGACAATCTTGGTTCTTATTGTGGAGCGTAAAAAATTAGTTCATCTAAATACTTGGCAAGCTTGAGTTTTTTTTTAGTTTTCAGATTTATTAACCATTTATCTGGAAAACATTAAAATAATTTCAAATAGGTTTTAGTCTGATTTCGGTAGATAATATGAAATAGAACTACATGCTTCATTGAGAAAACAGGTACGCCTTTTTGCTCACTTAGTTAACTCTGATTCTCGGTATAACTGTCGACACTCCTCTTTTTTCACAAATGTATTTACTGCTCCAAGGATTTACGTATTTCATTTCTAATATTGAAAGAGTCTTTCCTGGTGAGCAATGTTAAAAGGAGATAATCTCGCGCTGCTTCGTTCTAATCTTATAATCTTCTTTATTTAGGCAACGAAAATGACATTCATGAGCAATACATATTCAGTAAGTGAAAACAAATTGGCATATATTTGTAGATACCTGTAACATAAAATAGTTTAAGTTCTTGTAACACATTTCAACGGACACCAGCGCTCAACTATTGCATCGACTCATATTATGTTGACTTTACTATTTTACCCCCCTACTTCCACCTCTACCTTTGATCAGGTATTTATATCTGCGCGGTTTGGTCTTTAGAACCCATATTGGCCCCTGATGGAATTAATTAAATTAAGAAAACTTATGAATAAATTCATGAATGAAATTCAAAATAAAATCTTGTTCGTTTTTTCCAAAATAATAATTAGTTTTAATGCAAAACCATATAACATATGTAACATATATTGATTGTAGGGACCTACTTTTTCAAGCACAACGCCAAAATATTTAACTGATAAATAAATAACAATGAATAAACAAACTTAAAATGAATAACCTAAGAAGAAGAAAGATGCGATTCAAAAAGTAAATATGGAAGGATTTGCGGATGGGAAAAATCAAAACGAAGAAAGATAAGAATACTCAACAAGACTATTAAAACTTAAATGAAATTACATTTTGGATCGAGGAGTATTTTTGAGAATTTTTGTAAAAAAAACAATATTTATTTACATAATTCTTTTGTTTGTCCTGTAATAAATGAGCTTCGGTTTGAACAAGAAGCAAACAACAGCAATTAGTCTGGGAGGAAATTTTAATATCCCACATTTTCATCTAAGTCTATTACCTTTTGGCTGTAATGAAGAATTCAATTTTAGATAGGTTAGACTAATGGCAAAAATTTAACCGATAATAAAATTCACATAAAGATCAGTATAACAATCGCTGGTAAGTCCGAAGGCACTAGGGGCCAGTTTTCGTAAGGAGGAGGGTGAAAAGTGTCCGATTTAGTAGTATTATGTGATTTTGTCACCAACTTGACATCCTGGAACCCTTTCTGATCCCCAAAGTGTGTATGGGGTGTTAAAGCCACTATAAGTCTGTGATATGAAAGTCGCATAGGGTATATAGATCACCAATTTGTTGGGATCAAGAGAAGAGGACAGAGAAAATAATTTGTTGCTCTTCTATAATCTATTTCAACAAGGAAAAGGATCTTCAATCATTGGATTTATTATAGCATGGGCATAGATCGTTAGTGCGTTTCACAATGCAACGTGTTTGTAACTATATAAATCCATTTTATCTCTCATGGATTTACGACCGTGAGTCAAAATGTTCTCAGACAAATGTCATAATTTTAAAATGCGCAATATTTCACAAGGTAATTCAGGTGTGAACATATCTTTGATGCTTCTCAAATAAATTCTTTAAGTTTTATCATTCTAATTATTGGGAATGTTTACATACGGTATGCTTCTCTTAACGTTGTCTTTTGAACCATAAAAATGACGAATTTTGAAATAAGAGCCAACTTTAAATTTCTAACTAACTTTATTGGAAGCCTATTAAAATCATTGAAGCCTAAGAGCAAGTTAATGGGGACTCTTCAGCATGAAACGCAGTGGTTTACGAATAGATTAAGTGAAACATGGAAGGCAGAGAACAACTCGAAGATGATCCACGGCTAATGAGACCCTTTTCCTCAAAAAATCAAGAAAACATCAGGCTTGTGCAGAATCTAGACTGAGATGATCGTAGAGTCACTATTTGACGAAAATGCTAAAAAGGTGAGAATCTCACATTGTTGATCACTTGCAATTTTCAGTAAAGATCTTGGTTTGTGCTAACTTTATGCACACTGGAGCCATAAAGCGTTGTGCAAAGGGCAACGGAATCAAAGGGCTCACCATTCTGTAGCAACTTTGACGAAAATAGAAGCAAATAAGGAGATTAAACATGGATCTTGCAGTTTGATCCAGAAACCATAAGTCAGGACATTAAAAGAAAGACATCCAACAGAAACAGCTTTACCTGTTAAATTCCAAGGGTAACGGTCTGTTAAGAAGGTTATGGCCGCAATTTGGGGGGATTCAAATGGAATTATATGTATTGATAGCCTTTCTAGAAGAACGGAATACTGTTATCTCCAGCTATTATGAAGGTGTGTTAAATAAGATGAAGACTGCCCTGGCCAAAAAACTTCGAGGAAAGCTACACAGACATATTTTGTTTCACCATAACAATGCCCCAACGCATTATACGAAGGTAGTCAGACGTCTTCTACGTGAACATCGATGGCAAACTCTTCCACATCCCCTTTATATCCCTGATTTAGTCCCCACTGAAATTTATCTGTTCCAAAAATTAAAACAACTCCTGAAAGTCACCCGATTCAATTCGTTAGATGAAACAAAATAGCAGGTTATTGCTTGCTTCAGAGACAACTCCAGCAATTCTACAAGGAGGGAATTTACCGGCGAAAAAAATAGATTGCAAAAGTGTATAGACAATAATGGAGCTTATGTAGAAAAATGATTATGTTATGTTAAGAAATATTTTTTTTTACTTACCCTTAAATTATGATTATAAGCATTAATGAATAATCTCCGAAGAAAATGAGTTATAATTTTACCTAGAGGATATTTCACAGAGGTCAAATGAGTGTAGACGTAAAAAGAAATGGTTGAAGGAAGTTAGAAAAGAAATATAGGCCTATCCGTAATACCTTGAACTTCCAAATCCGTCTGTTTTCTATAGTTCCTGTATTCATATTAATTTAATCAATATCGCCCAATCTCTTTTCAGCACTCTATATCAACCCTACCCTACGCCTCACCATATCAAAGCCAATATTTCCCCAGGTTTGGTAAATTTTCTACCATACATATATTTAATCCAATCACAATTTCTAAACTCATTTTTCATATTACTTATACAGGGCAAATAGAGGGTATGCGGGAAGAAACAGCTACCAGCAACTTGAGCCTGAAAGATCAGTGGGTAGAGCAACTGACTGGTAATCGGCTAGAATATTCCCTTATATTTATTCATGTGTTCTCATTATTGATTGGCTTATTTAAAAAGAACATGAACGGAAGATGCATTTTCGCCATGTAAACTAATTCAAGAGGAAACCGCAAGCCTCTATCCTAAATTCCTAAAAATGGCCTAATAATGCAGGCAGATAAGTTCTAATATAAATGACCCAACTGATTTTTAGCTTCGTGTGAGTCTAGCCGCGGGCGACTCTACATACATCTCCTTATATCCATCAGTTGCTCGGTTCCCGTTTTGCTTCTCACCTTTTTCTTAGTTTTTTTTTGTAATAACATTGTAACTATTCCTTAGATTATAACGAAATTTGAAACCCTCATGTTGTTTTACATTCTCTTTTGAATGTTATAATTGCCAAATTCCTCCTATGGTTAGCTCGGGAATTCTTTTGAATATACATATGAGATTCTAAATATATGTAAAATAAATAGATAATAGTGGGGAAATAACATGAAATAAAGCTGAGAAAAGAAAGTTATTTTGTTGAAGTATGAAGTAAAAGTTCCGGGTAAATGCGGAAATCAGATATTTACGTAATCATCATCATTTTCATAATCACTAACTCTATAATTTAAGAAGGCGATTTCTTTGAGTATTTGAATAATAATTTCATCTTAGTTTGGTTATGACTTATGTTTTTTTATCAAAGTTATAAGTATCAAAATTTTGTGACATTTTAAAACCAAAGAATTACAAATGGTGAAGTTCAGAAAATTTAATTTTATATATCTTCTATTACTCTATATTTTAGCAATGTGATATTTTGAAAGGGAGGAAATTTAGTTTAGAGTTACTTTTTAAAATCATTATAATTGGCGAAGTTCAGAAAATTTATACAAAATTAACCATGGCTGCTTTTTTTAGAATTTTAATTTTAATCTTAGTAGCTAAGCGCAAGCTCCCCCCCGTAAGGGGGGCGAACCCATTACCTCTTAACAATACATTTTAAGATTAATCATATCTAATAATTAAATCACAATATAATACAAGGATTTTTATTATTCTACTATTGTATAGTTAAGTAGTTCTATTTTTTATATTACTTAATTATAAATATATTAAATTTTTTATTTTATCATTTTACTTATATATAAATTCATTTTATAGTTATTTATAACTTAGTTGTTTGTTTTTAGGAACTTTATTATTCTATTGTTTATAATGGAATTAGTAATTAAATATTTAACGCTGAGTAAATTTTGTTACTTTAATTACTTATATTTCTTTTATTTCCGTTATATTTATTCACCTTTGTTACTTAATTTTGTATTGTGACACTTTAAGGAGATACCACATTTATTTTATTAACTTTATACTACTTTCGATTAACATATAGGAAATTAAAGCTCATTAAAAGTCATTTTATTCCACCGAAATTTAAAAAACCTACGGGCCGTTTTTGAGATACAGAGGGTTATTTGGGAACCCGCCTCCCCTTTGAAACCTAATATCATATAAATGGCTGAAGAATTACTAAAATGTAAGCATTCGAACTCAATTCATGAGCAAAAGATGCACATATGATTTATTTATGATTTGAAATTAGTTTTCTTTAGTTCCATTAAAATTTGTGTCAATGGTGAACTAAAACATATTTTTTCGGGCAAGGTCAACTATAGATTTTGTTCTCAGTTGGAAAAGGGAATGTTAGGTAAATAGCACTGGTGTTCTGAATGACTTAAAATTTAGGTCAATCTATATTGAAATGATGCTAAAATATATAAACAAGTTCTTAGGCGCCGTTTTTTAGCAAATAATTAGAATCACATGGTATAGTTTTGCATTTTGTTCACAAATCAACTTTAATAATCTACGGAGAATTTCCACGAATGTATAAAATTTTGCATTATCGTAATTTTCATTATGTTCTAGTCATGTTGCTAAAACAAAATATATACTATAAAAAATTGCATAAAATTTGCACTAAAATGATATAAAAAATCAAGGGTATAGTTTTATCTCACAAATAAAATTTAAATATATAAGAAAGATTTTCCAGGAATGCATACAATTTTGCATTAACTTTATTTTCACTATGTTTTAGTCTTGTCGCTAAAAAAATAAATATAACATAAAAAGTGCATAAAATTTGCAATAAAATGATATACACAACCATAAATTGCGAATTTCCAACGAAACAAGGTGAAAAGTAAATCAAGAAGAAATGTGTCATCCCCTTAATCACTATATTACTATTTATCATTTTTAATTATTTATGTATTTTTTACTTCCAATATTTATTCTCCTTTGTTACATTAGTTTGTATATAGTCACTTAAATCACATAGTTCTATTTCTATTTATTTGATTATTTATGTATTTATTCACCTTCTTTTGAGTTTAGTCACTTTTACTATTTTATTATTGCAGTTTGTGCCTTCAGTTTATAATTTCCAAGGGTTTTGTACACCTTTTTATTAACTTAAACGTCTACATATTAACTGTGTGGACGCTTTCGGGCGGGATGTAGACGACTCCTGCCTCTATTAGGCCTTCGATTTCCTTTGCCGCGTACGGTAACTGGAAGGACCATTTGTAATTGCCTCGCTTAATACCTCGTAGTAACTGTTCCGAGTCTTCTTTCTGGAACTTGCACAGAGATGAACAGAATACATTAATGGCGACGTTCTCCCCGTTGAAGAGGTAGCCTTTGTCCAGTACCTCTTTCTTCAGGAAAACCGGCGAGACTTCTTCTCCTTTTTTTCATATGTCATCTTCTTCTTCTTCGTACGTTTGCTGGGGTTCCTTGTTTTGGCAATAACATCATAACTATTAGGCCGATTCTAACGAAATTTGAAATCCTTATGTTGTTTTACATTTTTTTTGAAATGTTATAATTGCCAAAGTCCGCCCAAGACTGCCCTGGGAAATACTTTGTTTTATTAATAACTTCATTTCTATTGGGCTGATTCTGAGGAAATAATAAACCCTTATATTGGTTAACATTATCTTTCGAATAATATAATTGTAATGTCCTCCTCAAGGTTATTCCGGTCAAAGAGGAGGGCGGCCAGAGGTTGAGGTAGGTGAAAAAGCTTTTGATCACCATACGTATGCGAAAACAACGGAGGGAACACTGATGTCACCCTTTTAACAACTTAAACAGTCATGCTATCGAATGCTCTTTTTTCTGGTGAAAAACCTTCACGCTATATTTTTCATTAAGAAGCAGAATTACCACGTTGAAAGTTTCGGTTAGGACGTACCCGAGCTCCACTACGTGTCCACGACCAAGCATCCGGCCTCCTTGATGATGCTCGGCGTCGTGGCTTTTGTTCGGCACAGTCGCCCAATTTCAATCCCCCGGCCGCCCATTTCGAGGACAAGGCTAGTAGTTCCACCACAGCAAAGTTGGTGAGCTTAACTCATTCATCAACAGTGTGTGGGCGAACATAAGGAAGGACTTATTGCGCACCTGCTCGTGGCCTTCAGGTCTAGTCTGGAGAATGTGCTCGTCGCCGAAGGCAGACAAATTGATTAACACTGCAATTTAAACACATTTATATACTCGTATATGTTAAATCAATAAAAACGTGCATAACTGCATCAAAAATATCGTTGTGTGCTTTGTTCAGAGCGTCGTAACAAGTGTATCAGTACTCAATACACATCTTTCCTCTAACCGATTTTGTCACTATTTTACCATTTTGTTCGAATAGCCAAGTACCACGCACTGAAACTGATTTATTAAAGAATCAGAACGAGAACGCGATTTTGGATTCAGAGAAAGAATTCTCTGTTTCTTATTATTTTTTAAATGCTGACGTTTTGATAAACTTGCAATAATATAAATATTATAATATTTTTTCTATCACGTAAATTTTAAAAAGGAAGGAAAAATTAATGTATATATTAGTCTTACAATTTATGCCGATGACTATTTAAATGGTCTCTTACCTTTTTATGTGCAATTACTATATGTTTTAGGGGATTATATTACTTAACATAGAAATGCTTTCAATCTTTGCAATCCAGTTATTTTTATAGAACTATTTTATTTGCTGTACTTGCCTAAAGAAGGTCGCAGCTCTAAGTTGTGTCAGGTTCGTTTAAATTTAATTCGTCAGAGATAGATTTGGCTTAATCTAATCCTTGAATGTGGAGATGATTCTACTTTTTCCCTTCCTATTTTTAGGAATAAGCGTTCTGCCTTTGTTATATCTAATACGTATGCGTTTGGTCTTTAAGAGATATTTGGAAAAGGCCATAAAGGAAGAGTGTCCAGATTTCGAAACCGTTTTTCGGAAAAAATAGAGAAAATGGTTAAAGTAAATGAATAAAAAAAGTCCTCATACTTAAGACCTGAACTTCTCTTGCGAGAGTGAAATTCGGAGATTATTTATTCGTATGTTTGAATAGTATTTCAGGCTAATTCTTCTCTAATTATTTCGAAGGATAATGAATTTTTTTTTAGTTGTAGCGAAAATGTTTAATAAATTCAGTTTTAATGAAATAAAAGAATTATCATATTTCTGAATAACTAAAATACCTAATAAAAAAAAGGGTTTAAAGAGAAAAACTTTGTTTTATTCACAAGTAGACGACTATTATCGGAGCATCCCGCTCAATCTTTAACTATAGAAAGATTAAAATGAATGAATAATGGGGTGTTTCTAATTAGGTAATTTCTTATAAACTTGGGTTCGGTATCCTTAAAAGTCATATTTTAATATATCATTAAATAGGAGGAACAAATGCAGTCATATTTTAAAAGTCATTTTATCCTGGAATCGAGTTTCAAAGATAGACGGAAAAATCCTCTTTAGTTAGTCTCTATATGCATTCTTATGTGTAGTGTGTTGCCTTATCTGTTTCAAGAAATCAACTTTTATTATTACAGAATCTTTGCAGCAAAAGTAAAGTTAGTCGGTTTTGAGTTCAAGAAGCTGTCTACGAAAATTTGTAACTGTTATTTGTAACAAAAATTTTTAGTATTCAGAATATTTTGTAGCGAATAAAAAACATTGACATGACTGGGTGCAAGGTATAGCGAATATGGTTGATGCAGTAAAACAGACCAAGCTGAGTCCAATATTTTTTCGGCGCATTCTTGCTGTATGTAATCCCGCGTTATCATGAAGAAGCACTTCCTGTCTTTTGGTTACGAATGCAGGGCGTTTTCTTAAAAGATTTTAATACACACGCACTCGTTGAAATTATATAAGTTTGAATTATATTAGATATCCTAAAACATTGTCATCAAAGTTTGATGATCGTCCTATTCTTGGTTCATCTCTCCTAATTGAATCCCATAAGGAAACATGGAATACCAATTTCGGACTTAGCGATAAGTTAGGGGCTCTTGGCCATAAAGCCTACAAATTTCATTTGCTGTTTCTGAAGCATTTTTGTTTCGCTTAAACTGCCAAAACATCAAATTTCGAATATGCAGTTATAGTCCCTACATTTTATGGCATGATATTTTACTTTAAAATACATATGATGCACACTTGTTTATTGCCCATGTAGGAATGAAAGATCTTTCAAATCATATAATTTACGGTTAAGTTTAAAACGCTAGACATTCGAAATGAGCCTTTACTTATGACTCAAACAAATAATTTTAATTGTATTTATAACTCAAATTTCCGATCAAAGTTTTCCCGGTTTTTGCATGGTTCTATTAATGAATAAACTTGTTATAGCCTCAATCATTTTTAATTCATCCTATACGCTAGTATTGCAAAGGTTATTTGCTAACAACTATGCTAAGGATGTTATATTTACAGCAAAAAATAATAAGATACTCTAGTCTCTGTCACCTCATATTCGATGGAACGTCGTAAGTACAATGATCGGCACGAGGAGTTTGCTATAGTCAAATATATATTTTATAGTAAACTAAGCTTAAGCCCAGAGATTTCCCATATATATTACCATTTGACAACTCGAAGCGAAAGAGTGAATAGGAAGCCTACCCTTATTAGTTGTGTGCGGGTCTAGTCGCGGGTGACTCTACATCTACCTATGTCAATCGATCGGTCTCCGTTTAGCTTTTTCTTTGTGTTTGTAATGGCATTATAACTATTTGGCCGAT
The DNA here is from genome assembly GCA_963969495.1 of Ceratothoa steindachneri. Lineage (NCBI taxonomy): Eukaryota > Metazoa > Arthropoda > Malacostraca > Isopoda > Cymothoidae > Ceratothoa > Ceratothoa steindachneri. The sequence continues at coordinate 139,944,292 of OZ018328.1, read as the reverse complement.
TCTCACAAAATTTGAAACAGTTATGTTGTTTAAGATTTTCTTTTGAATCATCACACTAGCAAACTAAACCACCACCACCTGCACTACATACAACACCTACGGTTACACCATCATCACCACCACCTAGAGTATCAGCGCATGCACCATCTGCACCACCTGCACCACTTCCACCTACACCACCACCTACAGCACCACGACCTACACTACCACCACTTACTCACAAATACCTACACTACTACCACTTACACCACTACTACCTACACGACCTAAACCATGACCTACACAACCACCACCTAAACCAACCCCTCCTGCACCACCACAACCTACATCGCCACCACCTACACCACAACCATCGCCACCACCCCTAGCTACACCACCTACACCACCAGCACCAGTTACACTACCTTCACCACCACACCATCATCTACGCGACTACGACCTACACCACTACCACCTACACCTACACCACCATCACTGAAACTACCACCACCTACACCACTTACATCACGACAACCCAAGGTTATCCCTGGAATTATTTCGTTTTGGGAATAACATCATAACTATTCGGCAGATAGTAAAGAAATTTAAGATGCTTAAGTTGTTTTACATTTTCTTTCAAATGATATATTTGCTAATCTCCTACCAAAGTTACCTGGGGAATTATTTGGCAATAAAATAATAAATACTTGGCACATTCTAACGAAGTTTGAAACCCTTATGTTGTTTTATATTTTCTTCCTAATGATATAATTGCCAAGGTCCTCGCAAGGTTAGTCTGTGAAGTATTGGAAGTTTTGAAAGTTGTAAGGTAATAAATCAGTATAATTGAGGCCGAAGAACAAAGACAATAAAACGTTTATTTAGTTTTTTATACATTTTCATAACATTATTTGTAAAGACATTCGTTACTTCACAATAAATGATTTTTTATAGTTTATATAAATTAGTACATATTTCTTATAGTATATACAATCTTTACAAGATATTTACTCACACTTGTTTATATTCATAGTTTTCCAATCGAGAATATACATATTTATCTCTGGCTTCTAGAAAAAGGTTTACTGACCACAAAATATAATCATTTAAAACGTTTATTTTCATAACATCTGACAAATAATTTTCATAACATTATTTGTACAAACAATCGTTAGTTCACAATAAATGATTTGTTTCAGTTTATATAAATTAGTACATATTATTTATATTATATACAATCTTTACAAGATATTTACTCACACTTGTTTATATTCATACCTTTCCAATAGATAATATACATATATATCTCTGGCTTCTAGAAAATAGTTTACTGAATACAAAATTTAATAATTTAAAATAATTCATACACTTTAAAGGTAATATTTACATAGAACACAATTCTTGTGATGTATGTAAGTTCTATAATTAATGCGAGCTTCGGTTATTAAAATAGAGTTAAGAGCGTAAATTAATTTTCAAATAGGGCAGTTTAATTAACTAGCGTATTTCTTTCTTGAGTCTACGGCATAAGTTAATCCTAAAATCGTAATTTATTTTTAAAAATTTCAAACGAAAACAAATCTTTTCTTACGGCTTTGCTGAAATTAGTAAAGCCGTTGTCAGAATTTAATGTGGTGAAGCCATACATTGAACATAGGGAAAAGAGAAAAGGGATTTTTCGTAAATTTTCCGATAGTTGTATTTTCAGGGATTATAAACTAATGATAAGATAAAAGGTGCGTAGAAAAGCTCCTAGTAGTAGCTAAAACGATGCTACCTCAAAGAAAGTTGTTTTAGAGTAAATAGTTTAATCCCAGAGTACAGCACTAGAAACCAAAATGCCAGATTGCTTTACCTGTGGCATTTATTAATTTCTCTACAAATGATTGAAAATGTTTGTAAGAAAATTTATACAAGAGGATAAGAGATACTCAGCAAGGTCATGAGGTAAAAAAAATAGAAAGACCCGATATAAATCTCTATATCGCTGGTACTCAAATGAAGTTGTGAAAGATTGTGTACTCCTTGAAAAGCACCTGAGACAAAATAACAGAAGTCATGGATCAGGTATATTCAAACTTACTGATTTTATTAATAAACAATGCAAATTGAAATTGATGGTTTTATTACGACTCTCGTAGAAAAGGAAAGAAGGAATGAATTTTATTCTGACCAACAAAAGTAATCTAAACTCTGGATTGCATCTGTGTGTTACATAAAAAGCAACTTCGATTGTCGTCAGCTCTACCCTTGTGAGGACTATAATGTTTTACCGAGTTTGAAGAGTTTCTTTTTAACTAAAAAATAGTTCATTAGAGCTCGTTCGAAACAATGAGATCAAACTTTTCCCTTGTTATAAAACTCTAAGATTTAAAACATTGAAACTTGCATTAATCATAAAAATTACCTCTACGCTAAGCTTAAGAAGCTAACATTAACGTGTGAGGCCAAGGTGCTAAATTTCTTTTCCAGTTGAGATAATTCTTAAATTTGACCTGAAAAACGGATTGAATGGTTTAAGTTATTTAACATTCTATTTGGCTTAGGATTCACGCACAAGTGTATATATATATATATATATATATATATATATATATATATATATATATATATATATATATATATATATATATATATATAAAGAAAGAGCAAATACAAGTTCTGCAGTTGGTGATAATGCAACTTTGAAGACAGAAAGAAAGATGCAGAAACGTTGTATCGCAGACTATATGACAATAAAGTACAGGAGAAAGAAAAATTGAACGCGAATGAGCAAGGAGACAAGAAACATGAGTTTTTTAGAAGTAGGAGAAAGGAACATTAGAAGTATACTAGAATAAAAGAGAGCAGATAGCGGTACAATGAGGGCAATCCTTTACAGAGAAGACAGAAATAACGCCAGGGGAAAAAAGGTTTGAAATTCCTGATTATTTCTGTCTTCTCAGTAAAGGATTGTCCTCATTGTGCAGCCCTCTGCTCTCTTTGATTCTAGTGTTCTTCTAATGTCCCTTTTTACTACCTCTAAAAAACTCCTGTTTCTTGCTCATTTGCGTCCAATTTCTCTTTCTCTTATATATTTTTATATATATATATATATATATTACGGTGATAGTGAAACCGCTGTATAAGAGCCAAAATTTTCATTTACGAGACTAGTTTCTGTAGGTAGTTTATCATACCCTATTCAGTCGTATACTGAGAATGCGATTGTTACAAAAGTGTATAAATAGCGTACAGATCAGAAAAAAAATAAAAAAAACACAAAGAAACACAAATCAGTGGAAAAAGGTCATTAATCAGGGAGTGCGAGTCTAAGAGTGTTGACTAAGCTGTTTACGATGAGGTTATGGGAATGGAGGCCTCATTTCAATTAGCCATCTGACAAATTAAAATTTGGAATTTCTCCTATTAATATTGATTCTATTATTTTTCTTTTAGTAGAATCTATATTAATAGGAGAAATTCTCAATGTTAGGACGCGATCCGTCGTAACATCGGAACCTCAGCAACGAGTACGTGAGCCTCAAAAAGGAAACCAAGTCGGAGACACCTGCCGCCATGACAAAGAAGGAGGTTTCTAAGGGCGACTTGCAAGATGTTTTCAATATCACGAGCGGTAAAATCGTGGAGGTGAACGTGTTAGAAGAAGATTTGCCCTTCCTGGAAATAAACAGGGAGGACATACAGTCCTCTTAAATAGGAAGGCTCTATAAACTCCATGCATCCGCTGTCGCCAAGAAGGCTGAAGATATGAAGAAAGGACAGCTGAGGAAGAGGAAGCAAGAGGCTGAAGTGAAGAAGTTGTTGAAGAAAGTTGCCCTGGAAGACACTTTCGATTTATCCTCTGTTTCTTTTGGATCATCCTTTTCAGATGAGGAGTTCCAAGGCTGCTTTTCTTCTGTATAAAAGCCCACGGAGGGGAAGGCCGTCCAAGAACCCAATGACCTCAGCCCTGACCATGACTTTGGACCGGGAAAACCTTTCATGTCGTCAAGCTGCAGGTCCTTCGTTGCTGCAGCCTCAAGCTTTGTGCACGATATCTTGGATTGATGGAAATGGGAGAGAAGTAGCGGCTACTGTTCTTCGGCTGCTCGAAACGTATTAGATTGGTGACAATATCATCAATCTCTCCTTTGATTCGACTGCGTCCAACTGTGGCATGATCAACCGAGCCTGCAGCATAATTGACCATTCACTTGGAAGACCTCTTCTTTGGCTGGCATGCTGGCATGACATTCACGAGATGGAACTGAAGGACACTTACGAACTCCTCTTCGGCCCTTCCCCAGATCCGAGATTCCCCTGTTCAAGCAATTCAGAGAAAGATGGGACTTCTTGGACAAGATCTCCTTCGGTACCATTAACGACGAAGAACCCCTGGATGAGTCAAGCGAATCACAGAAGTTAAAGCTGATAAACTTCTTCAGGAAAGTAATCCGTGATAGAGACCCCTCAAGAAAGGACAATCTCGAACTCCTTCAGCTCTCTCTTGTAAACCTGGGAGGTTGGAGATGGGGTTTGCCACGATTCAGGGCCCCTGGAGCCTACCATCAGTCAAGATGGATAGCAAAGGCTATATACATCCTCAAGACTGCCCTATTTTCACAACAACTGGAGCAACCAAGGTCGGAAAAACGTGGAGTACGACGACTGGCCAGTTTCATCACTCTCGTTTACGTCAGATTTAGGCATAAGGCAGCCCTCCGGAACTGTGTATCGAAGAATAACTTTAAGTTCTTGGCGACTCTCCAGGACTTTATGGATAAAGAAATCGGGTGAACGACCTAAAAGGTACTTCGAATGCACCTCTGATATCTCTTGAAGCAAGGAGTGGCCCTAGAGTTCTTTGACGGATGAGTATGTCCCGTTGACCGGACAGCCATGGTCAAGAACATAAGCCGTCCAGCAACCTCGAGAGCACTCAAGAGACTTGAAAAGCAGAACTTCACTCTCCCTGACGATCTTCGCGAATTGGTGATAAAGCGAACTTTAGAGGCCCTTGTGATCTTCGTTTGGATAATGGTCACTACCCAAAAGGTGGAACATGGTCTGAAAGATTCATGAACTCGAACTACCGCCAGAGGGCAGCATGTCGCCAATGAGATAGCAGAGAGCAGAGTGGCACTAACCAAGACCGTCAATAGAACAAAGACTGGAGTGGTCGCTAAGTGCTCTCCTGCTCCTTAACCGCAAGAACATCAATAGAACAAAGGCTGGAGTGTTCGCTAAGTTTCCACCTGCTCGTTGGGCCTCATCCACCAATGACTTGATTGTTCTTCTCTACTTACAGAATTGTTTTGCATTTCTGGTTCCCCCTTGAAATTTTTCACAACTTTGTTTGGTAATTTTCAGTTAAATACCGTTCGTGCCAATTTTTTATCTTCACCACCAATTGATTTTTCCGAAGTTTCACTTGAAATGTGGAATCTTGTCAATTTGTGCGACCAGTAAATAGTGAAGAATCAAACCCAATTTTTGTATAAACTTTATGGGTCATAAGAAACCAGGGGACACCCGAGCTAACAATTTTCAACCCATTTCATTTTTTTACCTTGGGGAGCGAAACACCCTAATATATATATACATATATATTGGGTGGCCCCCCCCTAAAATTATGCCTTTTTAAAACAATAATATCTCAGTAACCTCCTGCCTATTAATGAATATTTTCATATTCAAGATAGTTTCTCTCTTCCTTTTTTGAAAGCAAAAAATGAAATTGAGATACCATTTATAGTTTTCTAGCACTTTACAAAAATAATAACATGGGTCAATAAAATGAATATCGAGTGTGAAGTGATAAATAATCAGAAATTTAACTTACCTACAGTAAATGATCGATTGAACCACCACTTCGATGAATCCCTAATCAGGGTGTCTTTCCAAATACACAAAATTTTTCTTACTTCATCAATGACAATCTTTTGAAAATATTCAGGATGTTTTCTCCCCTACCTTGGTAACTTTTTTCCAGTAACTCACAAATTGAGTAATCCATGGGGTTACAATCTGGACCTTGTGGTAGCCACTCATTTTTCGTTATTAATCTTGGCGTATGGCCATTCAAAAACGACTGAGTGGGGTAGCTTGTATGCGAAGTTGCTCCATCTTGTTGCAAAATAGTCATTTTCTTGATATAAGTTACGAGAATCAGGAACAACGTTGTTTTCACGAGTTTACTGTAATTAGCAGAATTCTCCTTTTTCTTTTCAGTATCATTAAATAAAGCTAATATCATGTCTGTTTATAGGCGTTTTCGCGAAATTTCTAAAGTGAAATCTCTTTCATCCGTTAAGACGATATTTTTAACATCAGTGACAGAGAAATTATTTTTTTTTATCCTTAACAGTACCACTTTTTCCCAGAAGATTCTATTCTTTTGAATGCTTTTAGCTTTTGGATCTTAATTATTTGCTGTACAGAACTCATTCCAATATTCAAGTTTTTATCAATTGTTCTATGCGAAAAATAACTTTCTGGCTTATGTTCTTTTGAGCAGATGTTACATTAATGTAATTTACATTTCCCACATCTAAAACTGTTTTAGGTCTGCCGCTTCCTAGTTTTCTGTTAGAGCTTCCCGTTTCGCGATTCTGTTCTTAGGTTCTTTCCACAGAACGTCTTTTCCACATTTTCTCAGCAAATTCTCGTAATACTCTTTCAGTCTTCCATCCCTTTTCACAGTAAAAAGCTTTAATGAGAATGCGATCTTCTTCTGACAACGTCATTGTTGGTACTGAGGAATTTTATATAAAAATATCCATAATAAGACATGATCATTCCTTTAGGCTTTTGTAAGAACGTGAACATTCATATAATATATTGCCCAAAATATAATATTTTATCTCCATATTCATTATTTTATCCATGTCATTTTTGGGGGTTTGCGCCAGAAAATCATAAAAGGTAACTAAATTGCGTTTTTTTCCATTCGAAAATGATTGAAAGTATCTTGTATTTGAAAATTGTCATGAATAGGAACGTTACTGAGATATTAATTTTTAAAAATGCGTCATTTTTTTTGTTGTGAGGGGCGCACTCTATATATATATTTAATATATATATATATATATATATATATATATATATATATATATATATATATATATATATATATATATATATTAGTGTAAATAGGTAGCAGACCTTCTTGCATGCAGATTTTGTTAATTTTATTTGGAAACTTTCCCTTTATTATCTTTTTTAGTTCATTGAGTAGTTCGTAGATGAACTACAAGATGAACTTAAAAAAGATAATAAGAAAAATGGAAAGTTTCCAAAGAAAAGTAATAGAGGCGAGATATAATATGGTCTTTAACAAAATCTGCATATATATATATATATATATATATATATCAGGAGTGCGAGAGAAAGATGAAAATAAATCACTCATACCACAAAGTAAATTAGAATACCTTTACCCTTAAATAATTTTTTTCCCTAATTGTGAAAAAATCCTTGCCGGTAACAGAATTGAACGAAACACACTGAGGCATTAAGCGGTTGCTTGCTGCCTTGATATTTTGGGTTCGATCATTACCCCTGAACGGCTTTTTTTTTCAACTAGGAAAAAAAATTCCTAAGAAAAATTATTTCGTTTATTTTCTTTTTCTTTGTGGTATGATATATATATATATATATATATATATATATATATATATATATATATATATATATATATATATATATATATATATACATATATACAGTGCCCCACCCAAGTTTACAACACACCATGAAAGAGAGAAGCTTATGTATTTGTAAGCACGATAGGTAAATGAAACTTTTATTACTGACAGGATATGTATTCAAACAATAAATTAAATCATCAGGACCATACAAAAACATTAATATAGTATTTTGTTAAATAAATACAATTAATTAGTAACGCAAAAGTTTATAACACACTTCAATTTTTATCACTTACTCATAAATGTTCGAGAAGGAGAACATTTATAAGCTATCGCGTCATTCTTTACCAGACAGCCTCCTGTAAACATTCGCCCGTTGGGGAAACAGAAACGAATCGATCAAGATCTTTGAAAACGTATTGTAGACCTTCATAAAAGTGGCATTGGTTATAGAAAAATATCTCGTCAGTTAGTAGTTCTATTGAGTTCAGTTGGAACGATAATACCTCACTGGAAGTCTCAAAATTCTACTCTTTCTCTGATCAGTTCTGGCCGTCCTCACAAGATAACCGAACGTGCAGGGAGATTATTAGTTAGAAATATCAATAAAACACCCAAGTTTACTCTTAAAGAACTTCAGCGTGACTTAGAAGTGAGTGGAATTACACTAAGTAAAGACACAATTAGTCCATCGCTTCTTAACATGGGCATCTACTCACGGTGTCCAAGGAAAACACTAGTTCTTACAAGTAAACAGGTTTGTGATGGTTTGAATTTTGCAAAAGAGTTTATTGGTAAACCTGCAGAGTTTTGGGACAACGTATTTTGGTCGGATGAGACAGAGATAGAAAGAACAGTTTGGCCGTAATGGAGCTCCGAGGGTATGGCGAAAGAAAGGTACCGAATACGCACTGAAGAACACTACCCCAACAGTTTATATGGAGGTGGCTCAATCATGATCTGGGGTTGTTTTAGTGCCTAAGGTGTTGGAAATATCGAAACCATAGAATGAAGAAAGAATGGAGAACATTATAGAAGATTCTTGAAGAAAAATTTAGGCCTAAGTGTGCATTCTCTTAAATTTAAACAGGATTGGATCTTTTAACAAGTCAATGATCCAAAGCATACAGCAAAACTGACACAAAATTGGTTTAGATCAAATGGTGTAAATGTTCTGAAATGGCCAGGTCAATCCCCAGATCTGAACCCTATCAAAAATCTATGGAAGGAACGGAAGCTCAGAATCCAAAAAAGACAATCAACAAACATGTCTAAACAGAAGAAAATATGCGCTGAGGAAAGGAGTAATATTAACACAAACACATGTAAAAGGACTTAGGAGACTACTCTAAGCGGCTACAAGCTGTTATTAGCAACATTAATTATGCTACAAAATATTAAGAAACGATTTTATATATGTGTTGTAAACTTTTGCGTTACTAATTAATTTAATTTCTTCGACGAAAAAATATATTGATGTTTTTGTATGGTCCTGATGATTTAATTTATTGTTTGAATACATATTCTGTCAGTAATAAAAGTTTCATTTATCTATTGTGCTTACAAATACATAAAGGTCTGTTTTTCATGGTGTGTTGTAAACTTTTGCGGGGCACTGTATATATATATATATATTTGTATATTTAGGTAGGAGTTTTTGTTTTATGCATGTTTCATTAAAGACCAGGTCTAGTTGAACCTTGATTAACTTCTTTCTTTGCTTTTCTAATTTCCTTATTATTCATTTTTCGTCTTGCGAAAGGTTACAGATAAGTGTTCCGATATTCATGGTTTATTTTAGCTAGCTGAGCTTTCGGTCACGATTGACCATCTTCGGTGCGAATTAATTTTACACTGGTTAAACATTTAAAGGCATTACATTTATAACCTTAAGATAATTTAGATAATGAAAAGAAGGGAGAATGTGGTTGACAGGAGGTAGTTAGAAAAGGTACATTTGAGAATGGGATTTCGGTCATTATTGACCGTTAATCCGTAAAGAGTTTTAAGATTCTCTGGTTGGCGTTTAATTGGGCGTTAATCTTTATTTTTTTCTGGGAATTGTCTTAATGGAGATGGCGAATGTCCAGAAAGATATAAAAAGTGTCATAAGAACATACATTAGACGCGCATACAAATGCAGTTCGTCATTGGAATTGTTCCATAACGAAATTCAAAGAATAAAACAAGTCCTCATCAATAATAGTTTCTCCAACACTATGATGGACAAAGAAACAAATACATTCCTGTAAAACTTTAATGAAAATAACAATAATAAAAATGAAGACAGTAAAAACATCCAATAAATATCTTCTATATGAACCAAATGAGTGAATCGTATAAAATCGACGAAAGAACAATCAAGAATATTATACACCAAAATACAAAATGCACGAATTCAGAAGAAGCGCTATAGGTAAGAATTATTATAAAACCCCCAAAATAAGTAATCACCTCATTGTCAACGACACAAGTACGAAAAAAGAATTAAAAACTTCCAATGTAATTTATGAATTCACCTGTCCGCATGAAGATTGCAAGCTTTATAATTCAAATAAATACATTGGAATGACAACCACATCCCTATCTCGTAGACTCACCATGCATCTGCAAAATGGCGCCATCAAGAACCACTACATGCAATATGGAATTCGACTAACACTAGAAATTTTAGTACAAAACACCATTGTCAAAAGGAGAAGTGAGCGCACACGCTTTCATATCCTGGAAGCGATCCTAATCCACGAAGAAAAAACGAAGATTGATGCCTAATTGAACGCCACCTAGCGAACCTTAAAACTCTTTACGGATCAACGGTAAATAATTACCGAAATCCCATTTCCAAATGTTACCTCCTCTAACTACTTCCTGTCAACCACATTTCCAATTCTTTTCATTATCTAAATTATTTTTAGGTTATAAATGTAATGCCTTTAAATGTTTAACCAGTGTAGAATTAATTCGCTCCGAAGATGGTCAAACGTGACCGAAAGCTCAGCTAGCTAAAATAAACCATGAATATCGGAACACTTATCTATAACCTTTTGCAAGACGAAAAAAGAATAATAAGGAAATTAGAAAAGCAAAGAAAGAAGTTAATCAAGGTTCAACTAGACCTGGTCTTTAATAAAACATGCACATATACATATATAGGGTGGACCACCAAACTTATGGATTTTTTATTTCTTAATAAACCGTGAACCTTTTGTTGTAAATATTTGAACTCTATTCACAAAAAAACATACCTCATATAAAAGAACGATTTTTCTTTCTTGAATTATTTTTAAAAATATGATGAGTATTAAAATGAAATATTCATTGGACATATAGGCATACGTTTAATATATTTTATTAAGATTGCATATGGTATAATAGTAAATCAAAGAAATTATACCTAATAAACAAACTAAATATTGACACATGGAAATAAAAAAACGATTTTTTCAAAAATCTGAAGTTATTTGGCTCAGTCGTTAAGAGCTCTTCAACCACCAAGGTTCTCGTACTCACTTTGCAGAGATGCTAGCACAAGTGAAAGCGACTCTTGAGTTCCGTCATAGAATTGTTCACTTGATGGCTTTGTAGAGGAAACTTTCTGCCGTTTTAAGAAAGGTAGGAATGTCCAAGAGTGTGATTTCATGCATTTCTGAAATGTTACAATGAAAATAAAACCTACAAATCTCCTGCAATGGTCGGTCGACCCCGCATTACCTACGTTCGATGTAATAGATATTAGGTGTTTCTCTATGAAAAATCCCTTCCAGACTGCAGCACATAGTTCTCGAAAAATTAAGACTAATAGTGGCAAAGAAGTGAATCGTTTCACGATGACCCTTTCTCACAAAGCTTCTGCCCTAAAACTTCGTTTTACAGGAACCACTCAATCACCAATAAGAAGAACCAGTTGGTGATATTTGAATATGCTGAACCTCATGTTGTTTGTTGGGATGAAGATTGGGAAAGAATTCATTTAAGGGATGAAAGTAAAGTAAATTCAGGTAGGTTTGATGCCAGACGCTTTAGATGCGCTGTAAGTAACAGACTTAACCCTAAATGTATTACCAAGTCTGCCAAGAAAGGAGAAGGTAGCGTTATGGTAAGATGTATGTTTTGTTCTGAGGGAATTGTTCCACAAGTGCTAATATTTTGAGTGGTAAATGCGAATTTGTACCTATACTTCATACAACCGTGTTATACCTTCACTTAAGGCATCTATGAACCCGTTAGGAGTATTTATGCAAAACAACGCGCCATGCCATACTGCAAAGAGAGTAAAATACTATTCTTACCAGAGGATATAGAAGTAATGAAATGACCTAATCAGAGCCTAGACCTGATTCAAAATGAGAACCTCAGGAAAATCTCTGTAGACATGGTCCGAGAACAACAGCCTTAAAGTGTGACGGATTTATGGACGAAAAATGGAACAAAATAACGCCAGAATTTACAAGAATTTGCTGAGGTCCTGTATTTCCTTGTGCCAAAGTAATACCAAACAAAGTCTTTAACACCTTATATTATCTAAGTGTCTTGTTCTCTTATCTTGCACCTGCCAATATTTCATTTTGTTTGTTTATTTATCATAATTTGTTAAATATACAATTGTAACCTATGAAATCCTTATAAAGCATATTAAATGTATGCCTTTATGTACCATTGAATTTTATTTTTCCAACTCATCTTATTTTTTAAAATATTTTAAGAAAGGAAAATCGTTCTCTTATTTTTACCGTTACAGTTCACAAAGGGTTAAAATGCAGCAATTTGAGAAAAAATCTATGGATATCTCAGGCCAACAAAAAATAAACGTCCTCAGTGGGCTAAAGAGAAATAAATACTCGACAGATGAACAATGGTCATAGTCATAGTGTCAGATCAAGTTAATTGTCATATATAAGAGAGACGATTATGTTGTTGTTTAACACTTAATTTATCTAATTCCATTTAAATATATCTTTAAAAGTAAATTACTTAAAAAATTTACAAGCTTGAATGTAATTGTATCATAATATGGGGCAGCTTGTATTCATCGGGGAAAGGGATGATATTTTTATACCGGGAATAATAAACTACGAAAATTACAATATACGACCATATTGTAATAAAGATAAAGCGAGCTAGTCAGAAATTGAATTCTCCAACATTAAGAAATAAAATTAAATATCAGCATAAAAATGCCCTAAACCATATAATATCCAACCATACCCAAAAAATCTTTGCAGAAATTGGGATCACCCCTATGTAATGGGCATCATAGGGTCCAAAATTAAACCCAATAGAACACTTATTGGGAAAGTTTAGAAAAGGAATGATAAATACCAAACTACAAATTAAACAGAACTGTATACAAAATTACAAGCTTAGTGAGGAAAAATACCATCCGAAATTTGCGAAATTTTGCCTTATCCATTCCAGGAAGATTTACTGTGGTTATTATAGCAAAATGAGTTCTTATTTAAGTAGTAAAATAATTATCAATAAGTAAATATGTAATAAATTTACTGAATTAATTTAGCACGAATATCTTATTTTATTAAGTGAATGATACGATAAGGTGCTTTTTACTTTTGCTCACTGGTATATATATATTTTTTTTTTCTTTATTTACATCATTAGATTTTGTAAGAATATAGTAATTTATTTATTTTAATGATTTCTGAAAAATCTTTGTGATAAAACCTATAATTGAAAATATAATCACAGTTAAAGCATCCATATGTCATAAATTATATATTACTTTTTTTAGGTATTTGACATAGTTTTATTATTTTTACCAATAATAAGAACATCAATATATATTTACCTCATTTTCTTGACACATAACACTAATTATGACGAAAACTTACAAATAAAGAAATTACTTTCTTTTGTTTCGACAACCCTTTTTTGAATGTACTTAATGCGAGACGAGACAGGGTAATTAAGATCATTTGTCAACAGTATATTTGCCTACAAAATGCATCCCACACATGTGCGTCGTTAAAAAGAAATGGGTGAAAAAGACCTCATATTCCCTATATGTTTTTGGTCCCACTTCGCGATAATAAATAACTTCCAGTTGAAGGCTGCAATAAGAGCCTCGTCACAAACATTGTCTGATTAGGCTCATAAAATGTTTGAATTACCACGACTACATTCATATTAGGTTGGATATGCACTTATTTGACCCATAAATAAAAAATGTGATGATATTATTCTGTTATAGTTGGAGTGGATCTTCTATCTATTTCGTCACATATCGTGACTGTCTTTTTTATTTTGGCGGGGGTTGAGGTTGGGACGGTTGGTGGGGGAACAGCTTTCAGAGTATGGTTTTCTCGTCTTAAGCTGTTGTTTGTTACTTCTGGTTTGTCCCATTCGCCGAGTAAAGGAGAACTTGGAGATAACGGAACTTTTGGCTGCTGGGGGCTATTGAGGGCAAGTTTATTTGAAGTGTTATTTGGAAGTCCTTGAAACCCCGAATGACAATCAGTGAGAACTGTTGTTTCATATGACCCAATCGGGCTTGTTACACTGTTTATTGTCGGGATCGACAAAGTTTCCCCGATCGGACTTTTAACTCCAGATAAAGAGTGTTTCATACCACAACCGGGGCCGTAGGAAAAAAGTGCCATGCTTTCCAAGTGTCAAGTATCTTCGAGATGAAACCGATGCTGGCGATTGTTGGAGGATCCCATCATTCCTCCAAATTTACGGGAAAGACTCCGACCCCGACTTGTTACTTGTTCCTGCATCAAGTTGAAGCACGTGGCTATGAGTGCCATTCCCACCAGCAAGTATATTGCAGCTCCCAATAACGAAATTTGGAAACTCGTTTCGCTTCGCGTACCTACTCCAGGACTTAAGTCTCCGAATCCAATCGTGGTAAGTGAAGAAAAACAAAAGAATATCGCATGCAAGAAAGGCCAGTTGTGAGTGTACGCAAATCCAACTGCTCCTGCGCACATATAGGCAACCATCACTAGCAGGCAGAGAGTTACAGGAATTGCTCCACTCTCTGCATCCAGATATTCTTCACTGATATCATTCCATTTGCCAAGCTGTAAAAAGAGTAAATGAAATTTTAATTAAAAAAAAAATTAGGGTTAATATTTGTAATTTATTACCAATGTAGTGAAACTGGGTATGGTAGTTTAAAAATTTCTTCCCAGCTTTTTATTCTGAAAAATAATCAAGTTTTAAACTTGTGCACTTGTGAGATTAGTACTCATATTCCCGTCTCTTCTAAATAACCTAGGAAATATAAAGTTTTCAAGGTTGTGTTTGTTTATGAGTGTAAAATTCTAGCTATTCTTTTTTTGTATCTTATAATTTTTTTTACTTTAAATGTCTTTACTCTTTTATTTTGTAACCTCTTTCATTACTCTACTCTTTATTAGGTTAGAGTGATAGGTCGAAAGCTATACCTATCTATGGTAGTGATTAGGAAAACAAGTTCAAGAAAATATAATTAAATCAAGTTTTCGATGTGCAAACAGTAGATATAGATTAATTTGAAAGGAACCTTAAATGGTCAATAGCCAGGTGAGTCATTGGGCATAATTGTATATTTTTTTCAGAAATTTGAGTGGATAAGGCAACGATGAAAATTAGAACGTGTGAATAGGAAATAAAGGGCAGCTGAAATAAACATTAAAGGCTCAGGTTTTGTGAGTTATGTTAACAAATATGTTGTAAGGCACAAAACGTTATACAATGAATAGTTTAAAAAATTGCAGACGGTATGATGATATGTAAGACGTGCCTATGTAACTGGCAATTTTAAGTAGTTATGGATACTGTAATAAGAAAAATACCGGAGAAAATTGCTACAAATGAGATTGAATTGATAGGAAAATTTGGAACGCTTGCCAAAGATTTAGGTTTGACTATTTTGAAAGAGAATGAGAAAATTGTAACGCATTACTAGTCGCTATAATCAGATTTGAAGACTGCTATATGAGGTAAAATGGTGTGAAACTTAAAATATATGTTGTCTTGTAATAGTTTATAATTGCAAGTAATTAAATTAAATTTAAGGTAAGGAAAGGCAGTAAAATAACAGGATCTCTCACAGCGTTTGTGTATTAGAATAGAATGGAAACAGATTAAGGTAGAATTCTGCATGAAAGTGTAGTTTGAAAAAAATAAAAAGATTAGCACAACCAAATGAATAATCTAGGGCAGAATAATGGGGGAAAGAGGAATGCCACCTAAACTCGTGTGAAGACTCGTGTGTCAAAGTTTTGTTTTTAAACTGTATAAGGTTGGTAATTTGGTATTTTACCTTTTTACTTATTTAAAGTTAAGATGTGAAAACAAAAGGGTACATCTCCATCACAAGGTTTGATGAGAGATATATTATAAATAAAGTGGAAAATGTAAGAGTAGTGAAAATGCGAAGAAGAGATATAGCCACAAACCCTCATGAGACCCTGGGGGGACGTACGCCAATGCTGCACCTGACACATCCTTGAGAGGGATTAGCTCCATGAAAGAACTCCTAATATGAGAAGAAGATGCACAAGCACGGGTTTCCATGGTTGCTAGAGGTTCGAAAGTATACTTTTGTGCAGTGCAGCGCAACCAACACGTTACCTCAGTGGATTGAATTAGTTAAAGTAAAATGAATGATGTCTGATCAATGGGTGACATTTCTCTCTAAGGGAGAAAGAAGGGAAAAGTGAGACATGGAAAAGGCAAAGAATGAAAAAGGCAGAAAGAGTTTGAAAAACAAAAATGGCAATAAATGGCAAGGAATGAACGACCATTCATGTTTTGTTACTAGGCCATTTAGAGAAACTTTTGTTAACTACAATGAACAAGCCCATACAGTCATAGGCAAAATTATATAAAAAATAATTAGGGCCTATTTATGTATATATACACTATATACTCATTATCCAATATTTATCAGTTATCAATGTTCTTATGGTGTCTGTAAAGTTGCATAAATTCCCCCAAATTGAAGTTATGTTCAATTCCTAATTCTGACTTGTGTGCCCTCGCACAAATGTAATCGGCCAACCAACCATATTTAACCACTTAATTGGTTCCATAATGATAAACCTGGGTAAGTAGAGAGTGCATACCATTTCACGCAGAAACCATCGCCAACAATGGCATTACTGAAGAAATTGGTGCTCATCATCATTTGCACCAAATTAGCTTTCTTTGTATAAATATTAATACTAGTAGTAGTAAGACTTTAAGAACCATATTTTGGACCACCATAATGTCAAATGAGACAGGTCCAAGTGCTCCAAAGAAGCCGTCGTGACGTCCATGGCTATCTATTCACTACGTGTAGGACCGCCAGCTTATGCAAAGTAAGCTTAGGAATCGGAGAGCTAAGAGTATAAAACTTGCTCAAGAGTAGCGGCAACAAGCAGTTACCGCCAGTCTTGAGCATGTTTAGATGAAGTTTAGACGAATATTCTGCACAACAGCCGTGTGACAACATGACACCAAAGAAGGCACTGCTCCAAAAGTAAACATCAAAGATATAATTTAGGAAGACGTACATGTAAGAGTATTAGAAAATATAAAAATGTAGAAAGGAATTTTTCTCTGAAGAAACCCTCCTTTCATTGTTTCGGACAGCTGTAACATAAAATGTACTGAGAAGAAAAGGAGACGCTACCATGAGCGTATCAAACTTAACTTTCCTCCTCCTGTAAATTACCTTGATTTTAATCAGATTGGGAACTTGTGGGCGATTTTTCAAAAAGTTAAGGGCACGAAGAAGACTATAAACCATAAGGCCTCCTATCATTATTAAGACAAGAATAGAACACTACCAATCAGAATGTTCTTCTCATGTTGATATCCAGCATCCCAGAGCGAATAACAGAGCACATGAACAGTTAACTGTTGTTACTCTATTATACTTTTGATTTCTGTATGTAACATTATGGTTGTCTTCTGTTCTTATATATAATCACCCAATTGTGATTAGAGTTAATTTTAATAAGTGACTCTTATGAGCCACAAAATTTGTTTCTCTTTCCAAAATTATGGTCTTCAATGCACAAAGAATACTAACACTTAAAATATGGATGTACCCTTTCCTAATAGTGAGAATAAAACCATCAATTTAGTTTGATGTCTTCTAAATAGCTCTAACCCCAACAGATTTTGTCGCCTTACTTTCTTAGGATCTAGATTGCTGTAGGTTCCTGGGATGTGGTTAGCTCTGACGAGTGATTCTTTCGCTCCTTTATTTCGTCGTTTCCGCCCGCAACGGCAGACCTTATCCCAGATCCATTTTAGGGCGCGGGAGAGAAGGTCTCCTGTGGAGGCACAAGTTTATTAGATGGGAAAATTAAACCTTTGCGCTCAAGGCCATGCTAATGCAAAGCGTTAAGAGTAGTGTAAACCTGCTGACAAAGACTTTACTTTGTTAATAAACGTCGGGATAAGACTTTACTTCAACCATCGTCTCTCTC
Organism: Ceratothoa steindachneri; assembly: GCA_963969495.1. Classification (NCBI taxonomy): domain Eukaryota; kingdom Metazoa; phylum Arthropoda; class Malacostraca; order Isopoda; family Cymothoidae; genus Ceratothoa; species Ceratothoa steindachneri. The sequence goes on along the minus strand of OZ018328.1, from coordinate 139,926,255 downwards.
CACAAACTAGTTCCTTTGCTCGTGCATCCTGTCTTCATTATTGAGCACTCACGAGTGTTTTCTTGGCAATCACTGATTAATTTTTATTATTATTTATGATTACCTATTATAATTACCTATTTAACTCTAAAAAATAAAAGAAATACAAGGACAACTGCAGCCAAAAGCTTTTAGTATTGGCGCAAAATTCGGGATATATAGATATAGATATATCATTTCAGGTTAATCGAATTGAAAAATAGTACGGCAGGTCTACGGCCTTCAGCACCTGGAGAAGCGTGAAGGTGACTGTAATTTGTTTAGCTAGGCGAGTAAACTTGTTTCCTAAGTAAAATGGCAGATTGACAAAACTGAGAATAAGGACGAAGTGACTAGAGACATGCACAGCAAATTTCCCGCCTCCGCTTTGAATGCTTTGGTAATGGTCAGCAGCTAATGAAACTTTATGACTCCTCGTATTTCTCCTCTTAGCTTCAAATTAAATGCATACGTTTAGTTTTGAGGTTTAAATATCGTTTATTTGTCTGTAAATTCTCAGGAAAATATATTAGTCCGTTTAGTAAACAACTTATTTTCTTTTTCCAGGGAAATTTTAAAACGATTTACTTTATCCATATATATATATATATATATATATATATATATATATATATATATATATATATATATATATATATATAATGGAAGATATCACATTGGCGTGATGTATATCAGTAAAAGATAATGGTAAACTACAATATTTAAATCAAGATTTTATTTATAACTTTTAGACTAGTTTCAGCAAATTGCCGTTTTCAACTAATAATGAAAAAACTAGGCAAGGAACACAGTATATATAAGAAAAGACACATCCTAAACAAAATAAAACAGCAGGAAACAATCTGGAGAAAACTGAGAAAAACTGTCGTGAATCACATGATAACAAATTGAAATGGAACAGGAAACAATCTGGAGAGTTTCTAATCCCAGAGACGCATTTCGTCCGGGGGCATATAAATACGAATGGCTAATCTATTCGATATATTTTTGATAAATTTTTATTGCTCTTCAGATAAATTGAAATTATCAACTTTGTTGATGATGATGGATCCATCAATTCTCCTCTCTATATAATTGTTTGATTTATAAATGATTTTTGCATGCTTAAAGTCAATTCTCTGATCGTGCTCTTGCATGTGCATAAAAAAACTTCAAGAGTTCAAACGAGATTACACCCTGGGCCCCCTAAGTGTGGTCCGAAAGGTCTGCGTGGAGCAGGAAGAGGATTACCCCTTAGTCGTACCGACGTATTGAAACTCCCTTCCAAGGAGATAAATTAAGTGGTCAATTATCCCCCGTCAGAAAACCCAGGTCTAAGCTACCCTTGATCGATTCAATGGCGTCATCTCTGACATCCCAAGATGTGCAACCCAATTCGAGCACGATATCCAGCTAACTACCCAAGAAGCCGTTAGGTCTAGACCATACCCCTTCCCCGTTCATTTAAGAATAGAATTTATAAACGAAGTATAGAAATTGTTAAGGTTACAAATAATTGAGCACTCCAAATCAGAATAATGTTTCACTGTATTTATGTTAAAGAAACCAGATAATTCATATAAAATGTGCATTGACTTTAGAAAGTTAAACGCTGTCACCGTGTTAACGCAGAGCATATCCCATTAATAGTGCAAAATGCTCATCTGTTCAAAAATGGGGAGTATATTTCAGAATTAAATGAGAGACTAATGCGTTGGAGCTTAGTTCTTCAAGAATTTCACCTTAAGATATTGTATTTAAAAGGCTCAGAGAATTGTATGGTTGATAGCCTAAGTCGAAATACTCTAGATTCCGCTACCGATGAAGTGGAGCCTACTAATTTTGTCTCTCATGAAAATCGGTCTCCGTAAATTTCGATCTTTTTTCCATGGTTGTATATATACGTTTTCCATTCATTTGTGACCAAGGCTCGATATTCCTCAGCTGAAATTCACGTTTGCTCATTGTTCTTTGCCCCTGATTATGGGAACCTCTTCTAGGTAGTTATTATTTCTTTTGTGCTTGCATGTATTCTTGTATTCCATTACTATTTTTTGTTAGGATCCTTGTTATTCCAGAACCAATTGTATGTATTTTTGTTTTGGAGCGACTCGAGGTATTGTATACCTTTATTGTGTTTATAACTTGTCAATAGCCCTTCAGACATTCCATCTTAAGGGACACAAGTGTCAAAAAATAAGGGAGAGAGAGAGCGAGCTTGTGTGATCAAGTCACGACAAAGGGATTTCGAGCGGAGTAGCCCTGCTTCCAGACCGTCGGCAAACTTTCTGAGCGATAACGCGCCAGAACCCCTTCCCGTTTATAATTCCCGCCATCGAGGCTGTGAGACCGAACCGATAACGCTTTCGTCGGCAAACACTGGAACTTTCGGCGTAGTAACATATATTCTCCATCCAGCGAATATTCGAGGAAGTGTTCTTAGAGCTTTCGGGTCGCAAGTTGTCCCCACGTTGCGTCCAAGCAATCAAGCCCGCAATACACAAGGTATTCACGCGGCATTATAAGAGGTCTTTGGAATCATTAATCGCCGTCGCACAATCCTCGATCGATAACCCCAGGTGCTATTCGATCTCGCAGCAGGAATCCATATTTTGAACGACGAAGACTACGTTTGGAATATGGCGCTCTAGCCAAACTCCTCGAAAATTTATCTTCCCCCAAGTCCCCATACACGTGGTCTTTTCCATAAAATCGTAAGACTTACATTTTATTTCATCGTCCAAGAGGCGTGATCCGGTCCCTCTCGGGTGATTATTTTACTCGTGATAATTATTGAGCCGCCTACGGCTAAGACTCACCTCGCAGTCGCCTCCCGCTTTCACTCGGGTAATTAGTGTACTTATTGAGCCTCGTACGGCTAAGACGAGTCCTACTTGTCATTTCAATTTCATTCATCTAGTAAACGGTGTTAACTAAATTACCTCTATATTATTCCGTAAATATCTTTTGTTGTTTGTATAAGATAAAAAAATTATTATAGTTCTTCCTGTTTGAATCCTCCAACCACAACTTCTAATTAAATAGTAGCAATAGCGGCCAACGATTAACTCACTCTCGCCATTTAAAATCCCGAAGCACTCAAAGAGCAAATAGTTTCCTAATTTGGGTCGATCGTGTCCCCTTCCCTGCATCTTTGGAGGGAAGCAAAAAGGTTTAGTTTCGGGCTACCTAAATTCTACAACACTAATATTCCATTTTCAGTTATAAATTCCTTTTTCTTATCTAAGTGATGAATATTTTCTTGAGTTTCGACTAACTCCTAGCACCTTTCCTTCGCGTGTTGATTTATCGTCGTTTCCGGTTAGTGCGATTTATCGATTTATAAAATATTTCTTCTTTCTATTGACATAATTTTAAATTTATGAATGTTTGTTTGGTTTTTCCATGTTTTTTAAGAGTTGTTATATTTTCTCCTTGCAGGTTTGTGACCCTTACCTGGTTCCAATGGTTCTGGTAGGGAATAATACAAACCTTGTCATATCTTGTGCGTACGGCATGTTTATGTTTCCTAGTGTTATGGCCGAAAGGTTTTGCAGTGTACACTGAGTATAGTGTAGGAATAAAAAATAGACACTATGCGGCTCTCCACACCTCACTTCAAATATGGTTCATTATATACCTCTAGATATATGTACGCTGATTTGTTTCGTAAATACTCGTAGACTAAGTGCTCCATGTTGTTAATCATGTTTAGTCAAAGTACTCGTATCTAATAGATTAACCCTTCGGTCCAGAGTTTGTGGACCACTTAATCAAGATCCCGCAGAAAGATATGGATTGTATTTTTCTTGCCAGTAGATGCCCAGGTTTTTTTCTGAAACCAAATTGAAATTTTCTATACCCTTCAATTCCATCTAAGTGTTCTACTAGTCTTATGTTAATAATCTATTCTAAGAATTTGCCGACACCTTTTAGTAGCTAGATAAGGCTGTACTTCTGGCTGTTAATATACCAGAGTAGGGCCGGACTTAATCAGCTTAGGAATTCCATCAAGTATAATATCTGATCCAGTTGTAAAGTATACTTTCGTAAGCTATGATAGTCCGGGTGCTCTCTATTTGAAATAATCGATCGCACTCTCAGACTCTTCTTCAGTGATAGTTGAACCAGTCTCCATGTGTTCCGTTTTTGCTCCATCAGCTGAGAGCTTAGGACTATTCGATGATAGATATTTTGGAAGAATTCTCCTAGGATTTCCGGAATTTGTGTGACGAAATGGGGATATTGTCCTTCGGTGTTATTATTGAGATATTTTCCTAATGCTCCAGGAGCCTGTTTGTTTTATTTATTTTGTTCTGATTTTTCTATTATCCTCATTTAAATTTATGGTTTTTCTTTTCACTCTCATTTTATTTTCGTTATTTTCTGAGATACTCTTTTGCAATTGTTCTTCAATCATTATCAGTATTTCCTTTTTATCCGTTTGCTGTTTTTTGTATAACTGAGTTAGCTTGCCTTTTTTCTGATTATTTAGTAGGTTTTAGTTAGCCTTTTATCCTTCCTTTTCATTTCCAGGGGCTATTTTGGGTGTGTTATTGTTATGTATTCTATCCACGGGACGTTTTTTCTGTCTACCTCTGTAATTATCTTTATGTTTTTCAAATTCTGCATTGTCTTCGCTTCTCCTGTCCAATATGGTCGGTCTATACGTCATCGATGCTTCCTATACTTATTCCAGTTTACTCTTAGGGATAGCCACCTGTATTAATTGTTAGTTGATGAGAACCACTATACAAATACGGTCGTTTCAGGTGAAGGCTATGGGTTCAATATATAGATTGTAAGGCTTGTTTAGGCTGCTTAGAACACTTTCTGGTTTTGTAGCGCTCCTTCTAATAATTTAGATCGTCAAATCAGGCCTGTTTCTTCGAAGTACTTTTCTATTTAGAAGTATCTCCATTTTTCTCCGATTTTTTTCTTCCCCTTATAACCTGAATCTACGCAGCACGCGTTAAGATCACCTAAGAGTATTTATGGATGTCTGCTTTTGAAAATCTCCATGATAGTGTGAATAGGGAGTTAATCTGGCGTGTGTGGCTGGTATCCTGCAGCTTTTGTGAGAGGGGAGTACCCAAATTGAATAGTTATAGCTAGGGAAACTTAGTCTAATTGCTTCCATTATTTGTCTTAGTTTGGTTAGGAATTATTTTTTTTAATCAAAGTTATTTCTAATAATTAGTTTATAATATAAAAAAACAAAATGGTGAAGTTCAGAAATAAATAAAAGTATCGAAATTTTGGAAATTTTTAAAAAACCCAAAGAATTATAAATAAAGTTCAGACAATTTATTTTTATATCTCTTCTTCCATTTTTCTATAACTCTATATTTTATCAACGTAATATTTTGATTTAGTTTAGAATTCCTTTTTAAAATTATTATAATTGGCCAAGTTCAGAAAATTTGGAAAAATTTAACCATGGCTGCGTTTTATAGATTTTAAATTTTAATCTTAGCAGCGAAGCGCAAGCCCCTTTCGTAGGGTAGAGTGGCGAAGCCATTGCCTGGTTCGTTAGATTGATAAAAAGTAAGTTATAATTATGTATCTTTAGATTTTACCACGTTCAGAGACATCGAAGTGGTCAGAAGGATGGTCTCTGGCTGAAGCTGCACGTTAATGAAGTTCGCTCCTCGGAAGGAGACATCTGTACTTCATAATGGATAACAGCTGTCTGCAGAAGTATTCATGTAAGGTCGGTGACTGTGAACACCACAATTCCACATACATTGGTGTAAACTCTATAATCTGTCGAGGCGACTGACCGCTCATCTAAAAGAGGGTACCATTAAAAATTTAGAGGTACTATTCTAACCTTTCAGATGCTCAACAGAAACACCTCTATCATCTGCTACTCCAAATTCAGCGCTGCTTATAACAGCTGAGGCTAATTCGCACTTACATTTTCCTTGTCTGTGATTGTGCCATTTTTGGTGGCTTATGTTCACAAAGAACCAGCTAACATTATTTTGCAATTGAATTTTCCTTGACTGCGAATTGGTCCTTTTCCTAGCGATTATGGTTGTGCAAAAAATAGCTAACGAAAATTTGTACTTAAATTTTCTTTCACTGTGATTGATGAATTTTGTAGCGTCTATGTTCGCGCAATAGTATATATTGCGAAGATGATCTGCCACGGACGAATAAAGTTTGGGGATTTTAATTTTAAAGTAATTGATCGTAATCTTTGCTTTTAAGTCTGAGCTATCATCATATCTGGTCGTGCCAAGGGAGTAAAAGTTAATAGGAAGACCTATAGAATGACCACTGCAGACTCAACATTTATTAAGCTCACGAAGATGAAAACCTTGAAGAAGAATATTATAAATTCAGAAGAGAGAACCGTTGCCCGTAAGGGGCCCATGGAGCCGACTCCCCATGAGAACAAGCAAGAACCCGCTCCACACCACGCGGAGAAGGACCTAGCCAACCAGGATGACTGTGGTGGTGACGATCTTTGGTGTCCCCTATATTGCTCTAATAAGAATCATAGATATGGCAAACGGATACATAACCATCTTCAACACGACAGAGGACGTTGAAAGGCTTCTCTTTTATGAGACTCAAAGTATCCTCCATCTCACAATAGATCCTTGCATGTCGCACTATACTCCTAAGAATGCTTGACCCTATCTTCACGGAGAATTCCTGCCAGGAAATCAAAGAATAACTATCCAAGAAGAAAAGATTACAACATTAATAAAGTAGAAAAGTTCGGAAAAGGGCAGAGCATCGTGAAAATCCTGAAGGCCTTCTGGGTTTTTGTCTATGGGTGTTGATGGAACAGATAGAGGCAGATGACCTTATCCCACTAGAATGCTGTTTAAATGTATTGTTTTCGAAATCATCTGCCGAAGGATGTTAGGCAAAGGACGTCACATGTTCCAACTGCTCCGAACAGGAAACGGGTGGAAAGATTGTTCGTAATAGAAGCCCAAATGTGTAAACTGTGGAAGGGACCACAAGGCCTTGGCCATGTGATGTCCCATCCGTATATAAGCAATTCGGGACAAGAAACAAGAAATGAAGTAGGCAAAGGAGGCAAAGGAGGCAAAGGCAAGGATATAGGTGGGAGCAGCGGTCCAGAAAAAACAACAAGCCGAAAGATTGAACAACCTTAAACTGCTTAAGCCAAGTGAAAGCAAATAAATTATGACGATAATCATAATCGCACATCTCTCTTACTTGGTACACCTAGCATCATTTGCACAAGAGTTAAACTTCTTTTTGCAAAAGAACCGGTGTATAAAGAAGCTGTGGCTCCTCTAAAATCCTCCATCGGGAGAGCTACTAAATATCCTCTTCATCAAGGAAAAACATGAACAAGAAATAAACAAAAAGAAGAACCAAAAAACAAGTGTTCGAATAGAATCACGAGGAAAGCAGGAAAGAAAGGGAAGATGATGGAAAAAGAATTAGAGCTAAGAGAGCCAACAAAGCAAAATATAAACCACCAGGAACGAAGAGGAAAGAAATATGTAGATACTAAGGAGAGCTCGTCACGATGAAAAAATAAAGTTAGAACAAACGATATCTATTTGACGGAAAATATGTGAAACTCAAGGTCTTCATTCGCCACTCTGCAAACCGCCTAACAAAGAGTCGAGGCATATGCTTCAAGGAATCCCGAACGGGAAGTTCAAATAGATAATTCAAGGACCCTATTACCCTAAAGAACGGAAAGGTCTGCTCTTGGAGGGCATGGTGTACATCCCAGCGTATTGCGTCCACATATTAAATATGCAGACCTGAATACAAATCCGGAACAGAATAGAGACTTCTGAAATCTAATAAAATATATAGATAAGCAAAAGTGAAAACTGAATAGATAGACAGTGATTTAAACTAGAACAAAAATCTTTAAATAGTGACCAAACTTTAACAAAAGTGAATAGATAATCAATGAATTGACGTAAAAATTCTTTGAATAGCAACGAAATTTAAATGGTTTTATAAGCAAATTTACATAAAATATAAACAAAGCGAATTAATTATTAATACTCTTAAGGTAAGGAAAGAACAAAAAGTGAAATAACGCAAAATATAAATTATTAAATTACAGCGCTTATAATAATACGAAATAAAGTCATTAATAATATAATAAATAAACCAGCCCTACTTCGTATTCTTTCTTACAGAAAAAACTTGGTACAACAGGCACTCTTTCGGCATGTGGCCTACGGCCTATTTGCTATTCTAAACCGCTTTTTTTAATTCCCTTCATAGACTCTTTATTTTAACACTCTGAACACCTTTTTTAACATAGATACCCTGAAACATTTTTTTAAGGTTATTTCACCTTTTATTATATTGTCTTTATTCCTTGAAGATTTATATATAGTCGAGAATTTTCCATACACCCTTTTTTCAACATTGACGCCCTGAAACCTTTTTTGAAAGTTATTTCACCAGGTTTGATATATAGAAAAACCTTCATCAGATCGTTTTTTCATCAAAATTTGTTTTATATACGAAATAAGAGTAAAAAAAGCTCCAAAGCCCTAATTTCAATACATTTCTTGAACTTCTCGATTTGTATGTTTTTCATTCCAAATCATTCGATAATTATATTTATTTTTTCCTGAACTCTTAGAACGAACTTTGATAAAAGCTCGAAACATACATAAAAACAGTCCTGCGAATAAAAGTTTCAAATAAACCTAAACTCAAAAACATGAAAGGTCACTTGTCCATTAAGCAAAAAAAGACATTTTCAAAAATTTCAAAAATTCACCAAGTTAAATTATAGAGTTTAGGATAAATAAAAGTGATTAGAATTTGGAGGACCAAATATCCAAAGTAAACAGAAATAAAAATAAAAACGATATTAATAAAGTGAATAAAAATGATTTATGTGATAGAATAACTGGAAAAATATAATGAAGTGAACTAAGTTAAACCAAAAATGAAAAACTTTCTCTCTTTTATATAGAAAATATTTAAACTACGTAATAACATGTCAATATAACAAACTTGTTCATTTCGAAAAACTTTATACTGTGTAGATTACTCTTAAATATATGAAAAATTAATACTAGTTAAAAATATTTATATATAAGTAACTATAACCACACTAACTACAAATATTCAATTCAAGGTATCTAAAAAATATTATTATTGTATTGTTTCCAAAAATTGGTCTCATACTTTTCCTTTCTATCCTCTGCTGAATTTTTTTGTTTTTCACCACTATTAACAATTTGTTTTCTATATTTTTAAAAACTTAATTATATATTCTTTCTTAAATAGATCGTGATTTGTGAAACTTTGTCCAAAGACGTATCTAAAGAAAGAGGTCTATTGCAAATGTTGTCTCTCGCCTAACAGACCTGGTCAAAAACATGTTAGAATGATAAAGCAGATCCAAGTTAATTTAATAAAGCTGCCATTGCCATAGATTTCAACAGTACATGTATCCAACATAACCTCTTACCTAGTTATATATATATAAGTATATATATATATATATATATATATATATATATATATATATATATATATATATATATATATATATATAGATAGATATATAGATATATATATATATATATTTATATACATATATATATATATATATATATATATATATATATATATATATATATATATATTTTTCAACATATATATGAGTATGGTCATTTCCTTAATTAGAGTGGTATTAGAGAAATTTACAAAGTTTATGAAGAGAGAGAGAGAGAGAAGATTTACTAAAGCAAATTCTCTAATTTCTATCATTTCGATATCTGTTTGTATATATATCCTTTCTCTGAAGTTCTATTCAGACGAAGTTATAAGCTGAAACGTTAATGAAGAACTTCCGCTAGTTTACTTATATGTACTTCCTCCACCCATTTCGTCTTAAACTGATGGAATTCAACAACATGCCTATTGCTCCATCTATCTATTTATCTATTTATCTATATATATGTATATTGGTCATTAAAGCGTTAATTATTTCCTAGAATATGAATGATCTTATCATTTTTACAAACAGTTTCCTATGTCTAAATATTTCTGAAAATATTTTTGCCATTTTCTTCTCTCGGTTATTTTCAAGTTTTCCTCATTGTGCATATACTCAAACGATATGATTTACGTCTCAATTTTAACAGTAATGGTACAGATAATGGCTGAGGGATAATATTCGAAGTCTATTCAAGTACATCTTATCCAAGAAAGGACGTTCTTTTTAAAAGTTATATTATTCCTTTGCGTTTATGCGCAAAATATAAAGAATCTTTTATTTGCATTGGCGAAATTACGCTATGATAAAAAATCGCTTTCAACGTAGACATGGCAATGTTCTAACTCTAGTTAAATTTTGCGTGCTATATTAGGTACTCAGGCAAGCTATTGTCAAAATTCTATATTAAAATTTATTTTTTGTATGGAAAAGCATTTGAATAAAAGAGCTAATATATTGGTAAGACCTGTAACAAAAACTGTACATACTTTTTGGTGGCAAATAGGGGAGAAAGCGTAAATTTACTCAGATCAGAGTGTGTCGTTACAGACCTATAGCGCGTACTGTAAGTTAGGACAAATAGAGAAACATCAATAAAATGAAATTATATATATATATATATATATATATATATATATATATATATATATATATATATATATATATAAAATATTGATTACATAATCTTGTCCTAGAGTCAACCGTTGTGTCGCACTCATAATGGTAGATGTTATCTCTACTCCGTCATCAAATTCCTAATCTCATTAAAGAAATATTTGTACGTGCCTCCACAATGCTTGCTTTAAGTTTGAAAATCTCCTGAATTTTAACCTTATACGCTTTTGGGTGGCCAATATAAATTAAATTTAAGCGGAGTAAGATCTGAGCTCCATGGTGGATATTCAACTTTTTTTGTTGTTAAGAAGATTCTGTTATGTTAAAAACACTCCATATTTTGTCCTGCTTGATTAAATAGGCTTTATAATGCTTTATGCTGTAACATATTGAGTTACGGGTTATCAGTTTTCATCTCGTCAAATAAAAAGGGTTTAACTATTCTTCCTGTCCATATCCTAAACCAAACAATGAGGTGCTTGTACTTTGTTTTTAAAATAATTAATCTAATGATAATTGGTGTTAACCAGTGTCGAGTTTTTCTTACTGTTGAATTCCCTGGAACCATAAAAGTTCGCTTCGTCAGGGAAATAAATTTTCATTTTAAATGTTATGAAGACGGTGATGACATTGAAAGAAATGGTGAGCCACCCACTAAGGAAGGAGAATTTAACTTTCTAGTTGACATTAAAAATCCGTATTGTGTCTATATAAACACTGTCTCACGTATAACGTATACTCTTATAGAAGTTATTCCTTTATCAAAACTCGTATAAGGTGCAGAGCTAAGGTACACAGATCCTTTGAAAAGCTGTTTGATTAGTGTATAAATGAAGTATTGTTATTTTAATCATTCAAAAGGGTAGTTAACGAATAATAATGCTCCCTGAGGATACTGTGTTCTAAGAGTAGAGGAAGAAAACAGGTCTCTTCCTAAAAATCACAGAAAGCAAATTAATATGCGGCCCCGTTTTATTGAAGGGTATGAAGTCGAACAGCAGATTCTATCTGCTCTTCCATTTACGCTGCAAATTAAATCTTGTGCTATATAAAACTGTGCCTTCGAACATCGACAGTACGCAAGCTTCTTTTCCTGGCGGAAAATGCTCCGTGCCACAAAGCAAAAAGGGTGAAACGGTTCTTGGATGCCGAATTAGCGATGCGACGAACTCACCCTCACTGAGTCCCAATTCTTAACCCTATACAATACTCATAAGTGATGCTCAGTAAGAAGCCTATGGCTCTAAATCGAGAATTGTTGATTTTTCCTGATAAATGATTGAGGAATATTACAATAAATTCACGTTCGAACAATGCAAAATATTGTTGAATTCATGGAGCCGGATGTGTGTTGATGATAGTCATTATAAAGGGTGTTCCATTAAGACTGATCGAAGTTAGCAGTAAATAAAATAGTGTTATTGGTGAAAATTTATTGGTTTCACTATTGGATCATGTTGTTTGAGTCATGGCAATTATGAGTAAAAAATAATATCGCCTAAATGTCCGCCAAGGATTCAGCGGCACACCTCCACTCGATGGTTAAATTTTTTATGACCTCTCTACATAGTTGCTTCTCGATCTCACCAATATCCCTCATTATCTCATCGTTCATATGTTGAATTGTTGTTGGCTTGTTAGACCTTACTTTTGAGATGACCCCAAAGGAAGAAATCTAAAGTCACACGATCGTGGTGGCCAATTGACCTCGCTGTTTCGAGAAATGATGCGACCTGGGAACTTCTCATTCAATAAAGCCATTCTTGCATTGGCTGTGTGGCATGTGGCGCCGTCCTGTTGAAACCACAAATCTTTGACATCCATAGAATTCAATTTAAGCCATGAAAAGTTGGTTATCATGACACGGTATCGCTCGCCTGTCGCCGTAACAGAATTCCCGGCATCATTGTCAAAGAAATACGGCCCAATGATTCCGCTAGCAAAAATTAAACACCAAACAGTGACCTGTTGTGGATGCAGTGGCTTTTCAACAATCTTCCTGGGATTTTCATCAGCCCAAATGCGACAAATTTGCTTATTAACTAATCCACCAAGATGAAAATGGGCTTCATCACTAAAGATGATTTTCGCGAAGTGCCCGAAATGCGTTTCTGTTTGAACGTCCATTTTTGTAATAGGCTTCGATAACTTTAACACGTCGGTCGATTATTAATCTTTCGATAATTGAAATTGCCAAATATTTTAGTTGTTAAATCTGAAAGAAAAAGATAAAAATCATTAGATGCTTAAACTTAACTTATATTTAAAATTGGTCCAAGTTATTCGAACACCTTTTATAAGCCTTGCATGCAGCTTATTTATTTATATATGGCTGACTTTTCTATGAGATATTTATCTTGTTTGTTATTATTGCTGTATTTTTATGTATCCTTCTTTAGGTATCGATAATTTATCTTTAAATAGCCACTTCTCTCTTCATCAAGTTTTATCTGTCGTTAAATGAAATGAAATTTAGACGATATTATAAGCAAATTTCAATGAATTTATTGTACAATATTAATGAAAATTAAACCAAGTTTTTGATATAAATTTAGATTTTGGTGTTATGTTCTGTTTGTTTTAATGGTAGTTACTCTATATAAGAAATAGGTTGTTCACGAGAATCGTTTCGGATGTGATTGTCTTCTAGATTCGGTTCTAGCCAAATGATAGCCAGGTTTAATTCTCTTAATAAGTATAAAACATAGGATGAATATTGTATATAAGTGTATAATTTTTATAAGATTAAGACACCTGCAAACGAAGGAAAAGCAGGTCTTGTAAATATTTGCCCGGGTGACAAAGACGTTCCCAGTTTTTTTTTACTTCATGATATTAGCCTAAATAAGTATGTTGCTAGTTATAGAAAGGAACATACTAATTTTAGGGTCGGCAATGCATTAGATTTTGCAGTAGCACGTTTAAATACATTTGACCTTTTTCTTCCCTTCTATAATTCTGCTAGAAATATAGTGAGCCGAGTCTGACTTGATGCATTAATGAAAAGTAAATTGATTTATCTTTATCAAATACAGATATTGCGTATGATTGTGACATGAATTTATTGCAATGAAAACAGGGAAGAAAATAAATGTATATAAGAATGAAATAATTTCGGGAGGATAGGTGAAAAAGTGAAAAGGAGTTTTCAAATGATGCCAAAAAGAAATATTCTCATGATAAACATTAAAGTAATTTAAAATTTCTAATTATTGTCAGAAAAATAGAGTCGGATCTATAGCATAATTATTTAATTAATTATAATTTATAAAATTTCCAGATCTACTGAAACTGAATACTTTCATAGATCCTAAAAATGCATATTATAATAAAGTAAATAAACAATAGAGGCTATATTAAATAATATTTTTCGTATTTACGTCCCTATTTATATTGAATAATTGAATTTATAGGTTTTAGTCAAAATATGCCTAAAAATTAACAAGAGGAAAAGTCCCTCAAATGACCGGCGGCGTTTTGTGATAAGATGATAAATGGTTATTGCATTGATGGTTAATGATGGTTAATGGCTAAATGAGGCTTCTGCCACTAGATGGTGCCACCAAGCCAAAAAAATCCGATGGTAAACTTTACTCCATTTGATAAAGGAGTGACGTCTTGACCTGGCGCTTCGCCGATGGTATACAGAGGTGTAATAAGGATTCCTGGAATCAATTTTGGAATAAATCCTTAAAACGTGATTTGGGTCATTATGTCTTTGAACGTAGACTCTAAAAAACTAATGTAAGTATTCCTATTACAACACATTTTAGCGAAACCATATATTGTATTTTGAATGATATATCTGCCCAGGTCTTTCCAATGTCAGCTGGGAAACTTTGGGGGCAATAACATCATAATTATCTGCCCGATACTAACAAAATTTCAAAAACATTATGATGTTTTATATATTCTTTCAATGATATAGTTGTCAAGGTCCTTCTAAGGTTTGTCCGTGAATTATTGAAAGTTTGGTAGTAGGTCTTAAGGTCATAAATCACTATAAGTAAGAGCAAGCACCTTTTCGTATTACCCAGAAAAGAAGTTCGAAACAAGTGGTGGATCGCCTTCCCATAATATATATACCTATATATATATATATATATATATATATATATATATATATATATATATGGGAAATATCACGAAAGTAAGCGCGTAATAACTATAAATATGAATATCTATATAAACATATTTTATATATGTATATGTATATATATATATATATATATATATATATATATATATATATATATATATATATATATATATATATATATATATATATATTCTTAATAACTGATAAGTAATAAGGAAAATTTATACACTAGCGATTTGGTTTTATATAAAACTAAATAAGGACTGTGCGATGATTAAGAAAGAAGTAAGTTTGGATATCGAGCGCAATAAAGAAATAACACTCTTTTACGTTAACTATGTTAAAAAATAGGTAAGATTCGTACCTATGCCAACGATTGCTCTTTGCTTTTTATGCTACCACGTTAACCAATAGTTTACCTTCCACATTTACCAAGAAAAGGGAGCTACACGTCACCTTATAAGTAAAACAGTGGTATTAAGTCCTCAAGATCGGCTTCAAGGTAAACTACATCTAGAGCGTTCTCTTGGGCAACTTTGATACGATTTCATGAAAACTTCAAGCAAATTACAAAAACATGAACGTCGTTAATTATTTTATTGACCTCTTGATGCTCTACCGTCATATTTTCCAAACCTTAGTCCAAGATCTTACTCACAAATTAGAATTAATAATTTTTCTTTTTCGAAATATCGGTTATAATGGTTCACTTTCCGTTCTTTAATCTAGAATAGATATATTTTATTGTAACTGATTCTATTGAAATTTTCACGTTTTAATTCAAACACATTTTATTTTGCTGAATTTCAAAGTATAGCTTCTTCATTAATACTTATTAATCGTATTTTATAGGTAAATTAATTGTAGCTTACATGGTATAAACTTTTACAAATGATAATTGTATGTCTCTTACGTTGTCCAGATCGTCACCTCTTCCAGATAGATGGGATGAAGTAAGTAATTATCTTATGATTATTTACATATCTATAAAATCAATTGGATTCGTGTTTTGAGACCCATCATAATTTCTTCTAAAATCAAATACATTGTATGTTTCCTGCAGTTTTTTCAAAGTTTAAAAATTTATCACACTATAAATTTGGGGGGCGACGGAGAAAAAGAAGAAAATTGTAAGATTAAAATTTAGGAATTAGTTGAGAACTGTCGCGATCATTTAATGCAATATTGATATTGAATCTAATTATGCCGTGATTGCCATACCCAAGTGTTTAATCAACATGTATATTATCAATTAACTCATCTTTATTTTTAAAAATTAATTCTATCTGCTGCAAGAAGTTGGCGTTAATAATTTAGAGAAGTCGATTTACTGCATTATCAGCTATGTAGTTTATAAAATATGGTATATAAATTAGAATAATTGAATTCCCCTCTTATAACATTATATATCTGTCTATTTATTTTTGGGAAGTGTCTTGAACATATTAATATCATGCTCTTTCGCTTGCCTTAGTCATTTATAAACTAGGAAAAAAAATATTACTACGTATTATGAATCTTGAGCAAAAAGCTTACACATAATATTTATTATATCGATATATTTTATTTTCAGAATGACAAGGCAGTCTTCGCAATAGAATAAAGGGAAGGGTTCCATCAAATGGCTGTGTATCCCAGGAGTGTGACCATTTTGAAGACGAGACAATACGTCAAGAAGTCGTCGCAACTTTGGGAGATCGGTCCATGGGAACAGACGTAGTAAAATGGCTTGCAACTTTAAGTTACCCTCGGCTGTCTTTTATTTTTTCTACCGGACAGCCCACCGTGATATGCTAATATCTGTAATGTAGCCAGTGTAAGGAAGAGATAAACGCTGGTCTAATCGCGCAGTCATCCCGGACTCATGATTCTTTGCTCATTCTCCGCAATTCCTATATGTCCTAAACCAGGCACAATATAATCTCGGCTTCCGTTATCCTCGTAGCAATCCGAGTTTCATCGATTGCGCAAACCAAGAGGATTAGAGATTTCAATGCTCTAAGAGCACTCAGGGCAATTTGCATGTCGTTAAAGATCACAATCTGGAATCCAGTATGGGCAAGACGCCTTATCTCTCATAACAAGAGGTACATTGTAACCAGCTCGGACGTGCAGAAATAACCAGCACCAGAAACAGAACCCCCTGACTTACCGAGACCCTACGCAATCAGTGTACACTAGCACGAATCCAGCTTGAGATAAAATGTATTAAAAATAGTTGAATGCTATAGTCACTGTGCAGTGGATGATTTGAAAGTAGAGGCGTGGCGATAAATAGTCAGAGGTGGTATCCTAAGGGATTACGTCCTAGACAGAACAAGAGTTGTTACCGTCCCGAGAGCTACACAAAGTCTCGAAGGACTTTATTGTCTTTAGACCCTTAGACCCAAGAGGTTTACGGTATGGCATGTCGCTCTCAGGCGAAGCAACATAGAAATGGACCGCAAAGCAATAAGAGCCTTTGCCAACTGAAGAAATACGTCAAGTGTCGTGGTATGACCGGTGTACGCCGTTATACGCACACAGGGCTATCTGCCGGCCGAATTTAAGGCTCCACCTGGGGATGGTTCTAAGAGTGCTTTACATAGAAAGTTTCTAAGCTAAGGAATATTCAATTACGGTTACAAAAATATACTTTAATAGGGCTAAAGATTACATATACATATAAGGCAAGTTAAATGGCAATGCATTTAAGTATTGACGGTTCACTGCTAAGATTATCTATCAATTAAGTTTGAACCGAGAGCTAATTAAATAGGTAATGATTTGACAATTATGCTAGTTCTAGAGCAAAGGAGATCCTTGAGGTTCGACGCGGTGAAGGTAGGAGGAGCGTGACGAAGCGGGAGTTTAATCCCTTTTACCTTAATGTGCGGCGAGTAGGATCAGGTAGGTAAGTTCGTCCTTGAACTTGTGAGCGTCTCACGTGACGCTCGATTCAACTTCGGGAAACTGAAGTTGAGGGTAAGGCAAACGGAGGGTGCTTCAGGGATGTCTTTTCCGATCTTTAAAATCCAAATACGTGGTGAGAAGGGTTGAATCGCGCCTAACTATTTCCACGAACAACACTGAGTGACGACTAGCTCTTCCTTGGCTCTTAGACAATCACTCAATTCTTCTCTGGACGAGAATATAGTCGATTTCCTCTCGACTAACGAAGACGTTACACCTAACGTACTGGACGGCGGCTTCAGACACAATATGCATGTGAATTCTGACCTTTCGAATATATACCCCAAAATTATCTACATGGGGAGATAGATTCATCGCCAACAGACTTCCTTAATTGCCTTGGGTCGCGATAAGGTTCTATAGAGCGAAGTGTCGAGACCCACTTAATGGTCTTTCCATTGTTATAATTTTTGCAGTATATAGAGCAGACGAAATTAGAGCGGTCAACAGCAAACTGAGGAAGTCTGAAGGAGGGGGAATTCCTTCTTTCTCTCATTCATCCGTAATCATAGACATTTTTTCCCCTAAATGTCGGATGCAAAAAAAATATGTCTCGAACTAATATTTCTTCAAGGAGGAGATACTCTAAAAATTGAATTAGTGCAACGAGATACAAACAAAATTCGGACATGAGCGGAGTTAGCAAATAATAATTAGTTCAGAATATACTTACTGGTAAAAAAAATAAATAATAAAATTGAGCCATACAACCCATTAAGTATCTAAATAAAAGAAATATATGAACCATTACTAAAGACACACTACAACCAAGGATAATTATACATTTCAAACAAAAAACCTATATATGAAACAAATCAGAAAACATACTTACAAGGAGATACGCTAATGGTATCTTTAATTTATGGGAAGAGGGTATTGATATTCCATGAGCAACAGACTCTAACTCATTAGTCGTGCATTTAGACTCTTGAAATTACGAATGTACGACAATGGCTTATGGTCACTTTTAATTACGAATTGGGTTCCTATAAGGTACATTCTAAAATGTCGAATGGACTATACTATTGCTAATGCCTTGAGTTCAATGGTGGCGTTAGCCTTCCCGTCGACAGACAGCTTCCTGCTCATATACGCAACGGGATATCCACTTCCATTGTTTTTATACTGCAGGAGGGCAACACCTATACCATCATGAGAGGAATCCGTACGAATCCCAAACTTTTTATTCGGATTCAAGAGTCTCAAAATAGGAGGAGATCAGTTTCTCCTTCAGCTGGTTAAAGCTTGACACCACGAGGGGAGTCAAACCGACAAGATCCGCTCCCGTTTTCTTTAACATATGATTAAGGGGTCATGCTATAGTGGCGAAATTGGGAGCGAAGCACATGCAAAATGAAGCAGAACTCAGAAATAACCGCAGCTGCTTCTTTGTCCGGGGAAGCGGCATTTTAGCTATGGCTTTAACTTTGTCTTCTTGGGGGATAATCTGGTTCTTTTACATTTCAAAACCAAGATATTTAATCGTATCACATTCAAAATGACACTTTGACGTGCCTATCATGAGTCCTTGTATGCGCAAACAGATTAACAAAGCGCCAAGTGACTGTACGTGCTGGTCCCATGTAAGGGTGGCAACGTACACGTTATCACAATAAAAGCTAACTTCAGAGTTAAACGCAGGGCGTAAATGAACTGGAATAGGGTAAGGCTTAGTTCCTACTGGTTCTTGAGTTTTTAAACGATCTCATGAGTGAATTGGGTTGAACAACCTAGGGTTTCGGAGACTACGTCAGAGAATTCACTTAGTGGGCTCGCCAATTGATCCTTATCGAGCTCGGAGGCAGATTCCGATTGTGGGGAGGGATAGACGGCAATGGGTGTTCGTCGTCTCCTTCCAGGCAGACTGTTTGGACAAGGCAGAGCGGTTTAACCGGGTAAGTTGCTTCTAAGACAAGTTTTTGTCCCTCGTGACTACATTACTGACGCACGGGCTTTTTAACAGGTTGACGTGGTATACTTTATTACCTGAGGGGGTCTGAATTAAATAGTCACCAAAGGTACAAAAATAGCCATATCTTCAATCTTGGTGTGAACGCCACGGAAATAACTATGTCCATGACAAGGGCAAAGAATTGATTAGCATGGTAATATGTGGCACCGTGGTAAAACCAGTTGAAAATAGGACCAAAGAAAATTAAGGGTAAGTTTAGAAGGGTAGACGGATACAAATTGTACAAACTTATTCGTGGACAAAGCAACAACAAACCCAAACTCACACCTCTTGAGATAGCGAGATTTGGTTGTTCAGAGGCTAATGTAGTTAACGCTATCGAGTAGGCACCCAAGCTCAACAAAAAAAGATCAAAAGGTCATTTACAGAGAGCTTAGCAGGAAGAACCTTTGATATAACCTAAGTATTATCTTTGAAGATCAAGAAAAACACATTTCATTAAAGACACATATTGGACTAGAAAGAGCTTCCTCCATCAATACGTAGGGGTTAATGTTCTTGCTGAAACTCAGACTCAAGGATTGAGAGGTGTCCTTCATCGTTTTTTAGGTGGAAGGTCTCCATGATACCTTATCGCTATGCGGTATCATATTCTTTCTTAAGATCAAATAACACTGTTGCATTTCAAGTCTGAGCAGAACTTTAGAAATTCATACTGAGCAGGAGGTAGGTAGCCTCCACTGTCAATAAAATAAGCAATCCTTATATAAATAAATTTCTCCATCAGCTTGCACACGGAAGAGAGCAGAGAACGTGAGTGGTGTATACAGATTTCTCTCCAGCTAGCGAAAAACAAGTATGGTTGATATTGACCAGGGATCAGGGAGGATACGCTGCCTCCTGATACTGTTGAATAAGCCTAGCAAAAATCCATGGTAGCTCACCAGATGTGATGCAAACGATTCGAGATATTGTCCAGAGCATGGTCAGCTTTGATGTAAGAAACAACAGCGGAGCACAACTTTCTTAGCGCAAACATGTCACTGAAAGCTTACTTGCCTCTAGTAATGAGGTCCAGTTGGTGGCCTTCAGCGGGCCCATGACCTACTTTCAATGCTCTCGCAGCAGCATCCTATCGATGGAATGGACACAAAAAATTGTTTGGGAAAGACTGCTAAGGCGCGAGTTTCAAGTTTGGTGTTTTTTCTAATGGAAAAGTTATGTTGGGACCTAAGATAACATGCCTCACATCCATTTCACACCTTCTAGCCTTTATCAGTCTTGTTTTTCCCTCAATTAAAGAAAGGTATTTCGGCAATGAAAACTAGCTAGTTAATTAAAACATAACGGAGAGTAGACTTTGCTCTACTAAATTCACAGACAGTGAAATCGCAAGACCTCTGCTTGTAGCTCACATGGACATTTGGCTTCTCTCGGAGCTGTCTCAGACTCGGCCCACCACCAAGGAATAGGATTAGGCCCAAGACAACCAGACGTGCTATGAATGGTCTTGAAACCATAAAACAGACAGATAAAATTCATTTGCATGAGCAACCGCACAAGGAACATTCATTCATATAGAAAAATCAATCATTTCTTAGAATTTGGGTAACTACGCCAGCTCCAAGCAAGGCCCAAAGCTTTTTCTGAGGCAATAGCTAGCCAGAAAACGATTTTTAGATGGAAAAGTGATCAAAACTTTAAAGGACATTGTCACCTTCCCCACGAAAATTCCACTGAACATTAGGAGATCAAACGAATAGATAGAGATAATAAAATGAATCAGTTCTCGAACAATGATAAGTGAATTCAGCCATATTGATGACACTAAACTTAACATATTTTATATCGTAAACTTGGACCATGAACTTATGATTGATCATGTACATAGTTACCGTTCAAATCCATCGCTTGGATACGATTCATCGAAGTCAGCTGACGATGGAATAAAATACTTCGTATCCAGTTGTAGATTTACTGGCACCGCCTTAGAAAGAGGCATTTAGAAACAAAAAAAAACATTATGGAGAAAATATGTTGCGCTTCCAAATTTCCGGACTCCAACTCTTAGTGGCATGGTAGCACAACCCTTATACACAAGGATGATAGGCATGAGAATCTGGCTTAATATTGTCTTCAGAAAAAAATAGCTAAAGAAGAACTGAATCATAGATCCACCCGCAGCTTTAAATCCACCGATATTAACTTGAAGGAAATGACTTTATCGGCTAGCTCGAATAAAACAAGCTCAGCCGCTGTGTAATAAAACCCCTAAAAAGAATAGTTGTAGCTTTTCTATAGAAAAAAGTTCTGCAGGCTTTTGGGTAGTGAAAGAATTGAAAGTGAATTGCGTCTTCGTGCGATTGTTCCTCATGGAAAAACTTGGCCAGAAGGGAGGCTTTGGAATAAGAAGTCCTTCGTACTTTGGAGTTGCCGGACATTTCAAAGGTATACTAGCACAGGAGCGAGGGAGTCGATCCTTCCTTGTGTTACTCTCCATTGTTAGGGCAGAGTTTTGATGCTCAGGTATGGCTTTAGAATCAACTGAAGACGTTTCAGCTCCTTATGTCTAAAAAATCAAGGAGACGTGTGGCCATAGTCGTTTTTGCGAAGATATCGTTTAAGGGTAGGCGATTCACACAATTGTCTACAATATAGAGTTTATTCTCTATGGCCTATAGCAGTAAGCACAGATTTCAACTACATATATTAGTTATGTAGGCCATCAGGAAATATATGAAATAATCATTCATTAAGATTTCACAACATCTATTCACGGACTTTGAAAACAAGAGTGAAATTGTGCAGAAGATCAGATATGTCTCTCTTGGCAAAGACTGCCAAAGACAAAACCATAGAACCATCAAAATAGCATAAAAACTTATAACACAGAAAATCAAAGGAATCAATTCAATACTGTCATACTCACTCGCCTGTAATGAGTCCAAAGACAAAGGTGATGTTGTATAAATATCATTGTTCTGCCAATATATGAACCCCGCTGGACCACATGAATACAACTAATACAACTAGAAGGCCAAATAGGGGAGCTCATCTGTGAGGCCGTCTTGAATTATTAAAGAGCCAAATAAATAAACGCTAGCTACTTGGTGTCTGTGGCTATTGATAGGGCACCCAACATGACATGAATTTTTTTTTTTTATTTAAGGGGCTATCTGGCGACTGCCGACTTAGGCATAAGTCGCCGTAAACAAACAGCCTAGTTCTAGGCTACTTTAAAAATTTGAACAGGAAATAACAATAAAAAGAAATAACAATAACATTAACAAAACAATAACAAAAACAATAACGAAAACAAAACTTGAACCTTGTTGAATGAAAGGGAGAAGGCCGGCCTCCCCCCAAAAGTCAACAAGTCCACCAGTCAAAGTGCACGCACTCGTTCCGAGTACAAGGAACAGGCGGTAGCAACCCCGCCCATCCCGGTACCGGGACAGGTGTCGGGCGCGAAGATCACCCAGACTGGGGCATTCGACGAGAATGTGCCGAACAGTCTGAGGGACGAAGCAATCGTCCGAGTGGTGTATTGCCACCAGCTCGGCCGTTAAGACAGACGCAGCGCCTGGTAGAGCCCCGGTGACTTCAAACAGAGGTAATACGGCGTGAAAGCCGACCTCCTCTTGGGACTTGGAGCCATTCGTATTCACTGGCACGGTACCAGCGTGACACGATGTGTGCTCCAGAAAGCTCGAACGCAATACTCCCGGCGCAGTACAAGCTTTGGAAGCAGAGGCGTAGCGACAAATAGCCAAATGTGGTACCCTCCAGGGTGGCATCCTGGGCAGAACCAGGGGCGCCACCGGCCCGAGAGCTATATCTACCTCTCGAAAACGTTTCTTGGCATAGGCACCATCGATATCAGCTGCGGATGCAGTGAGAGCTGTTGGCGACTGAGGGAGGCGCCAGGCCCGTGCATACAGGCGAGTGATGCACTGCACGTGGCGCAGAGTGAGTGGCATCTCCCAAGCATCGACCAACAGGCTCTCAATGAGGGAATTGCGGATGGCACTGGTCGCAAGGCAAAGGCCGGTGTGGTGGATCGAATCTACCTTCTGCAATAAACGATGGCTGCTGATGCATAAAACTCGCATCCGTTGTCGAGCTTAAAACAAACAAAGGATCGATAAAAAATGTAAGTCAGTAGACCTATCAGCGTTCCAAGCGCTAAACGTCACGGAACGGAGAATGTCCATGGCGCGGGTACAAGAGACCCTAAGGCTGCGAATATGAGCCTCCCAGGTGAGGCGTCGATCGAATACAAGACCAAGGAAACGGTGCGACTTAACCACATCCAGGCGCACTCTTTTAAGAAACAAATCTGGGTCGGGGTGAAGCCGTGGATGGCGGCACAAGTGCACCACATTAGTCTTGGCCCCCCAAAAAACGAAACCCGTGCGCTTCGGCATAGCGAGAGATGCATTTCAATGCCTGTTGTTTTCGACGCTCCAGAGTTGGCATCTGGGCCGTGCCAAAAGAGATCAAATGGTCGTCCACGTAGAGCGTAGCGAGAACATCTTCCGGCAGCAACGAGTTGAGGCCGTGTATGCTCAGGGCAAAGAGTGTGACACTGAGGATACTTCCCTGCGGGACACCCTCTTCCTGCTCCTTTGGGCCGGAGAGGGCTCCCCCCACCTGTACGCGGAATCGATGATCTCGCAAAAATTCAGATATAAACAGTGGGAGGCGTCCCCTCGCCCCCATCGTGTGGAGAGTCTCCATGATACCGTATTGCCATGGAGGATCATAGCCCTTCTCCAGATCAAAAAACACCGTAGCGTAGTGCAGTCTACGGAAGAGAGCCTCGCAGACGGCATTTTCCAGTCGGAGCAGAGCATCCGACGTGGAGTGAAACTTACGGAAGCCGCACTGTGCAGAAGACCGATGGCTCCGCTGTCCAGGAAATAGGCTAATCTAACATTTACTAAGAGGTTAGAGAGATTAAGCGCCAACCGGTTGGAGGAGAGTGATCCTTTCACAGCTTGCGAAAGGCGAGCACATTAGAGATTTGCCAGGAGTCTGGGAGAAGACCTTCGCCACAGATCCTGTTGAACAAATCTAACAGAAAGGCCATGCCTCGTTCACTCAGGTGTCGAAGCATAGATTACGGGACATGGGTGGTGTCCGCGCACGAAGCGAGAGCGAAACGCAACACACTCACAGTAAACTTGTCGTTTAAGGGTTCAAAGCCTCTGGAGGTAAAGTCCAGCCGGCAGCCTTCCGCGACATCACGACGTGCATTGAATGCTGGCAGATCAGCATCACGGCTAGAGAATGCGGAAAAAGCGGTCGCTAAGGATTTCGCCACGGACGCGGGGTCCGAGATTGCGGTACTATTCTCCAGGAGAACGGGAGGGGGTCCTGCGAGAACTTGCCCCGAATCCTTTTGACTCGCTTCCACACCTCAGCTAAAGAGGTCTTTCCCGTTATGTGAAGACACGTATGCCAGCCAAGAAGAGCGGCGTGCGTGCTTCGAAATATCCCGGAACCTAGCCCTAGCCCGACGAAATTCAGTGACAGTGAAATCGTTCGAACGGCGCTTATAGTGCATGTAGGCATAACGCTACTGTTTGAGGGCCGTCTCACACTCGGCCGACCACCATGGGAGTGGTCCCCGTGCATTCCAGCCAGACGTCCTAGGAATAGTAGTCAGGCCCACGGCGATGAGGTTGCCGGAGATGAACTCAACAGCCTTGTCTACCAGCCTAAACTCCTCGACTGAGATAGAGAATTCAGTCATTTCCTGAAATGCACGCCACCGCACCCGCGCTAAGCACCACCGTGGTGGTCTCTCAGGCGGAAGTTGCCCTGAAAATGATATTTGAATAAAAAAGTAATCACTACCATAGAGGTCATCGACCACCTCTCAATTAAAATAAGGCTGTGCATCTAAAGAGCACAAAGATAGGTCAAGGCAAGAAAATAAAGCGGTTCTCGAACAGTGATGCGTAAATTCATCCACGTTTAGGACACCCCTGTCAAGCTCTCCGATCAGATCGGCAAGGACTTGTTCCCTGGGATTTATGGAGTCATCTCCCCCGAGAGAATGCCTGCCATTCAGATCTCTAAGCAAGTGATAGAGCCTTAGGAACCGTGCCACGACGCTGCGGAAGTGTCCCGCGTCGAAGTCAGCTAACGGTGGAATGTAGGCAGATGTCAGAGTATACCTCCTATCGAGGTGCAGCTGCACAGCCACTGCCTAAAATGAGGTATCTAAAGAGAAAGGAAGAAGGGAGACATCATGCTGGGTGTAAACCGCGCATCCCCTAGCCCGGCCATTCCGCGGTGGTGGGGTCGCCTGCCCCTTATACCCTGGGAGGGCAGGCATGGGGCACGCACCTAGCATGGTCTTCTGCAAAAAGATAGCTAACGGGGAACGGGATGAGACGAGCCTCTGCAGCTCCTTCCAAATGGCTCGGAGTCCACGGCAATTCCATTGAAGGAATATGCCCTGCAGGCCTAGCTCAAAGGCGACGCGGGGGCCATCCTCGAACTGAAGACCCTCACGGAAATAGCCGTATGCTTCCTGGAGGCAGAACCCTGGGCGCTGTTGGCCGGACAAAGCGCTGGAGGCGCTGTTGCCTTGAAGGACTTATTGGGGGAGGTTGGGCTCACCATGCAAGTCTTCTCCTTCCTACGCCTCGAAACCTTAGGCGGGCGTTGCGGCTTCGGTGGCGGGGGGCCCTCTTTTCGAGGAACCACCGTCTCCGAGCCACTCACTCTACCTGAGGGCGTGGGCGAAGGAGTCGAAGCTCCTTTGTTGCTTTCCTCCTTTCGGGGAACAGCTTTAGGAACCCCGGAAGATGGCCTAGCGACCATCTTCAGGAGTGTGGCCTCATGTGAGTCTAACGACTCGGTAAAGGCACGTGGCTGTTTCACCTTACGGGAGACGGTCATGCTGGGGAAAGAGGGGACAGCCCCTCTTTTAGCCGGGGCTGGGTATAAACCCTTTTTGTCACTAGCTTTACCAATAAAAGCGCATGGGTTGGTTAGAGCCCACAAAAGGGCTCCGAAAGGGCGCGAAAACAACCGTGCTCGTTAGCCTGGATGGGCCAGGAGCAGAGGGTGCTTTTCTAACTATTGAGGCATATGACGTCCCAGGCAGAGCCGGGCGCGCCAGGACCAAGTCCTTAGCCTCACGGAATGAGAGTCGATCTTGGGCCTGAACGGCTAGGATTTCTTTCTCAGGGAGATATGCACCACATTGTTTCGAAGAAGCAGGGTGCGGCTCTCGGCAATTGACACACGTGGCCACACACGATTTGGACTTATCGTGTGCAACCTTGGAGCAATTTACACAGACTTCGGGTAACCCCGACTTTGTACGTCTACATGAGCGATTCGTATGGCCGAAGCGGTGACAGTAATAGCACCGCGGCGGCAGTGGCGCGAATGCCTTCACGTGGTAGCGGTACCGACCGGCACGCACCGACTCAGGGAGCTTGTCACAGTCGAACGTGACGAAAAGTGTAGGGGTGGGTCTCGAGGCCCCTCTATGTTTTCACATCACACGTTCGACCTTGACCGCCCCATGGTCGGCCAGCTCTAGGGTGATGTCCTCAATGGAGTAGTCAACGAGTTATCTCGCATAAACCCACTCCTTTTTACAAAGTTTAGGGTAGAGTGCCGCGTCATACTCACTTATCTTGGCCGCCTCGGCAGGATTCGCCACATTCGCCAGATTGTTCCCGTCCCAGAAATAGGTCACCTTCGGCTCTCTACCAATTGCACTAGCTAATCCTCTCCTCTGATGGATCATGTTGCCCTTGGCCAACATGGTGCCATCAGTGGAGCGAATAACGAGAAAGCGTTTGAAGCCAGCGGGCTCGAAAACGCCAGGTAACCTTTGAATCAAAGGCCCCGATGTCATCGAGGCTCCACCCTGTGAAATTTTAGTCTTAGTCAGTGGCTCCGGAAACGGGGGAGCAGAGGGGCCACATGTGCCGATCTTGGCTTGGTCGCTTGCCAGAGTGGCAGCAGACCCATCCGTCCCCGTAGCCCCCGCGGATGGAGAGGATCCCCGAGTCTTTTTCGTCTTTTTTTCTTGGTCTTTTTATTTTTTGGAGAGGAGGGTGGGGAATGAACCCGCTTCTCACCCCTGCCGGTAGAAGCCCTCAGCCAGATGGACCGGCCTCAGCCTAAAGGAACAAGGTCCTGGTAGTCGTGG
This sequence comes from Ceratothoa steindachneri, assembly GCA_963969495.1. NCBI lineage: Eukaryota > Metazoa > Arthropoda > Malacostraca > Isopoda > Cymothoidae > Ceratothoa > Ceratothoa steindachneri. The sequence continues at coordinate 139,898,492 of OZ018328.1, read as the reverse complement.
GGGCACCGGTCGGAGGAGATATCTCCCCTCCTTGTATGCTTCAGAAACCACAGCCGTTTGAGGAAGACCTTGCATAGGGGCAGATTCGGGTTCGGTGCTTGGCGCCGATTCCGGATTCCTCCCCATGCAAGGCCCCACCGTCTGATTCTGGGTTTCTTCAAGGACTATGGCTATCTCAGAGGGGGCTTCCAGTTTGCCATCTTTCCCAAGACACCGTAGGTCCCGTTGGCAGTATAGTCACTAGTCATTTGTGGGAAGGCATAGGCCTTGCCTCCAGCCAGATTCAATATTTTTGCCAGCAGGTCTTTTGAGGGAAGCGACCGATGGGGCCTGGCTTCCCTCTTCTCCCTTATGGGGGTTTGCCCTACCGAGCCGCTTCGATGTGGAGCGGCTGGCTAAGGGCTGCCTGCTGGCTTTCTTGGCAGTCCCCTTGGAAAGAACACAGGGGACTGCCGCTGGTAAAAATGAGGTGCCCGAAAGCACCTCCAGAGAAGGGGGTGAGGGGGAGTCCTCTTCACCCGTAGGCGTAGAAGAAGAGTAAGCCTTCTCTCCGGTTGAAGAGATATGAAGGGTCTTCTGTGCATGCACATGGGGGGAAACCTCCATTTTTTTCCTGGAACTGAACGAGGGCGGCTCCGTCGCTGTTTCAGGGGAATTTGGGGTTGTTTTTTTTATTTTTATCATTGGGCATGGTGACCCTTTTTGTGCTACAGGACGGAATAGCTCGTCACCTCTTGCAGTTGCCCGCACTGCAAGAGGTGCTTACAGGCCTGGCAGAGCCAGGCACCGCCATTTCGGACCACCCCTTCCGCCTGGTGGCCTGGCAGTCCATCGGCATGGCGGCTCCATTTTGAACACGGCGTAAAATCAAGGATATACGGTAAAGTGAGAAAAAGAAATGTGAGGAAGGTATGTGTGTGGGTGAAGCAGGTTGTTAAAAACCAGCATCCCCAGACCAGAGCTCAGGGGTTAAGGAACATTGTCCCCTGCCCCATCAGCCTCGATGTGGGACGGTTGGCTGAGAGGAAGGTCAGCATCTACTTTGTGAAATTAGAGGCTCCCTAGAGAGAGTTGTGGGTTTGCTTGTATGAAAAGCTAGGAAACAAGTGTTATGAAGGAAGAAGAAGAGGCTAAGCTGGGGTCGGACGTGGTGCTGAATCCCGTTAGCACGGCGGCCAGGATGGCAAATCACCGCGCCCCTTACGGGGTAATATGCCATGAGCGCTGAAGGGCTTTGTGTTCTCTACTGCAGAAATATCTGTGTTTACCGCTGCTGACATTTTATTGCATCCTACTTTAAGAGGTATTGTGTAGTCAAACTTTTCGTCCGAAATTCACATAAGTATTAAATATTGTCTCTCAGATTGTCAATAAAATACTGGCAAGGGGTTTAAATCACCAGCAGTTCCGTTTATTATTAGATGAGTTTGAAAGTACGCATTCTGACCTTTTGCTGCACAACAAATTCCGATGCCTATCCAAAAGGGAGATGCTGAAAGGTTTTGCCTGCCTGTCTGGAAGAAGTGAAAATTTCCTGGTCAACATAGATCTACCTTTTCCTGAGCTGGAATCGCCAGAATATCTGAAAAACTTGCACTTCATAATAGATATGACAGCTCACCTAGGCAGAATTAACACAAATCTTCAGGGAAAGGATAAACAAATCTCCACATGCTGGATAAGGTTTTGGAATTTGAGCGCAAGTTGACAGTTTTTGCCAGTCATAGCGAGGGACACTGCCTCAGCTCCCCTCTTTGAGAGAGTTCAAACAAGCTCACAAAATTATCATTTTAGAGTATTTGCATTCCGCAATCACGGGAAAGCATACATCGTTTTAGAAACGATTATGTGACTCCAGAGATGAAAAGAACCCATTATCCCTACCTGTCAATCCCCTGACCGTCGATACATCTCTAGTGAATATTACTGCATTTGCAAGGGTGAGTCAACTAGATCTGGAAATGGAACTGGCCAACATAGCCGACAAACATATGTGAGTGTCAAAGTTCCAGCGATTGACAACTGATTTTAAAGTTCTTGCCCTTCAGATATCCATGCTTGCTCACAATCACAAATGGAGTGAGATTGAGAATCTCTCAAATAGGACCAACTTGTCTTTGAAACATGAAATGCCATCCCCGACACTTACGGCAACATAAAAAAATACGTAATTGGAATCCTATCAATATTCGAGACTACATATGTATATCAGCTGGTCTTCTCAACCATGAGCTATAAAAACTCAGCCATAACAAACAAACATCGATCACGCCTCACAAATGACACGCTGCAATCATGCGTAAAGATGAGGGCAACGTCTTACAGCCCGGAATTTTAGATTTTGATGTGCGCTGAAGATCATGAGAAAAGTCAAATTAACCAATTCAAAGTAAATATTTTACTTAGCTATTATTTAAAAAATATATTCTTTAAATTGTTCAGTGAAATACCCAAACTTCTCCTTAGCGAGTCTTGAGAGGCTTCCTGCTGCTCCATTTCTGATTGTATGATGGAGATTTTAGCTTCTATGTTACTTGAGAAATCAAAGATGCGTTACCGACGAAATTCCAGGAAATATTCGAACAGAGGCGATTCAAACGAAGGAAGTAATGGGGAAAGCACCCTTACCGGAGTCATGAGAGAGGGAAACCCCTGTCCCCTAGAAGATATTTTTAGGGGCTTCTGAGAAAGCTTAAAGGGGCCACCTTCTTATTTGAGGTGAAGCTGCCCGATGGCAGCTCAGGAAACACATTACCATTTGAGAGTGATAGCCGGTTGAGCCCTATCAAATACGCAACACTAATATAAAGCACAGTTTATTTAGCACTAAAGCATCTACACAGAAAGTTTGGAATGAACCATTGTAAAACAAGTTCTAAAAAAATATGACCAATAAGAAAGTCCGATAACGCTTAAGCTGTCTCTAATTTTTCGGCATTTCAAGGGTTCCAAATATGGATAATTTTAAGAATTATCGTCGTGCTAATGCTGAGTCACTCCTAATAGTCAGCAGCTCTTAAATAGGCTGCAAGAGAGACACAAGCAATAGAGTGGATCGTTACTAATTCGTATTAGTCGTTGATTATACTGTCATGATCTGAAGATATTTCAAATGACAGACACAAAAACGGAAGCTGCGTTGCTTAGTTGTATTTCCCCTTCTTGACGCCAACGCCCAAGACCCTTCAAGTTTGTTTTCTTGCAACCTTCGGGCTTTAAAGGGTGCTGTATATAGAGTTTCCAAACTTTTGTTTTGAAACGGCATGACGTAGCTGGTTAGCTCCTTAATCCCCGAAAGAGCAAATAAGGAAGGAATACTTTAAAAAGGTGGATACTCGGACAGGAGAATGCACCAACTTCTTCAAGCCCTGTCAAAGATTTCAAGCTTACATACTCTGTAAATCAGGACCTCACGCTGTGCACTCAAATCGAGAGATGGTGCAATTCCTTCAAGTTCTTTCTGTAATAGTGTACAAGATGTAGCTACCTCGAGGCTACTGCTATTTAAAGATGCGCCTCGTCGATGTCGAGATTGGCGGTGATAAGTTCACCCTCGTGCATAATATCTACAGATTATTTTTACTTATTGCGCCACAATTGTATACTTTAATTTATTTAATTGGTGATCATGTCTGTCTTCATTTTTGTAGAAAACTGGGGTTTATGTGTTTAATGAAGTACATACTATATTGTGTATGGTGGTTTTGATCTTAACCTAAAAGTTGTAACATAATCTTTTAATTTTTGTGGCGTTATTTCCATATTGTTTTTTGGTTTCTTTTGTTATATTTACTGCATTTCATTTCTTTGTTTTTACTTTTCATTTCGATAGTCAAGCGACCGTTCTTTTCCGGGATTAATCTCGTGGGAAATGTTTTTCGTGGGAAAACCCGAAATACTTACAGGGATCCTTTTAAATTTCAGATCATGATCCTTGTTTTAATTTGATAGCAAGATTTTTTTTAAAATTCTTAGTAGATATATTTCACTAATATATATTTATAATAAAAACTTAATAATGTGCAACAGCAGGCATCTTAAATGAAAAGCTGAACGGCGATCGCATTTACTATACATACAAATGGACAATCTAGCAAAATTTTGAGCAAAAAACAATATGGCACTACTGTACAAAGAGATGTGCAAAATTCGTTAGTTAAAGTATGGCACAAGGGACTCAATACAAATGCTAAGCTGGGACTTAATTAAATCATAGATTAATATAATTAACTATGTTATTGAATACCAGGCTTATATAAAATACAAAGTGTATAGAAGTGTGGTATTTGTCGGAAACGCAGAACATCCTCAGGGAAATCGCCTAAGCCCCTTTTGTCACTTAATATTAGTAGATACTTGCCCATACCCGTAAAGTAAGGCTAATTATACTTACAACCAATTTGCGGATGATACTTGTATATCGAAGTTTGTAGTATTAATTTAAAGAGACGAGAGTTTTATTGCAAGTGGGTCGTTATCAGAAATTGCAAAGTAATATGAAAAGTATTTTAAGTTCAAAACAAATACATAGAAATTTTAAATAATCCCGTAGTATAAAAAAAATTGACAGATGTCAGTTTCAGCGAGGAAGTTTTAAATGTAAGGCTACCGAGGCACACTTCCGCGACTATGCTTCAAACAGACCATTATATTTAACATAAAGAACACAGATGGACTCATTACGAACCTCCAAAGCATATCATTTCCGATTTTGAAGCCTATAACACCAGAACATTGAAATAAAATTTAATGCCAGCACTTAGCTCAGGTTGATTTATCCATCCCTACTACTAGTAAGAGCAGCCAAAATATAGATTCCTTTTTTTCCAAGATTTAAGAAAACAACCATAAGAAAAATAAAATATAGGCGAATAATAGAATAGAAACGTATGTCATATACAATAAATAAACATGTAATTAAGATAGAGGACTAACGAATCAGAAGCCTGGATGAAACGGCTTGCTATTCCTGAAAAAGAGACCTGGATTATAGAATAAGAAATTTCCTTAATTGCATTAAGGCTCTAGAAATACAATTTTAATCATTATTTAACTAATACAAATCTACCTACTGAGGAATAGCTTGAAAGAATACTCAACGGATTGTCACAAATAACTAACTATAATAAAATACCTTCAATGAAGGAAAATTGGAAAATAAGACACTCTCAAGCTGACCAAGTAATCATCGCCAATTGTTACCAAACTCCAAAACAGCAAACAGTAATTAATAAAAATTCAGAGCATACCGAGTTACCTAAGGCTTGTTGAATACGACCTATTAATTGCCCCCGAAAATCTAAAACTAAAGAGAAAAATTTTCAAAAAAAAATTGCAGAGCTACCCTCTCACTGGGGTCTATGTTTTTATTCAATTTTTTTATCCCCTAAATTTATCAGCACGCTCTTTTCACATTTTTCTTCTAAATTTATATAGCTAAGCTAATTAATGCACCAATTCAAATTATTCTGCTTGAATCGAAGATGGAAGAGAGATAATTTCGAAACTAGCCACAACTAAAGTTTTTCTGAAAATGTACATCTCATTTCCTAATTTAGAAACTCGATACTGACTACAAAGCCTTCATAGAGGTATATCTGGCGTATCCCACGCAGTTGTTGGAGTTGACAGGGCACTCGTTCCTCTCCCTTACTCTCTTTCCGTCTTCACAACAAAGAAACTTTTGGTTGAGCGGTCTTGTAAATAAGGCATATTTGATTAGATGCTCTATTGCATTAAACTGTGATAAAGTTTAATTACTACAATTCGTTTAAATTTTTATATGCTTGTTTATTCATGGACTCTACATTCTACTCTTTTAAAATTGATTTATACCTAGCTAAATTAGACTACCATATGTATTTTGGAAAAAACAGCAGCCATTAATCTATCGAGAAAACTTACCCACTGAAGAGAGATAGAGAAGCATCAGGGGAATGCCAAGTAGGGCGTATAAAATGGTGACGATTTTTCCTAGTCCCGTGTGCGGCGCCACCGAGCCATAACCTGCGTCAAAGAAACATCAAAATAAAAAATAGAAACTTCATTAATCTTCCCTTTCTGTCGGAAAGAATATTTTTGTGACTAACATTTATTTATTCTTAGCTTTGCTTACAGAATTACATTGTATCACTTTGAACTGAGACGAAACAGGAATTATGACGTTATAGAAAATTTGGATGCATAATCAAGCGAACTTTCAACAATGAATTTATGGGAGGGTACATAATAACTGTCTACACGTTAATTTTTTAGTACTAGAACATACGAGTATAATGAATCCTATCCCACCCGCTTAAATATATCGGCAGTTATTAAACTTGAGTCGTCATTCAAAGTAATTAGTCGTTATAGCAGGAATTTAAACTTTGGCAACTTCTCTCTCAGTATGCAATGGAACGTGCCTTCCCAGTAGCCCCACAACAGTTGTTCCGCATCCCGTTTCTTAGTGCATTGGGTAATGACCTCTCTTGAGTATACTAGCTATACACTTTCTCATACATTTTTTCTCCCTCTACAACTCATTGTTCAAAGGTTTACTCCTGCAGATGCCCTTGCTTGCTATTATATTTAAAATAAATGTACGTCCGGAAAAATATGAATATGCTTGCAAAGTAAGTTCTATAAAAGTCTCCTAACCTTTGAAAAACGTGCAGTTTTCCCAAATATTTATCAAATTTGTTGACAATTCAACATTTCCTCGTACTAGGAAACATTAGTTCCTAGTATCGAATTTATTTACTCTCCTGCAGCCTCCGGAATTTATTACTCTGCCTTGCATCTCTATCATTATATTGTAGGGAAATTCGACAATGGAGAAGATACTTACATATGTATGTATATATATATATATATATATATATATATATATATATATATATATATATATATATATTATTCCCACTTAGGAGTTGCGACGATTAAGGGGTGATAGAGAGTAACATACAGAAAGGTATGGTGAGGCATAAATGTTAATTAGAATATTGTTAATGGCATTGAGTCACTTCCATGTGTCATTAAATTAAAAAAATATCTCACTTTTGGTTTCTGATAAATGTGTGTAATACAACGAAAACAAATGGACTAAAAGAAAGCCGAGAGGAGAGAAGAAAATCATACTAACAAAAGAGCTTGAGTAATGACAGGAGAGTGAAAATGACAAAGGTTATAATTGCAAACCTTTCCAACCCTAGTACTAGGTCATCTAAGGGGCTATTTTATGAGATTGAAGGATTCGTGCATCTGTTTAAAACTAACAATTCTGATGAGCTAAAGCAAGAGAATACCGACCAGAGCTTTCCACCAAAATACTCATCATTCTCAAAAATTTATTAGCATTTTAGTTTAAAAAAAAAGTATCTTGCTTACTCAGGCTAATTTCTAAATGGAAAGTAAATAGTGTCATTTCTAAATGTAAATGAAATCGGCTCATTTTTAAATGGAAAGGAAATAGCTTCATTTCTAAATGGAAAGGAAATAGGCTAATTTCTAAATGTAAAGGAATTAGACTCATTTCTAAGTGGAAAGGAAATTGATTTCCTCTAGAACTCTCCAATTTCATTTAAATAAATAATTATAATATTCTTTTAAAAATCCATATTTTATTAAACTTTAATGTTAAAAATATTAGAATGTTAAGAAATTACTGTCCATGTTTGAGAAGGAAATTAACACTATTTGAATAAATAGCATCCATCTGACAAATGCCGCTATGGGCATTGGTCGCCGTAATTAAAAATTCCGAGGAAAAACAAAACCATAAAAAACAAGCAAACAAAAAATGATTTTTTTTTATTTTTTTTTATTAAAAGGCTATCTGGCGACTGCCGACTTAGGCATAAGTTGCCGTAAGCAAACAGCCTAGTTCTAGGCTACTTCAAAATAATTCAACAGGAAACAACAATAAAAAGAAATAACAATAACAAAGCAATAACAAAAACGATAACAAAAACAACAAAAACAATAAAACAGGGTTAAATGAAAGGGAGAAGGCCGGCCTCCCCCCAAAAGTCAATAAATCCACCAGTCATGGTGCACGCACTCGTCCCGAGTACAAGGGACAGGCGGTAGCGACCCCGCCCATCCCGGTACCGAGACAGGTATCAGGCGCGAAGATTACCCAGACTACGACATTCAACAAGAATATGCCGAACAGTCTGGGGGACGACGCAGTCGTTGCTATAGGGCGCAGGCGAGCACTCCATCAAGTAGCGATGCGTCACACAAGTGTGTCCGATTCGAAGACGACAGAAAGCAACCTGAAGCCGCCGCGGCATTGGGGGATGGATCCATGGGAACAGTCGCGGCGCAATGGCACGCAACTTTAAGTTCCCTTCGACCGTCTCCCATCTTCTTTGCCAAGCAGTCCAAAGAGTTGCCCGTATTCCTGCCATGTAGTCGGTGTGAGGAAGAGCGAAACGCTGGTCCGGTCGCAGAGTCCTCGCGGACTCTTTGGCGCCCTCATCGGCGCGCTCATTCCCCGCAATTCCTACATGTCCAGGAACCCAGCAGAAGATAATCTCGACATCTGCCCGGCTCGCCAAAACCGTGGCGTCACGGATATCGCGAACCAGGGGATGCGGAGATTTTAATGCCCCGAGAGCACTCAGGGCGCTTTGTGAGTCGCTATAGATCACGATCCGGTCTCCGAACCGGGCACGTCGCGTAATCTCCCATACCGAGTGGTGTATTGCCACCAGCTCGGCCGTGAAGACAGACGCAGCGCCTGGTAGAGCCCCGCTGACTTCAAACAGAGGGGATACGGCGTGGAAGCCAACCCCCTCTTGGGACTTGGAGCCATCCGTATACACTGGCACGGTTCCAGCATGACACGATGTGTGCTCCAAAAAGGTCGAACGCAATACTCCCGGCGCAGTACAAGCTTTGGGAGGAGAGGCATGGCAACAAATAGCCAAATGTGTAACCACCTGGGGTATGCGTCCTGGGCAAAACCAGGGGCGACACCGGCCTGAGAGCGAAATCTACTTCTCGAAGGAGTTTCCTGGCCCTAAACACAAAAAGCTTAGGGTATGACTGGCGTCTCTCGACGGCATAGGCACCATCGAGATCAGCTGCGGATGCAGTGAGAGCTGTTATTGACTGAGGGAGGCACCGGGCTCACGCGTACAGTCGAGTGATTTCACAGCACGCAGCGCAGAGCGAGTAGCATCTCACCAGCATCGACCAACAGGCTCTTAATGGGGGAAATGCGGAAGGCACCGGTCGCAAGGCGAAGGCCGGTGTGGAGGATCGAATCCACCTTCCACAATAAACGCTCGGCTGCGGATGCATAAAACTCGCATCCGTAGTCGAGCTTCGAACGAACAAAGGATCGATTTAAAAATTAAGGCAGTAGCATTATCAGCGCCTAAGCGCTGAACATCACGGAACGGAGAATGTCCATGGCGCGGGTACAAGAGACCCTAAGGCTGCGAATATGAGCCTCCCAGGTGAGGCGTGGGTCGAATACAAGACCAAGGAAACGGTGCGACTCAACCACATCCAGGCGCACCCCATTAAGAAACAAATCTGGGTCGGGGTGAAGCCGTGGATGGCGGCAGAAGTGCACCACCTTAGTCTTGGCCAAAGAAAACCGAAACCTGTGCGCTTCGGCATAGCGAGAGACGCGGTTCAATGCCTGTTGGAGTCGAAGCTCCAGAGTTAGCATCTGGGCCGTGCCAAAAGAGATCGAAAGGTCGTTCACGTAGAGCGTAGCGAGAACATCTTCCGGCAGCACCAAGGTGATGCCATTGATGCTCAGGGCAAAGAGCGTGACACTGAGGACACTTCCCTGAGAGACACCCTCTTCCTGCTCCTTTGGGCCGGAGAGGGCTCCCCCCACCCGTACGCGGAATCGATGATCTCTCAAAAATTCAGATATAAAAGTTAGGACGCGTCCCCTCGCCCCCATCGTGTGGAGAGTCTCCATGATACCGTATCGCCATGCGGTATCATAGGCCTTCTCCAGATCGAAAAACACCGTGGCGTAGTGCTGTCTACGGAGGAAAGCCTCGCAGACGGCATTTTCCAGTCGGAGCAGAGCATCCGACGTGGAGTGGAACTTGCGGAAGACAGATGGCCTCCGCTGTCAAGGAAAAAGGCTAATCTAACATTTACCAATTTCTCCATCAACTTGCACACGCAAGAGGTTAGAGAGATTGGGCGGAAACCGGTCGGAGAAGAGTGATCTCTCCCCGGTTTGCGAAAGGCAAGTACAGTAGCGATTCGCCAGGAGTCATGAAGAAGACCTTCCACCCAGATCCTGTTGAACAAACCTAACAGAAAAGCCATGCCTCGCTAACCTAGATGTCGAAGCATGGCGTACAGGACATCGTCCGGAACGTGGGCGGTGTCCGCGCACGAAGCGAGAGCAGAACGCAACTCGCTTACAGTAAACTTGTCGTTGAAGGGTTCTCCGCCTCTGGAGGTAAAGTCCAGCCGGCGGCCAGCGGCGACATCACGACATGCATTCAATGCTGGCGGAGCAGCATCACGGCTAGAGAATGCGGAAAAAGCGGTCGCGAAGGAGTCCGCCACGGAGGCGGGGTCTGAGATTGCGGTCCCTTTCTCCTGGAGAACCGGAGGGGGGTCCTGCGAGAACTTGCCCCGAATCCTTTTGACTTGCTTCCACACCTCAGCTAAAGGGGTCTTCCCGTTAAGTGAAGACACGTATGCCCGCCAAGAAGAGCCGGGCGTGTTTCAAAATATACCGGAACTTAGCCCTAGCTTGACGAAATTCAGCGACAGTGAAATCGTTCAGGCGGCGCTTATAGCGCATGTAGGCATAACGCTTCTGTTTGAGGGCCGTCTCACACTCGGCCGACCACCATTGGAGTGGTCGGCGTGCAAAACGGCCAGACGTTCTAGGAATAGTAGTCAGGCCCACGGTGATGAGGTTGCCGGAGAAGAACTCAACGGCCTCATCTACCGACCTAAACTCCTCGACTGAGATAGAGAATTCAGTCATTTCCTGAAATGCAGGCCACCGCGCCCGCGCCAAGCACCACCGAGGTGGTCTCTCAGGCGGCAGTTGCCCTGAAAATGATATTTGAATGGGAAAGTGATCACTACCATGGAGGTCATCGACCACCCCCTAATTAAAATCAGGCTGTGCATCCGAAGAGCACAAAGATAGGTCAAGGCAAGAAAATAAAGCGGTTCTCGGACAGTGATGCGTAAACTTATCCTCGTTTAGGACAACAATCTCAAGCTCTTCGATCAGATCGGCAAGGACTTGTCCCCTGGGATTTATGGAGTAATCTCCCCAAAGAGGATGCCTGCCGTTTAGATCTCCAAGCAAGAGATAGGGCCTCGGCAACCGTGCCACGACGCGGCGGAAGTCCCTCGCGTCGAAGTCAGCTGAAGATGGAATGTACGCAGAAATGATAGTATACCTCCTATCCAGGTGCAGCTGCGCAGCCACTGCCTGAAAGGAGGTATCTAAAGAGAAAGGAAGAACGGAGACATCATGCCGGGTGTAAACCGTGCATCCCCCAGCTCGGCCATCCCGCGTTGGTGGGGTCGCAAGACCCTTGTACCCTGGGAGGGCGGGCAGGGGGCACGCGCCTAGCATGGTCTCCTGCAAAAAAATAGCTAACGGGGAGCGGGACGAGACAAGCCTCTGCAGCTCCTCCCAGTTGGCCCGGAGTCCACGGCAATTCCATTGAAGGAATATGCCCTCCAGGCCTAGCTCGGAGGAGACGCGGGGGCCCTCCTCGAACTGTAGACTCTCACGGGAATGGCCGTACGCTTTCCGGGTGCAGAACCCCGGACGCTGTTGGCCGGACAAAGCGCTGGAGGCGCTGTGGCCTTCGAGGACTTATTGGGGGAGGTTGGGCTCACCATGCGAGTCTTTTCTTCCCTCTGCCTCGAAACCTTAGGTGGGCGCTGCGGCTTCGGAGGCGGGGGGCCTTCTTTTCGAGGAACCACCGTCTCCGAGTCACCCGCTCCACCTCGGGGTGTGGGCGAAGGAGCCGAAGCTCCTTTGTTGCTGTCCTCTTTTCGGGGGACTGCTTTAGGAACCTCTGAAGATGGCCTAGCGACCATCTTCAAGGGGGGTGCCTCCTGTAAGTCTAACGACTCGGTGGAGGCGCGTGGCCGTTTCGCCTTTCGGGTAACGGTCACGCTGGGGGAAGAGGGGGGATCCCTGGTTTTAGCCGGGGCTGGGTATGAACCCTTTTTGCTGCCAGCTTTACCAGGGGAGCGCCCGGGTTGGGTAGAGCCCGCAGAAGGGCTCCGAATGGGCGCATAAACAACCGTGCTCGTTGGCCTGGATGGGCCAAGAGCAGAGGGTGCCTTTCTAGCTACTGAGGCTTATGACGTCCCAGGCAGAGCTAAGCGCGCCAGGATCAAGTCCTTAGCCTCGCGGAATGAGAGTCTATCCTAGGCCTGAACGGCCAGGATTTCTTTCTCCAGGAGATATGCACCACATTGCTTTGAAGACGCAGGGTGCGGCTCTCCGCAATTGACACACTTGGCCACACACGATTTGGACTTATCGTGTGCGACTTTGCAGCAATTTACACATACTTCGGGTGACCCCGACTTTGCACGTCTACATGAGCGATTCGTATAGCCGAAGCGGTGACAGTAATAGCACTGCCGCGGAAGTGGCAGGAATGCCTTTACGCGGTAGCGGTATCAACCATCACGCACCGACTCAGGGAGCTTGTCACAGTCGAACATGACGAAGAGTGTAGGGGTGGGTCTCGAGGCCCCTCCCTGTTTTCTCATCACACGTTCGACTTTGACCGCCCCATGGTCGGCCAGCTCTAGGGTGATGTCCTCAATGGAGTAGTCAACGAGCTCCCTCGCATAAACTACTCCTTTTAAAAAGTTCATGGTAGAGTGCGGCGTCACACTCACTGGGGTGCCATGAAGTGTCCGAAGAGCACTTATCTTGGCCGCCTCGGCGGGATTCGCCGCATTCGCCAGAAGGCTGCCGTCCGAGAAACGGCTCACCTTCGGCTCTCTACCAATTGCACTAGCTAATCCTCTCCTCTGATGGATCATGTTGCCCTTGGACAACATGGTGCCATCAGTGGAGCGAATAACGAGGAAGCGTTTGAAGCCAGCGGGCTCGAAAACGCCAGGTAACCTCTGAATCAGGGGCCCCGATATCATCGAGGCTCCGCCCTGTGCACTCTTAGTCTTAGTCAGGGGCTCCGCACACGGGGAGGTAGAGGGGCTGGATGTGCTGATCTTGGCTTGGTCACCTACCAAAGTGGCAGCAGACCTCTCCGTTCCCGCAGCTCCCGCGGATGGAGAGGAGCCCCGAGTCTTCTTCGTCTTTCTAGTCTCTTTCTTTTTTGGAGAGGAGGGCGGGGAATGACCTCGCTTTTCACCTCCGCCGGCAGAAGCCCCCATGCCAGATGGGGCGGCCTCAGCCAGGTCCCTCTCCGAAATGGAGAAGTTCCTGGTATTCGTGGGAGTACCTGTCGGAGGAGATCCCTCCCCTCCTTGTATTGCCTCGGAGCCCTCGGCCGTTTGAGGGGGACCTTGCATAGGGGCGGACTCGGGTTCGGTGCTTGGCGCCGAGCCCGGATTCCCCCCCATGGAAGGCCCTACCGTCTGAGGCTGGGTCTCATCAAGGACCATGTCTATCATAGGAGTGGCCTCCAGGTTGCCATCTCCTCCCAGGACATCGCAGGTCCCCTTGGCAGTGTCAAGAGTCATTTGTGGGGAGGCACAAGCCTTAACCCCGGCAAGGTTTAATATCCTTGCCAGCAGGTCTTTTGAGGGAAGGTACCGAAGGGGCCTGGCTTTCCTCTCCCCCCTAAGGGGGTTTGCCCTACCGAGCCGCTTACAATAGGGGCGGTCGGCAATGGGCTGCCTGCTGGCTTTCTTGGCAGTCCCCTTAAAAAGAAAAGGAGGGACTGCCGCTGGAAATAGGGAGGTGCCCGAAAGCACCTCCAGAGAAGGGAGTGAGGGGCAAGTCCCCTACACCCATAGGCGTAGGAGAGGAGTAAGCCTCCTCTACGGTTAAAGAAGTATGGAGGGTCCCCTGCGCAAGCACAAGGAGGGGGACCTCCATTTTTTTGGTGGAGCTGCCCGAGGGCGGCTCCGTTGTTCTTGGGGAAGTTGGGGGTTGGGTATTTTTTATACTCATCATTGGGCATGGTGACCCTCTTATTTACACGGGACGCAACAGCTTTCTATCTCTCACAGTTGCCCGCACTGCAAGAGGTGCTTGCAGGCCCGGCAGAGCCAGGCGCTGCCATTTGGGACTACCCCTCCCGCCTGGTCGCCTGGCATCCATCGGCATGGTGGCTCCACCTTAGACACGGCGTAAAAATGATAGATTTTGAAGACGAGAGGAAAAGGGATGTGAGGAAGGTATCGGTGGGGATGAAGCAGGTAGTTAAAAACCAGCCACCCCAGACCGGAGCTCAGGGGTTAGGGAACATTGTCCCCCACCCCCTCAGCCCCGATTCGGGACGGTTGGCTAAAAGGAAGGTCAACTTCTACCCTGTGAAATTAGAGGCTGACCAGAGAAAGTTGTGGGAGAGGTTGTGTGAAAAGAGAGGAAACAAGTGTTTTGAAGGAAGGAAGAGAGGCTAAGCTGGGGCCGGACGGGGTGTTGAGTCCCGTCAGAACAAAAAATGAAAATTACAAGAAACGAAGCAAATGCAAGAAGAAGAAGGATGAACGTCCCCGCATCGGGAAGAGGTCCCAAATGAAAGATGATTTGACATCCTACTCCAGTTCCTTTATTTCCGAAGCAAATTTCCCAGTTTGGGTTAACTGGTAATGAGTTAAATAAATTGCTACAGCCTGAGAAAGGTCCATTGTATATGAAGGATAAGGAAGAACCTCCCAAAATAACGTATTATTATCTTTAGTCCTGTATTGCCATGAAGGAAGAGGAAGAGGAGTACATCCTTTCGGTCGATCGGTGTAGTACGATATTTATGAAGAGCTTCAAATAAAGGTTGCAATTGTTGAATATTAAAGTTTCCAGTAGCCGTAGCTGATAAGTGACGAGCTCATAATGAATAAATCTTTGAGCATCCATAAAATGAAAAGCAGAGCCTTCTAATGTTCAAGATCAAGTGTAGTAGTATGAATGGATTTATTTTGACAATCAAGCTTTAATTTTGCAATCAATTTTGCAGTAAGCAACTCAGGTTTTATCTCCCGTAAAATTTTTGTTCAGCCATAACTCAAGGGCATTTCGAGTAAATAAGGATGAAGCAATACTGGCATACTGTAAATCTTCTCCTTCAAACAGTTCATTTAGGCCTTAAGCACCATATTTGGGGAGTTTTCTTAAGCATTACAAGCTTAAAAACGTCTCAAACATTATAAAAATAAAAATTGATAGGTAAAACATAAATACATTTATCGAATTAACTTCCAGCAAATTTGGAACAATTTCAGTAACTCCTAATAGCGTTTTTATAAATCTCCTAGAGATGACATTAATTTCTTACAACCGAATAATGTATTTATTTTCCCATTAATCAAAGTTGTTGATGACCCAAGTTGGAGATTTTTCATTTTCCAACATCTGAGAGATAACATTAGTTTAAATAAAAAATCTTTTTGTTACAAATTGGCAAACAGGAATGAGGTCGTTAATATTATCAGAAGACGAACTTGGAACACTGCGCAAAATAGGTCATTATCTTTTTATCATAGACATGTCTTTTCAATGTCATAGTTTCTCGAGATTTTTATTCGCCAAATAAAATCGATAAATATATATAATTACTAATCAAGAAAGTAACATCGTACAACAACACCAAATTAAATTATCTATCAGTATCGAACGAAAGTGATACCGAATTTTAAGCTATATAATAAAAAAAAAAATATGACTGTGGAAATATTTAATCATAAAAACAACCTCCATTGCTTACTAGAACCTATTGCTATCTGTCAAGAAACTTTAAAATGCCACGCTTATAAAATAATTTCTTTAGTATTTTTAATTAAAATATTAATGTAACTCGTTTTTAGTCTCTTCACTTTATGTCAACCTAAGCAATCCAATCCAAATGCTTCTGAAATCCCTCAACCAAGTGATAATAAGATGGAGCAAAGTCAGGAGAATATTGTGGATGAAGGGAAGTTTCTCAACCGAGCTCCTTCAAGAGATCTTGGAGAGTCTAGGTGTGTGAGAACAGGCAATATCTTGATGAAAGATGTCAACCCAGCAGCTTTCAGACGACTTATTTGATTGCGGTAGAAATTAGCATAAATTGTTTGATTGTCGTGTAACAGTTTATAATTGACAATTATTTCGATATCCCACCATACAATCAACATGATCTCTTTCGGATGAAGTCGTCCTCTAGGTTGTAGTCGTACTTGCATTTACACCTTTTTGAAACAGAGTAAATAATCTCTAATGTGATCTTTAGATGGGACGAACATTAGCGTGAATAACGTAAATTATAACAAATATTATTATAATCAGAAAAGAAAGTGAAAATTCTTCATTGTAGCATTGAATGAAACCATCATAACGATCAACAAGACTACTCCAAGGCGTGGAGAAAGGTGTTGTTGGGAAGTATTTGGTTTTTTTAACACCAAGAAGGAATCACATTCGTCACCTCAAAGGGAAAGGATATCCCTTCCACTTCAAGGGTATTTGGATACAAATATACATCGACAGGATTCCGCGGAACAGGATAGAAGAGTTTGTTTTGTGTTCTGAATACCGGAGTGAAAGATAACGGTGTTGTGATTGACTATTTTTTGGATGATCTACTTAAGATCTACCTCTCCCCGCGAGGGTAAGCACAGGGCATCCAACAACCATTAGTCCGATCTCTCTGCTTTCGCTGGGATTAAACTAACGCCGAATCTACGTGGCCAGCGAGGGCTCGATTACAGCGAAGGGATATCACTTAGTGTGAAGCATCTAGTCAGAAGCCATCCCAATTTTACACTTAATTTTGACAAAAGCACGAAAGGGGGAGGGTCTCAGTCGTGCTTTATTTTCTTAGGGTCCATTTAAAAAGTATCCCTTTCCTTTACCTTTTGGAACTGTATTCATAAGATACAAAACGGATTAGACATCAAGGCTCTATCTATGCATTGTATAGCCCCCGGATTTGTGCTCTTCGTTAGACGGTATGTATCCACTAAGAAATTAAAAGCGCCAAATAAAGTGCTTTTAATTATTTGTGTATAACCATCCTAATAATTTTCGTTTACCATCGTGAATATCTAAAATTCACTAGAATCATAGAATCGAAGATAGCAAGGGCAATAATTTCGCTCTGTAGATAGTCGTACCAAAATTGAAAAAGGTAAGGTAGGGAGGTTTGGGTCGCCTTAAAATGTGTATGTTAATAAATATATAAGTTCTTATTCAATTCCATTGCAAAATTCGGCTATTGACGCAATTTGAACTATATTAGATGCACGAGTATACCAAATTGAAGAGATTATAGAAATGAATTAATTTCCGACAATATTCTTCTGATCGCGATTTACTTTAATTCTATGACCATTTGTACCTCTGCTATTTTCAGAGTGCTCAATTCAATCAATTTATTATCGTAGCCTTTCAAAATATATGACTTCCATAAATTGGCTGCAAAGATGTCGATTTTCAAGTGAGAATAATTTCAATAATTTAGGTCGATTTTTAAAAGAAATATTTCTCAACTTCGTAGTACGTTTTTACGACGTATGTTTTAAGCTTTCAAGTCTAACAATATCCCTTTGAAGATAACTAGAGGATAAAATATTTGAAAGTCTATCTAAGGCCGTATTGCTACTTTTACTCAAATCTTATATTCAAAATTCCTAGCAATATAACAGAGTGTGGTATTTACAAATATCCACGGGTAGGATAATTGTCTAAAAGCAAATTGAACAAAATATTATTATGTAAGAGGCAGGATGGTGTTCAAAATACTTTAAAAAAAATATTTAGTCGCAAAAGTTTGCCAATTTCGCTCATTATTCGTTTATTGTATATTCGATTTTTTCTCCAATCTCTGCCAAACTCTATAACATTCCTCGTTTTCTATTGAGTTTAATCAGGGCTCAGCCTAGGCCAGTTTAGCATGGTTAAACTTTCAGTAAATAAGAACATCCACTTTCTTTTTCGTTGTCTGAAGTTTACCCTGGATGAAAACAGACTCACCTACTCTCGATGTTCAGAGAAAGATGAACGCATTTTCTCCAACTAGTTTCTTGTGTAGTGCAGCGTTTATTTTGAGACGTAAACATACGAATCACAAACTACACCGCTTGTAAATATGCGCCTACACCAAAATTAGGCCACTTCCAAATTTAACCGGGAGTTTTTCGTGAAAGTATGATTCAATCTTTTATCTGCTTACTCTATTCCTGCTGCTTCTCATTCTATTTTAATAAATTAATTTTCATTTCTGTACAACATGCTCGATGGTGAAGGTGAATTATAATCTAATGTCTCAAACCGGTCCTTCGTCCACATCTGTTAAACCGAAAAGCATTGTGATCGGGCTTTACAAATGTTCGCCTTTTATTTTTTTTATTCCGGGCATGAAAAATCATTTTGCTCGGAGACTACATAAGGCATCAACTACATAACTGTCTTTGGATGAAAACGGACAGTTTAAATAGTAATGTATGTAGTTGATGCCATATGTAGGTGTCGAGGAATAGGTCACCTACCTAGACAATACGTGTATATATATATATATATATATATATATATATATATATATATATATATATATATATATATATATATATATACGTATATATACGCATCCTTTAGTTGCTCCTTCGTTATATATATAAATATATGTATCTATTGGTTGGGAGGAAACAGATAAAGGCCACGAAAATATGTATATATATAGTTATATATACATATATCCTCTAAGGTACGTACGCCTCCTTCGCTACATACAAGTGAGTTCACTTCGTAACGGTAATCCGTTGATTACCAGGTATAAGAGTGCGATTTTCTACAGGGGCCGATAGCGTTTTATTGAGTTTACCAAGTTGCAGTTCAAGGGTAGATTTAAAGAGTGAAAACCAAAATATAATTTTAATAAGTGACTAGTTAACAAATATATACATGCGGGAAATATAGGTAATGTAAATAAGGACAATTCTGTCAGAATATAGATTAATTGGCCATTGGGTAACGTTAATTACTCGTTAATCACCTTTTAAATGGGACAATATAAAGCAGTTATGCAGAGGGAATATTTATATGTTGGAAAGTAAGTCGATTAACGGGAGATACAAGCAAGGGTCGTTTTACCTTAATGAGGTCACCTCAAGGAAGAGGAGGAATCCTTCAGCTATTCGGCGCGGTGAAATGGAGACGGACAATGGACGTGACTCTCGGCCGAATATCCTGACGGTGACGAGGATGAAGGGGAGGTGCCTAGAAGACGAGTTGACGAACCTCCTTGAAGACTGACGATGGCAGCTCTGCTCCTGAGAAGTGCAACCTTTCAAAAATTGAGACTTTGGCGCGGCTCGGCGTGAAATCTCACACGGGAAGCTAGAGATCCTTGAGGGGAAGGGGAGTCCAGATGAGACGAGAGGGAATCCCAGCCAATTCTTTGGCTTCCTCTGAACAGAGTAAGCCTTTACAAAAGATATGGATCTGCCTGCTGACATCCAACCTTGATGGTTTAAGCAAATAGCAGGGACTTGGGGAAACAGACACACGATCTGAACCAAAGGCGACCGGTTCCCAAACTCAATCTGACGATATTAAAAAACCCAGGCTATTTATATGACGGCCATTTTTTGGTTTCTCCTCGTTAGCAGACTCAGACGATTGTCTGACCACTTCCGGCGGCCAGATGGATTAGCGTTTGTCTGATGACCAAAGTCTTAATGGCCTTTACGATGTGGGAGGAAAACTTTCGGCTAGCAGTTTCCCGACTAAGTAGATTAGTGCTTCTTCGGTGAGGTAAAAGCTTTTAACACGCCCAATTTAATTAACTGCACTTGTGAGGAAGCTGAAAGATATACATATTCTTTCTTCTTTTTTTCTCTTTGGGCTTAGAGATTACTCCACGTGGAGTTATACTTAGGAGACAGAGAAAGGGAAGGAATTCATGAAACAAATGAAGGGGGTATTCTTCTTGGCGTCCATTTCCCTTACAGTAGGCTTGGCGAGAAAAACGATTGTTTATGTCCTGACGTGCGAGTAAAAGAATAAAATTCCAAAACATTAAATGCAAGTAACATTTGTTTCTTAAAGAAAGGAGATGTAAGAAAAATATCCAGAGATATTAAGAATTTTAAACCCGAAAATTATTCCATTCCAATAAAAATTACAAAATATCTAGAACACAAATATACATTGTAACAGTGGCAACATACTATATATATATATATATATATATATATATATATATAGCCATCATAATAAATGATGGCTATTTTCACGTAACAATTTTAATTATTAAAGGAATATTTTATCGCTTTAGCGAATGTTGAGAGATATTATATCCAATTGGCGAAATAGTTTATTATTAAGTTTCATATGGTATTTTATATAAAGATATACCATGCTTTAAAAATATATTTATTAATTGTACACTGAATTGTAACGATTACAGATCCTGAAGGGATATGGTTCACTTAGATTTTATATACATAGGATGGAAAGCTTTGATGTATATTTATGAAGGTATATTATTTAAATTAAAGAAACTTTAATAAACATCAAAGCAGAAAACGTACCTACGTCATAATTAAGATTTTGGGGAATAATATGTGACGGCATTGATAATCTCTCATATTTTTAGGGTCCCACCCCCGAAAAAGCGAACGGAAATTTAAATTACAATATGTTTTGTTTATTGTTCACTCTAACTATATTTTGAAGTAGTATACTGTAATATTATTTTTTTTTAATATAAAATTAATTAAGTTTAGAACCACTTTATTATAATCACACATATGTACATAACTTTAAATTTTATTCATATAATTTCCATACCTTTACTTGCCAGTAGGTGTTATTTTATAACTCCTTTTATTCGAAAACGATAGAAAATAACCATTATTTGTTTTAAGCTCTTCTTCTATGGCTTGTATAGTGAAATATTCAATAAAAATAGGCAAACTAGAAACAAAGACAGTTATATTATAACGTCAGCAAGAAATAACACTGTCTAACAAAATTTAATTTTTTGTTGAGTACAAAGATTAGAATACCATTTTTTAATGTAGTTTTATGTAAAGATTTAAAAAGTGCAAGTCATCTTTATCGAAATAACTCCAGTTTTTGTATGTTGCCAAGTACTAAATGGGTCAAATTTTGAAGATTTAAAAGTTTCCTTTTTTTCTTTCTTATTTTCTGGTTATTTAACCTAATAAAATTTTTAATAAAAGAGGACAGTGTAAAAATAGCTCACATAATTTCTGATCATATGTGGTTCAGTAACATTTAAAAAAAATAAAAAAAAAATTCTTCTCTAGTGAAAAAACTATATAATTTGTATTTTGGATGTAAAATTGGTGAGCAAGGTAAACCATGAGCACACGTATTTGTGGCACGACATGCTTTAATTCTTTAACAAAATGGTCTAAGCGAAAAATAAAAAGCTTTCCTTTTCTGTTTGGTAGGGATACAAGGTAAGTAATTGTTTATTGTTCACTCTAACTATATTTTGAAGTAGTATACTGTAATATTATTTTTTTTTAATATAAAATTAATTAAGTTTAGAACCACTTTATTATAATCACACATATGTACATAACTTTAAATTTTATTCATATAATTTCCATACCTTTAGGTAAAACAACGAAGTCCGCTTCAGCTGTGCTATATTCCAACCTTAGATCTAATATTCGGCCTATTCCTCACTCAAAAGACATTCCAGTACCTGACCACATGCAGAAATTGTTTTGTCTAACTCTGATGAATCAGATATGGAATCATGAAACGCAGAAACTAAAATTTTTGTTCCTGAAACTGTTGATATTACTCCAAAACCTTTCTCACAACTTGATCTAGATGATTATGTAAGAGATCTAAACTTAACAAACCAACAGAGTGAATTACTGGCCTTAAGACTGAAAGAAAGAAATTTACTAGCAGAAGATGTTCGAATTACTAAGTTTCACATTCGCACAAACAATTTACAAGACAATTTTCATTTGAGAACAATTTATGCTACTGTAATAATATTCCAGGTCTGTTTGCAAAATTAGATATACATTATGAATCCAGTCAATGGAGACTTTTCAATGATGCTTCTTTATATAGTAGTGAAAACTTCCTTCTGCATAATGCAAAGAAACAACCATCAATACCAGCAGCTCACTTGGTTGTTTTGAAAGAAACTAATGAGAATTTAGATTTAATTTTAAAAAGCATTAAATACAGTTAATATAAATGGTTGATTTGTGCTGACCTTAAGGTAGTAGCCATTTTAAATGGCTTGCAGTCAGGCTACACAAAATTCATGTATTTTTTGTGTCAGTGAGAGAGTAGAGCTCGGGAATAGCATTACATATGCTCAGAATGGCCTTTAAGAGAAGAGACAAAAGTAGGTTGACATAATGTCAAACGTGAACCATTGGTTCCTAAGGAAAGGATAATTTTTCCACCACTTCACATAAAATTAGCTTTAATGAAAGAATTTGTGAAAGCCTTGAAGCATAGCCAGCCATCCTTCTTATATTTAAAAACAAAATTTCCTAAGATTAGTAATGCAAAAATTGAAGAAGGAATCTTTGTTGGGCCTCAGATTCGACAACTTATGGTAGATAGTGAGTTTGAGGCAAAATTGAGCAAGCCAGAATTTGATGCCTAGCATAGTTTCAAAGGTGTATGTAATGGTCTTTTTGGAAGTCACAAATCAGAAACTTACCACATTCTTGTTCAGAATTTGATTAGATCTTATAATGAGTTGGGATGTATTATGTCACTAAAGGTGCATTTTTTGCATTTCCATCTGTCTTTCCGCCAGAGAATCCAGCAGACGTCAGCGATGAGCATGGTGATAGATTCCACCAAGATATTGCTACTATAGAAAATCGTTATAAAGAAAAATGGAATCCTACAATGCTTGCTGACTTCTGCTGGACCCTTCACAGAGACAGATAAGATGTTTTAAATAAAAAGAAGCCTAAATATTCTAAAAATATATGACTATTGTATAACTTTCAGCAATTTTGGAAAAATCTTAAATCTTCATTATCTTTTAAATATATTTTTATAATACCACACTCTGAAATTCATTATAAGGACTTATTAATTTACTTTAATATATAAACTTTTTGTTTCCCCTTATCTTTGAACCTTTAGTCAAATAAAATAAAAATAATAACAAATATTTAATACCTCTTTATATTGAATAATCTAATATTAATAAAAAAACTTAAATGTGCAGATTACCATAAACTGAATTCTTTTCAGGAAAAATAACGGTCATTTACGTAATCGACGCAAAAACTACAATAGAAACTACTTTCTCATTTCTGTAGCAAAATTATTGTTGGACAGGGTAATTAAAAACAGGCGAAAAAATTTAGAAGTAAACGGTTTTCCTCGATTTTCGTCTGTCATGTAAATAATTTCCCATACATGCCCCCCCCATCCAAATAGTCTCCCATCATGTGTTAATTGCATACTCCATGGTATCTATTTACAAAGTTCCGTATATCCTAATGAAAGCGCTATCTTTTTATTTACCTCTGATTATGCTCTGATATTCTTCATGAACATGTACAGATGAGCATCATAGATCTGCACCTTCAGCGACATCCAATAGCGCATTTGGCCATAGCTTTACACTAAGTTCTCAACAAATTGCACATAATTATCAGCGTTGAGGTTACCCCAAAAGCCCTGACACACAAGTACTAAACTCTTCCAGGCTTTTTTTCCCTTTTGAGTAAGTTTTTCATGTAATTTTGTAGTCTATGATTTTCTTAATTTGTGGTCCAACGAAGATACCAGGTTTCGCCAATTACTCAGAGAGTTTCGGAAAAAAGATTTAAAGGTACTTGAAGGCTGCAGTCTCTTTTTTTAGTATTCTAAGAAACTGCTACATGAGAGCTAGTTTTAAACGGGTAACATTATGTCCTCTAAACATAGAACTCAGTCTTTCTTGGCCAGTCTGGTATAGTACAGTGGCGGCAACAAAAAAAGTGACATTGAATATTGGCAACAGAAATCGATACACAAAATCGCTTTCACGATTTTACTTGCCAACATGCCAATGAAAAGGGGCTTGGCTTATGCCGTGAGTGGACGACTTTCCTAAGCTAAGACAACAGAACTGGGCTTTATTGCAACTCAAGTGTCTCGTTTGAGCTCGTACAGTGAGGTTTTAGTGTACGGCGCTCCAGCGTCCTGAGTTCCTGCATTCGTGCCTACATTTGATGTGCTATAACTTCTGTGCAAGTGGATACAATGGGGCGGAAAAGGCTTTCTATGACAGAGAAAAGCCGTGCCTTGACCTTATTAGAGCAGGAAAAGTCTTTTATTGATGTAGCAGCAGATTTATTAACCTCAAGAAATATGATTTTTCTCTTAAAACGGGCAGCTGAGTTATTGCCACCAGGTACCATACCAAAGAAGAAGGAGGGCACTGGTGCAGCTAGGAAGACATCTCCAAGGACTGTAATATCCTAAGGCGTGAAGTGATGTCAGACCCTTCTGTAACCTCCGCTTCAATCAAGAAAAAACACCCAGACCTCCAGAACGTCGCCCTCAGGAACATCCCTCGTCGCTTACAGAAGGACTTAGGCCTACCGGCTCGCTGCGCTGCCAAGAAGCCACTTCTTACCAAGGCTATGAAGATGAAAAGGCTCAATTTTTGCAAGACCTATAAACATTGGACAGCTACCCATTGGAAAAAGGTCATGTTTAGTGATTAGAGCACCTTTAGGCTGGTCAGAGGAGAGTCAAAGATCGTGCGTCGTTTCAGCAATGTGTCTCGGTATGACCCAAAATATACCGTGAAAACTGTGAAGCACCCTGATAGTGTGTTGGTGTGGAGTGCCTTTAGTGGAAACAAGGTCAGAGGAGGTCTGTACTTTCTTCCTAAGAATGTAACCATGAGAAGGACTAACTATCTCGAAGTTTTGAAGCAACACATGCTGCCATTTTGGGAAATTCATCAGTGTGAATTTTTCATGCATGATGGTTTCCATGCTCACAGGTCCCAGTTAGTAAAAAAAGTTCATCATTGATAATTACATTAGTGTTTTGGAGTGGCCTGGTAATTTTTCGGACCTAAATCCTATTGAGAATACTTGGAATCTCATGACAACCAAAGTTCAAGAGACAGCACTCGGCAGCATCAAGGACCTGATAGAATCACTGAAGAAGATCTGGATTACGATCGACACCACCTACTTCGTAAACTTCCCTGAATCAATGCCCAATCAACTCAGGATGGTCACCAAGTGCAAGGGCAACATGACCAAGTATTAACTTTCAGAAAATATTCATAATAAAATATGTAAGTGGCATTTTTCTGTTTCATTTTCCCCGAATTGTCACATGTTACCTTTTTTGTTGCCACCACTGTATCTATACTGTCCCAAAGGCAGAGATGACATGAAAACTTTCTAAAACCTCTCTCGAGACCCATCAAAAATGCTACCATTTGGAATTCTCCATTCACTTTCCAGCCATAATCATTATACTTCAAAGAATGTTAATAGGAGCTTTATACTGCTGTAGTCCTTCTTGAGATATACTGAATGATCTAAGGAAATGGATGAATGATTCTTCCATTTAGAGAGAAGTAGAACTTTAATGCTTCTTAAGGCGGTGCAAATAAAGAGCATCCACTCATCTAGATAGCCCCTCTCGATGAGTGAGGAAATTTTAAAAATGTTTATGCCGTTTTTTTTGGCTTGTCACTTGCACATTTCATCCACCAAATTAAAAATTCGACATTTACCTTTGACAAGCCAAAATCACTGAAAAGGGGATTGAGGTCTCATTAGTTTAGATAGTAGGGCTTCCTCTCAAAAGTCATATTTATGAGACTGTATTCTCCATCTTCAGTGAGTTTTTCAGCTTCTGAATTATTGTTTTCTTGTGAGGTTGACTTATTCCTTGCTGTAGTATTAAGTACCGGAAGATCAG
This sequence comes from Ceratothoa steindachneri, assembly GCA_963969495.1. Classification (NCBI taxonomy): domain Eukaryota; kingdom Metazoa; phylum Arthropoda; class Malacostraca; order Isopoda; family Cymothoidae; genus Ceratothoa; species Ceratothoa steindachneri. The sequence goes on along the minus strand of OZ018328.1, from coordinate 139,872,454 downwards.
CAATGTGAGCTAATCGGGCAATATCAAATGAAAGATTTGGATACTAAATAGTAGGTGAATTTTACTTATTCAACGTTTGGAAGGGTCCACCAGCCAGAAGTTTCAGTTGTTTGAGTGATCAGGGAGTTAACGCCAAATCCTGAGAATGGCAAATTACATTGATTTACTTTCCCTTTCTTATCATCCTCTAAAAGTAAAAAATAGACTTTCTTACTCTTCCGCTTATATCAAACATAATAGATTAAATATTAGTGACATTTAATATTGTAATCTCTGCAACAAAACATATTTTATGCTAATTTAGCCTGCCGTTGTGAAATGATCTTTAGCGTGTCGTTTAGGTTTAATCGTATAAATTTACTTCTTGTGCTTAGCCTTTTTTACATAATAATACATAATGGTAACACAATTATAATAAATAATAATAAATGATATAACTAATAAATAATAACAGTAAATAACACTACAGGATACGGCACTTTCGTCTAGGAGATCTTTAGTCTGAAAAACCTTTGTCTAAAGAACTTGTGTCTAAAAGAAATTTGGTCTACAGGAACCTTTGTCTAAAGGGACTTTCATCTAAAGCGTATATGGATTCATCATAATGTATATAGATATATATAAATACTTAAATGAATTTAATTTGAGTGCAAAACGTTTGTAAAACTTCAATTTTTTAAGGATTTTTTATAAATTTGTGATGAAAGAGTTACATTAGCTTTGAACGATATTTATATAGGTATGTTCAATAAAAAAGGGTTTCATATAGGGACATGTATAAAACCCTTCTAAACACTTATTTTCAACAGTGTTAATTGATATTAAATCATGAAAATTGACATAAAAAGATATTATTTTATTTTAAGGGGTTTGGCCACTTTTTTTGGAAATTGCAACACTGTGTTATGGATAGTATCATATTTACAACAAAATCCGTAGAAAAGCAATAAATACATTAAAATAAAATAAGCAGCCAAAATACTTATATATTTTTAAAAATTATTATTGACGCAAACAAGTTTTTTATACACATGTTTGTGAAATACATTTAAGTACAGCATATACGTGCACACGGAATTCTGAGAGGGGAGAGGGGTATTTGTGGCTTCTTTTAAAGAGAAGATCTATATGAATTGTAAACAAGACTTTTCTTTGCCTTTCTATAGGGGGAAAATAAGTCTTTCCAAATATGCTTTTAATCCAACTTGATTCCGGGAAAAATCCCAAGTCAATTTAAAGGACATATGAGATGACAATCAAAATTTTTTTTTTTTTATTTAAGGGGCTATCTGGCGACTGTTGACTTAGGCATAAGTCGCCGTAAACAAACAGCCTAGTTCAAAGCTACTTTAAAAAAGTGAACAGGAAACAAAAATAAAAATAAATAACAATAACAATAACAAAGCAATAACAAAAAAAATAACAAAAAAAAACAACAACAACAATTAAACCTAGTTAAAAGAAAGGGAGAAGGCCGGCCTCCCCCAAAAAGTCAACAAGTCCACCAGTCAAAGTGCACGCACTCGTCCCGAGTACAAGGGACAGGCGGTAGCGACCCCGCCCATCCGGTACCGGGACAGGTGTCGGGCGCGAAGATCACCCAGACTGGGACATTCGAAAAGAATGTGCCGAACAGTCTGGGAGACAAAACATGCATTGCAATAGGGCACAGGCGAGCGCTCCATCAAATAGCGATGCGTAAAACGAGTGTGCCCGATTCGGAGACGACAGAAAGCAACCTGAAGCCGCCGCGGCATTGGGGGATAGGTCCATGGGAACAGTCGCGGAGCAATGGCACACAACTTTAAGTTCCCTTCGACCGTCTCCCATCTTCTTAGCCAAGCAGTCGAAAGAGCTGCCCGTATTCCTGCCATGTAGTCAGTGTTAGGAAGAGTGAAACGCTGGTCCCATCGCAGAGTCCTCGCGGACTCTTTGGCGATCTCATCGGCGTGCCCCTTCCCCGCAATTCCTACATGTCCAGGAACCCAGTAGAAGATAATCTAGACATCTGCCAGACTCGCCAAAACCGTGGCGTCACGGATTTTCCGAACCAGGGGATGCAGAGATTCCAATGCCCCGAGAACACTCAGGGCGCTTTGTGAGTCGCTATAGATCACAATCCGGGCACGTCGCGTAATCTCTTGTACCGATTGGTGTATTGCCACCAGCTCGGCCGTGAAGACAGACGCAGCGCCTGGTAGAGCCCCGCTGACTTCAAACAGAGGGAATACGGCTGGAAGCCGACTCCCTCTTGGGACATGAAGCCATCCGTATACACTGGCATGGTACCAGCGTAACAAGATGTGTGTTCCAAAAAGGTCGAACGCAATACTCCCAGCGCAGTACAAGCTTTGGGAGCAGAGGCGTGGCGACAAAGAGCCAAATGTGGTACCCTCCAGGGTGGCGTCCTGGGCAAAACACGGGGCGCCACCGGCCCGAGAGCTATATCTACATCTCGAAGGAGTTTCCTGGCCCTAAACCCAAAGGGCTTAGGGTATGACTGACGTCTCTTGGCGGCATAGGCACCATCGAGATCAGCTGCGGATGAAGTGAGAGCTGTTGGCTACTGAGGGATGCGCTGTCTCACGCGTACAGGCGAGTAAAGCACTGCACAGGGCGCAGAGAGAGTGGCATCTCCCTAGCATCGACCAACAGGCTCTTAATGGGGAAAGTGCGAAAGGCACCGGTTGCAAGGCGAAGGCCGGTGTGGTGGATCGAATCCACCTTCCGCAATAAACACTCGGCTGCGGATGCATAAAGCTCGCATCCGTAGTCGAGCTTCGAGCGGACAAAGGATCGATAAAAAAAGTAAGGAAGTAGCCCTTATCAGGACCCCAAGTGCTAAACGTCAGGGAACGGAGAATGTCCATGGCGCGGGTACAAGAGACCCTAAGGCTGCGAATATGAGCCTCCCAAGTGAGGCGTCAGTCGAATACAAGACCATGGAAACGGTGCGACTTAACCACATCCAGGCGCACCCCATTAAGAAACAAATCTGGGTCGGGGTGAAGCCGTGGATGGCAGCAGAAGTGCACCACCTTAGTCTTGGCAAAAGAAAACCGAAACCTGTGCGCTTTTGCATAGCGAGAGACACGGTTCAATGCCTGTTGGAGTCGACGCTCCAGCGTTGGCATCTGGGCCGCGCCAAAAGAGATCGAAAGGGCGTACACATAGAGCGTAGCGAGAACATCTTCTAGGAGCACCAAGGTGATGCTGTTGATGCTCAGAGCAAAAAGTGTGAGACTAAGGACACTTCCCTGCGGGACACCCTCTTCCTGCTCCTTCGGGTCAAAGAGGGCTCCCCCCACCCGTACGCGGATTTAAGGATCTCGCAGAATTTCAGATATAAACATTGGGAGGCGTCCTCTCATCCCTATCGTGTGAAGAGTATCCATAAAAGCGTATCGCCATGCGGTATCATAAGCCCCTTTCCAGATTAAAAAACACCGTGGCGTAGTGCTGTCTACGAAGGAAAGCCTCGCAGACGGCATTTTCCAGTCGGGCAGAGCATCTGACGTTGATTGGAACTTACGGAAGCCGCCCTGTGCAGAAGACAGATGGCCTCCGCTGTCCAGGAAATAGGCTAATATAACATTTACCAATTTCTTCATCAACTTGCACACGCAAGAGGTTAGAGAGATTGGGCGGGAACAGGTCAGAGTAAAGGGGTTTCTCCCTTGTTTACGAAAGGCGAGCACAGTAGCAATTCGCCAGGAGTCTGGGAGAAGACCTTCCCCTCAGATCGTGTTAAACAAATCTAACAGAAAGGCCATGCCTCGCTCAGCCAGGTGTCAAAGCATGGCGTACGTGACATCGTCCGGACCATGGGAGGTGTCCACGCATGAAGCGAGAGCGGAACGCAACTCACTTACAGTAAACTTGTCGTTGAAGGGTTCTCCGCCTCTAGAGGTAAAGTCCAGCCGGCGGCCTTCCGCGACATCACGACGTGCATTGAATGCTGGCGGAGCAGCATCACGGCTAGAAAATGCGGAAATAGCGGTCGCTAAGGATTTCGCCACGAACGCGAGGTCCGAGATTGCAGGCCCATTTTCGTGGAGAACAGGAGTGGGGTCCTGCGAGAACTTGCCCCGAATCCTTTTGACTCGCTTCCACACCTCAGCTGAAGGAATCTTCCCGTTAAGTGAAGAAACGTATGCCCGCCAAGAAGAGCGGCGGGCGTGCTTCAAAATATACCGGAACCTAGCCCTAGCCTGACAAAATTCAGCGACAGTGAAATCGTTCGGTCGGCGCTTATAGCGCATTTAGGCATAGCGCTTCTGTTTGAGGGCCGTCTCACACTCGGCCGACCACCATGGGAGTGGTCGGCGTCAAAAACGGCCAGACGTCCTAGGAATAGTAGTCAGGCCCACGGCGATGATGTCGCCGGAGAACAACTCAACGGCCTCATCTACCGCCCCAAACTCCTCGACTGAGATAGAGAATTCAGTCATTTCCTGAAATGCAGGCCACCGCGCCTGCGCAAAGCACCACCAAGGTGGTCTCTCAGGCCTGAAAATGATATTTGAATGGGAAAGTGATCAATACCATGGAGGTTTTGGACCACCTCCCAATCGAAATCAGGCTGTGCATCCGAAGAGCACAAAGATAGGTTGAGGCAAGAAAATGAAGCGGTTCTCGGACAGTGATGCATAAACTCATTTACGTTTAGGACACCCATCTCAAGCTCTTCGATCAGATCAGCCAGAACTTGTCCCCTGGGATTTTTGAAGTAATCTCCCCAGAGAGAATGCCTGCCGTTCAGATTTCCAAGCAAGAGATAGGGCCTCGGCAACCGTGCCACAACGCGGCGGAAGTCCCCCGCGTCGAAGTCAGCTGACGGTGGAATGTACGCAGAAATCAGAGTATACCTCCTATCTAGGTGCAGCTGCACAGCCACTGCCTGAAGGAGGTATCTAAAGAAAAAGGAGGAACGGAGACATCATGCCGGGTGTAAACCGCGCATCCCCCAGCCCGGCTATCCCGCGGTGGTGAATTTACAAGCCCCTTGTACCCCGGAAGGGCGGGCAAGGGGCACGCGCCTAGCATGGTCTCCTGCAAAACGATAGCTAACGGGGAACGGGATCAGACGAGCCTCCGCAGCTTCTCTCAGTTGGCCCGAAGTCCACGGCAATTCCATTGAAGGAATATGCCTTCCAGGCCTAGCTCGAAGGAGACGCGGGGGCCCTCCTCAACCTGGGAATGGCTATACGCTTTCCGGGGGCATAACATTAGGCGCTGTTGGCCGGACAAAGCTCTGAAGCCGCTGTCGCTTTCGAGGACTTATTGGAGGAGTTTGGGCTTACCATGCGAGTCTTTTCCTCCCTCCTCCTCGAAACCTTAGGCGGGCGTTGCGGCTTCGGTGGCGGGGGGCCCTCTTTTCAAGGAACCTCCGTCTCCAAGCCACTCGCTCCACCTAGTGGCGTGGGCGAAGGGGCTGAAGCTCCTTTGTTGCTGTCCTCCATTCGGGGAACAGCTTTAGGAACCCCAGAAGATGGCCTAGCAACTCTCTTCAGGGGTGTTGCCTTCTGTGAGTCTAACGCATCGGTGGAGGCGCGTGGCCGTTTCACCTTACGGGAAACGGTCACGCTGGGGGAAGAGGGGGAGCCCTGGTTTTAACCGGGGCAGGGTATGAACCATTTTTTTCCGCCAGCTTTACCAGAGGAGCGCCCGGGTTGGGAAGAGCCCGCAGAAGGACTCCGAATGGGCGCGGAAACAACCATGCTCGTTGGCCTAGATGGGCCAGGAGCAGAGGGGGCCTTTCTAACTATTGAGGCATATGACGTCCCAGGCAAAGTCGGGCGCGCCAGGACCAAGTCCTTTGCCTCACGGAATGAGAGTCGATCCTGGGCCTGAACGGCCAGGATTTCTTTCTCAAAAAGATATGCACCACATTGCTTCAAATAAGCAGGGTGCGGCTCTTCGCAATTGACACACGTGGCCACACACGATTTGGACTTATTGTGTGCGACCTTGGAGCAATTTACACAGACTTCGGGTAACCCCGACTTTGTACGTCTACATGAGCGATTCGTATCGCTGAAGCGGTGACAGTAATAGCACCACCGAGGCAGTGGCACGAATGCCTTCACGTGGTAGCGGTACCAACCAGCCCGCACCGACTCAGGGAGCTTGTCACAGTCGAACGTGACGAAGAGTGTAGGGGTGCGTCTCGAGGCCCTCGTATGTTTTCTTATCACACATTCGACCTTGACCGCCCCATGGTCGGCCAGCTCTAGGGTGATTTCCTCAATGGAATAGTCAACGAGTTCCCTCGCATAAATTACTCCTTTCACAAAGTTCATGGTAGAATGCGTCATCACACTCACCGGGGTGCCATGAAGTGTCCGAAGAGCACTTATCTTGGCCGCCTCGGCGGGATTCGCCGCATTCGCCAAATGGCTCCCATCCGAGAAACGGGTCACCTTCGGCTCTCTACCAATTTCACTAGCTAATCCTCTCCTCTGATGGATCATGTTGCCCCTGGACAACATGCTGCCATCAGTGGAGCAAATAACGAGGAAGTGTTTAAAGCTAGCAGGCTTAAAAACGCCAGGTAACCTCTAAATGAGGGGCCCCGATGTCATCGAGGCTCTGCCCTGAGCACTTTTGGTCTTTGTCATGGTCAGGAGCTCCGTACCCGGGGGGCAGAGGGGCCAGATGTGTCGATCTTAGCTTGGACGCATGCCAAAGTGGCAGCAGACCTATCCGTCCCCGTAGCCCCCGCGGATAGAGAGGAGCCCCGAGTCTTCTTCGTCTTTTTGGTCTTTTTCTTCCTTTTCTTTTTTGGAGAGGAGGGCGTGCAATGAACCTGCTTCTCACCCCTGCCGGTAGAAGCCCGCATGCCAGATGGACCGGCCTCAGCCAGGTCCTTCTCCGAAATGGAGAAGGTCCTGGTGGTCGCAGGGGCATCATCCGGAGGAGAACCCTCCACTCCTTGTACTGCCTGAGAATCCCTAGTTGTTTGAGGAGGACCTTGCATAGGGGCGGATTCGAGTTCGGTGCTTGGCGCCGAGCCCGGATTCCCCCCCATGGAAGGCCCTACCATCTGAGCCTGGTTTTCCTCAAGGACCATGTCTATCACAGGAGGGGTCTGCAGTTGGCCATCCCCTCCGAGGACATCGCAGGTTCCCTCGGCAGCGTCATAAGTCTTTAGTGGGGAGGCACAGGCCTTGACGCCAGGAAGGTTTAATTTTCTTGCCCGCAGGTCTTTTGAGGGAAGCGACCGAAGGTGCTTGGCTTCCCTCTTTCCTCTAAGGGGTTTGCCCTACCGAGCCGCTTGCACGAATGGCGGTCAGAAATGGGCTGCCTGCTGGCTTTCTTGGCAGTCCCCTTAGAAAGCAAAGGAGGGACTGCCGCTGGAAATAGGAAGGTGCCCGAAAGCACCTCCAGAGAAGGGGGTGAGGGAAAGTCCCCTACACTCGTAGGCGTAGGAGATGAGTAAGCCTCCTCTCCGGTTAAAGAGGTATGGAGGGTCCCCTGCGCAAGCACAGGGAAGGAGCCCAATCTTTTCTGTGGCGCTGCACGAGGGCGGCTCCGTTGTTTTAGGGGTAATTAAGGGGAGATTTTTTTTTGGCATCATTGTGCATGGTGATCCTCTTTGTTTTACGGGGTACAATCGCTCACCACCTTTTGCAGTAGCCTGCACTGCATGAGGTGCTTACAGGCCCGGCAGAGCCAGGCGCAGCCATTTGGGACCACCCCTTCCGCTTGGTGGCCTGGCAGTCTTTCGGCATGGTGGCTCCACCTTGAACACGGCGTAAATTAGATAGATTTTGAAGACGAGAGGAAAAGGGATGTGAGGAAAGTATGGGTGGGAAGGAAGCAGGTTGTTAAAAGCCAACCACCCCCGCCTGGAGCCCAGGGGTTAGGGGACATTGTCCCCTCCCCCCTCAGCCTAGATTTGGGACGATTGGCTGAGAAGAAGGTCAGCTTCTACCCTGTGAATTTAGAGGTTTACCAGAGAAAGTTGTTGGAGAGGTTGTATGAAAAGCAACGAGGTAGGAGAGAAATACAGGCTATCTGAAGGAAGGAAGAGAGGCTAAGCTGGAGCCGGACGGAGCGTTGGAACCCGTCAGCATGGCGGCCAGGATGGCAAATCGCCGTGCCCCTTACGTGGATGACAATCAAAAGATTGGTGAAACGGAGCTACTGATCCGTTCCCAGATAAGAGGTAAAGTATGAGAAGATTGACAGTTAGTGGATAATTACCATAATGGTATAGTTGGATAAATTTCTTCCTCCGGAAGTTCAGTACCCCAATTGACTTGCCTGTTCATAAATAGTGTCATTATTATCTTGTCGAGTACCCCTTAAATTTCTTTCAGTAGTAACCTCAGTCAAAATGACACCTGAATCTTGTGTTTACTCGATTAAATAATTTATTTTTAAATTTAATTATCTATTTAACCGATAATGGATTGTGACATTACTTTTGTGAAAACCTAAAGAGGAAAGGATAAATTGTGTCATAATGGATATTATTACACAAAAACAACTCAACAAAATGTTTAAGCCATTGGCGTTGTGAAGATCGTTATGTTTCTAGTCGTCTTGTGTTAAGCCAAAGAAATATGTAGAGCAATTAAATGTTTAGACCATAACCATGCCGGAAGTAATGCAAAAAATCATGTTTTCAAAGCAATGAACACTATTACATCAAAGGCTAAAACACCGTTTGAACCTCGTATTGCAATTGTTTCTGAAGCAATAAGCAAAGTCCCTGAGTGTTCCCAGAGTGTTTCTCCTTCAAATGCAAGTATAACCAGAAATATTACGAAATTAAGAAACAAAATGCTCCATAAACTCCATAGAGTATTGAATGAAGTTGACCTATAAAGTAGATTTAGCACAACTATTGAAGGCAAAAACTGGCCAATTCATGCAGCTCCTTGTGCTTTACGAATACTAGCTTCCGCTAAAAACTAGTATGCTGATGCAACGTTTAAAACATTTTCTAGAATTTTTTATCATATCTATACTAGTTATGTTGAAATCCATTGGGAAATTTATCCTCTTATTTATATTTGTTTACCAAAGAAGACATAAAAAATTTACTTTAGAATGTCATCAACCCTTGTTGATTGTGTTAAACGTCATGGATTACAAATTGAAGTATGAGATGTAAGTGTTGATTTTGAAATGTCTCCGCGAAATGCTTTTTTGTGTGTTCTTGGTGAAATCAACATACATTTATGTTTCTTTCCCTTTGGCCAAACTACTTGGGGAAAACTTCTTCAACAGTTGGGTCTTTCTAGTCTGTATAATAATGATGATGAATTTTCACTATTTTGCAGAAGGCTTATCGCTTTAGCATTTCTGCCTTTTGCTGATATACATAAATTACTTGAACTTTTGCAACAATGTGTACCTGAGGAAGCTCTTCCTTTCATTAAATATATTGAATAAACCTATATTTTAGGCAAGCTTAGAGCAAAAGGAAGGCGTGATAATCCTTTGACTCCCCCATCGAATGGAATTTTTATGAACTGACTCTACAGGGTTACTCTGAATCCCTCGTACAACTATATCTGTTTAAGCTTGGCATATAAAATTTAGTGTTTACGTGCGAGCTAAATCAAATATATATTATGTTATTGATGCTCTGAGGAAAGAAGCGAATGTACTTAGAACAAGAATTTTGCAGCTTGAAATAGGAGTAAGCCCGATGAAGAAAACCTCCAATGTCAAAGAAAAGAGAGACGGATCATGAATATTGTGACAGACTAGAGCCATCGTTCTATGGAGAATTACGTTCAGAGTATTACTTATGACCTGGTTTCATTTTTTCTTTAAATAAAGAAATTTGTTAATTTCATTTGAAAGGAATACATTTTAGGTAATACTATTATTTTATAAAATATCTAGCTGAAAGAACTTTTAGACGAAAGTTCCTCTAGAGGAAAGTTCCTTTAGACGAAAGTTCCTTTAGATCAAAGTTCCTTCAGACCAAAGTTCCTTTCTACTAAAGTTCCTTTAGACAAAAGTTCTTTAGACGAAAGACATTTAGACAAAAGCTCCCCAATCCATGGCTACGAATTAATAATAATGATAATAGCAATAATAATACAAATATGTACTTACCTTATCCTAACCTAACCTATGTACGCTAACATAAACTAACCAATTAATACCACAATAATGATGACCATTAATGCACTATTTAGCCATTTTAGATCATTTAGAGTTGCAATGATTGTGATTTTTATAACCATGTTTAAGTCATTAATATTATATCAGTATTCAACATTCTTCAATTTGTTTTTATCATCTTGTAGGGAAAAGTTCTTAGAGTTGATTTAGGTTGCCCACTAAATGGTAAAAGGTCCGGTAAACCGGACGCTAAAGTGTCAACTAGCACCCAATTTTCTCTCCATTAAAATGTTTCTTGTAGTGTTTACAAGCAATATTAGGTGCCCAGGGTTTGTCTTACATATGACATTCTCTAAACGCAATCCGATTTAGTGAATAGATGTTTATAAATGTTAATATTTTTATCAGATTTGTTTCGATAATGGTGAAGCTGCATTTTACTGAATCTAGCTAAAATAGCGTTTGCACAAGGGACGTGAAATAATTAAAAAATTTATACTTAAATTGCTAAAGATTGTTACTTTTATTCGGCTTTTTTTGGTTTCTATGATATTAATTTTACCTCACAAAGAATTCATTCAACTCCTACGATAGAAATCGCCATGCATTTAATAAACAACAAGTAATATTCTTGGTAACAATTTGGATAGAGACTAAAAGCATTAACCCACTCTAAGATTTGTGTTGAGGCTACGTGTTCATAATAGGCAGTCCCTAACTAAATCCGCCATTTGGAAAATATATGGGATATTTAGGGATTCATAAGTGGTTACTAGTTTATGAAGGAAGAGATAACAGTTTATAGGAGATTACTATTCTTGGTGCAGGGTTACCCCTAAAGGGAGTGTTTGTTCAAAAGTTTTGAGGTGTTCCTGTCGAGTTTGCTCTGACTCCTAAGGCTCTTGATGGGAATCCGTGTATAGACTGGGTTCACTATGTTACTTGGTTGTCAATGAGTTAAGGTAAGGACTCGAAAGGAAAACGGAGTTTTTCAGGCTTTCGAGATAGTTTGGGTCTCACGCGTCTTTATTTTAAACCTTTTCTAACGTTAGATAATTGGGGTTAGGATCGGCATGACTTAGGGACGAGGGACAAACTCGTGACGCAAATCAAAGCGAGAGTTAGGGAAAATGAAATTCCAGAGTCTCTGACTACAGAATGTTTTGAATCCTCGAGACTGATTTTCCTCACCGAAAAAGATTTATCAAATATCATCATCTCAACTTGATCATTTTGGGGGCATTAGTGGGATTGGTAACGAGGTAGCTAATTTTATAATATATTCAATAGACTTTGGTGGATTCAGCATGGTGCTCCATCAAAAAGACTTATGTGAGTGAAAGATTAAAATAATTTCCAGAGGTTCTCATAGTTTCACTTCAGCATTAAATTAACACATTGCGAATTCTTCTTCTGGGGATATCTCAAGGGTAAGGTCTCGTCTGCCGGACATACAAATTTTAACAAATTGATTGAAAGAATAACGCAATAGATCAATCATTTAAGTCCATGAAAATCCATATTTAATCCAAAAGGTTGGGTGGGATAAGACTTAAAAGTCAAATCTGGTTGAAGGGGAAGGGGGCTACGTGGAAGGAACTGGCGCAGTGAAATAAATTTTTGTAATTTTGTGCAATATAATTTCTTTATTATTGAACTTTAATATATTTATTGTTTCTTTTAATTAAATATTGTGACAGTTCATTAACAACTTTAATTTTACGGAATAGTTTTTTGTTTTTTTTTACTTTACAATAATGCAGTTTTACCATTATTAAAGCAAAATTGATGAGAGTTTTACCATTTCTACAAGGGATTAATTACAGTAACCCATTTTAATCAATTTAAAAATAGCAAATACATTTTTAATTATAATCAATTAAACTTTTTCTCGCTTTTTGTGCGGGGAGACCATGTATATAAAAGCTAGAGACAGACTTATCCCACACCAAAGATGTTATTATTGAGAAATAAAGTAACTTCAATGAACAATCAATAAATAAGTGAAATCAGTTAATTACGATGACAGTTAAAGCGTCTAATTTTTCTAATAATAACTGGCTGATAACATTAAGGATATTGCAAAAATTAATGGCTATATTATCATGATTAGTAGATACTAGTCGCTCTTTAGCAATTAAAGATAGATATCCTTCCCGCGATCATTATACGTAGATACTAGTGCTCCTGTTATCATTATAAATAACGATAATTTACCTAATAAGAGATAAGTAGAATTAAAAGAATGTAACCTAAAGAAAGTATCTTCATTTTTTTCGATTTTAGGTCGCATGCGACTCTATATCTCACTATGTCATTCGGTATTTTCGTCCGTAATTCCCCGTTTTGCTTTCTTGTGGGGGAGGGGGGTAATAACATTGTAACTTTTACGCAGATTATAACGGAATTTGAAAACCTTATATTGTTCTACATTCTCTTTTGAATGATATGATTCTCAAGGTTTTCCCAAGGGTAGTCCAGGAATTATTGAAAGCTTTGAAGGTCGTAAGGTCATAAATAAGAATAAGTGAGAGCACGCGACTTTGATCAGCAGACTTTGTTTATTATCTTTTAGATTTATTATAAAGATCAAGAGTAGTGTTTTTTCTAATCCTCCTTACAAGAGTAACATGCGCTGCACAGGGAGACATTTGCTCTATGTCCTACACTCTATTTGGTTCAAGCAAAGGGGTTTTGGCCTCAAAAAATTTAAAAGTTCCAAGTACATCCTCCATAACTCTATATTTTAAAACGTGAATTTTGTTGAATTTGAATAATAATTTTCTTTCTTGATTATAGGAGTCCATCATATCCGATGACGACGCTCTCCTCGTGGTCATCGGTTACTCCGTTGGTGGCTGTCGAGTCCTATTCTTGATTTGCACACTTTGTTGCAGACAGAACAGGTAAAGTTCACGTCGGGTGGTACAGGGTTAGCTTGACGGGCGTGCTTCATCGTACGTCTGTCATTTCTTGATTGTCTAATGCCATCTACCAGATCTTCTGCCCATTACGGCATATTGTCCTCCAAAGATGTCGATCGGCGGCAAAGTCTTCCATATTTGCTGTGTTTTTATTTATTTTCTTTGAAAATCCCTTAATATTGTCTTTGTATCTGTTATTTTGGCTGCCTGCTGAACGTCGACCTTTGTTTAATTGACTGTAGAGTATTTTTCGCGGTAGCCGGTCTTCTGGCATCCTTATTACGTGTCCAAGCCATCTGAGCTGGTGTTGTGTAATAATAATCTCTATGCTTGTACATGAAGTTCTCTCCAATATTTGGTTGTGGGTAAACCTATCTCGCCAGGTGCTTTCCAGAATACGTTGAAGGCAATATATGTGGAAGGCCTCCAACATTTTCATGTGGCGGCTGTATGTGGTCCAGGCTTCACATCCGTATGTTAAAGTCGAGATACATACTGCCCTGTATACTATTCCTTCGTTTTTTAAATTCAGTTCATTGTTCACATACACTATTTTCATTAAGCTACCGAAGGAAGCTAAAGCTTGCCGTAGACGATGTTCGATTTCATTATCCAGGCTTCACTTGTAGGAGAGATAGCTTCCAAAGTATTTAAAATTATAAGTTTTGGTTAAGTCAATGTTGTTAATAGTGAAAATGGGTGGATCGTGTGGGGGACCATTTGCCCATTGACATAGTATTTCTGTTTTGTTAGTGTTGAGAGAGAGAGTCCGATCCTTCTATAAGCATTTGTTACTTCTGTTATTGTATCCTGTAATGATTCTGGTGTATGTGCAACAAAAGCACAGTCATCTGCATATTGTGGATCTAAGATTTTTGCTAATGAAATTTTTGTGACTGACTGAAATTGTCTGATGTTTAAAAGGTTACCATCAAACCTGCAAGCTATCTTCACACCCGCAATTTTCCTGTAGATTCTGCGTGAGTAAAGTGGTAATACAGACAATAAAAATGTTAAATAACACAGGTGCAAGCACACAACCTTGCTTTACACCAGTGTGAACTTTGAAGGGTTCTGACTCTACTCCCCCGACAGTGACGCAAGTTACAAGGAGTTACAAGGCAAGAGAGTACCCTAGGAGACCTTACGGTCCATTCAAAGAGGGTACCTTTCGACTAGCAATCGAGCGGGCACATGGCTGCTCAATTGTTTTGCGTCCCTAAACGGCCACTTTTCAAGACTTTGTCTAGTCTTGACTTGAACTGGTCAACAGATTCACTGTTGACAACTCCCGCTGGAAGTGCGTTCCACTTACCGCAGATACTGTAGGTGAAAAGATTTCCACACAGATTGTGGTTGTAACGCTTCAGTTCAAGTTTGAAGCCGTGATTGCGCGTTCTATTCTCACTCAGTGTGAAAATATCTTGGTAGTCAACATTGTCGAACCCTCGAAGTATTTTGAAAACTTCGATGAGCTGACCACGCAGTCTACGGGTTTTCAGCGAGAACAGATTTAATTCCCTTAGTCTATCCTCATAACTTTTATGTCGGATAGAGTGAATCAGCTTGGTTTCCCTAGCTTGTACGCGTTCCAACCTTGCGATGTCCTTTCGAAACGAAGGACTCCAAACTTGTACGGCATACTCAAGAAGGGGCGAACGAGGGAGTTGTACAGACAAAGTACTATCTCCTTGTTACGGTATCCAAACTAGCGCTTTATGTAGCCTAACATCCTTTGGGCTTTCTTCTTTGCCTTGATGCACTCTTTCGCGAACTTGAGGTCGCTAGTGAGCAAACATTCCATCGTGAAACTGTCGTACGATATCAATAGATTTTGATGGACAGCCAAATTTGTGGAGTACTTCCCATAACAGTTCCTTATTGACAGTATCAAAGGCTTTGGACAGACCTATAAAGCCTATAAAAAAGGCCTTATGCTGTTCTCTGCACTTTTCTTAGTTTGGTAATGACATATATTTTAAGTTTTATCAAAGGAATTTCTAAGAGTTCCTATAGAGTTTAAAAAAAACGAAATGGTGAAGTTCATGAAAATAAAAAAGATTGCTGAATGTTTTGGAATAAAATGAAATACGAATAGTAAACTTCAGAAAATTGATTAGAATGAAGGTATGGCTGCTTTTTAATTTTTTTCGTATATTAGAAATTTTTATCAAAGTTTTCAATTTTAATCTTTATCAAGAGGAAATAGGTACTGGCACCTATAAACGAGGAAAGCATAATTAAATCATTATAGCAATTTGAGATGGATAAACAAAGGCATCATGAGGATTAGGGTTTTTTCGTATTCAAAAACAATTCTGAAAAATGATTTTCTAGCCTTTAGGCTAGGAAATAAAGCTTATACTCTAATTTTGGTCGTTATGTTTAATCTAAGCTTTCCATTATACAATTATTACATCCTCAGAGAATTTGATTTTGTAAGTAACACTTGCTAGTATGAATTTGCAATTAGAGAAGACTGTTTTTTATGAAATTTTAACGCCTTTTTCTAACCTTTTTGAGTCTATCCAGCGTGAAAAGATGACCAGGGAGAGAAAACTAGGTTCTCTTTGTGCGCTGTGGTTGGGAGGGTGTGCATTCATTCTAGGTTTAACTTGTAATAGGTGCATCACGCCTGCTACACCTTCCACTCCCTTGTAAAAGTGGGTTTGGGAATAAGATTAAGAGATTGATCTTTGTTGGTCTTGATATTAAACTTGAAAATTTTGGGTTATCTAGGATTTTGGAAGTATCTAAGAGATGAATCTAGGCTTGATTCTCTGGGATACATATATTGATACGACACATTCTTGCTGTTAAAACACTTTTCTTTTTAAATCTATTGGTGTTTTTAATGTAGCCGGTTATATTCGTTTCAATTGTGTTATTAAGAAACTTTATCGAATTTCTGTTTTCGTCTACCACCTCGAGTTGTTGAATACCTAATATGTGAATTGCAACGGGGATCTCGGGAGAATAAGGATCGGTGTCCCACTGCCTTGATCCTTTTGGAAATGAAGAACTATGATAGGAGAGAATTTGATTTTAATGAGTTGAGTTCCAAAATTAATTTAACAATACTCTTTTCTATTACAACGGAAACAATAAATATCCTGAAAAATGCTATACACATACAAAAATATTAATTCCTATTTATTCAAAAACGAAAGCATGACGATAGAAAGGCTTAAACAATTTTGAAATTTTGTTTGCAATCAAATAATACGTAATAAAATAAAGAGAAACTAATTGGAAGGGGATACAAGGCATGTTTTACCTGAGAACTCTCGAAGTAAAGTTAAAGAGAATGGACAAAATTCTGATAAATAAAGTTTTCCACTTGGGGTGGTCGAAAGTAGAAGAGGCAAAAAAACAAACGCATTATGGTCTAGGTCGTGTCACTTAGCCCAGACAAAATTAACTCACATGAAAATTCACTGCGAAACAACTTGTATAGAACCATTCTCACTGCTGCTACGGGAGTAATAAATCTTTATCCAAATTTTCCATGGATTTGTTTTATCTTGTTAGCTGCTTCTACCTCAACATACCTTTTTCACAGGAAACTTTCGTTACACTATTATTGTACCTTAATCTTACCCTCCTTCTTCTCATATTCCTCAACACATCCATATTCTTCCTTCGTCTGTCATCTTTGACCTTATCTCTTCTCATAACATGTACATATCAGTGAAAACATTTTAACTTTTTTTCCTAATTCTAGTACTTTTACTGTCCCTCTTTGTCTCTCTTAAATGTTACTTCTCATTCCTCGTCACTGCGTTTATCCATCGCCATATTGCTGCGAACTTTACATACATCACGATACAAAAGATAGGGAGAATCGATTTCATTTCCTATTGATTTTGTAAGAGAGAAAAAGTCAACATCTTTTGTATAATAGTTATGGATAATATGCAACGTTGACCGACATTTTAGGAGAAGAATTTATTGTCAAACATTAGAAGAATGAATTCTATTTATGAAAACAATAAGTAATAACTAACTAATTATATTTATACATATATATGAACGACTAAATAATCCTTAGATTTTGTACATTACTTTCTAAGGATCAGTAAATGATCTGTATTTAACCTGTTAGCGAATGAGGTTTTGAGAAATAAATACGAGACTTTAGCATCCTACATTTTTCTCTTTATTTTTGGTTCTTTTCATTCATTAATTACATTAGATTTTAATTTACATTCAGACTTCACTATTTAACTTGAAAATTTTGAAAGATGAAAAAGCAATGAAAAACGATATCTCTTGAGTGAAAATTAGCCCAAAAGAGAATGTGCATTTATATCAATATTTCCTCTTTGTCACTAATTTAGCTTTTGGGTAATTTATTTGCAAAGAGTAAAAAGGAGGGGAGGCCTACTCTTCTTTCTCATTGGCAACCATTTTGAAATATCTTCTTTGAGAAGAATAAAATTTCGTTAACCGTTTCCAAGAACAGGTGTGCAACAAAATGGAAGAGAATGGATTTGCCAAAACAATTTTATAACTGTATAATGATCAAAATGGGAGGATACCATAAAACCTATTATAGTCTGACCATTTCTTTTACATATGGCTTGACTCGAACTTCGTTAGAATAAGAATTATGAAATGTAAAATATAAAGGTGAAAGAATATCTTGGTGAAATTATAGTTTATTTCAGAGGGGAGGGGCGATATTGCCCCTCCCCTCCCAAAGATTGCCGAGTGGAAAGTATGATATTTTACATTCTTGATAGATTTTAAACATTCCCTTATATTACTCTTCTGATTCAAGGAAAGATTATTTAAAAATATCTGCAGAAATATATGAGGTAGCACAAAATATCTGTTGATCTAGAGAAAGCCTATGACCGAGTATTCAGGGGGGAAGTTTGTAGCTGCATGAACGATAATAGTGCTTCGGGAAAGTAGCTATCTGAAGTTAATAAATAAACTATTTATTATAAGGATGTAAATACAGAATTAAGGAGGAGTTAGAAGTTGCAGACTTGATGAGATTGAAACCGATTTCCATCCTTCTTCTTCTTTTACCCAATATAATTTTATCAATTAATGGATTTTTTAGTGATGGTCATCATTGAAGACGACATTATATTGATTGACATCATTTGATAATGAGTGGAGAGAAAAGTAGATCAGTTTAGGAAGGTACTGGAAGATAGAAAGATAAAATATAATAGAAAGAAAACTAAGCCTTTGTAGTTCTGTTCAAAATATCAGGGGGTGAATTAAGACTTGAAAATTGAGTTGAAGATAGTGAAATAATTGAGATACCTAAACGGATGCGACGGAGAGATTAAAATTGGATACAGAAGTAAAACAGAGGATTTGATCATCATAGATTAAATGGAAGAAAATATTCGTTTCAAAAAATAATAGCTTCAGAGTGATAGTTATTGAAAAATGTACTTGAACATATTTAATATACTTTTACAGTCAATCCCTATTACCTATGCAACCAGTAGCCTTTTGTATTTTTTAAAGCAATAATATATGCTACTGAATCTTTATAATGGATTTTATCGCAGAATAACTATAAATATTACCGTAACGCAAATTATAAATAAGATAACATACACGATACTGATATTTCCTATATACTGTGTTACTCTAAGTTCTACAGTAACTTAGTGTTATAAAATACGATAGCAAGCATTGGTGCTGTTAATAAAAAAACATAAAATTACTAAATAACAATAATATTATTCATTTGATAACTATTAATAATCACAATTGTCTAGCATTTTTCACGAAATAACTGAAACGCAATCCATATCTAGAACATCATCCTCAAGTGGAGAGTTGATATCTCAGAACCTCCACGTACAAGAGCAGGTGTCAATTGAGCCATCTACTAGATTTCTAACTGAATCTAGAGACATGAGAACTTACTGATAATATTCTGTCCTGGTTTTTGACAAAAAAAATCCAGTAACAATGGAGCAAAAAAGGAGGTGCCAAACTGCTAGGTAAAATGTTGAACAAAAAAATGCTTATAGGGCCTGTCATTATATTATAGTGAAAATCCTAGTAAGAGCATTTGGGAGATGTTTGGAGGGAATTTAAAGGAGCGAGATAATCTCTTGTTTGAGAATGTGAAGGAGGTTTGGAAGGACATGTCAAGGCAAATATCAAAGATGCTGGCAATTAAAAGCAAATGGTTGAAGGAAAATAATATCAAATTCTGCTGCATTTCCTCCTAAAGTTGATCTACGACTAATCCAAAACATGTCGAAGTTCAATTAAACCTACTCAGAGCTTAAAGATGCAGTACTTTATAAGAAAGAAAACCACCAAAGTTATCTAAAACGTAAAGTCGTTCCATTTAATCTGATGACCAGTAAATTGAGTTACACATTAAATTAAGATATCGCTGCGCAATTACATGTAACTGAGAAGCCGGATGCTGTCAGAACAGGAACGCTTCTATTCCGGAAAGTCACACTTAATAAAACCCTGGTTCATCTCGATGTACCAAAATAACATTTCTTGTTGGACAAACTAAAAATTGGTTTCTGGTGGCTGGTGGCTTTTGGAACCTGTCATTTTAGTTTCAGAATGATTAGTAAAAACGTTGGATTATGGTAAGAATCCGAAAACAGTGAATGAAATTACTGAACATGATATCAAGATGACGGTTTACTTTGCAATCAAAACAACAGATTCCAAGCAAGGATATATCTTCTTCAAGCTAAGGAGTTCAAAGAAGCAAATTTGAAAACTTCAAGCAACAAACTCTCAAAAAGTGACTGTAGATATGGCATATTTAATTAAAGATCATGTAAAGCTTTAAATTTTAATTGATTAGGCTCGTGAATAATTGTCAATCTCCGAACGGATTTATGGATATTTCTGAAATCTTTTTTTGTACAACTGGGCCATTTCTTGTAAAAAATATCATCGTTCCATAATTTAGAAAGAAGAATAAATAAAAGAGTTAAATAAGAAATTATAGTGCAAAACATGACTCAATTGACCCCGAAACTGGTGTTTTTGGCAGATTTAAAAACACGGAATTTGAACCTACATGGGTATTTTTATAAATTTTAGGAGCCTATCTGACGAGTACCGACTTGGGTTCATGTCTCCGCATTCAAGACAGCCTAGCACTAGGCCACTTTAAATTATGAATATGAAAAACAACAACAGTAAAAAGGGAAAATTGCAACAATGAGAAATCAAGCTCCAGCGTCAGAGGGAGGTCCCCCCGGCGCAAGAACGTGCGACCTACGAACAAAACAGAAACAAGAAAAAACCTAGTTAAATAAAGGGGAGAATGCTGGCCTCCCTCGAAAAGTCTAGAAGTCCACCAGTCAATGTGCACGAACTCGTCTCAAGTACAAGGGACAGGCGGTAGCGACACCGCCCATGCCAGTACCGGGACGGGTAACGTGCGCGGAGATTGCCCAGACTGGGACATTCAATAAGAATGTGCCGACAGTCTGGAGAACTACGCAGTCTTTACAGTAAGGCTCTGGGGAGCGCTCCATCAAATAGCGGTGTGTCTCCTGAGCGTTTCCAATTCGGAGACGACACAAAGCAACCTGAGGCCTTCGCAGGATTAGGGAGCAGATCATTGGGAACAGTCGCGGCACAATGGCACACAACTTTAAGTTCCCTTCGACCACCTCCCATCTTCTTTGCTAAGTATCCCAAAGAGATGCCAGTATTCCTGCCAAGTAGTCGATGTAAGGAAGAGCGAAACGCTGGATCAGTCATTGAGTCCTCGCAGGCTCCTTGGTGCCCTCATCGGCGCGCTCATTTCCCTCAATTCCTACATGACCAGGAATCCAGCAGAAGATAATCTCGACATCTGCCCGGCTTGCCAAAACCGTGACGTTGCGGATATCGTAAACCAGGGGATGCAGTGCCCCGAGAGCACTCAGGGCGCTTTATGAGCCGCTATAGATCACAATCCAGTTTCCGAACCGGCCACGTCACGTAATCTCACGTAACAAGTGGTGTATTGCCACCACCTCGGCCGTAAAGACAGAGACAGTGCCTGGCAGAGCCCCGCTGACTTCAAATAGATGTGATGATACGGTGTGAAAGCAGACCCCTTCTTCGGACTTGGAGCTATCCGTATACACTGGCACGGTTCAGCGTGACACGAGGTATGATACAAAAAGGTCTAACACAATACTCCCGGCGCTGTAGAAGCTTTGGCAGCTAAGGCGTGGCGACAAATATCCAAATGTGGTACCCCCCAGGGTGGCATCCTGGGCAGGACTAGGGGCGCCACCGGCCCCAGAGCTATCTCTTGCTCTAGAAGGCGTTTTCTAGCCTTAAACCCAAAGGGATTAGGGTATGACTGACGTCTCTCGGCGGCATCGGCACCGTAAAAATCAGCTGCGGATGCAGTTAGAGATGTTGGCGACTCAGGGAGGCGCCCGGCTCGCGCTTATAGGTGAATAATGCACTATGCACAACGTAGAGCGAGAGTAATCTCCCTATCATCGACTAGTAGGCTCTCTTTGGAGGAAGTGCGGATGGCACCGGTCACCAGGCGAAGGACGGTGTGGTGTATAGAGTCCATCTTTCGCAATACAGTCTCGGCTGCGGATGCATAAATCTCGCATCCATATTCCAGCTTCGAACGAACAAAGAATCGATAAAAAAGTAAGGCAGTAGCCCTATCAGGCTCCTAAGCGCCGTACGTCACGGAACGGAGAATATCCATGGCGCGGGTACAAGATACACTAAGGCTGCGAATATGAGCTTCCCAAGTGAGGCGTTCCTCAAATACAAGACCAAGGAAACGGTGCGATTCAACCACTTCCAGGCGTACACCATTAAAAAAAAAGTCTAGGTCAGGGTGGACCCGTGGATGGCTACAGAACTGCATCACTTTAGTCTTGGCCAAAAAAAACCGAAACCTGTGCGGTTCAATGCCTGTTGGATTTGACGCTCCAGGTTTAGCATCTGGCTCCCACAATATGATCGAAAGGTCGTCCACGTAGAGCGTAGCGAGAAAAACTTTCGGTAGCACCGAGGTGATGCCGTTGATGCTCAGGGCAAAGAATGTGACGCTGAGGACTCTTCCTTGTGGGAGACCCTCTTCTTGCTCCATTGGGCTGGAGAGGCCTCCCCTCACCCGTACGTGGAATCGACGATCTTGCAAAAGTTCAAATATAAACATTGGGCGGCATCCTTTCGCCACCATCGTGTCGAGAGTCTCCATGATATCCTTTTGCCAAGCGGTATCATAGGCCTTTTCCAGATCGAAAAATACCGTGGCTTAGTGCTGTCTCTGAAGGAAAGCCTTGTAGACGGCATTTTCTATTCGGTGCAGAGCATCCTACGTGGAGTAGAACTGGCGGAAGCCACACTGCGCAGAAAGAAAATGGCCTCCGCTGTTTATAGCAAAACGCTAATCAAACATTTACGAATTTCTTCGTCACTGGCAAACGCAAGAGGTTAAAGAAATTGGATTGAAACCGGCCAGGTTAGAATAATCTCTTCCTGGTTTGCGAAAAGTTAGCACAGTAGAGATTTGCCAAGAGTCTGACGGGTTACCCTCTACCTAGATCCTGTTGAACAAATATAACAGAAATGCCATGCCTCGCTCATCCATGTGTCGAAGCATGCCTTACGGGACATCGTCTGAAGCATGACCGGTGTCTGCGCACGAGGCAAGAACGGAAAGCATCTCACTCACAGTAAACTTATCGTTAAAGGGTTCTCCCCCTCTGGAGGTAAAGTCCAGCCGGCGGCCTTCCGAGACATCACGACGTGCATTGAATGCTGGCGGAGCAGCATCCTAGCTAGAGAATGGTTAATGTGGATCTACATCTAGAAGGAAACCTTTGTTAATCTGGACTAATATTAGTGAGTGAATAAATGAAATAATGATATAAAACCTATTTGTTTTCTAGGTATAATAATGTTTTTCGGGCGATTTCAGAATTTCATCTCAGTTTTTAAATAGATCAGCGTGTCTAGGTCTAAAGCAGAGTTAGTCAACTTTTTGCCCAATGCTCATTAAGTTAAGAGATAAAAGGAATTTGACTTTGCCTTTATTAAAGCTACAAAAATTTGTATAGCCCTCGGCCGTACGAATGTCGGTGGATAACTAGCAGTTTCTATCATATGCGTCACTGAGTTTGGCGCTGACGGAGAGGGCTGTGCTGGTGCTAGTCTTTACGGAGCCGCATATTTTTCCAATATGGATCTGCAATGGGGCCGCACGTGCTGAAGGTCATTGATAATTAAGGCTACTGCAGGTTATCCAGATAATCTCACTTCCATTACAAGTTTAGTTTGTTTGTCTATTAGTATGTCGCACGTACAATCTACTAAAGGATTATAA
The DNA here is from genome assembly GCA_963969495.1 of Ceratothoa steindachneri. Lineage (NCBI taxonomy): Eukaryota > Metazoa > Arthropoda > Malacostraca > Isopoda > Cymothoidae > Ceratothoa > Ceratothoa steindachneri. The sequence continues at coordinate 139,849,123 of OZ018328.1, read as the reverse complement.
TATCTTAAAAAGTCAATACCTAATTGGTGTCCGCGACTACAAATGCTCACCCAAATGATCGGCGAAGGCTTGGGATCTCTATGCCCACGTGAACCTCGCCGTGCACTTTTATCTACTACTTGCCATTCGCCGTTGAAATATTTATACTAGATTCGCGCAATTTACCCGATTTCACCATTTAGCCGGAATTATAGATACACTCGATCACATTTATTAGTACACACTTTAGCGGCATCGGTGAAAACAGAAGACATACCAGTGGCTGCGCTTGCAATGCCATGCCCGCCTAAGGTTGCATCTGGACCTTCTATTCTCTCTTCGGCCACTTGCACCAGGGTTTGCAGAATTCCGCGTTTTCCCCAAAGAATACATGTGAGCTGCAAACTACAGGCCTTCGTTTTTTTCCGGAAGGGTCGCCTTCCTCCTGGTATATTTATGCCCACTAGTATTTTATATTGTTCTTTTACACTATTTCCAACCTCCTAAAAATGATTTTATCTTTGTTCCCAATCGAAGTTTTCTGTGGTTGGGGATTTTTAGCCATGCTTGGGATCATAAGCGAGATGAAAAAGAATGAGGATGAGGAGGATATTATAAAATTGGATAACTTTGAAATGCGGGGTTAAGGCTTTTACTGGTAACAAATTAAATTGTTTTATCCTATTATGTTTGTTATCTATGTCTGTAATGAGATTGACTAGCCGTTTTTAGCCGTTTTTGAAAATACTAGAAGAGGGTTGTGAGGACATATGACAGATATGATATTCTGTGTTCGCAGCCAACCCAGCGCAACAAATTTATAAAGTTCTGATGATAACCAAAAAAAATCACTTTTCTATAGATGAACTTGTGATAAAACGTAAATTGCATGAATAAACATTAGGAGGAAGCGACATAATAACTTTGAACTAAATTCATTTGAGATTGAGAGATAGACATGGTCTTTTTTGTAAGTCTTTAAACTTTATAAAGTTCAAAGGTCCCAGATGGTTGCACTAAGGTGAAAATAAATAAGCTGGCATCAAATAAAAAGTGCTAGTCGGTGAAGATCTAATGCACGTGGTCTAATCAATGGGCCAGGATTACACATTCTACTTAATAAACTTGTATCTCCCAGTGAAATTGTTGTGCGTAGCAAACTTAATCCTCATCTGCCTCCTAAACTGAATCCAACCTCCAATTTATATTGAGCGAGGGTTATGGTTGTTAAGAAAAACTTGCATTTATAAAACTAGCCGCGCCCTTTTTTAAATTCATAGCTCGCGTGGCGACGAAGAAACCACACCATCGATAAAATTAGACTCGGTTAACTATAAATAAGGTCCATATCTTTTAACTCCTATAATTAGGCCTAATTAGCCAAAGCCCTTGCCCTAATCCCAACTAGCTTAGGCCTATATACATTTGGCTTAACTTAGACGTACATATTTTCAATTAGCCGAGGCTGATTTTTGCCGGTTTTGGACCATTTCTCTCTGCTTGGGGCCTGCTTTAACGTAGCTTTTCTGACTCTCTCACTGTTTATTCACTTTAACATTTAACAATTAATCATCATTTCCTAATATTCTACTCTGTGCCCCATTAGCTTAGATTTGTTTTATCTTAAGCGTACAAGTATGGAGCCCAATTAAACTAAGTGTGTACATGATATATTGTGTAAGATAAAAATGAATTATATTTATACAGTATGTGGTAGTCAAAATCATATCAATTCTATGGGTCCCAAAGAAGATTAATATAAAAGTAGACAATATAAACCTACTCCAACTAAACAAACACATTCGCCAAAGAAATAAAGAAGAATTTATTGTCATATCGGTACCAAAGGTAGTAGAAAAGGTACCCAAATTATTTTCACCCAAATCACCTTTGAGCTTGAGGATAATTTAAGCTTTGAAATGCAGACATTTCTCTGAAACTGTGACCATAATACGATTTTTTTTTTAATTTTATAGAGCCCATCTGGCAACTGCCCACTTAGGCAAAGGTCGCCCGAAAACACAACAGCCTAGAACTAGGCTACTTTAAAATAAAAATATGAAAACATAACAATGATATAAATTGGAAAAACTTAACAATCAGGAAGCAATCTCCAGCAGCGGGGAGAAATAAATAAAGGGGAGAAGCCCGGCCTCCCCCCAAAAGTCAACAAGTCCACAAGTCAATGTGCACGAATCCGTCCCGAGTACAAGGGACAGGCGGTAGCGAACCCGCCCATCCCAGCACCGGGACAGGTATCGTGTGCGAAGATCACTCAGACTGGGACATTCGACAAGAATGTGCCAAACAGTCTGGGGGACGACGCAGTCGTCGCACTAGGGCGCAGGCGAGCGCTCCATCAAATAGCAATACGTCACACGAGTTTTTACGATTCGGATACCTCAGAAAGCAACCTAAAGCCGCCGCGGTATTGAGGGATAGGTCCATGGGAATAGTCGCGTCGCAATGGCACGCAATTTTAAGTTCCCTTCAACCGTCTCCAATCTTGTTTGCCAAGCAGTCCGAAGAGCTGCCCATAGTGCTGCCGTGTAGTCGGTGTGAGGAAGAGCGAAACGCTTGTCCAGTCGCAGAGTCCTCGCGGACTATTTGGCGCCCTCATCGGCGCGCTCATTCCCCGCAATTCCTACATGTCCAGGATATATATATTTTTTTTTTAAGGAGCTATCTGGCGACTGCCCACTAAAGCATAAGTTGCTGTAAGCAAACAGCCTAGTTCTAGGCTACTTTAAAAATTTGAACAGGAAAAAACAATAAAAAGAAATAATAATAACAATAACAAAATAATAACAAAAGCAACAACTAAACCTAGTTATATGAAAGGAAGAAGGCCGGCCTCTTCCAAATAGTCAACAAGTCTACCAGTTAATGTGCACGCAATCGTTCCAAGTACAAAAGACAAGCTTTAGCGACCCCGCCAATCCTGGTACCGTTACAGGTAACGTTCGCAAAGATCACTCAGAATGGGACTTTCGACAAGAATGCGCCGAACAGTCTGTTCGACGACGCAGTCGTCGTAATAGGGCGCAGGCAAGCGATCAATTAAATAGCGATGCTTCACACGAGTGTTTCTGATTCGGAGATGACAGAAAGCGACCTGAAGCCGTCGCGGCATTGGGGGATAGGTATATGGGAACAGTCGCAGCGCAATGGCACGCAACTGTAAGTTCCTTTCGACCGTCTCCCATCTTCATGCAAAGCAGTCCGAAGAGATGCCCGTATTCCTGCCATATAATCGGTGTAAGGAAGAGCGAAACGCTGGTCCAGTCGCAGTTTCCTCGCGGACTCTTTGGCGCACTCATGGGCGAGCTCATTCCCTGCAATCCCTACATGTCCAGGAACTCAGCAAAAGATAATCTCGAAATCTGCCCTGCTCGCTAAAACCATGGCGTTACGGCTATCGCGAACCAGGGGATGCGGAGATTCCTATGCCCCGAGAGCACTCAGGGCGCTTTGTGAGTCGCTATAGATCATAATCCGGTCTCCGAACCGGCCACGTCGCGTAATCTCCCGTAGCGATTGGTGTATTGCCACCAGCTCCGCCGTGAAGACAGACGCTGCGCCTGGTAGAGCCCCGCTAACTTCAAAAAGAGGGGATACGGCGTGGAAGCCGACCCCCTCTTGGGACTTGGAGCCATCCGTGTACATTGGCACGGTTACAGCGTGACACGATGTGTACTCTAAAAAAGTCGAACGCAATACTCCCGGCGCACTACAAGCTTTATGAGCAGAGCCGTGGTGACAAATAGTCTATTGTGGTAGCCTCCAGGGTGGCATCCTGGGCAGAACCTAAAGCCAAAAAAAAAAAAAAAAAAGAATGCAAAAAAACAAAACAAAACAAACCCTGCTTAAATAATAGGGAGATGGCAGGCCTCCCACAAAAAGTCAACCAGTCGATGTGCACGCACTCATCCTGAGTACAAGGGACAGGCTGTAGCGATCCAGCCCATCCCAGGACCGGGACAGGTGTCGTGCAACAAGATCACCCAGACTGGGACATTCGACAAGAATGTGCTGAACAGTCTGGAGGACGACGCAGTCGTTGCAATAGGGCGCAGGCGAGCGCTCCATCAAATAGCGATGCGTAACACAAGTTTGCCCCATTCGGAGACGACAGAAAGCAACCTGAAGCCGCCGCGGCATTGGGGGATATGTCCATGGGAACAGTCGCGGCGCAATGGAACGCAACTTTATAATTCCTTCGACCATCTCGCATCTTCTTTGCCAAGCTGTCTGAAGAGCTGCCCGTCTTCCTGCCATGTAGGCAGGGTAAGGAAGGGCGAAACAATGGTCCAGTCGCAGTGTCACACTGAATCTTTGGCGCCCTGATCGGCACGCTCATTCCCCGCAATTCCTAAATGTCCAGGAACCCAGCAAAATATAATCTAGACATCTGCCCGGCTCGCTAAAACCGTGGCGTCACAGATATCGCGAACCAGGGGATGCAGAGATTCCAATGCCCCGGAAGCACTCAGGGCGTTTTGTGAGTCACTATAGATTACAATTCGGTATCCGAACCGGGCACGTTGCGTAATCTCCCGTACCATGTAATTTATTGCCACCATCTCGGCGGTAAAGCCAGACGCAGCGCCTGGCAGAGCCCCACTGACTTCAAACGGAGGGGATAGGGCATGGAAGCCGACCCCTCTCTTGGGACTTAAAGCCATCCGTATACACTATCACAGTTCCGCGGTGACACAAGGTGTGCTCCAGAAAGGTCGAACGCAATACTCCCGACGCCGTACAAGCTTTGGTATTGAGGCGTGGCGACAAAGAGACAAATGTGGTACCCTCCAGGGTAGCGTGCTGAGCAGAACCAGGGGCGCCACTGCCCCGAGAGCTATATCTACCTCTCGAAGGAGTTTCATGGCCTAAACCCAAAGGGCTTAGGGTATTACTGGCGTCTCTCGGCGGCATAGGCACCATCGAGATTAGCTGCAGATGCAGTGAGAGCTGTTGGCGACTGAGGAAGGCGCCGGGCTCCCTTGTACAGGCAAGTGATGCACTGCACGCAGGTTCTGCGGCACGGCAGAGAGTCTCAGACACGGGGAACGGGAGTCTAAAAGAGAGGTGCGAGATGAGGTGGGCCGTGCAGTTCAGGGGGAAGATGGTGGATCGATAAGCTTTCTTTGAACATGGGCCAAAGATTTACGAAGGCCGATCTGCTGGTGAGAACACAACGACGATGTACGACTCAAACAGGAGTAGGGAGACTTGCGACAGAACAGACATACGGTCTGAACGGAGGGACTGGCAGACACTCAATCTCCTCGAGGAATAGCGGACGCAGGGTTAAATAGCCAGGTGGCTGGTCCGTTTGATAGTCGCAGAGCATGGTCGTCCCAGAAAATTCTCGACCTCAGTCTATGCAAACTTATTTCGAGATAACGAATTGGATCGGACAGCGAGGTTTGCCTCAGGTTATGGGGTTGAGTTTGTACGGCCACGCTCGCGGGGGAAGGAAATGCCTGTGAGGCATGGGGACGAGAATTCGGCGTTATGGCGAGGAAATGAGAGCGAGATGCATCCCGCATAAGCAAATACAGCCGGGTCAGACGACTCAGCGCGGACTGCTTCCTACTCGATGATTCTAAAATTCTCACGCCAAGGAGCACTTATATTGAAGCGAAGGTGCTGAAACGGGGATTCCATCGAGGGGCATCCTCTCACTCAGGCTTTTAATGTATTCGAAGAAAATATCTCCCGGGTCCTATTTTCAATAAAATCCTAAACATACAATGACTTTATAAATTAAAATAAATTAAGTTCATGCATGTATCGCCCCCTCTAATAAAGCGACATTAACATTGCAAATGATGTTAGTCCCAACGCTTAGCTTGAAAGGCGCAAGACCAACGTATTAGGGTTGTTAACAAAAAGGAGAGTGGTTGAAGGTCAGGGAAAAGAGAAACCGACAAATGAGCCTAAGGTTTTTGAAAATATAAAGGTTGTCTTTTCAATGAAGATTTTATCAGGTATGTAAGCTCAGAGATCCCTCGTTAGTTCACAGTTTAATTAAAACGGTGGAGATATGAGGAAAAATTTGAAGGACTTGTTCTGTTCTCCCGGGAATGAGAAACTGTGTACTTACTTTGAGTAACTTCATAAAAGAAACCTTACCATCGAAAACCACTGTACCGTACTTTGAAGGGCAGAAGTTTATTTAAATCCGAGAAATTTAAGAGGGGCATGACCTTTTGAATTGTTACATGGGATGATATCAAATTTCTAGAAGACACCTTAAGGCATTTCAATTCCGCCTTGGGCCACATTTCCCGTTCCAATATCAGCCAAGACTGACCATGGAGCCAAAGATTTAATTTGGAATTAAATTCCTTAAGGGAGAAGCCACAAGTAATTAAGTTTGCGGAGTTGTCAAGAGTGAAAACGTAATTGAAAGAAACGTCGATTTGGTATTTGGAGGTAATTTTTTCTTTGACATTTTGATATCTTGTAGTCGATTTTTGCCAAACAATGACTTTTGTTTTAATTTACTTATGTCATCGAGAATCCAGAACAATACAATCTAAGCGTGAACCAAGATCTCAATAGATCTGAATGAGTGAGAGGGAGACTCAAGGAAGAGGGGAAAGGATTTGAAGGCAAGCATTCTCGCAGAAATAGGGGAAACTTTGGATTTTGAAAATAAATATGAAGTAGGATTCGTTAGAATGCAAAGCATAGTTTTTAAACCCATAACTAACCAGACTTATTAGCATCACAAAATACCTTCATTTTGGCTTTACCGCCATCTTTAAAAGAGAACCGCGGAATTTTCACATCACCCAATTTCACCAATTCGGAGCGAAGGGACTCCCATGCCTGTGCCTTGGTTTCGCCTACTTCATGATCCAAATCAACATTTTTAGACCATAGATTCTTAATCAGTAGTCGCCCCTTAATTGTCATAGGTAAATAGAACCCTAAAGTTTTTGCGATGAAGTCAAATGAGGAGGGATGACTGACAGAAGGTTAGTTTCTATTTAGTAATAGTACCCGAGAACGCGCTCGGCCCCAGTGCCATGAGTTTTCTATCTACTATTGTCTTTAAAAAATTGTTTGAGACCAGGATGGTTCGTGGTCCATGATCTAAACTTGAAGCCTCATTGTTCCATAATTACGTTTGAATCTAGATATATTTCTTTACGAAGGTATGATCGGAGTTCGTGACTACTAAATTATCAATATAAAACCAATTACTCAACCTTTTGCTAGAAGGATTCGCAGTATAGGAGCGAGGTGGTAATTAAGATTGTAGTTAAGTATAAAGGGGGAGTAATTAAGTCCGAAAACGAGAGAAGAATAGTGATAGGTAAAACTTTTACCATTCTTCATCCAGAAAAAAGGAGCGATTTCTGTCTTTTATATTCTTAATTTGATTTGGAGGAATGCCTTTTCGATGTCCGACAGAATAACAAATAGTTTCAAACGGAATCGGCACAAGATGTTTAAAAGGGGCGTGAGAAGTTCTATGCCAGAATAGGATGCGTCTTTGAGAGATGGAGATCCAAACGTATGTAAGCTACACTTGAGGACAGCCCTTATTTTAGTGGTGGTTTGGACAGTCGATTTTATGACTGGTCTATGGGGGATCCAAATATAGTGGTCATAATTCTCTGGGGACATATTTATGGGCCTAATAATACCTTCCTACAACTAACCTTCGAAATTTTCATTATATGCTTGAGTTAGTCCCTTTTGAGCTAAGGACGCTTTGACTTTTGTTAAAAATAAAATACCCACAGCTACCTTATAATTTGAGGAAAGAACCGGCAAAATTTTATCGTACCACGAGAGTTCTACAAAATACTTCCCACCCCTATTTTCTATGGAATTATGGAATTGGGAGATATTAATCGTATCCAGAGATCCCGTCTCAAAGTCTTTAATGCCCAGAGATTCCAAGATAAACACATTTTCAAGCCCTATGTTAAAAATCAGTATCGGACTTGCATAAATTAAGGAGAAGGGGAAAATATGAATGAATAGGGTCAAAGCCCATGTTGACATAGTGTACGATATAAATATCCGTTTTTAGGTCGGTATCAGAGAGCACTACAGCTGGTTTTAATTTAATCCCCGCTCCATCATCTTAATTTACCTCGAGGACTGTGGAGTAGGCCCTCGGCGGATTGCTTCCCGAGGCAGGGCTTCTAAGTTGAAATTGAATGTTGGTTTTTATGTAAGTTTGAATTTGAGTTTAAGGGCGTTTAGGATGACCGTTTGCCTCCGTCGGTGGCTCGCCGCCCAAGGGAGGTTATGTATCTCGTTAAAGATGACCTCCTTTGCCGTTCTACCTTGACTGAGGATGGTGCTAATACTTGCTCCATTTTCATCTCCCATTCCCCAGGTTCTTCACCTTGCGTATGGTGGGTTATTGGTTGGCCATTTCAGCCAAAATAAAACTGCCCAAGTAATCTTCCTATATTTCTTTTGGCCCGGTGATGCCAAAGAAATTGCAGAATTTTGTCGGGACTGTGATATTTGCCAAAAGACTACGGAAAAGGAAGGATTGCTTCTGCCTCCCTTCAAAGGACCCCCATGTTTTCTGAACCATTTTATAGAGTGGGTATGAACATAATTGGCTCAATTCACCCCTCGACGAGCGAAGGAAACTCTTATATCCTTACGATCAAACATTCAGAATGTGTGTAGATTTCCAAAAATTGCAATCCGTGACGATTTTTTACGCGGAACCAATCCCGCCCATTGACCAGAACTTAAACCTGTTTGAAGAGGTTAAATTTATCTCAGAGATAGACCTATGTAGGCCTATTATCAAATTTCCCTCAAGGATAGTGCTCGGAATTAGACTGCATTCCCCACGTAAAAGGGCTGAATACAATTTAGGCGTCTTCCTTTTGGTTTGGTTACTGCTTGCAGTAATTATAATAGAATTTTGAAGCGAATCCTGCATGGCCTAGGTGATGTTTCGTTTTATTTCGATAATGTGTACGTTGCCAGACGTACATGGGAACAACACATAGTCTCCCTTGCTCCCTCTCATGAGGTCACGGGAACATGAATTGACCATTAGACCTAGTAAATGTCATTTTGCCTATAATTCCATTCGTTATTTAGGCTTTTATATCTCGCAAACCAGATGACCCCAGCAAGATAAAGTAAAGGCTATTGCCACCATGCCTCTTCCGCGTACGAAGAAACAGCTCCGCTTCTTTTTGGGATCCACCTCTTTCCAATGGCGTTTTGTCTCCAATTTTGCGCATTAGCTTCTCCCCTTAGCGCCCTGTTAAAGAAGCAATCCCCAAGCCATCCACCCAATTTGACAAACATAAGGATAGGTTGAGTTCTGCCTCATTCTAAGACTCTCCAACCGACCAAACCTTTCGGAATAAGGACCGACGCGTGCACCGAAGGAGTAGGATGTGTTTTGTTGCAATACGACGGTTATTGCAGCCATTCGATTGCATACGCGAGCCGGAAGCTCTCGTCGAATGAGAAGAACTACGCGACCATAGAACGTAAGGCTCTTTCGAAATTTAAATGTATTTATTGGGAAAGGAGTTCGTGATCGAAATGGATCACCACCCTTTAGCATATTTAAAGGTTCTAAAAATTGTATGGCTGACTGTCTTAGGAGGAACCCCATAGAGGAGCTTTCTCCTACCTCGTAAGATCGAGTCACCGAGGGTGTGTACTCACAATTGTATATATTGTTAAGCTTTGTTACTCTGCATATATATTGCCTTTTATTATTTTTCTTTTGTAACTAATTGAAATGGAAACTATGTTTATTTTGTTTGTTTGTTTTTGTATTATTACTACATCTCGTTAACTGTTAAGTTCCACAACCTCATATGAATTGTTTTTTTGTGTGTTCGCGGCTATGTAGGCCTGAAGTTAAAGATTTCTTTATTACCTTGTATCCCGTCAGTTAAATTGTTTTCTCCAATCCTTATCTCCCTCCTTTATGGGCAATAATATTTTCTCTCCACTACGTTTCTGTGAAATTTCATTTTGGGAAGGGAGGCGTGTGGGAGCATGAAACTCAATACGCCCTTATCACACAAAATTTCTTTGGGCAAGACAGACTAGCGCAGTTGTGTATAATTTGGAGTCCTTTATCATCGTCTCCCACCAGGTGGCAGCTGTTTCCATCTTTACCTCTCTTGGGGTAGAAGGGAATCCCTCTTATTTCCCCTTCGCTTCATGATGCTACAAATTATCAAGGTTCATGTTTGTCCTGGTTCTCTCTCGTCTCCCTACATTAGCTGAGACTACCTCCCGCGCGCAGACGAATCTCGATTTCGTGATTACTTCTCCCTGGAGCCGAAGTAAACTCACCCCCTTCTAAGTCCCTCTGGACATCTTCGCATCAAGGCCCCATTGACGAAAACCTGGCCATTAGTCTTCTACATCCTCAGTTCATCCTCCAGAGGTAACCAAGAGTCATATCCTCGTAAGTCCCACCTCTTCGTTCCTCTTCTTAAGGATAATTCCACATTTGTTGTAACGCCAATAGACTTTCTAAATCTTTCATTCAATTCGACTTATTGGATCAGTTATATATTTTCCCGGACCTAGTTTCCTTAATATTTGCGTCATAATATTCTTTTTTCGTACTGATTATTATTTACATTTCCATATTTATCTGTACCTGTGTTCTTATTATTTGTATTAAAGTTTATTTTTGTAGAGGTGTTTATCTTTCGAATAACCCTTGAGACAAACTCGGGCAACGTATTCCCTTTTAAAGAGCCAACCTAATAATATCACCTTTAAGTAGAAGGACCTTTACTTTTTTCCGAGTTCAATTGTACCCGAGTGCAGTGCCAATAATGGCTGCCTGGCCTACAGTCATGTGTAACTTTAGAGACTTTTTAGACACACGCCTTCATCCCTTGACAACGACATATACTCGAATGACGCGCTCATCTGGCATTAATATGTTAATAACGCCACATATGTTACACATATCTCAAGCAATTTGATCAGGTCCGCAAGTAAAAAAATAAATAAATAATATAAACAACTTTAGACTCTCTCAGTACTTTATATTTTTGCATTTCAAAATTTATTGTGTTTACATTCCCTTACGTAAACATATCTCACTTTTAGAAATAGTATACCATTTGGACAGAATCCGTCCTAACGCCAGTTTTTTGTATGGATTGATGTACTAGTTCATGCAAATTATTTAACTCCTGAAAAATAGAGCGGGCAAGCTCTCAGCTAGTCATCTCGAACTATTAAACCACCTGGACCAAACTACATTAGTTCCTAAAATTGGACCAGTAGATAATTCAAGAGGAATTTCTCAAGCAGTAACATTACAAAGAGTAATTCTCTATAAGATACCATTGAGGTTTTAATGATTTATGGAAAATATTCACTACTATCACATATTTTTTCATGACTAGCAATATTTTTAATGACAACTCTATGTATTTGTGAATATAGTATCTTTATATTAAACTAGTGCAATAGATTAATAAAAGAAAGAAAGGTTTATGTATAATTAATGTTATGTATGAATAAAATAAATAGACTTGGAAATAGTTATTTTAAACAAACTAATCAATTATAGGTAACACAGAATTATTAAAATCATGAAATTGGTTATTATTACAATGTGGCGTTAGAGCAATCTGTATATTTTTCCGTAAAAGTAAATCTGTCACAATAAATATTACTTTTCACATGCATGAAATTATTTATAAATATAACTATGAACAAATATTATATTAATTCATTTTGTTAGTGGTTAATTCAAATTAATTATCTGGCGTTATTTTAAAACTTTAACGGTAAATAATATAATTTTTTGCCCAAAAGTAGAAAAAACACACATTGTAGGGAATAATCAAAGAAATATCATGTACTGACTAATTATAGCAATCTAATGAGAACGATTACCTTGGTGTACGAATAAATGGGTGAAGAAGAAAATCTGTGTAGATATTTAAAATTAGTCAGATGGTTTGCTATATAATCATAAAAGTAAAATTATTGTGATATTTTGTGAAAATAAACAAGAATCGATCAGGTTCAAACTTTTATTTATTGATATTGTATGAAAAATATGCTATGCTCAAATTTAACGAATAGGAATTGCCTGAAGATTATTATTGTCATCATTATTCAAGAAAATAAGCATGGAAGAATTATCTGAAGACAATTTACACGTGATCACGATATCAGAATAAACTGCAAAAAATAGAAGAAATAAAGTTACCTTGCTTGGTTAAGTAGTCTTTCCAAAGAGGTAAATTGCAGCCAGAAGTATCTTGTTATTGTACGAGGATCAAACTAATAGTTGTGTCATCTCAACTATTGACCCAACACCACCTACATTGGTTAATCTCCGCATCGAACAATTTTGATCAAGACAAAATGATAGATTCAACAGAGAAACAAAATTCAGCACACCTCGGTAACGTTTATAGTGATGCCTATAGTCATTAATAAAGCAGTAGCCTTTCATATCTCTAAAATTATAGGAAAAAATACAAAATTATTTCATCTTTTATTAGCTTTACCAACGATAATCAGTTCCCGGTAAAGCTACTCTCAACTAAAAAGGAAAATCATTGGGCTCTTTGAGAGAACGAAGCCATAATTAGTTGAGAAATTAATTTTTCCGTGTACAGTCACCGGTCAACTTTTTACCAATTAGGAGGACTAGGCAGCACCGATAATCATGTTGCGCGTAGATGAAAACCTGATTTGGTACAATTTTGTTCAGTATCTACATACGAATATATCACCCATCATCGCCAATAAAAGTGAATTAACACTGGCTCAAGTTGTAAAATTAACAGATGAACTCATTCTATTCGTTCGCGTAAAGTCCGTCATTGTTAATAACTATGATAATAGTAGGCAAAATTTCATTGTAAATTCAGTGCAGACTTTTAATAGTGTATATAATGTGAATAGTGCGAATCAAATGGCTGGTTAAACAAGAAATAATAATTATTTTAGATCATATTCAGTGGCGAGGAATAATAGTCCTCAGAAGGCGAGATATTAAGAATCGTGTTTCAAGTGACCTAAGAAAGACAAGAATGTGCAAATGCAACCATCATCTAGGCCTTGATATCGATTCCTTTTTGAAAACTGACCGGGCAGGCAGTAGTCTATCTGACGTTCGGTTTTCCCACCTTAGTTAAAGGCACCGGTAAAATGAATTGAAAAAGTGTGATTATTTAATAGATATTGGTGTAAGTGTGTCAATAATGCAGTTAAAATTGTCTGAATTTTCTGAGATGAAGCAATCTACTAAAACATTTTTAATGCTAAGGGTGAATATATCAAAGTTTATAGCAAAGTTTAGCTAGAATCTGCGATTTTAAATTCACAGTGTTTGTTTAGCTCGGTTCTTATTGTGGTAGATACAATTTCACCTTTATTAGCGTCACACATTTTAGGACACTTTAAGTTAGGGTAGATTTGGCTTGCGCTGTTAAATTGAGAATAAAACTGGTTTAGGCTCAAAAGCGAATCAACAGAAAGAACAAAGAGTTTTATTAGTGATGATTAATTATCTCATCTTTCACCCAATGTTAATATACTTTTAAGGAAAAATGAGAAAATACGAGTATATAATCCGACATTAGCGGATATCTATTTTGCACTAAACTCAGTGGTCCTTACAATCAAGACTGGCACTTTCCTACCGACTTTTGCACCACTATTAAAACACACCTATTTTAAGTTGTAAAAGTGATTTTTGAAGCTCGATTAAATGAGGGCGTTTTGCGCCATCTATTTCCTTGTTGGGTTAACCCATTCATATTTAAGAAAATGAAACTCCCAGAAAGTATCGTGTCGTAGATGATTTTCGCTCGATTAATGCTGTAAAAAACCCTCCCATTATCATTTAACCCAAATTCAGAACTTCTCTAATCATTTGCAAGGTAAGTTCTGCTTTAATCAGATAAACTTAGTTCGGCTATATAACCAGATACCAATGAACTCTGTGTAGATATAGAAAAGACGAATGATCTCTGTGTAGATATAGAAAAGACCAATGATCAAATAATTTTGATATTTTTAAGTATTTAAAGATACCTTTTAAACTCATGTACAAGAGTTGCAAATTTCAACGACATATGCAAAATTTGTATCTTTATTTAGATTTCATTTTTTATATATTGACGATATCATAATTTTTTCTGACGATATTAATACTCATTTAAAACATTTAGATAAAGGTTGTGAAATTTTAGAGCAGAATTAATAGCGATATTTTTAAAAATATTGCAGGAATATGCCCTCGAGCTCGTAAGGTCACTGAAATCAAAGAAATGCTCCTAATGACAAATTAAAAAGACTGCGTATATTTCATGGTATGGTAGATTATTACCGTTCAAAAGATCTCGATTTAAAACACACCTATTTTAAATTGTAAAAGCGATTTTTGAAGCTCGATCAAATGAGGGCGTTTTGCGCCATCTATTTCCTTGTTGGGTTCACCCATTCATATTTAAGAAAATGAAACTCCCAGAAAGTATCGCGTCGTAGACGATTTTCGCTCGATTAATGCTGTAAAAAACCCTCCCATTATCATTTAACCCAAATTCACAACTTCTCTAATCATCTGCAAGGTAAGGTCTGCTTTAATCAGATAAACTTAGTTTGACTATATAACCAGATACCAATGAACTCTGTGTAGATATAGAAAAGACGAATGATCTCTGTGTAGATATACATATAAAAGACCAATGATCAAATAATTTTGATATTTTTAAGTATTTAAAGATACCTTTTGATCTCATGTACAAGAGTTGCACATTTCAACGACATATGCAAAATTTGTATCTTTATTTAGATTTCATTTTTTATATATTGACGATATCATAATTTTTTCTGACGATATTAATACTCATTAAAAACATTTAGATAAAGGTTGTGAAATTTTAGAGCAGAATTTATAGCGATATTTTTAAAAATATTGCAGGAATATGCCCTCGAGCTCGTAAGGTCACTGAAATCAAAGAAATGCTCCTAATGACAAATTAAAAAGACTGCGTATATTTCATGGTATGGTAGGTTATTACGGTTCAAAAGATCTCGATTTTTGGCCGTATTGTTGCTTCTTTAACTGACCACGCCTGATAAAGCCCAACTCTTTTGAATTAATTTTCAATTATAGTGCCATTGAGGATAAGATGCCACAAAAGAGGCATTATCAAGTTCTATTACGTTACAATATCCATTGCAAATGATGGAGAAGAACAATTGATCAGATATAGTTCTCCATTTGTTGTGAGGGGTGATATTCATTAAATACTTAATAGTTCCCCTCGACTGGTTGTACTTTCTCTCTTCCAAATTAACCAAGTCTCAGCAAGGATATTCGGCCTGTGACTTGAATATCCTGGCGGCATATTTAACAGTGCAACATTTCAGATAGGTGATTGATGGCCACTAAGTTACGTTATGCATAGAGCATAAGCCTTTGCTCTCTGCCATTTTCTCGCCGTTGCGAACTAAATTGGACAAGCAGAAACGTAATTGGACTTATATTAGAATACATTACTGATATAATATATCTCCGTGAAAAAGATATTGTAGTTGCAAATTGCTTATCTTGGGATGTGGACTTAGTTCAGATACACTCATTTGCCGTGCGTTCATTGCAATCTCACAAAACTGCAATATCCTCTCCTTTAACTACCTATTTAAAACCAATAAAGGTGACATACTGGCGGGATTAAATCGATCGCCATGCCATAGTGACGGTGCAAAACCTTTGGATACAGTGAGTGAGGGTAAGGATGTGTGGCTTATAATGCCTCCAAAAAGTAGATAATTATGGTACAGTGGGAGGCGAAGAGCCTTTGCAGCTTCCCTAAATTAGTTGACAATTCTATGGCATTTACATTGAAAAAATAAGCCTCAATGAACTATTGTGAAAGAGCTATCGGATTCTTCCGAGCAGCAAGCACATTCATATGAATAGCCCCAACCTTCTTACAAAGGGAACTCTGTGTATTTAAAAAATAGAAAAGAACTAATGGTGCCTATAATCCATATGGAGTTAAAGTACTTATAAAGAGATTGAAATATATATGAAAGAACAGTCATATCATGTCATGTACAATTCGTGCTAACCCCTACCAAAACCACAACCAGAGCTGGGAGGGATAGACCCTAATACCATGAAAAGCAAAGGCAGTGGCAGTTGGTACAGTCTCAACATGGTATTCAGAAGGCCGAGAGCTATGAAATAAAAGGAGAAGTCGAGCCTTCACTTCTGCTGCTTAACACGTGGGAGTCCATGAAATTTCGATCACAGGAACAATCCCTCCAGATTACTTATGAAGGAGTAAGTGGGGTCTTTGGTAAGGTGAAAGTCCTCACCGCACAGGCAGTAACCTTCTTGGAGACTAAACTTAAATGTCTGTTGGCTGTGGAAAGTGGTGAAGGCGATGCTCTATATGACAAATATTTCGAAAAGGGCTGTATCTGTGCGTAATTTTTTCCTTCGCCCTCTCTCACGGTTACTCACGGCTAGGAGCTGAGAGTGGGTTTATTCTGGGTTGAGCCTAAATTCTTAATTCAGCCAGTTTAGCTGGATGGCACACGGTGAGGCAGAGTACAGAAAAGGCTTCCGACTCGGCGCAGGATTAATAAAGCACTGCTGAGCCTGGAAAGACCGTGTTCACTGAATGATTCCTTAACTTGAGAGGCACATCAGTTTGCTGATCGCTCAAACCACGCGGGACAAATTACTTTGCCTCTTAGAACAAGATTTGTTCCGTAGCCAAAAGGGCCATGAGTTCTTTAAAAAAATACGAGTAACATTGCTTCGAAGAAACAGGCTGTGGTAAGATGCAATACATATACTTAATTTTATAAGGCAGCCTTTCATGAAAGTCGTTAGGGCAATTACCACAGATTTTAGTTCGATCAGATTTAGTAACTTACATTGAGTGTAGATTCATAAGTCTCCTAATATCCCCTTTTTAGGTCAAAGTAATTATTAATCATTACCGCAATTAAATCGAAGGCAGAGATCTGATTGCCTTTAGCTCTGAAACTTTCCAGGCATTTAAGGAAAATTGTTTTCGTTACGCTCGAATCCTTCGTTGTGCTAAGTGCATTTCAGATATAGTTTCTCTCGTCGTTCTCAGAGAATCTACCATTTGTCATTTCGAACATATTTTCGAGTATGGGTGTTAGACTCAAACATCATTTATTGTTATCGTCTTTACACCTAGTATAATTTATTTTGCTCTGTTAACAAGAAAAAACAACCTTTTTAGGCATAATATTCTCAAATAACGCGTTTGAGACAAGAGACGCTTATTTTTGGGGCGAAAAGGACAACCCAGGGGATCTGAGTGGACATTATTTAGCCGCGGCAAGGTTGTTGCTTGTTCCTAAGCAGATATGGAAGTCAGCAGTGAAAATAAAACCATGTCATGTCTAAAACATGTTTTTATTTCTAAAGCACTGATCTGGCGAATAAAACAAGGGCATTGTCGCCGAAATTAATTCAGCCTAATAGTTTAACTATGTTGAGAGAAATAAAACGTAAATTACACAAGCAAATAAAAATATCCAAAAAATATTAATAAACCAAATAAAAACCGCGACGAATAGATCAAATAGAACATGAATACTCCGACTTCGGAGGGAAGCCCGACTGTCCCTAGCGTCCGAGCATGCTGCAAAAACGCAACAATCTCAATACAGTGGAGAAGGAAAAAATACTACAAAATGTCTTTGATGTAAAAGTCGGGAGTGTACGAACTTAACCACTGTAACATCAAAATTTAGAAGCGGCCACGCCTGTGACAATATCAGGCCCGGTAATGTTTAAAGGGATTCTCCATACTAGTAGATTTATGTGGCAAAAATGTGTTAGACATTTGGGGAAACCACACAGTCGGCGCAGAAAGAAATTATTCACAGGTAAATGAATGTTTTGGTTAATATTTAACAATTCCTGCCTAAACTCGGCCAGTAATCAGGGCCTGCGAGCCTTACCTTTTGCAACGTATCCCCTTAACAGAACACTAATTTACCCAGGCCACTGCTTTACTATATATACAGAGCCCCGGAATTGAAAGTTACAGAGGCGCCGCAAGGGGGATTTTGATTAATCTATATAGAGGGGCGCAAGAAGTGAATTTAAAACTTCATGCCATCTCGAAGAACCTCTCGTTGCCACGCTTAGGCTCGCTATAGGCCGTGTTATCGAGCAGAAATGACCTCAAAAGAAGCCGATTGTAGGTTATTTATGACCTACGCATCTTCCTTTCACTATCTATCCCTCTCTCTCTTTCTGACACTCTCTACTGCAAATTTCTTACAAGAGTCAAACTTTACTTTCTTTAGTTCTTCTTCATCAACCCCTCCTTAAATGCGTTCTTTTTCAAATCTTCAATATAATACAGGTTTATTAAATTGGAAATTCTATATTGTCGTGGTATGACATTATATTACATAAATACCATATTATATCTATGGGGGAGGAAGCAATAACTTAAAGGCTAACCGAAAAGGAACGGAAACCACTAGTTTAGACGGGCTGAGTAGCGAGAAAGACTGCAACGAGGTAAGGTAAATTATGGGCAATGGCAAAGCTCAAGGTTATTTAAAGAGGCATGTACAATAATATAATTTTATTTACATAAAAATAATGAAAGAATTGACGGGCAAAATTACATCAGATGAACGAGGGGGGTGATTGTAGTTATGCATCAGACTATGAAGTTAAAATTAATGTATTACGGGAGGAGACTATTCACAAGGGACGAATTAAAGCAAATAGGTTACTGAAGGGGGAGAGGGGTTGGCTTACGAAAGATTCCGGGTGAGACGACGAGGTAAGGCTTCACGGATGTCTTCTGCACGTGAGGCGAGGGCGCTCAAGACTTCTGAGCGGGAACTTGAAGTGATGACCAATCTCAAAAAAACGAGGGGGTGGTAACGTCCAGTCCAGGGGAGAATATTTCAGCCACCCGAAAACGAGGGGTGAACCAGAAGAGCTTCGACAGGAGTTGATAAGAGAAGTCGGAAAAATCACATGGTAGCGATCGTTGAATGAAATTACCTCACTGGCTGGGACTAATTCTAATACAAAAAAATAGTTCAGCTGTCACTTTGCTTTGTTGTTAACACCTGACTTGGAACTAGGGGAATTTTCTTGAGGTCCGGGCCAGACTTCTTAACTCTGTGTCGGTTTCATGGGAAACGAGCAAAATATATGTCTGAGGCTCTCGCCGCGGGGGGCGGGGGTAGTGGGAAACAGCTCTACTCTCGAGTGGCCTCAAATCTTCTTGCCGAAGCTATTCTAGCCCGTGTAAAGGTGAATCGTGGTGGACGCGGTTCGAGGCTACCGTTTTTGGAAGGGGGGAGGGTTAGGCTTACCAATTTAAGCCTAACAGAATCTTTTCCAGCACATGGAACTTCCGTGCTATTAAAGAAATTCCACGTGGAATTTCCCCCAAATATATATTTTATAGATTTCCTTACTCCATACTCCCTCGTATTTTTTTTTTTAATATTAGTGGAAACGCAGATTGGAACATAATTACCGATCTTATATAAAAACCTACGTTTTTAATTTCACCTCACTTATTCGGTATAGGAATATCATCTAGCACATCGATGTATATTCATGTATTAATAAAGTCAAAATATCTGAAAAGTCTTTACTTTATTGTCCTTTGTACACGCTCTACATGACTAGATTTGTTTAGTGAGTGAACATGATATACGCCAATATTATATTCGCTCAATAAGTTTTTCATCCTCCCCCCTTTAAACTCTCCTCCATCATATATCTATGTAAGCGTAATAATCGGCGGTTTATTTTTAACAGAATATCTGATTCGTTTTACACTCTGATATAAACTATTAAATAACAGACATCTTCTCTTAAAGTCCAATTTTATATTACATCAAGGTTAAAGTACATAATTTCAATTAAAACTGCATGGATGTCCGCAACCCTATTACATTGTACACATTCACTGATTCTCTGAATCAAAAGAGCTGGGTTAATGCGATCAGAAAAATGATATTCGATATGCAATATATAAAGATTATAATCAATCCCAATTTTTAATTAAACTATATATTTTGGAAAATAAATATGAAAAGTATTTTTATATGATCTAGGATTTGAATAAACATATTGGATAAGGAATTGTGCTTGAATAAAAATATATTTTATCTGGAGTGAACTTAAACTTTCTTCTTCTAAGTCTTGATGACGCAGGCTGGAAACAGTCCAACCTCTGGACTTCCATCAACAGACTGATTAATAGATAAATATTCTATTAAATTTTCTTTATACGTAATGGTAACGTAGTCGGAAAAATCTCTGAGGACAAATTCTTTCATAAGTTTGATAGTGCCTCCTCTCTTGTTGAGAAAACAATGGAACTCATCAAACGACACATTTTTTTATATACTCAGCTTCTGTTATGGTAGGTTGAAGTTTTCGGTATTCATCGAGTCCTTCGTTGAATGAAAGATAACAAGCATCAACCGCATTCTGTAAACACTTCATCTGACGCAATCTTTGATAAAACTCGTTTTTAAATTTTAAAAAAGTTTTCACTTCATAATCATTGTAAAGCAAGTTTTTTTAAAGTGTGTAGGAAAGAAATCTTCATCCTTTTTCCAGTAAATGCCAAAATGTTTACTTTGAAATAAACTGTTTATATTTGCATTCACTACACACTTTAGCTGTTTTCCACTGTAGTCATTTACAAATCGATCTAAATAGGCGAAATTTTCCGGTTTTAACCTGTGTATTCACCAAACACAAGCGAAAACTCATCCTCACGAAGCAATGGTTTATCGTTATAGTGAGTTCTTCCGTAGATATTTTCAGCGATGAGTCTAACTTAACCACATTTTGTTTTAGCAATCTCCAATTTAAGACTTAATATATTAATTTTATATTTTTGTTGTATAATTTGCTTCACCTGGAATCGAGACATAGCTCTTTGCGTGTGAGTATTCAAGTGAATCTGAACAGACAGACACAAAGTCCGATAGGATAAGGTTTCTTTGACGCGGTTTGAATATTCATGTATTAGCATATCAATAGAGTTGCTGCTAACTTTATTTTACAATCCTTTAATTGGTCCGTCTGATTGCCATGCTTCATCAGGAAAATTGATTTATAATTTAACCAAGTCCTTATATTTTGTTGTTGAGAATAATGAGAAGTACGACGTATGTTTGCGCGAACCACTGAGCTTGATGGAGAAGAAGTTGATGCGTGAGTAATATTTTCTAACTCTTTTCGACGTTGCAAGTTTTTTAGGATAGATGTAAGGAAATTATAAAATATTGATTTTACTCTTACTTCGTCCCAGAAGGTCAGTGGTGTTCTTGTCCACGTTCTATCTAAATCATTGAAGCGGTCCATAATGTTAGATTGTGGAATCCTTTTACCATCGATGGTAATCACCACATCATTACCCCAACTGAATCTCTGTGTATCTTTTATTGTCTGAAAAAATAATCTAACTCTTTCCTTAACACTAGGCTCCAGTGTTTTCAGTAATTTATTTGTATAAACGTCTATTTGATCCCTGTTAATCTCATTAACTTTAACGGGAGATGTGTTCACAACCTTATACTACTGTTTCAAATAGTGTCCAACGTGCACTAGTAAAGGATAACACGTCTATCTACTGACATGTGTGAATTATTTAGTATGGTAGACAACTCTCTCTCCAAAATTAAAAGTATCTCTTCTGGTGGGTTAGGTTTGACGGTACTTCTCTCTGTTTTGGGGAATAAACAATAACTTTTTTCATCATAGAAGGTTGAAAAGGATAGGTACTAGAACAGAGAATAAGATTGGTACAAACGATCCTTAGCGCTTTATTATTAGTTTTTTCTTTAGACCTATATGAGCTGGCTAACAAGGTATCATACGTATTAACCGTTTGAAAGGTAAAATCTTGTGATTCTGCGATGTTGTCATCGGAACATTACCTTTAATTAGATTAAAACACATTTTAAAAATCACATTTGACAAAATCACCATCTATGATTTTATGATTGATTTTTTTATCTTTTTCGAGAGAGTGAGGAACATATGGAATATATACGTGTATCTTTTCATTCTATGTCTCATTTTAAACGGTATATGCTTTCGGTTTTGTTTGGAAATATTCCTGTCCGGAAGGTGAATCTTACACTGTTTCTTGAACTGAAGCGCAGAGCAAATAACCATAGGATTTTAATACGTCTTCTTTATATATCTTCATGAAGTTGCTCCGTTCCTCAGACTCAATTTGTCCAATAAAGAGATTTATCTGGAAGGTGTCTGCCTTTTGGTAAAATAAGACTAGATTGGGACAAATTAAGGCAATATTGCGCATTAAATAATTTTTCTATAATAAAATTAGGGTCACTAGGAATATGAAGATATGCTTATGGTGGGAGGTCACTGTAAATATCTTTGATAAATTTTCATCTTTCTTCTGCATTATGTCATCTAAAATAAGGAGTGTATAACATCTTCCATCCAAAGATGACACATTATGCACACGTTGGTGAAACTTTACTTCATTTTTAAATTCTGTATAGTCTTTCTGCCATACTGTGTAACACCAGTTAATTCTATCAACGCGTTGAGTAAACATCTTATCTCTATTCCTAAGTATACGTGAGAGGAAGTGCGTTTTTCCGGCTAGAAATCGGCCCAATGATGGACGGATTACATGGTAACATAGATTTTTCTTTACACTTCCTTTACTCATGCTTTCCTTTTGTATAATGAATGAAGCAAATTCTTTCAGATAACTGTATTAAAATCTTTTCTCTACAAATTGTTTTTTCATATTTCCTTCGCTCATGCTTTCTTTTTTAATAATGAATGAGCCGGGTTCTTTCAGATAACTATATACAAAATACTTTTCTTTTCTTTAGATTATCCAAACTGATGCTTACTTCTCTTGCAAAATGAAAGCAGATCTACCAAAAGAAGCCAACCTTTACCTCTTTATCCAACCCGTCACTGTAGATCAATTCTCATTGATAGAACGCGAACAGAGATTCAGGATCTTCGTATTTACTGCTACAAAAGATGAACCCAAATTCATGTTATCCCATTAACCAACGTTTTCTGAAAAATCAGCCACACTCCTATTCATTGGTCTTGAAAGTGAAACCTGCTATCCAATCCGAAACATTAGTGATATATATATTAAAAAAAAGATACTTCCTTTTAATCACGATATCTATTTTCCTTGCTATACGTTTCATGGCAAGGGCTAAAGGGGTGTGCATTTAGTGTCGTGGGTATTGTGATGGAGAACCAAATAAAGGGATTTTTATGTAATGAATGCAAACGATCATTCTACAACCAATCGTGACAAGAAGCTTCATAATTGTATGAATATTTGTATGTGTTGTAGATGCAATCGTATAATCATGGAGGGTGCAAACAAGATGAGACGACACGTGTGTGATAAGGTGATTTGTTCTAAATGTTATACATACTATAAAACGGATGGAGCAGAGCATACGGGCTGGATGAAGATGTCGAAGAAGTCGATGTTCGTGTAGTGTGATAATGAAACCTATAAAATGTGGGATCCTTTATACTTTTTCCTTTCATATTGGTTCTTCAGATAATATGTGAGCTCTGTATTGATAATGAGAATGAAGCATATGACAAATGTAATAACTGTAGTTTACGAACCAGGATTTTCGAAAGAGATGTTGAAAACTCTCCTTGTAAACCCTTTATAGAAGAGTTAATGCGCAAAAGAAGATCGAGAGAAAATGTGATGGCGCATAATAATTCCAAATTCCATGGCCAATTCATCTATGAAGAGCTGCTCCAATATTTTAATCCTAATCTCTTTAATTCGAATTCAATGAAGCGAGGACGAAAGATCTTTAAGCTACAGATCGATCAAGATATACTTTTAAAGATACATTCCTATTTATGCCCTCATCTTTGAAAAAAAACAGCTAAAAATAATGTGGATCCCAAAAATGCAAAAGGGTATTTTCCTTACGATTTTTTTTCAGGTGCAACTTTGAACTATATTGGTCCGGTTCTTGAAAAAGGTATTTTAACTATGAAAAAGAGAACAATGAGGAAAATTATACTTTGTAATAAATCTTTACTCAAATTTCAAGGAAGAAGAATACAATATTCGTATTAAGTATTGCAGTCAAGATATTTCTATCCTTCGCCTGTGTTTTGATGAGTTTAGGTGTTCCTTAATCAAAAGATTTAAAATTGATCCTATGCGGTCATGCATCACAATAGCTTGATTGTATGACAAGAAGTATAAAGATGTTTTCTTACCAGAAAATTGTATTGCAATTATTGACTAGAAGAAATCAAAAGCTTTTTCTCAAAAGGCTATACGTTAGCTTATGATTGAAGAACATGTTACAGGAATCCCAAATTTCCATGCAAGAAACGGTGGTTAGAGAAGTTTTTCTTTTGGTGAGAGAGTATTTTCCCTGGAGGGTTTACACCATCAAACAAGATATTTCCATTAGTGGACGTAGGTCATTAGACCACTACTACCACATAATAGAGAGTGATCGCCTTTTCGGTAGCAAATACAAAGTTTTTATTCTGTGAGAGTATGAATTTGACACCATGATGCAAACCATTCCAGGACGACCTGAGACAGGTAATATAATCTCCTCCGATGTAGTCAATGGTGTATTGAATGTGGGGAGTGCACTTTTTGTCAGTAGATGTGACCTATTTATATTATATTACCCATCAACACATGGTATAAAAATCCATTACGTCGATTTTTCCTTCTTATATGTGTACTACATGAAAAACAATCCATATCACGTAGGATCACCTCGACGTTGCGTATCTGTGCGAAAAATTACGTCTATTCAAGAATATACTGAGGCCTCGGTGAACTCTTGAATAGACGTAGTTGTATGGGAATTGTCACCCACCCGTTCTCTCTCAGTGGAGCCTCGAGATAGTTACCGCAAAAACATCAGGCCAAGGCACCGTGGGCTCAAACTCGTAACCACAGCGCCTCGCGACTCGTCGCTATGAAAGGCTAAAAGTTAAAATGCAAGATCTCCCCTACGAGGTATATTCAATTTCACCTCAATGAAGAAATTGGAGACACGTTTCTCTCAAGCTTGAAGGCTAACGAGAGCCGATGTAAGACTTAGTGAGAAAAACCGTTTGGAATAAGAACCCCTTGTGAGCCCGTCTCCAAGTCCCCCCCTCTTACACCTCCCCCAATAGGGTGACGAGGTATAAATAAGAAACACTTAGGAAAATCGAGGTAGAATACGTCAGTCTCCAGGTGACGAAGTCCCCTGATTAAGATCGGGCTACCGAGACTGGATAGGTAGAATACGTCAGTCTCCAGGTGACCAAGTCCCCGGATTAAGACCGGGCTACCGAGACTGGACAGGTAGATTACTTGGGTCGCCAGACTAAGAAGTACCCTTCAAGAAATACAGGGCTACCTACCTAAGGGGGTAAGAAGCAGCTCATCCTCGTGCTAGTCCCTGTTTATCATACCGAACGTTAAGTTTACTTTGTTAAGTTCAACTTACTCTCGTCAGAGAGACTCCTCATATCCTGGTGCATCTTAAACACCAGGGGTATTCCTCGTCCTTGAGGAATTAAGAAAAGAAGAAAGAAAAGGCTCCCCCTCGAGCCTGTTAGCCGGTGGCCACACCAAACTCATAAGTTAACTTGGATGAGGAACCAAGTTCAACTTATTCTCGTCAGGGAAACACCCCTCCGTTATTTTCGCCCTTGAGGAAGACTGGAACTAAGAAGAAGCTCATCCTCGAGCTAGTTCCTTGTTATCAAACCAACCTTTAAGTTAACTTTTTAAAGTTTAACTTATTCTCGTCAGAGAAATCCTCCTCCTCGATCCTCGCCCTTGGAGAAGACCCTCCCCGAGTACAGTCCTCGCTCATGAAGAATTAAGTAACGAAGGAGAAAAGCTCCTCTTTGAGCCCGTTACCAGGTGATCACACCGAACTCTAAGTTAACTTGGTTTAAGAACCAAGTTCGACTTACTCTCGCCAGAGAAACCCCGCCAACCTTGGTGCCGCCTAAAGCACCGTGATTGTTCTCGCCATTGAAGATCCCCCATTGAATACCGTGTGGACCTCCATCTGCTACCCTCGCCGAAATACCTCGTGATTTTGACTCCCTCCATCTGGCCGGTCGGCACTTGTCGTGGAGTCAATAACATTCCTGAGGTATTTAAACTCCAGTAGAGTTAATAAGCCTAAATCTTGTATATTGAAGTGCGAGGCGAATTTAGCCAATTTTATAGGGGCAAGCTAATTAGAGTAATTATTGTGTATTAAAATATTCGGAGTATTTCTGTGGTTAATGTTAAGTTTTTGTGTATTTAATTGTTAAAGTTAAAATATAAGTTTATTTTGGGAATTTTTTTGCGTTTCTCTATATTCTTACGTAGTTGAGACGGCTCTTCTTTAAGATAACAATATTAGCACTCTTATAACAAAGCCTACTTCATCAAAGAAGTATAAAACTACCACAAAGAATACCACGACAAAGGTGGTTTGTGTGTGGAGTGATCAGAAAAGGAGTATTCTACGACACTAGTAATTCAAACCCTCACGAGGGTTTGAATGAGACATATTTCTGAATCGTGAAAGTTGATGTTCTCTCTCCAAATGATCTGTATATTCCACTTCTCCCTCAATCTATAGGTGGTAAAATTACTTTCACACTCTGAACCACATGCGTTCAGCAAAGCTTACGTGAGGGCAATCACTCTGAAAAGCAACGTATGATTTCGGGAGTGTACACACCTCCGGAACTAAAAGTTGCCCTAGAAAAGATGTATAATATCTAAAAAAATTTCGAGTTTTGGGAGTTTAAAAAGAGTGATAGGTTGTTTGCAAAGTATAGAAAAATATCTCTAGAAAAAAAATAAAAGCTTCTGGATTCTTGCTAGAAGTGGGTTGAGAGAAGGATAAAATGCAATATGTGAAGAGGGTGAATCAGCTTGAGGGCATAAGAATACAAATAGGCAATCTTGGAAAGCGTTTTAAAGCAAAGCTCTGTCTATGCAGGCAAGGATTTCTTCTTGCGATTAGTTTTTTTTGCAGTGATATATTACATTCAAAATGTTATTCTTTTGAATATTAACACATTGTACAACGAATATGAAGTCAATATAATCTAGAAATTGACGGTGATAATAATAATAATTATTTCTAAAACTTGAAGGTGATAATAATAATAAAAATACAATAAAACAGAATATTAATCCTGAGCATATTTTCTTCCTTTACAGTCTGGGGAAAGTTGGCTCAGAGGATTCGTGGTATGTAACCGGTCATCTTTGGTTCGGACCATGATGTAATCGACCTGATCAAAAACGAAGATTACATTTTTAACTCTTTAGATATAGTTGATAATACGTACATACATAGCGAAAGTGAAGAATGCTGAACATGTAGAAGTTGAATCCACGTAAGGAACCTGGCAATTGCAGCGTTCACAACTGCATATGCGCGAATTAAGCTTTATGGCCTCTTAGAGTCGTTGGGTGAACGTTTTTTGTACTGTGACATTAACAGTGCCATTTTTATTGCTAGGAATTATGACCCACAACCTCGACTTGGAGAATTCCAAGGTGATCTCACTGATGAGATCAAAGATGTGTAAGGTGCCGATGCGTATGGAGATTCATTCTGCTCTACGGGTCCCAAATCCTATACGGTACGTATTCAAACGCCAAGTAGGGTGACGTATATACTACGTTTTAAAAGATTAACTATTGAAACTCAAACGAAGCATATAATAACCTGCGATACTATGAAACGTTTAGTTGGAGGCGATGATGAGAGAGGTTTCAGATCCAAGAAACTCAGTGGAGTGAAAGAATTGAGAGTTACAAAGGTTTGGAAAAAGACATTTGGTAAAGGTGTTGAACTCAAAGTGAGTTAGTTATCCAACCATACATTTCGGTTTCAAAGGGATATTACATAATATTTAAAAATGTTCCTATATGTACATTGAATCCCTGTCAGCTATTATTAGCTCTTTATGTATATAATATTTTTAATCGTTTATAATATTCTTTGATTCAAATGAATAAAATAAAGATAAAATAATACGCGTTATACTACCAGGGTTTTAATTTGTCTACAAAATAACTCATCACATTCTCTTGATCTTGTAAGAAGGAGAATTCTTTCATCCTTACCTCTTCAATCTTGGTTTTCTTTATATCACTGAGCTGGTGGGAATACCACGAGAGAAAGCAAAATAACGGGGTTTTGTTCCAGATATAGTGATATTCACTACTTTCTCACCATCATTCACCATGCTAGAATGTATGTGATATGCCAGCCATGTACTGTGACAATCGAATAGAACTCCTACAAAGAAAAACTGATCCATAAGTCGTTTTTGAATTGTTCACCGATGATTAAATCTTCTAAATTCATAAACTAGAGATGTTAAGGGGATTTTGTAGACTCCGAGTGTAAGGTTGTGTGTGTGATTTATGCTCGTGTATGTGTAGACGTGTTTGAGTGTGAACATTGGTGTGTGCGTGTGTGTAGACACGGGGTCCACCCTACAATACTACTTATGAACGCATTATGATGGTGATAATTTTGCGTAGCAGAAAATTAACAATTTGATACCTGTATAATATAAATTTCAGAATATAGTGTAAGCTATAAGAAAACTGAAATGGATATGGGCAGGCCATGTTTCAAGAGTCCAAGAAAATAAATGGACCAGAAAAATACCAATTGTACGCCAAAAGATAAAATACGCCAAATAATAGAGACAATATCTTCAAATAAATGCTAAAAATTGGAAACATATTGCAAAAGACTGACGAAAATTTAGAAAGCTAAGAAAGTTTTTATCTCAACAGTGGGAAGCAAATGCTTAAAAGGATGTAGCTGCACTGTCATACCCGGTGTAAATCACGATTCCGTCTACTGGCCTTTTATCCCATGGTTGTGTGGTTACCAAACAAAAATACTCCAAGCGGATGGAGAGGGATCACGCGCACAACAAATTCCCTAAACGGGAACAGAATGATCCATGCCTCCTCAGATGCCTCCAGTTTTAAAGAGTGCTATTTTATCGAGTGTTAATGCTGGACTTAGTTGCATTGTCTGGAGTGAAATTATTAGTAATGATTGCCGTATTGATCTCCTCAATAGTGTTTTATTTTCCAATTAATGAAAAAATCACACGTAAAAAGCAGATCACTTCAAATTCCTAATCGCTCTTTACTTTTTTATCGTTGATGATTACAGAGCCAACTAAAAACTTTGGTTTATTAACGATTTTTGAGCGCTTACTGGTCAAGATATTCATTATATATTTTAAAGTAAAATGACTTGTTACTATCTAATCAGTTAAGTCTTCTAAATAGGAAATGAAAGTGAATCCGAGTAAAACTATCAGTATGATTATTATTCGATCGAGGATATTATAACTATATTACCCTGGTTAAATTATTAATGATATACATGTAGAAATTGTTAACAATTAATTTTTTAACAATAAATTTTTTAGTCTTATTTGCACTCAGCTAATTTTCATTTGCATAAATAATGTGTTTGCTGCGAAAGTTCAGCAAAATATTCCAAACTGAAAATGTTGTTGGAAAAGTATTATTCTTTGATACTACTGGCATTATTATTTTGGATTTTTGGAAAATTTGATATTTCTCTACTCAAAGATAACTTAAACAATTTCATCAATTGATAATGATTTATTTTGACCAATCCTATTAAATAATATTTTCAATGAAATAATATTTGGTTTGAGCACGTTTAATATCCTGAAGTGCATTAACATGCCTGGATATACAAGGGATTAATGCCTTGCACAATTTCTTGATGGTATTGAAATAAAAACCAATAAAAATATGTTCTAAGATTTCTCCTCCGACCGTAATGAAAGATCCGTAAATATCATCTTTCATTATACAATATAACTTTCAATAGGGAGGAATATCCACGCTATGAAAGGAGCTTAACGCTATTTTGTGTACACAATGAATATACCAATCTCGCAGTGTGACATAAGACCATGTCTGTTGGAACATCCAATTTTTATCTCTAGATGACAGCCTTGTTTAAGGTAGCAACCTGTTTTCTAGCTCTCATATGTATTTAAAAAGATCCAGGGAAGCCTCAACTATCTCCAAACAATTTATTCTGCGGAAATCTGACTGTCTTCTTTAGACATTCATTCTTAAATTCCTCCCCTGAAGGCCTTCGGATACTTTGTCCATGGTTTTTAAGCACTGTAATGGTTGATTAATAAGAGAACACAACCTGTAAAAATAGGAAATGCAAATATCATTGAATAACTAGAGAAGATGATGTTGACAGGAGTGAAAAAACAAGAGAACTTCATGTATGGAGAATATTATATTGTTAATGAAAGAAGGGCTGGTTTGTAAATCAATAATAATATAAATACTTTCAAATATCATAGATTTAACTAATAATTAATGTTTTCATGCATAAAAATTGAATTAGCGCCAGTCTTACCTGCTCATATTCCTTAGAAGTCCAATGAACAGGTGTATTAGATGCGACCTTGCCTATCCATATCATATTTTTCATTGAATCGTAGCGAATTCCTGAGACACTTGGGCTCATAATACACATTCCAATAGCCCTCCCCATAACGTTCTTTGAGCAAAGCTGCTACCAAGACAATTTGTTGGCGTTATTTTTCTGTCTAATCTCGCTGTTGTTTTCCTTTTACTACAATCAAGTTCAACCCTTTATGAATACAAATTGTGCTCGTATTTAAATTTCTTCTTAATATTACTGAATTTTGAGTTGAAATTTCAAAAATCATTGTTATTTCTTTCTCTTTTAACGTGCTACGTTGCAATAAAACTAATTTGTCCAATTTTGAGAGAACTCAAATAACTATTGTCATTTCTGCTCGCCTCATTTTTAACGATTAAGTTAGAAAAAAATTAAGAGGTCAAAGTTAGTATTAAACAAATAAAAAGAAAATACACAATATTTGAATTATAAAAGTTAAAGAAAAGCCACCTAAAATACTAACAGAAGGTGTAAAACACAAAAGCAGGATAGCAAATGTGACAATTGACTGGCTGCTGCTACTTCAAGGAACATAATTCAGTGTTACCATAAAGTTTTTATTCCTTCAGTGTATCCAGACACCAAAAAATAATGCTTTAATCCTATGTTCAAAGTAATGATAAAGATTTTGTAAAAATGTGCCAAAATAAACTTCATTATTAATCAATTCAATTGATTTCAGTAACATTTTATAAAATAATGTCTAATTTAAAAATACATAATAATACTAATGTTAGAAATATGTATATGTATATTTAACAAATTTTTAGTGTTGTCACTCTGTCTAGGTTTCTGCATCAGAATCCCACTTGAAACTCTTAGATAAAGCTTTTAACTATACCTATTAGTTTCTTACTGATATTGAGATAAAACTTCTACATCGTCATTTGGGTGTTTTGCTGATACATTTCTTCAAAATTGCATCTCATGTCAATCATACGGTGAATCATCTATTGCCTACCACTGTGTAGCTTTGATGTGCAACATGTATTCGATATTCAATGGATATTATGACCGATCCATTTCTGGTATCGGTTTAATATATCGCATTTTTTCATGTTTCTTTCTTGAATCTGCTAATTTGCGAACAAATCTCACCAATGATGTTAGCTCAAAATTGTTTTTTAAAGGCAAGTTAATATTTTCATTGCCCCTTATTTTTCTTGTCTCTATTCGTAGGGCCCTTTGGATTTATAACCGATGGACTTTTCAGCTGGTCCCGTTCATTGATTTTTGTAACTAATAATCGCAAGAGAACAAGGCATTTTCACTAATGTTCTTATTTGTATTCCCATCTTGATTATATTGGTAATTGTTTAACTCTTAGAGTCATGTTTTTAGGATGTGATCGTAGTGAATCTGAGGAATAATATCTAAATATATGATGTAGGGCACAACTTTTGTCATGAACGAAATTACTTATCTAATTTCCTTAATTATTTTTAAAAAAATAAGCCCACTTAGTAAAGATAAAGCATGTTGATGTAGTTTAACTTAATTTTCAAAAGGCTTTTGTCTCCATTTCGCTTAAAGTACTTTTAATAATGCTAAAGTCGCATGGCTTAGAGAGCAACGTACGAAAAGTTTTAAAGACTGGATGGACAACTGTAGACAGAATTATTGCAAATGGAACTATTCTATCATGGGTAACTGGTACTGGTGCCCTTTTTTTAGATATATGTTCTCCAACAATTATTTTATAATATATATTTACGATCTGGAGAAAAATTTATTATTCGAAATTTCAAAATATGGAGATGACTGGAAAGTTGGTAGTAGGGCAAAAAATATCATTAAGAATGAAAATCTGAAAATAAGCCTTTGATAGACTAGTCAAATTGCGCGAACGATGGCAGCCAAAATTCAAATTGGACGTGTTTTATATGGTAGTTAATTTGAGCGATAAATGGGACCAGGAAAGCGGGAGGCTAACGAATATGCAAGAATATCAAAGTGAGAGGAAAATAGAATATATGAAGAGAACAGAGCACATTGGGCATGATTAAACGCAAATGATTTTAGTTAGTATAAGAAGAGAGAAAAAGCATGAAGCAGATAGGAAGGTTGAAGTACACTTGTCATTTGAAAAAAACAGAAGAGACCATCAGTCTCCTACGGCAGATGGTAAAGATGGCAGGGAGATCGCAGGATATAAGTTATCCAAGAACTAGCCCTCTAGGGTTTAGACGGGCCAACACCACATCGGTAAGGCATAAGCCGTTGAATTTTGAAGTCCAGTAAGCGAGGGGAAGAATAATGCGTTGAAATTATGCAAGAAATAGATTTTTCCAGGCAACTATCCATTTGTGTATTAATTATCCCATGTGAGAGAAATGAGGCATTGTGGCCCGAACTCCGATATAGCAGTTTGTTCGGTGCTTAATTTCTAGTCACTGCAACGTGAGAGAACACGGATTTGGTTGAAACAATGAATAAAGGGTGCTTTGGAAAGCAGTGCAAAACAGGATTATGGTATGAATAATAGCCTTTCGGGTTAAGAACAGCTCTCACATGTCGGGTAGTGAGGCGGATGAAAAATTAATGCCGAGGCATTGTTTCCACCACAATGGCAGAAGATGAACTATAGTTTGAGTGGAAGCCATCGTTGCAGATCGGAGAGTCGGGGAGTGTCACATGGCTGGGGAACTCTGATAAAAGAACGCTCTAGTTTAAACTCATTTCAAGATATTATTATATATTTAAGGTTGGTGGAATCATTCAGGGAGGAACCAACTTGAAAGAAATTAGATAAATGCAGTAGAAATAGCTATCCGTGCGTTGCTTCACTTTGTTTCAACCTAACTTTCTAAGACATGTTTTCAACTCTGTTTTAAATAAAAACGAAGCAACAAAGTAGATTTGAAGTTGAAAATGACCATAGTTGTGTCATTTCAAGCAAATCTGTGCGTATCCCAGAATTGTTGAAAAAAAGACCACTTCATGTTTCTCATTAACTGTAATCTTAATCAATTTTAAACGACTTATAATAGCTTAGACTTTGGCATTCTATTAAACTTTAATCAATTACAATATAATCTGCTTATTTTTAATGCACTTTTGAGACAACTTTTTGTGTGGGTCACATTATGATATATTATTAAAAGGTGAATTACCCACAAAAGGTCAAGAACCAGTGAATTAAAAGATTAAAAAGGGAACGGATGGCGGCAATAAGGTGTGAAATGAAAGCCTTCCACGAGAACTTCGCTTCGAAGATAATGCCTAGAAACTTTACAGATTGTTTTTCATATATTTGATATCCAGGAGAGAAATAAGATCAAAATTTTGCCGCGTCGATTTTGGAAGAGACAACAGAGGATCCAGAGAGAAAAGTTAATGGGAGACAAATCAGAGTATTAGATACAAAGCTTATCCGCATCGATTGTCTTGCTAATTAGGCGAAAAAGAGGTAAATTTACCGTTTACAATACAAAGAAGAGAGCGAAACGAGCTCAGGTGACCCCTTCCTTTTGGGATGAGAAAGCGAATTGCATGAAAGTGACACGGACTTAGAAATAAAGACAGCGGATTACCTGGGAATTTAAAGTGGTTGGGAAACCATTAAGTCAGAGAAAGAGCACTCTACTTGTAATGGATGAGAGGCTACTAGTAAAATATGGTTTACTGATGTGAAAGAAAAACCAAGAGTGGAACCAGGGTACAAGAATACATCCTGGATATCATAGCTTAACCTGAGAAGTAGAACCAGAGAACTGTGAATTTAGCAAAACCTCCCTTGCTATTTAAGGAGCAGGGAATTGGACTCAGCCTGAAAGGAGAGGCGCAAATTCCCCTTCATTTCAATGGAATTGCATTAGCTACATTTTTTAGATAGGGATGCAAAGTTTCAAGGCAGCCAGTTCAGTGCCTTGCCGTTTCAGCGTGCACTCGAGGGCTATAAATGTGGACGCAATAAGGAAATTAAAAGTTTTAATTATAAGGCCAAATTATTGCATGTAATTGTATTTCTTATTTTTCTAATCTCCATTTGGAAATTTGGATTTATTATCTTAACCCTTTAGAGGGCACACCTAGAAATACTTGAGATATAAAATATTCCTCTTAGGGTCATAAACTAAATGTATTCCTAAGACACGTTTACTCTTGAACATTTTTTGATTTGAGGCATTGATTGCCGGCAATGTTCTGTCAATGAAGTATCTCGTGCGGGCTACCCGCTCGGCTCACGGGGAGCCATGTTAATCCCGTCCGGCTACTTCGCCAGGTATGATGTATAAATAATTTACCATATAACTCTTTTTGTATTATGTTATAACTGGCTTCAATTATGTTAATATTATATGTTATTTAGCATTAATAAATTTTATGAATATCTCTTAAAAATTAATGCTTATTTGAAATAAAACGCAAGAAAAAATTTAATGTGTTACTTATAAAAAAGGATAAAAATACTTGATTTTATATAAAAAAACATAGAAAACCAAGTAGAGGACATCAGTGGATGGGAGACGGGCTCAGAGAGAGGCAGCAGAGGTCGAGGGCTGCTGCTCAGCTTAGGTGGGAGGAGGAGAACGGCATGAAGCAGTTGCGGGTGTCTGAGAAGCAGAGCGCGATCTGGCAAACATCGCACATCCACCTGGAGCGGTGGATTGTGGCCTTGGTGGAGCAGTGCTTTTAGGTCTGTCGCTTATTGACGAAGATGGGCAGGTGTGGCTTTGAGTTGTCAAATCGCTGCTGGACACTGGGAAGGTGGGCCCTGTCCACCCGACGTGGAATGGACATTGGCTAGTCAGGTGATGCCGTCGTGATTCTGAACCCTATGGTCTTCTGGCAGTGGCCAAAGCCGCTGATATTAAGCCCGAAGAGCTTTAGAGGCATTGGATTCTCTCCCATAGCAAGACAGTCCCGCTTGTAGAGGATCCAGGCGTTGCAGACAAAGATGTCTAGGGTATAGCCTAAGAGCCTCATGTGCCACCTCCTGGCTCGCATTGGGGTCTTGTAGAGGTGGGTCAGCATGTCGGACTTGTCAATGCCACCCATCTTCCTGTTGTACTGCTTGATGACGTTGGGTTGGGGCAGGGCACCCCCACCTTCTTCTTGGTGTTGCCATCGTATCTCTTTACATTGCCGACGGGCTCGACACTGACGTCAGAAGACAGGACCGTGACGTTCTTGTTGTCCTTTCAGCGCAGGGCAAGGATCCCGTTGCTGAAGCAGTACTCGTACTGGCCTCAAGGATCGTCTTCTTGCCCAGCTTTTTGGTTGAGATCAGAACGGCACGCCCAAAACAGTTGACCCTCGCCGTCCCCACGTACCGGCAGCCCACCTTCTCATTAAAGATAGTCCACTAGATCGATGCTGGTTAAGTAGTTGTCAGCATGTATATTCGTAGCTGCCTTAGAAGGTCTCTTCAGGGTATTGGCCAACACTAGGACGGTCTTGGCGGTGACAAGCAGTTTTGACTCCTCCTGGGAGAGCTTGGTGTCGTGGCTGGTGAAAGTAGTCTCTCTTTGGTACATGATGATATCAGGGATGAAGCCATCAATGCTTGCACGGCAGAACAGTTTATAACCCCACTTGTCCGGCTTTGTATGGATGTACTGTCTTAGGGTCTCCGATCTGGTGCCCTTTTAGGATACCATGACTTCATCGATGGAAGGCGTGGGGGTTGCTTTCACCTGCAGGAACTGCCTGGTCAGGAGAGCAAACATTGGATGAATTTTGAACAATCGGCCAGTGGTGCCAGGGAGGTTCTCATTGTTGTTAAATGTACAAGGTATATGATCAGCCGGAACCGCTTAGAGGTCATTACTTCAGCCACCTGCACCACTTTCGTGTATGTTTTCCAGTAGTCCTCAATTGAAGACAAGATGGAGACCCCCATGTACAGCACGATGCCCATGAACACCATGAGTTCATGCTTGTCTATCTGGAAGGTGGTGTGGACGTTTTTCTGTCGCGCATAGAGGTTTGTTTGGTATACGATATCCTCAGGAGGGCCGTGGTGAACATGTCCTGGAAGTACTCGAAGGGTGGTATGAAAGCATGAGGGGCAGGGTGGGTAAAGTCATTCAGTGGAGGGTAGCTGATGTCCACTTTCTTCCATGTCTTTGTGGCACATCTTTCTGGGCTCTCCTAGGCTACTTGGGACGGATCTAGTTGCTTCCTCTTCATCCTTACTGTCAATGGTGTACTCCTCTCGCATTGGCTGTGGCCTGAACCTGATGACAGCGGCTGTGGACAACAGATATATGGCCCTTTACATCACATGACTAGACTTGGCCCTTTAAAAATGGCAGCAAAACAATCACTAGAGTCATTTAGAGGCCACCCATTCAAATGACTCACAGCAAAACATGAGTCTGTTTGGGCTTTCTCTTCATGTCTGTGGCTCACAAATTAAATGCCAATGACATCACAGCATTTGGCCTTCTAAACATGGCACCAAATATAAACACTCCTGCTCTTTAAAACATTAGTTTCACTGCTTACCTGAGATTGTGGAAGTGAGATCATCGGGAGGTTGAGGAGGAAGTGAGGGTTTAGGGTGTCGTAATAAAAGACCTCATCTAGGGTGTCATCCTCCACCTTCATTTTGCTTTCGGAACAGGTGGGGAGAATCAGGAAGTGGGTGTGGGTGTTTCTTCCCTCTGAGCCTGCTGCCTAGTCCTACTGGCCCCAGAGTAGAATGCCGAAGCCAGATATGAGGAAGCATGGCATTAGTTAGGGCCATATTTCTCTAAAAAGACAATAATAATGCACCATAACCTTCATTAAAAGTAAATATAATGCAGGTAATCACAGAAACCACCAGTATTTCCAGGTCATATGCCACATGGGTCTCACACACAAACCAGATATATGTTCCACATCACCATAAGTTCGTTTCACCATAAAAAATCCCGATACATTTCGGTAAATAAGATACCTATAGTGGGCATAAAGCCCCGTGCGGGACTAATATGATTCCCCGTACGAGACTGATATGGTTCCCCGTGCAAAATCCCGAGTGGGACACCTTATTTCATCATCATTTTTCACCAATTTCTTTTCAGGTTTTACACTTCACATCTATATCACATTGGAACATATTTATCTGGTTATTAGATTTCTATGCAGCTACCTACATTGTTGCTGGCGTGGGCGGCATGTGTGTCGGAGTAACTCGAGGGAGATCTGGCTAGTATGGTGTCTGAACAGAGAATGCTTGCTTCTACCTCTGCTGGCTAAGCTCCCGCATGGGCTAGCTAGCTCTGATTGGGGCAGAAAAATAGCCAAGGAGTTTCCTCATTGGCTGAAACCAACCCAAGCCGTCTACGTCATTAAAGTATTGCACCATGTTTCGTCAAACACGTGGTATTAAGTATCCTGCGTGGGCTACCTGCCCGCTAAAAAACATATAAAATTAAATTTTAAGTATTTGTTGCTGCGTTAGTTTAGTTAAACTAAATTTAATTAGTTCAATGCGGCTTGAAAAAACTTTAGCTATGGCCCAGCCGTTTCAGTCCGAAGATGTTTTAGCTCTACTTTATTGTTAAATATTTAAAAATTTCAAAAGGATAGAAGAATTTGTTTGACAAATATTTTCTCCATATTTCCGTATTCTAAGTCCCTTGTGCCGAGAGTCCTTTAGCACGTATGTGCGAAAAGGATTATGGCTTCAGTGTTAATCTTTCGAGGGTAAAGTAAGTTAATTTATGATGGAACATTTAGTAGAATGTCGGATTGCTAAAATATGGTCTGGGAATCATCTAACAATAGAGTCAACCGGCCATCTAGCAATCCTTTTGAAAACTTTGAGAAAAGAAATCAACTTTTCTTTCATGAGCATCCTTTAATTTTAATATATAATTTATTATAATTATTTTACTTGTATGAGACTATTTTAAATATTACTCGTAAACAAGTTAACAAAAGAAATGTTCAATATTATAGATTTGAGCAAGCGGCCATTTTGGCTATGAAGGAATCGTTCTTGAATATACATAGAAGTACGAGGATACCTTTTATAATTTGCCCAAAATGTGTTAAAGAAAATACAACAGATGGGCTATATGAGTCAGTATAGTAATAATCCTAATTTTGCTTTACACGCTAAAATGGTCAGTGACCTGACCTTTGTGCCAATAGAAACTTCCGATGGTTACGTGGATGCTTTAGAAATTGCTTTACCTGACCAGTTATCCGAACTCTTGAATTGGGCTTAGGATAATTACATTGATCGCCCTAATAGAAGAAGAAATGGACGAAGAAGAGCTTTATTTCCTCCGGAGCTGTAGAATGTCCATCATCGGACTTTTAATTGGGAAGACAGAACGAACAATCACACTGAACCGGTATATAGGATATTAAGACACCGATTAGGAATGAATAAACCAACTACATACTGCCTATGAAAGTTCATCCAGGCTCTCGCAAATTTCAAAATGGACCAGACGAGTATATGGAAAAGCTTGCATCTGAGCTTTAACCTGCAGTCAAATTGTTAACATACAGAAAAGCAGACGATAAAATTTTGAGAATTTTTTTGCAGTATGAAGAAAGAAATGAAATCGAATATATGCAAGCAATTGCTCATAATTTAATTAAGTAACCTATTTAAAATTTAGTGCCTTTTAATTCGCTCTACATATATGATTGAATACGTTAATAATTTTACAATTTTTTAAACTTTAGTAACTTAGAGTCCTTATCCACCTTAAGCTATGCAAAACTTATTTCCGAAATATTTTATATTCTTAGTCACTTTTTACATTGTATCAAAATTCAACAATAAATCGATTATCATTAATAGTGATTGACTCACAAAGTCGAATATTTTTTCAAAGGCTATTGATTTGTATCAAAAATTAAGAGGTTAAATATGGACCATATGTAAATGGTATTAAAATTTTGTAATATTTTGTTTATCTTATTTTATTAAGTAATTCAAACTCATTTTTTGCTAAATATTATTACTTTCCACGATCTTTTTTTAAATTTGGTATTTTTGTGCTGATATTTTCTTTTTACTCTGTAACTCTCAAGTGTGCTACTTACTTAAACATATACAAAATAGTTTAAGTTGTACATTATAAAAACTAAACGAAATTAAATAAGCGTTGTTTTTTCAAGTCCAAAATTCAGTATAATACAAAACTTAATAATTATATTTGCGCCAAAATGTTACAGCGATATGTTCGTGATGAAATAATCAAACGCTTAAAGGACTTGGCACTGAAATGTCTTGTCGCTAAAAAGACAAGCACTGTAAAGTCAAGGCGCTGAAAAGGCGGTGCTGAACAGTATCTAATCCTTCTTTGCTATGTGACGGTAGGAAGAAATTGGTGAAAACAGATTATGAAGAGGATTAATTCAATAAAATGAAAATTAATCTCATTTAAACTTTAAAGCAATCTACGAGTGGTATCGAAATAATGCTATTATAAATGGCATGGATTCATGTGCCTAAGTACAAGGTTCTATTTTCTGCGATATCGGACATCATCTAAAATTATGGGGCTCACAAGAAGCAGATTTGACCCTCAAACATGTGCACATATAGCTCAGGGCATATAAGCCTCCATTTCTTCGCTCAATCACAACACATATCCGTCTAGAAAGTCGTAAATTTATCTTTAATGAGGAATGAGTCCCAACTTACTGTTTGGTGCCTAAACGCAGTGATACTCCTCTTTCTCTACCCTCCACACAACGTGGACCGGCAGTTGGTGGTGACCTGGAGGCAAGCGATTTTCCTTCTAATCTTAATGAGAATTTCATTATTATATCAGTCTAAGTGGTCTACGAATAAAAAGGAAGGTTGGTCACGTTAAATAACTATCTAATTTAACGGCATAGTAAATAATATGATTTAACAGAAATAGATTTTCGAAAATATTCTTTTGTTTCTTAAGCGTATTAAGAAAATTTAATATTTAAATATATTTCTAAAAAGAGATGAAAAATGGAGATCACACATTTATTTTTCTTATTTCGAATTTTAATACTGTTGAATAAATGCAAATGATTTTATATTAAGGTATGTGACGAAATTACTAATTGAATCTCTGATAATTAAATGAAGTTTTGTGCCATTAAATAATACAATGGAATTAAATTTAAGCAGATGAGGAAAAAGATTTCAGCACAGCCACCTTTATCTCTTCGCTTGCCTATAATAATTTAATTCACTATGGTACATCAAGCGAATGCTTGTAACCTATTGTGGATAAACACGGCAATCCACGCCATACTTGTTATTTACTGCCACCGAGAAATATGGAAATCATATATTGCCACTCGCACGACACTCCATCGCTCAACGCGCAGTTATTAGGATCAAAGTCAACCTTTAACCTCTCCATTCACAGATACTAGCCAACTAACTTCAGCATTTAAGAAGAATTCCTACCTGATACTGCAAATAAAGTATTATATAAGTGGAGTGTGTTTATATAACCAAACTGTCATAAACTTTATTATTTGAATATAATTTTGTTAAAATAAACATAATTACCTATTATGTTGTGTTAATGCCTCAAGAAAATGTATCACTTTATGGTAATAGATATTTGCATCACCACATCAGATGCTCCAGCAGTCTTTTAGTTATGAAATGGAACTCTTGCAAACCATAGACTTTCTTTTAGCTAAGTCGTCTCTGACAAGACTTTTAAAAATAATTGTCATATGCTGGTGAAGAGCAGTTAAGGATAACAACCACACATTAAGCCTTAGCAAGCCCAGTATAAAGCAACATGAAGAACATTTATGTAGTAATCACCTTGAGGAAGCTCTTCATAAGCTTCGTTTGGTTAGGAAGGCTAGGGGCATAAGAAGCCTCACTGCTCTTTCGACTTTCGCACTTAGAATCAAATGCTTCATCTGCGAATGCTAATTCTCATCCGAATATTCTTACTAGAATCCATAATAAAGCCTCGCAAAGGAATTTCAATTTCTTTAAAAACAAAGACTGTTGAAAGCGTTTCTTTAACAAAAATCTGAGCTAAACTCGTAGGAACGTTTGCGCATGACACCTTTCAGAGGAAGCCACTCCTCTCCTTCCTCTCAGGTATTTCAATAAGTCCGTTCCCCTTTTGTTTAAGGACATTTATATTTTTTACTAAAACCAATCTGGATACTGTCTACTATGGTATACGTCGCCGTAATCACCGCAGTGCGTACTGCTTGGCTAGTTTAAAATAAATGCAAAAAGGCAAAAGTAAAAAAAAAGCCACAAATAGAAAAATTCCCTAGCCAAAAAAAGTAAATAATAATAAAAAAGGAAAAAGAAAGATGCAGTCTCCGCTTCGGAGGGAGGACCGCTTTTACCCACCGTAGGTAGTACATGCAACTTACAACAAAGAGAGTCAGATAAAATGGAGGATAAAAACTTCCTCAAAAAAGTCAGTTAGTCATCATTTTTGTGCACCGGAATACGTCGCGAATACAAACAACATGCGTTTGCAACCCTGCTCGTCTCAGTACTGCAAAAGGTAGCATGCTCAAGATTACAGACTGGGACATTCAACATGAATGTGCCGAATAACCAGGGAGACAACGCAGTTGTCGCAATAAGGTAACTGCGAGAGCTCTATAAAATGGCAGTGCGTGCCACGAGGTAGCCCAATTTGAAGAGGACAGATAGCGATCTAAAGCCATTCTGGCATTCACAGTGCAATGGTATTCAACATTAATTTCTCTTCGGTGATCTCCCATATTCTTTCCCAAGGAATCTGGAGGGCATCCTTGATTCCTGCCATGTAGTCAGTGTAAGGAAGAGCAAAACGCTGACCTGGACTGCCAACCCTCGCAACTCTTTGGCACCTTCATGAGCGCGCTCACTCCACGGAATTCCTCATGCACAGAACCCAGCAGAAGATAACCTCGACATCCAATGGCTCGTTGCAACCGTGGCGGATGTGGTGATTTCAATCACTAGAGAAATTCTAGGCTACCTTGTGAGTCGCTAAAGATCACAATCTGGTCTCTCAAACTGGTACGATACGTTATCTTCCGTACCAAGTAGTATATTTTAGGATGGTATTTAAAACGTAAAGGAATCATGGCCTACATATCAAGACAGAGATATCCTACGCAAATGCGCGTATAATCGAGGCCCTCAACGATAGAGTTCATGCTTGCCCTCCTACGCGCGACATAAAATATGTCGGTGATACTTAGCGCAAGCACCTTCTCCTTAATTTTTAGGCCCAATAACGCACCAGCTAATGTATTCTGCAAAATCAACGAAGGAAAAACCTGCTTAACCATTTAATAAATAAATCTTGTTCATTGAATCCCACGTTGCATGACAATTATCAAGGTAGTTTAATCTTTGTACTCCATGGCAAAACAAAAGTAATAGGTAATTCTATAGATTAATAAGAAAATTGAGTAAATCTATTGCCTAGCAATTTCTGCCTTTTCTGTTGCATTTAATTTAGATATTTGGAAGAGAATGCACCTTTTTCCAAGCTACTCACACTTGTAAGAATTAAGAAAGCACCACATTGATCGAATATATATAATTTACATATTTTATTTGAAAATACAGTAATTTCTAACAAATATCCTCGCATCTATAGAATTACTTCGTAACATATTGCTTCCACATAATTCAGCTACTCGTAACTCTATTTTATTGCTGAATAATCAATTCAAATTATACATGGTTTTAAATAAGGTACAAAAATTAATCTTTTTTCTTCTACACCTCAGCCTTGAATTGATCATTAATTTGAATTTTCAACGACCTATATTCTAATTCTAAACTATAATGGTAACTAACCCCTAAAATATAGCTGTCATCAATTTCTCTGATTGATCTATGATCGCAATAACAAGAGGAAAAGTCCCTACAATGACATGCGTCGTTTTGTGTTAAGATAAAAAATAGTTATTGCATTGATGGTTCTCCATGGTTAAAATCACTTACAAGTGCCTTTGAATGGCTAAATGAGACTTTTGCCACTCGATGGCGCCACGCAGCGCCAAATAGATGGTAGATTCAATATCTCCAGGGTAAATAACCTTATGTCCCATGGTCAGATGGGTCATTTCATGGCTCTAAATGGGTACAATTGAACTTTGATCCTTTTGAAAAAAAGCGATGCCTAGAACTGGCGCTTCGCCGCAGGTAAAAATAGGAACAGATTTACTTAAAAATGTTTCTAGTATTCGCTTTATTTGTTCACCTTTTTTAGTTATATATATATAAAATCATATATACTTCATGTATTATATATAATTGTATTTGCGAGTCCCGGTTTGGTTTAAAATATATACAACTCACCGATTGTTGTGATCACAGTGAGGGAATAAAGGAATGAGCCAGCGAAGGACCACCGGTGCGGCTGGGCGACCTTTGCATCTCTCGAAGCGGCTGTCTGGTCCTGGTGACGCACTCTTGACATGAGATGTTCACTGAATCGTTCCAGCTCACGCTCTGCCACACGAGTCCAGTTCTCGCGGTAGAGGATATTGAGTGATTCCGTGATAGTCCAGAGCCTGTCCACCGTTTCATGCCGCATCTTCATCAGAGTTTGATGGGAATCAATAACTGCCTCCGCTTTTCCAGGACCTGATGTAGCATCTAGCGCTCTTACTGCAAAGAAGGGAAGTATTTTAGTTAAAAAAAGCCCTGTAAAGTTTCATAAAGACTGTAAGAATTTGGGCAAAGCCTATTTAATGTAAGCTCGTTAAACTGGAGCAATTGAAACAAACCTGTTAAAGTGTTGCATGTAAAATATCAAAAACATAGTTGTAATTTAAGTGTAGCTTTGGGATTTATTAAACTAATGAAGTCAAGCTATGTGTATCTGAATTCCCCTTTTCAATGTGGCTTCATTTCCTTAGGTTTAGATAAACAGCTATCTCCCTAACCTCAGCACTTTGGTTAATCAGGGATTGGACTATTAGTATCATTTATTCAATTTTACTTCTACACATTCACAAGTTTAAACTTCTCTGCCTAATAAATTATATTGTTCAATGCAAACTTATCTTGGTGCTACAAAGAGCAAAATATGTTCGTTTGCCTTTTTGAAATTTTGTTTCTGAAGTTCACAAACCAATATTTTTCATACGAAGCAGTTGAAAGTACCACCTATGCTACCCATGCATTTATGCTTTGCACACCTTTCTTCTATAGATTAAGATTGTATGGTCCTTTTCCTTTTTTTCTACCTTTATATTTTGCAGAATAGTTTATTAAGTTTAACAATTTAT
The DNA here is from genome assembly GCA_963969495.1 of Ceratothoa steindachneri. Taxonomy (NCBI): domain Eukaryota; kingdom Metazoa; phylum Arthropoda; class Malacostraca; order Isopoda; family Cymothoidae; genus Ceratothoa; species Ceratothoa steindachneri. The sequence goes on along the minus strand of OZ018328.1, from coordinate 139,804,402 downwards.
GCCCTAGTTATCACAAATAAAATATATTAAAAGAGGATTAATTAGAAAATCAAGAAATAAATTGTTGTTATCGTGTCCACTCTTAATTATTCAGAATTTAAAGATATTAAATAAAGGTAAATATAGTTAGTTTTGGCATCAATAATAATGAATTTAGTTTTCGCAAGAAGTAAATTTGAACATTTGAACGGCAGGGTAAGTTTAATTTAAAACCATCTAAGATATACTTTCCTACCCTCATAGAATAAGTTATGGATTTCTTAGAGTACTTTGTGCAAAATAACACAGAAAATTCAAGAATCTTTTAAGGTCATATAATTATATTTTGTATCCGAAATTTCTGGCCAATAGACATACAATTGAATATAGTCAAGGAATAATTATGAAGACAAAATAATGATCAATAAAGGCTACACATGTTTCAACTGAAGAGTGTTTCTTTAATTGTCAAGTTTAGGTATAGTAGGATAGTTTACATATATTTAAAGAATTTGAAGTTAACTCTATTTTAAGATTATTGGATTTTTCTTATAATTACTCGCGTGCGACTCTATATCTCATATGTCATCGGTTGGTCGGTCCCCGTTTGTTATTTTGGTTTTGGAAATAACATTGTAACTATTGGGGGCATCCTAACGAAATTTGAAAACTTTCATGTAGTGTTACATTCTCTTTCGAATGATATAATTGTCAAGATCTTCCCAAGGTTATCTCGAGAATTATCTTGTTTTGATAATAACATTGTAACTGTTGTGCTGATTCTAACGAAGTTTGAAACACTTATCTTGTTTTATATTCTCTTTCAATTCATATAATAATTGCCAAAGTCCTTTAAAGGTTAGGTGGAAAATTATTCGGCAATAACATCAGAGCTATTCGACCGATTCTAACGACATTTGAAACCCGTATGTTGTTTTACATTTACTTCCGAATTATAAAATTGTCAAGGTTCTCCCAAGAGTAGTCGGGGATTTATTAAAAGTTTTGAATGTGGTAAGGTCATAAATCAGAATAAGTGAGAGCCCGTGACTTCGGTCTACAAACCTTGCTCTATATATAATCCGATTAAAAAGTTCTTGAATCAGAATTCATGTAAGCTCTTTTCAAAAGTGTTAACCATTTCAAAAAGCTGAATCGCTCTAAACTCAACCAATAGCTTGTATTTAGGCAGATCCTTCCTTTTTTATTACAGAATAAATGACCAGCAAATACCAACTAGACAGTCCAGTGCATGGCTATCTTAAAAAGTAAGATGATTTTAGATGAAACTCATCTGATCTAAATCTATATATTGAATTATTACTTGTCAAGTCTATTCTTAAATTTATTAGAAGAAGAACTTTGCACTACTTCAGGTGGTAAGTTTTGTGCCTATTTATCAATTTAAATTCAATACTTTGAATTTTGACCAGATTGTCATACTCAAAAAAGAGATTCGAACTCAATATCTTTATATCCATTAATAATTTTGGAAAAATTCGATGAGTTCATAGAATCATGTTTTTTTCTAATCAAAAAAATTAGGCATTTTTAATCATTTTATTGTTATACGTGAAGTTCTTTTGAATATTTTTATAACTTTACCAAAATTGAGCTTCGTATTCCAAGTAGGTCCTGACAAATGCTATATATAGGTGAAAGACGATTCTTTTGCATTTGAACGCAACGTTTCTATGTAGCTCTATGGTCAAGAACTCAATTTGCCTCTGATTTGGTGCATCATAGCACTGTTTTGAAAATATGACACTCAGGTCGTGTTCTTCATTAAGTGACTCTATAGTGTAATCATTTATTTAGTAACACTATGTAAGTTTCGATTCCTTAAATGAATGGATTTTCACTTGCTCACATTTAACTTCATTTGTCATTTCTCTAACCACTCCTAGAAGATTTAATATTCACCAATTTTTGAGAATGAAAAGAGTTTCAAATCATACTGTTCCATCCTTCAACCTTTGAAGTTGAAATGGTACCCCATTGGGCAAACTAAGTGCCCTTTTCTTCTCAAATGACTTCCACTGCTTTTCTGTAAAGAAAAGCCTTTAAGAATTTTCTTCGTTAACACAAGCCTTCAATTGAGGATTCTCAAAGAATTATTTTAAATTGTAGGAGGCCTTCGTAGAAATCTTAGCTGTCCTTTCCAAACCGATCGCAGATTAGTTCATTTACGTATATCACTGGTATGCGGCAGATTTTCTAACAAGATTTGTTGTATCTGATTCTAATAGTATTTCCTTTGTTTCAATTGTATTATATATTTTCTATTATATAGGAATATCGATAATTTACTTAATAATGAATTGAGCCTGGACAAATGATCCCATTCGATTTTGTTATATTTACTCAACGGTTACCAAGCAATATAACCACTCCCGTAAAGAGAAAATTCGTGAAGACAATATATATATATAGAGAGAGAGAAAGAGAGCATACTTTAGAAATAAACCTGAAGACCAGAAGAAAACTTTGCCCCTCACCTGCTACAAGACGTACATTGAAAATTTGAGAAAATTAGGCAAAGGTAGAACGAGATCATTACCCTTTGGAATCCTAAGGATTTTGAGGAAGGAATAAATAAAGTGATATATTGCTATTTCTGCGTGAATAAAACATCCAAGGCGCCCTCATCAATTCATTTTTCGTGTATACAAGGGTTAGACAAAATAATGGAAACATTAATTAAATTATTGACTTTGAGTCCCCTCCTCCTTAGTAGTATAAATTGATTCAATACGCCGACCAATCGATTCATACAGTTTTGTGCTGTATCTATACGAATTTAACTGTTTTTGAGTGAAACCTGCTCTAGCCATTTGTAGACGCTTTTTGGAGGGAATATATCCCTTAGTTTTTGCTCCAATTTACACACAAAAACTTGATTATGGCAGGATCTGTAAATATAGGAGACCAATATGTGTTCAACGTCATTATCAGGCATTTTAAATAAGTTTTAAAACCTTTTTTGGTGTGAATGGGTGCATTAGTTAATGTTTCCATTATTTTGTCCAACCCCTGTATTTTGATATCCTTACGTGAAATTTGACAATGTTTATATTATGGAGTCAATTAATTTTCTTTGATGATATTGTTGTATTTTTAGGAATTCATTATAATAACTTCTTTAAATCCTTCTTTAAAAGAAGTGCTTTACTATGAATTCATTCCCATACTAGCGGTGGCTCTTGTTAGCCGTTTGTGGTCTTAAGATATGCATTCATTTGAAGCATTCTCTATTTTCTTACCTTTCTCATTCATATCGTCTTCAAGTGATCAATATGAATGAAAAATGAAATAGACAGATGCCATTAAATTATTCAGTTTTTCTTATTGCTTACTTTAATCACGACTCACCGCTGTTTGTATGTTTCTTCTATTTCAGATGCAAATTTTATATCTGTGAATTTATTTTCAGGAGTTAACATGAATAAACATACTTTTATGTACTCTGACATTCCTTTTTCTATCATACCCTATATGGCTAGAATTCTAATACCTGACCCAGCTCATTCCCTGTACTTCCATTGTACCAGGGATTCAGAACTTTTTAAATTAGCTGCTCTGAACTTGGGTCACGAACTTTCCCTTTGGATAGGAAATTAGAGTAAGAATTTCGCAAGTTTTTTGCATGCTCATAAAAGGCTCTTCTTTAGAAAGCTATTCTTGTTGAGTGGCTATCAAATCAGTGAGAAAAAGGTTACATCCGGTCTTGTATCACATTCTGTACAACCAATTTACAGATACGATAAAATGAAAAATATCTAGGATGCACTCTTATACGAGCAACATGATTACAGCAACTGTGGCGGTTTATAGGTTATACTAAACCTTTTCTCAAAACTATTTTCCCTCAAATCGATTACAAGTTGAGAGTCGAGGTACTCTAATATTATAAACAAACTAGACTTTATTCTCATTATCTTTTCCATAACAATGCTATTGTTATTGAGTATATTGCTATTTCAAAGGTTATTTTACAGCGTATAAAAACATTTAACCTTGCCACAGACGTGATACATTCAAATGCATAGATTGTTTAATCGGATAAAACAAATTCTCAATCAACCAAATGTAGCGAATATATTGGGAATGCAAGGCAGATGCACGAAATACCAGTGTTTCCTTTGCGAATCGGATCGCAGTGTAGATGAGAAGCAGTATGCACAACGTGAATAGCATTCAAGGGAAAATTTTAAACCTAGTCTTTTTGCAAAATACCATAAAATTAAATCATATTATCCTCTCTGAAATTTGAAATATCTTTTTCATCTCTTTTCTAGATTCATGGAAATGGTTTCTAGCTAATCAAATATTGAACCTTGATTTTCTATGAATATTCTAATCAGAATTCACAAAAATAACTACAAAAATGAAAAAATCTGAAAATGAGAATAAACTTTTCTAGGGGTATTTATTACGTAAATCATGAATATAACATCTGTCTCTTTCCGCGACCCTCCAGTTCCTCGTAAAGTACCATCTTAATTACGATAAATACACTGATGGTTTCGTAAGGATTGAATGCAAACAGGATTGGGTCGAAACTGACAACTCTACAAGTTATAAACGGATTTTGAAATAATTTTAATGGAGTATTCCTTGATATTCTTCAACATATCCTTATAAAATTTAAGAAAGTATACTCAATATTGTTTGAGTTATATGGGTCCAAGTTCGTGCTAACTCTTACGTAACGCTTGCTAATTTTGTAACTTACTACTATAAATGCTTCTTATTTGTACTTTTTCATTTAATATTTGTTGATGTTACTATACTAGACTGTTTTTTCTTTACAGGAGACAAAGCTAAAATGCCTAGAGAATGCTGCATTATCCCAGACAGATTTTGTTATATATGCTGATCAGTTACAGTCATATAGTACCGGAGACAGTTGAATAAACATGTGAAGAAACTTCATGAGCTGTACTTTGGATGAAAATTGGGTGACCAGGACAAACGCTGAGCATCTCACATACGTTGTGTCGGGTATACAAGTTTCCTTTCTGCCTGGTTGAAAGGCAATACTTCTGGAAAAGCAACAAGGGTCCAGCGAGAGGATATAGTGGAGAGCATAATCAGGTGCTACCAAGATCTCGGATGTAATTTGTCACTGAAGATAAACTTTCTTGATTCTCATCTGTCCTTCTTCCCAGAGAATTTAGAAGATGTGAGTAATGAATATAGAGAGAAGTTCCATCAAAATATAGCGTCAATGGAAAATAGGTATATGGGAAAATAGAGCCCTACTATGGTGGCTGACTTCTGCTAGTACCTAAAGTGTGCTCAACTGAGACCTCTTACAAACAAAGAAGTAAATATCAAAATATAAGTAAATATATTAAATAATGCTATAAAACATGTTGATTCATAATATATTATTGAATTAATTACAATTGACACATTTAATTTGACTTTGGATATAAGAATATATTTATACTATCGTTGAAATCGGTATCAATTGCATAACTATTAAATCCGCAATTTACAAGGAAATGATAAACGAAGGGAAAGTTTTGTTATCAAATTCGAATTCGCACACTCAACCTCATAATATAATGCACATTGAATCTGTTTTTTTCTTGACACCAAAATCTGCTGTACAGTGTAATTTAAAGACATATTTATCTCAAAGTTTCTAATTACTCATGAATGTTTTCAACAATGGTTGCATATTCTGTCTTTATCATTAACAGAGGAAGTTGGAAATAAAATCTTGAAGGAATTACATTTGTTTCTTCTACTTTCGTTAGCATATACATGAGGTTTCAATGTGGCATCGATCTTCTTAACTACACCCGCAAAATTAACTTCCTTTAATTATACTCTATAGAGTAATGAACTGCATTACCCTTCAAAAACAGTTTCCTAAAGCTTAGTTTTATAGAAATAGGTTTTAGCAGTATTTTCTTTGTTTAAAAATTATTTTATTTCCAGTGTTAACATTTTGCTCTGCTATCCATTCACTATGGCACGAACATATTATATCGTCACCTTATTAAAATAATTGCCTAAGTCATATTTTTTCAACTTTTAGGGAAATCGAAAAAACTTTCTCATTTTGTTGATTTTGGTATCAGTGCAATGCTTATCATTTTATAAATTCGTGTTGGATGGAACAAAAATATTTATATGCTTTTCTTATGTGGAAAGTGTTATTCATTAAAATAAAATCAAGTATACTGACTTAGGCAATTTAATTGGTAATGTTTACATAAAAATAATGAAATCTTTTCAAAACGTTGTTTCTTTGTATCTTTTTTATCCCGAAAATTATGAATTAGCTAAGCACCAATATAGCTACAATTATTAGAAACAAATAAGTATACCTTCATTAAGGGAACTTCAGAGCTTCTGAAAACTAAAGTAAAGGAAAACAAAGGAAAAATTAATGATTTGATTCTCAAAACAATGTTTCCTAGCATCTTTTCACAATTATGATTTATCTTTCTAGTAACTTTATTTTTTGAAAAATAAACTTAAGCAAATCAAAGGGGCAAATTAGTCAAATACTTCTCAAAACCTTGTTTGCTTGTCTTTGTTCACAATTATGACTTATAGTACCTAGATACTGTTACTATTCATTATTCGTGAGGCAAAGTATCAAAGCAATTATAGCAGTGAACTGGCATAACGGTCTTAATGGACTGTAGGTCGTTGAATTTACACATAGTTATAGGCTGTCTTGATGAAACCAATGTGCTCCATTTAGCTCTCACCCTCTGAATCCCATGTGGCAGAGTCTCACACGTTGAGTGGATGTTGAATGATACCCTGAACATCACTGTTCCATCACTTAGGTACAGTAAACCTCGCAGATCGTAAACCACTGGATCTTCTGACTTTTTACCAGGCCTGATGCTGGTGAAAAATGAATTCTGCATCTTGGTGCTTTATCTGTCTGACTATGTGTGGGGTTGGTTTGATCCTCGCACACTGAATAAGTATTGAATAATAATCTCGCTCTGTGAAGATATCATTTTTAGTTTTCTTTCAATAGTGCTATGCATGGAGGCTCACTCCATTTGCCTGTGGCGTGCGACAAGGCAATTCTGCACGATGCGAATGCCATGTTTTCTGGCAAGAGCAGAATAGGCATTGGCAACTTTCACGTTTCTGTTCTGGTAGCCACATCCATCAGTACAGATCACAAGCTCTTGTAAATTAGGGTTATCTAAAATTATAGTTTCAAAGTGATGGTACTGCAGATATGAAAACTTTCACTTTTCAAGTCACCTTTCGTTGCATTCCAGATGTAAGAGTAACCTTTCTCGGATTTCAGATTAAGCAGAGTGAAATTATGTAACAGAAGCTTTGTTTTATAGTACATGGTAGATGCCATAGTTTTAGGACACAACAGATCAGTCTGCAGATATATAGTCCAAACAGACTTACTAGCACTGGCAAAACATTTATCAAGTGTTTTCTCTTTTCGAGCTTCATCCTTGAGTTTAATTTGACTGTCGTATTCATGCTTGCTGATATTACCATATTTAAGGGATTCACATACCTCAGACCGATCTTTTTGGGGGATATAGACAGATAGGTTTTCTTCATTGAATTTATTAGTGAAGTAATAAATTTCCACAGCCCTTGCTCCAGCTTTCTCAGCTTCCATTTTGTATTCCCGATGTAGGTTCGCAATTATGGTCTCAGGATACAATAAATGTTTATCCTTGTACGCTGGCGTGCTCCTGCAATAATGTTAGTCCAGAGTAGGCAGGCACTTTAACCAAGCTCTAAGAAATTCATTCTCGGCATCAGTCACCTTTGCATACTTTCCTGAAAAGACAAGCGAATTATAGCACTATGATATGAAACAAAGTCGACAGTTATACGAGTAATGAAATCTGAAAACTGTCAAAAACAGATAACGTGTACGTACCGCTTTTGGCACCAGGTTTGGCTTATGTTTTTGCTACTGACAGACTGTCGCTTGATGATGCTGCTGACCTTATCCAGAGCATAAGAGTGCTCTCAGGGACACCAAAGGTGGAAGCATCAGTACAAAGTAAATAAGAACCACTGATTGCTGTTGGGCCTATTAACATTCCCCCACTCATTTCCGTCCTAATGTGTGTTATCCTCTACCCTCTTTTCTCCACTAATTTCTGCTCTCTGCACATTATACACAATTGTACACGTCCTGTAAATTACCTTTCATGATAGGCAAATATAACACCTAAAATTGATCACTTTTGTACACTGACGATCAGATAGCTATGAATTCACGGCTCACGATGTGTCTGATGTTTACAACACAGTAATTATAGAAAACATTAGAATGTCTAAAAGAGAAAAAATGATTAAAAAATGAACTTAATTAGAAAATGTAATAGAAGGTCAGATTGCCTAAATCACATTGTTTGACTTAGGCAGTATGGTTTATTTGCCCAAGTCACAAGACTAATTTAGGCAGAGCTGGGCAGAATGCCTAAGTCACCTTGTGATTTATGCAAAATGCTTACTGTGAATTCTCGACCACTCGCACTCAACAAATGAGTTGGGCAAATATATCAAAAGGTGTGCCACATCCGGAAGAAGTGATTTAGGCAAAATCTAGAAATTGCCAACAAATGACATGCAATTATTTCAATTGGGTAACGATATGCTCTGTGCTAACCCATAAGAATACACAATACCTTAAGGTATCATAAATTATTCAGGTATGAAGATGATATATAAGTTTTAACACGAACAAATTCCAACCTCAGATAAAGTTCTCAGAAATGTAGTGAATGTTCATTAAGTAAAGAAATATAAATATTTCCCATTGTCCAAAGGAACAAAGTTTAGAATTATTTAGAGGGAATTAATTCAATTTCGCTATTCTCTCAATGTACTCAATGCCAAGTTTGTCTAACAATCCATAAATATCATTAGATTCTACTAAATTTTCCTCTTGTAAAAGGTAGTGAATAATGCCTTTCCCTCCTTCTATAAAAATATATTCATGGTGCAGCAGATAGAAGTGTTCACTTTTTCTACTGATCCTAAGAGCTAGCTAGGATGATTCTTCATTAAATTGTCTAAATCTAATTTACTGAATCATAGAGTACTTTAATTCTATATCACTACGAAATTCTTTATGATCACTTTCTGAAACCTATTTACTAGTCAAATATTTTAATATTTCTAGCAGAAGCGCACCTGAATTTTATGGACTTTGCGAAATGGGACTAAAAGTTAATAGATGCTTTAGCTAGAATTTAGGTTTTCATATTATAGTTTTTCATATCACATGTATTTTCTATTTCTCTCCTTACAATGTCTCACGAAATATGAATACTAAATACTTAAATCTTATATACAAAGCTCTAAATTTTCTGGCTACCCGTAATTTCACTTACTGTCCTAATTTCATTCCAAATTAGGTTTCGTGATATGCCTAATAAAATGCAAGTTTCTTTGATGTTTCTTTCTCTCAAATTCTCAGGATTTGTAGAAGAAGCTATCGGAACTTTTTTCTTTTTAACTCATATCAATTATTTACAACTTAAAGAGCCCAGAGGCTAATTTAAAATTCTTAAATATGAACGAAAACAGTTTACAATCAATAAGAAAATTCTCTTGGATGGACACAAATGAGGAAATTTACTTAAAAACTCACTCATACTGCAGGAAGCCTAATTATTTCTAAAATTTAAAACGAAATATCAAATTTATGTTTTAGTATTAAGTTATATTTATTTTAATATTAAATAGAACAAATATTTTATTAAAGTAATTAGTTTACGTAAATCTAACATTTTTTCGAAGTCCCTCTATAGAATCTTTCACTTTGTGCACTATATTTATGTGCTATGAGATATCTATCTTTGCTTTTGAATTCACTATAAAATAAACATTTTAAATTTCTAAAATATTACAAAAGAATTATTATTATAGGCCTGATTAATGACACTACTATTCAAGATCCTGGATGTATCTGTATGGTGTAAGGTTTTTAATGAACTCTCGTAGGAAAATCCTTGTTATCCTCACTGAATTAATTGTGGTGGGAGAAAATTGTTCATCGCAAAGTTTCTGGCATTTCCTTGGTAATGATGACTGCTTCTTTTGGAGTCAAACCCAAACAGTTAACAATACTTTCTGAACAAATCTCTTTCATTTAAATGTTATTAAATTAGAACGATCTGTCAAATTATATTTATTACATTAAATTTTGTCAAGTGAAATAATCGCACAGTAAATATAAAATCGATTTTATGATGAGACAGGATGTTTTGTTTGTAATAGCTCGTTAATATGGTAAACAAAAGTTCTAGTGCCATGAAATAATAGAATAGATTTTAGCTTCTAATTTCCGTCCCTCTCTAAGTTAAATTACCGTTTGTCTTCAAAAACTTTGATCTTTGATATTATAAGTTTATAAATCTATTGAGAATTGTGAGAAAAATTAATAAATTTTTCTTACATTCTTAGATTAGATAAAAAGTTGGTTTTTGTCTTAAAATTACTGATTTGCCCAATTTAATATTTTAACTGCCTTTCTTAGTAACATTGACAACATCTGCGCATGTATTTTTAATTAAGCTTATCTTTATATTCATTTACGTTGACTGTTCTATCTCTTAGCATGAATTTCTATTGCTCTTTCAGTGCTTATAAACTCCTTTCTTGCTTTCTTTCGTGCTGTTTTAATATGATAAAAATACATATCCATGACATAAATAACTGCAGTTAAAAGCAATACTCCAAAGTAGTTTTACCAAGGATATAAGGAATAGACGGTGAGATGAGGTCTGATGAAACTCGTAGCAAAGAATTGCCAGTTTACATCCATGTCTTTTAGAGTTCAGTAAATGCTTTGATCGCTAGATCATATGTATCTAACAATGTATAGTTCTAAGATATGGAAGCTGTACCTATCGAAATCAAATGACCATATTGTCTCGATGTGTCCTATTTGATTAATATATATATATATTGTATATTTCCTTTTAAAATTAATATATTTTATTTTAACAACTGATTTTGTAAGCTTATTTCAAAGTCTGCCCCTCAAAGTATTATGAGTATTAAATCCTCGCTTTTTAGAGGTTTTTGGGTTCCCTCCCCTTGTGCCTAACTTTTTTAGATCAAAGGTTGTTTAGAATCGAATCCATTAATAATTTTTTAAATCTTAATAACCTGTGTCATATCTTCTTGCCATTAATTCCTTTCTTCATATATCTTATTTCAGTCCAGAAATAAACTATGTAGCTCTTCTAAGAAAACTTTGAAGATCTATATATACCTTTTTAAATATTGTGAGCACAGTTGAACACATTCAGATGCAGGGATACAAGAGATAAAATCACTTGAAAAATAATTTATTTCGATTTATTAAATAATTTTTTTCTTTATTATTTGAGTAGTGCACATATTTTTCTGTATTATGAGTTCTGGCAATAAATTGAGTAATTCATATTTTTCAATAATTATGCCAAAATGCTATTTCTGTTTACTATTTACAATAATTTTAGTTAAAATATAGGTATTCGTGACCTTTTTCAAGCAGCTTATCAACATTGAAACTTGTATTTTAAAATGCACTCCAATTTCTTCAAGTCTCTTTGCAATTCCAAAACGTATTCTGGTGTTATAATAAGCCTAATTCTTTACATCAGATATATAATTTATAATATTATTAATGAGAACATCCATATCATTAAACTATATTAAAAAAGTAATTGAAAGCAATTTATTTTTAAATGTTATTGTACTTTTGCAAGTTGCTATTAATAGGGATTTTCAATATTGTTTTAAGTCATCGATAATTCCACAAACTATTAATTTTTAATTCATTCGAATCGCTTTCGCCATTTATAGTGCCATCAAATCTTTTTAAACTTTAATTATATGCAGGGTTGGAAAAACCCTGTTTTTTTTAAATAACCCAGTGTGTAGTGGGTTTTATTGGGTTTATGTGGGTTTATTTTCGTTATTTTTTTGTTTGGGGGGGTTTTATTGGGTGTTTTACTTTTTGTGGAAATTAATAATAGGTAAATATTTTTAAGAATATTTCTATATGTATTCTAAATTGTTCATTAACTATCTTTACTTTCTTCAGATTTTTTTAATATTACTGATAACTTTAATCTTTTTTTATAATAATGCCATTTGGGAGTGGTTGTAAAAGAGACATTTGCTGGCAGGAAGTCATTGATATAAAGGATGATATAACAAGAGTATTATGTAAATTTTGTCTAGAAAAGATTAGTAGAAAAATTGAAAGAATCAAGAAGCACATAGAAAAATGCAAAATTAATCAACAACAGGAAGAAACAACTAATCCAAGGCAAGAGACTGCTGAAGTACAATATGATGTAGATATAGTTAATATATCAAAAATAAGGCCTTGCATTTCATTGAGTAATGCCAGTGACGTAACTGACATTAGCCACTCTTCAGACTTTGCTTCAACATCATTTACTGCATGTTCATCTTGTATTTTCTCTTCCACACCCTTCAAATCTCTTAAAATTTAGAAAACGATGGGATCATTTGTAGAGAGAACAGATTCAGAACATAAGGGAAAGATTGATAATGGACTTGCACGATTCTCTTTCAGTGCAAACATTCCTTTCAATGATGTGGAAAGTCCTGAATTTGAAAAGTTTTGTTCACTCATGAGACCAGGTTATGAACCACCAAATAAAGGGTCTTTCAATAAGGACGCTCAAACTTTGTCAGGCGATAGTGGCCATGTTGTTAAATCGACATCTTGCAACCTCACTGTGAACTGTTCAGTAGTACTTGGCAACTCAGGATGGAAGGTTATAGCGTTGAACAGCGTGTGTAAATCATCACATGTTATTATTAAAATCAGTGTTCCGTTCGACAAAAGTTCCGCACCTTACGTGATTTCTATCCTCGCCACAATCGTCCTGCCGAGTCTACTGTTCGAAGCTTGGTGGCCAAATTCGGAGGAAAAGGGTTGATCAACAATCAGCCAACACCCGTATACCACCGAAATGCAAGATTTGCTGAAAACATCGCTGCCGTAAATGAGAGTGTACGAGAAAATCCGAGGCAGTCAATTTCTCGTCGTTCACAAGAACTTGTCCTTTCTGCGACTTCAGTTTAGGAAATTATGCGTAGTGACTTGAGTCTGCACCCGTAGAAAATCTAGCTTACCCAGGAACTTAAGGTAAATGACCATAGACAACGCCGTTTCTTCACTGATTGAGCCCTAGAGCAGTTGGAAGTTGTCCCAAATTTCCCCCCCAAAAATCATGTTCAGCGACGAGGCCCATTTTTGGATGAATAGATGTGTGAACAAGCAAAATTGTCGGATTTGGGACAAAAACAATCCACAGGAAATACACCAGCACCAATTGCATCCCAACAAAGTCACTGTTTGGCGCTAACTTTCATCTAACGGAATCATCGGTCGGTATTTTTTTGAAAACAAAGATGGGATTGCAATAACTGTCAACGGCGAGACCTACAGATTGATGATAAGCAACTTCTTGTAGCCTCAACTGAATTATATGCTTGATATAGATACTCATGACATGTAGTTCCAAAAGGACCGCTCTACGTGTCACACTGCGCAGGTCACAATAGACATTTTTCACCAACGATTTCAGGGCAGGCTCATCTCGCGCGGTGGCGACGTCAACTGTCCACCGAGATCATGCGATTTAATGCCATTAGACTACTTTCTTTGAGACTACCTCAAATCGCAGATCTATGCGAATAATCCGCAAACAGTTGATGTCCTCAAAGTCAAAATAACGAACACCATCCAGCAAATTCAACCAGATTTATGCTACAAAGTCATCGAAAATTGGGCCTCCTGAATATGTTCCACCAAGCGAAGCCACGGCGGACATTAGAACGAGGCTATATTCCACACTTAATGCCATGAAATTTACTTTCAAATTCAAAATAAATTGAGTGCATATATCACACATAACTTGTTTTATTTACATTTAAATATTGAGCGACCTTATTGAAAGACCCTATAGAAAGAAGCTTGGTGGATAGCTACTGGATTAGGTATATGCTGAAACCCTTGAGGAAATTATATAAGAACTATCAGTTGGTGACTCTTACCCACAAACAAAGACTCTCACAATTATGCAAGAAGGTTGGAGCAGTGTGTCTAATGATTCTATTATTACACACAGTCTTCACACAGGTATAAGGAGTTATTTGGTTTCAATAACTGATTCTGGCTCTGCTAAGAAGACATCAAAATATTGTGGTGGGCTCTTCAAAACAACAATAGATGAAATGAAAAATGATTTTGGTCAAAAGGTATGTAATAAATTATCATAAATATCATTGACAACTCTTACTTTTTCTTATTACCAACACTTCATTCTTAAATATTATATAAAAACAACTTTACAATATTTTCAAATTCAATAAACTTCAAGACAACTAGATAGCTAAATCCTAAATACACATTGATTATTTAAATGTCAGGATACAATATTTTTTAACAAATATAGTAACATTTCATTTATCTGTGATTTCAGGTTTTTGCTGTTTGTACAGATAATGAAAACAAAATGATCAGAATGAAGGAGTTGCTCAACACAGAATTTCCTGAACTGTTAACTTATGGGTGCAGAGAACACTATATTAACCTTCTTGAGAGAAAACCAGCACCTCATCTATTATGAAGCATGTTGTAGAAGTCCAGAAGTGTTTCAGGAACACACATCGTCTTCATATGAGTACACTAAATGCAAAGAATGATATAGATAATTCAGGTTACCTAAATTTTTTAAATCATCTATCTTTACAAATGAATAGCAGCACAAATCCTTATAGTTATAAGTAATTAGTTGAAGCTTTCAAATAAGAAATATACATTGTGTATTTTAAATTTGACAGGGATGGTTAAGGGAGAAGGGAGGTGCTGCACCTCAAGTACCAAATGACACACGCTGAAATAGTTAAGTAAAGTTCTTGGAAACATACAAGGAAAACTATGCTTTCTATTTACAAATAAGAGAACAACATGGTAAAGAAATTCCTGCTAACCTTAAAAAAATCACTGACAATGTTGCTATCTCAAGAGCAACATCAAATCTTTTGTCTCAACTTCAAATGTTTGAGAAAGCACTAAATCAGGTAAAATTAAACACATGACTACTTCTAGTTAAACAGATTCTCTCTCATCATTCTAATTTTTAAGATATTCATTATTATCAAGTTTACACTGCTTAATATTAATATGCATCAAGAACTATCTAGCTATAAATTAATACATATTATGTGTTTCAAAGATACAAAGTGACTCTTGTCATTTTTCTGAAGCTGTCCATGAGTGGATTGAATTAATGAAAAATAAACAACTACAAATGCATAGCACAGCGATTAAGGCACACTTAAAAGCTGCCATGGAACCATTTGACTTCTTAGCATACATGACAGATCCTTGATACATAGGTAAAAAATTAACCTACTTTTTATATACATTACTCATACTGTTATGCATGTAATTAAATTTTAAAAAGTAATTGAAAAATGCAAATTAATACATAATAATTTTAGGACATCTATTATTTCAATTTTCCTATTATTTCTACAGGGTCAGAGAATCATCTTACTGCAAGGCATGAGAATAAGGCTGAAGAATATCTGCAAAATAGACACCTTGAGTGCATGGCTGGACTCATGAATTTTAAACTGAGAGATACTAACATTTTCCCAGCACACGTGTTTAGTACTAACATACTCAGTTCATTAACACCTCAGAAATGGTGGATATTAATTGGCTTTAAGGCAGTAAAGCAAGTTTAAGAAACAAGCCAAAAGCTTCCTGGAGGATTCTGCAAATTCTTTTAAGATCTCCATTCCTTTCCAGCAAGCTTCGGCTCTATAGAGCACATTTCCACAACTTATGGTCTGGTTTGGAATGATGTTAGGAACAGTTTAAGTGCTGAAAAAGCACAGAAATTAGTGAAAATTTATAGGCATTTGAGGAAGAATTGAGAGTTTCAATTATGCTAAATAAGGTACCTAAAACAAATTAAATTGAATGAGTTAATGCTGTATAACAGCAAAGGATAATACTTCTTAAAACTAATGAAAGGAAACTTATTAGTTTGAATATAATAAAAAAACTTAAAAATTATTTTTCTAGTTATCATTAAACCTATTTTTTACATTTCTGTTTTGTGAATTATAAGAATATGTAATTAAAAAAAACAATACCCAGTGGGTTCTTTTAGGTGAGCTTTTTGTTTTTCTTTGGGTGGTATTTTTAATGCCAATCCTGCATTCTAGTGCAGCAGTCTTTTCTTACTTGGATTAGCTGTTTCTTCTTGTTGCTTAATTTGGCATTTTGCCATGTGTTTCTTGATTCTTTCGATTTTTTTTACTAATCTGTTCTAGAAAAACAAAATTGCATGATACTCTTGTTTTATCATCTTTTATATCACTGACTTTCTGTCAGCAAATGTCTTTTTTATGACCACTTGCAAATGGCATCTTAAATAACAAAAGATTAGCTATTTGTGAAGCTATCAATAATACTAAAAACATCTGATCAAAGTAAGGATAGTTAATGACAAATGGATCTAGAATAAAAATAAAAATTCTTAAGAACATTTAACTATCAATTAATTTTGAACTAAAAGTAAAAAATACATTAAAATCCAATAATACCCCAAAACCCCAATACCCAGTGGGTTTTTTAGGTGGGTTTTATTGTTTTTTGGGGGGTGGGTTTTTGGTGGTGGGCTTTTTATTGCCAACCCTGATTATATGTAGACTCCTCTTTTGTCATTAAAGTTTTGACTTGTTATTTTGGGAACTTGATTAAGTTTCTCAGCAGTTCGTATTTATTTCATTGGTATATTTTTTTCTTTTATGGAAGATATGGGTAATACTCATCATTATGTTATTCTCCATAGTTCATTTTTGCTTACCTAGTTGATTGACAGCTAAATACAAAGAGCTACAACTGGAGATGAAGCAACAAAACCAAAGTAAAATTGAATATAATCCCACAATATTTTTACTAGAATCTTTTATAATAAAAAATACTTTTATTGGACTATTAATTAGTAAGAAAAGAACTTAATTCAGCTATCATGTTGCTTTTCCAGCGACCTTGAAACTTTTTTCCATCCTTCAGAAAATCAGATTGCCGTTTTCCATTTATTTCCTCAAAGTAATCCCATAACATACTGAAAAATAATCTAAGTCAGAGCTTAAAAATGCAATTTTATGGGCCTAGGAGCTCCGGATTTTTGGAAACTTTGCACTAGACTACTAAAGATGGCTCACAGTTGGGAATTGCGTTTCGAGAAGGTTATTAACAATTAAAATGAAATTAATCCAGATGTCTTTTTTAATTTTTCTATAACCTGCCAAACTGGGAAGCCTTCATTAAGTTTCTAATTTATGGGCCCTAAAAATATTAGGAATTCATTGTGTATCAACTTTACGTGGAAACTTCTGGATGTAATAAATGCTGGTTTCCATTTATTCATTGCATTCATGAGATTTATCATTAAACCGAGCATTATATGCATCGGTAGGGACAGAATTTCCTTTTGATCAATCACTTGGTTGTCAACGATATTTTAGAATCCAGGTGTAAAAGAGTTTCGAGATTGCGGTCAGGCGGATTCAAAATGTTTGGTGTCTCCCGAACTATCCCATATGCAAAGAAAGCAATGGTGATTGTGTAACTCCCCTGCATTCCTAATATTAGAAAGATTCTTATGGCATGACAAGAAATTCTCTACTGATGCTCGCTGTATTTGATTTCATAAAGTCGAAAGATTATGTTGTCCTAACTTTCAATCAATTAGATAGAATTTCCAATGCAACAGATGAAACCTTGTTACCAGAAATATGAGCTCAGCCTTGAAACTTCTCTGTGATGAGTCTAAAAATACCTTCAAATCATATATATTTATATTTAAAAGTTCCCTTATTTCATTTAGTAAAAGAGAACAACGAAAATACTCACTTTTTTACATACAAAAAAATCCCTCATATTAGTCATTATAAACATTGGCTTGGAAATGATTTTCACGTATATACGACAAATAGCTTTTTTAATTTAGAGAATCGTCGAATGCTGACAATCTTTTCATCCTCTCTGTTGCCAAAATGATCAAAATTTCCACGAAATTACAGACTTAGTAAGTTTGTCATGCACAAGTAGCAATCCATCGCATGGACCTTTCCTTTCCTGCACAGCATTGATATACCAAAAGGTAATGCCTTCAGATTTCCCTTGCTCCATCGTGGGAAGTATTTTATATATGTTCCGCCGCATATAATGAGCAAAGTCCTTATCAAGATCTCTTATCTTCATTTCAAAATAGGCAATTTAACAGGTCGTTACAAATGTTTTAATGTTCGATTGTTGCCCAAGCAGCGCAACTTGGCCATATAGGTAGCCAAATCAATTGGGGAAATTTTAGAAAACTCTAATTACTCTGTGTATATTTAAATAATAAATAGCTCTAATCTCTTCTTACATTGTTCTCTGCTGAATTTTCAATCCAAAATCTAAACTTAGGTAAAAAACTTTTCTGAATAAAAAGTAAGTACAGCATTTATATATAACTCTGCATTGAACCGGAAAAATACTAAAATAAAGTGTCGTAGGTAAAAACTAGACATGATCATTAGAAACGGATTGCAAAATCAAATTCTCCGCAAAAATTCATATAGAATTACTTAAAACATCTTCCACATAAAAAAAAGGCAGACCAGGGTAATTCATTAATCTGTTGAGTAATAGGCAATATTCATTTCAGTTCAACTTTATCTTGAGACTTAGGTGATCATTATAAATTCTTAATTTAGGTTGTTTTAAAAAAAACAACATGGTTTCAAAGATTAAGATTTATAATTTCTTGACTCACCCCTTGTATTACATAATGCTCGTTATCACCGCAAGATAACGATACCAAATTGGAATATTATAAAGGCCTATTTTTAAATCTCCACCAATGGACTAATAACAAGGAAAAATTGGTAACATTTTTTTCTCAGCATCTTCATTTTGTGCGCATAGCCCCTCTTTCTGACTACTGGTAACATATTTCTTGACCAAATACTCCAAGATGGTTCTATATTTCCACAGTTTTAAGCCATTTAATTACTTGGAATTTTATAGTCATTACATTTTATTTCATTCTTCTACATAAAAATGTTCTTTTTCTGTAACACTATCAACTAGATACGCTAAATACTAAATTTCCTTTTTCTCTTTTAAACGAATCCCAACTGAATATAAACATTATCGGTATTACGTCGGTAAGGAAACTAAATATGCATCATAACCATAAATATAAGTTCATCCTATGAATAATGTGGATCTTTTTCATGTTTATCATTATTTCTTATATAATAATGTTCAAAAGCAGGATTTTCTATACTGTCCCTGTTCACTAACATCGAACCCACTTTAGATATATGTTTTATCCTAACTAAAGGGTTATAATTCGTAAGATTTAGTCCTCATTTTCTGTTGTATTAATTTTGTATTAATATTATTAGTTTAACTAGAAAAAATCCGCCCTTTAGGCATTTTTTTTACACCTTCGGAACTTCATTTACAAAAGTAAGAAAGTGTGCGAGAGAAAAAGTTTTTGTTTTGTTTCACAATATATTCGAAATTGGTGTGCAAGAAAAAAAATCATTTTACAAGACTTGAAAAAAATGACACAGGCTGACAAATACATACACACACACACACACATGCAGAATTCTTTAAAAGATGTTTCTATCCTTATATTGTGAACATTATGTTTCAAAAGAACAAAATCTCAAAGATATTTTTTGCTCGTTTCGGAGGAAACAATGTTAAGTCAAGAGCAGAAAGCTTGAGACAATTATTCTTTGAAGGAAGAAATATTGTCAGCCTACGTAAACGCTAATATCAAAGATCAAACACATGATAACAAATAATGGAATTTAATTAATATCTTTTAAAATAAAATTGGAAGACAATCCGATGTTACTGTTGAACAAATGGTATTTAGCATATTTTACTTTACATCCTCATTTGAAAGAAAAAGGTACTACTGTTTATCAATTGGAGCAATGAATTAATCATGAACTGTCAGAAGTACAATTGCAACGAAATATATGATTTGTCCATTTCTCACTTTTCGACTGAAAAGTTAGCCCTTTTTATTTGATGTGTAACATGAGACGAAAAGTTAATTATGTAGAAGAGTGTTAAACCTTTGGACACTAGATTAGACCTGTGGAGAATACATCATCTCAGCCGGAACAGGGGCCCACCCTAAAGATTAGAAGAAATTGGGATGTAGTAGATATTTGTAACCTTTCAGAATTGAGGCATAAAAATCAGATTCTCTTTTATAAATTGATCTAACTGTTCAAGGCAATAACCCAACAGCACGTAGCAGTATAGGACCATGAAAAAGTCATTTAAACCCAGCAAAATTAAAAAGTCAAGAGCCAAAATGTGTGTCTAATTATATTTATTTTTCTTCTTTACAATCAAAAAAGATTCTGTCTTGATGGAAATACCTTTTATGTTTTCTTTTTTTTACATTTACTTTAATTAATTTTATTTTTATTTCCATTGCTTTGGCCGAAAATGTAATTAAAAAATAAATTAGAATCATTTTATAAATTTGTCTCATATTTTTTTAAGAAGTTTGGTCTCATTTGAAGATTTTTTGCTTCCATAGGCAGAAATAAGGCATATATTCATTTTTGTATAGTAAGCAAATAAGCAAAGTAAGGAAAATTTATAGTCGGCCAAGGGAGAAAATTTGTGGGGTTAACAATTTTTAGGAAATTACGAGTTTAGCTGCGTTTTTCCTAAGCTGCACTATCTGTCATAACAGAGGCTTTCCAAAGGAACTTAGTAATGAAAAGCTTGAACTCTACAAAACCTTATTCATCCCTAAAGATAATTCATATTATTTTTTATTATTTCTAGTAATTACATTGTAATAATATTTTACAGTACTTTTCAAACTCCCGTTCTAATTTACATGGCCAAAAAATCAAACTGTGAAAAAATATTAGAGCAACATAGAAACATAGAATCAGATTCATCTGATAGTGAACTTTCTGATTCTGATGGCGAGTATTAAGAAAATTAAGAAATTACGGTTGATAAAGCAATTATTTTATTCTTCATCTAATTTTTGTGATGAAAAATCAACTTTTCATATGAACACTCTATCCCAACACTAAACATGATAGCAATATTGATAGCGTAGCCATTGCTTTTTTACTCTTAAAAAGTAAAGATTGTTCTTCTTCGTGAATTGCTATCGCATCCTAGCGTGTATCCGGTCGTTTCCCGCAACATAGTATTCTAAAATTTTATTTATGCCCCATCACATATGTTAAAATTTAAATAATCAAAGATAGCTCTCTTTCTTCCTCTAAAATTTTGTTTATCGAGTCAATGCTTAGAATTATTTCAAAGTGTACAATTGAAAATCGAAGGGATTCTGGCGATAGAAACAGGTCTGTTACTTTAGATTTATTAGAGAAATTTTTGACGTTTTCATATAATTGCTCGTGTCATTATTGGGGTAAAGAAACCTGCCCATCAAGGGTATGATGGATGGCTCTTGATATGTGCTTTGTTCAGTAAAACTATAACCCGCAATGATATTTTTAAATAATGAGTTTAATTCACTTCAATACAAATTGTGACAGGAGTAGAATTTTTTGCAAGAGAAGTTTTTCTTATCATTAACGGTATAAAATCTTGTTATAGAAAATTGTGAGAAATTATTTATTCATGCAGCATATTTCACAGTTGATGATCAATTATTACCCTGCAAAGTAAGTTTTAAATTCATTCAGTGTATGTCAAATAAACGAGACTAAATGAGAAAATGAGTCTGATAATCTGGAATGCTGTTGATGTTGAAAATGATTATTTGTTCACCGGAATTTCATATTTAAGAAAAGAAGATGGAAGAAGTAATAATGTTATTGTGTGTACTGATGTAGTCATTAAACTGATAAGCCTTTATTAAAAAAGGCTACAATATCACATGTGATAATTCTTTTAATTACTCAGACCTTTCGTTCTAACTTTCAAAACAAAATACCAAATATGTGATAATTACCTAAAGTAATGAAACAAGAGAAAAAAAATCTATAAAACTGTGGTTTTGAATCTACAGAAAAGCCTGCTCTAATTATTACATCATACCAGAGTAAAACATCGAAGTTTATTTATTTTGAGCATGTTACATCAAGATGTAGCAATTTATTCTGTAAATAAGCCTGAAAGACACCTAATACCATATAATTTTAACAAAATGAGGGTAGGAGTAAAGGTGCTAGACCAAATAGCAAGGCGTTATTCGGTCAAAGCGTGCATCAGCCGATAGCCAATGCATGTTTTGATAAAATGTTGGATCTAGCTTTTATATACATTTGGGTATTATGCAAAATTGCTTGCAAATCATCACACATTATTCGGTGAGAATATATTTAAAAGGTAGCTGATTCTTGGTATGGTGGCCCAAATACTAGGAAATTGACAATTAAAGACACTAGTACTCCTATGAATAAATTCAGACAACATACATGTGCTAGTGCTCAATGTCAAAGAAAACCAAATTAATGTGTATAGTATACAATATATGTACAAGTATGTTTAAGAAATAAGGTGTGAGGAATGTTGATTTCTATATGACTAATTTAATTTTTAAATATTAAAACAATTAATGACATTATCTTAAAATAATCAAGAAATTAAGTTATTTTTTGTGTCAATTGACGCGCATCGAATTTTAGATGTAGTTGAAAAGTCACGCCCTTCTTGTGTTAAAAGAAGAAGGGCCTATCATATGAATTCTTCACATATAAATTCAAATTCCTTATGAGATCTAGTGTGTGAGAAACAACTATTTTATACTAGCAAAATTAATGTTTTAGAGGCATTAGTTTTATAGGAAAAATCGCTAAAGCTGAAGAAGTTGAGGCTTTCTCCTGTGGAGGGTAGCATGCAAGAAACATTGGTTGTAAGTCCTTTTAATGAAAGCAAGATGAGAATATTAAAAAAATAAGAACGAATCATTGAGCTCATTGTTCGCACACATAAATTTAATATTGGGATGTATAAGGTTGGCACATTACAGGAATCAATTGCGTGGGTCCTCAGAATATATAAGTAGAAATGTTTGTTACACACACACATATATATATTTATATATGCATCTTAGATCTCGTATATTTTAGTGATTATTTTTGCATATATATATATATATATATATATATATATATATATATATATATATATAAGAACTCATTAAGTAGCAAGTGAGTTAGAATTAGGAAAATAACGGAAAAGAAAAAGAGATTCTGAGCACTTTATTAGAGAATACCATTTTAAGGAATGAACAAGGAGGCAAAATACATAATATTATATAGAAAAGAAGGATGGCCCTCTTCCCAACTACTCTAAGTACTGGGTAAATATCATGAGATAATA
This sequence comes from Ceratothoa steindachneri, assembly GCA_963969495.1. Classification (NCBI taxonomy): domain Eukaryota; kingdom Metazoa; phylum Arthropoda; class Malacostraca; order Isopoda; family Cymothoidae; genus Ceratothoa; species Ceratothoa steindachneri. Next base: position 139,780,989 of record OZ018328.1, on the reverse strand, counting down.
ACCCGAAAATAACCCTGCACTTAAATTCAATTTGAGGGAAGACTGAATAATATACCTTCTAAAATATTTCTGATAAGGTTATTATTACATTTCCTAATAGATTTGGCACTATCTCTTCTGTACAAACTTAGGTATTCTGCCTCTTTGATCATTCCTTCAATGAAGAGTCGCAAATTAAGAGGACAACGCTTAAAGTCTCATTTCATTTTCCTTATTTTATTTATTTCTAAATTGTGACACACGTGCTACTTTGTGTGACAACGCGTTCACCACACATTGCCCAATTCTTAACTTTTTTAGGTATACAAAGGATAAAGTGAACTTTTTTTTGGACAATTGACTTTTTTTATTCTAAAGTTACGAATGAATTTAGCCATAGGTGTCTGTGACTGATGAGATGTTGCAGAATAAATAGCCTGAAAAAATACTTATTGAGTTAGAGTATTAGCTGCAAAATGCTTTGTTTGTGCCTAGCATATGTTTTGTCGAGTAAATATTTAAATCAACGAGACCTTATTTTTACAATATATATATATATATATATATATATATATATATATATATATATATTTATATGAAGAGAAAAAGAGAGAGAGAGCAGAGAGAAGGTATATGTGGTGAAAGAAAGTTGTTCTCATCGATTTTGGCGAGGTCACCTGTTCCTAAGGAACAAATATTTCTTCCCTTGCGTATGAATCCATGTTCGGGATTTTTGAGGTTGTTCTCCAATTAAAATCATATTTAGATTTATAAACAATTAAATAAATTAACTTTATTGTGTACTGACTTTTGGTAAGATGAACGACTGGAGTCGGTGTGTCTTAATCCGTTTATGGTGAAAGAAGTGAATGTGAATGCAGTTGGAAGGAGTTGTGAATCTTTTCCACCATGGACTGCTGGAGGAAGTGAATGAGTGGATTTTATGTGAGATATACGTCCTTCATCACTGGATGTAACAAATTATAAAGATGAGTGAAAGATAATTGTTTTGCCTGAATTAATGTGACCGACTGCGATCTAATCTATAATGTCTGATTATTTATGTAATAAAGTGGACGTGACTAGCTTGGATCACCAATCGGGGAGTAGCTTTCTCTGAAGTGTATGTTCCTTGGTGTGTGTCTGATAGAGAGACGCGATCACCTGAATTTTTATCGTAGATTTTCTTTGAGAAAGATTATGAAAACTTTAAATAGGATTTCACCCTAACAGATTGGAGTTAATCTACAAAATAGACCAAAATGGCGTTTCGAGAGAATTAAGTTACATCTGGTGTAGTAAGTCTTTTGCAAGGAAGAACGGAGGAAGAGAAAGAGGATGAAAATCAAGATATAATAGACTAACATTAACAGATGTTTTCCTTTCCGTGTTAAATTAAAATATTTTCCCACCACATAACTAAGTAATTGAAAAAGACAATTACAATATTAAAAAATCTAAAAATAATAATTATATAAGGGTTAATAGTATTATTACTGAAATAAAATGTTTTTATCGATATAAAAATAAGGAAAGAAACATTTGGAAAATTTGTTAAATCACGCTATTAAATAATGAAAGAAGTTTGGGTATTTTTATAATAAGATGGCTGTGCGCTAATATATCGTGTAATAGTTCTTCGTATTGGTGTAATGGTATCGTAGATGTAATATTTTGATGGCATAGAGTGTCTGACACTCCAAATAATCTCGCGAAAAGGCCAGATTTTAACCCAATTATGTAACACAATAATTCATCCATGCTGCCTTCTTTAAATGTTAAAACAAATGGTAATGATCGTTCGTTTGAAGATAGCGAATCAAGAAAGTTTGTTCTTATTCGAGTTCAAGCGACATTATACCTCAATATGTTGCTCTGGTGAATGGTTAAAAATTAGACTTTACAATGACTTTTTGAAAGTTTTGAAGGTCGCAACTTCAAATGATAAGTATGTTATTGAAATAATTGAGAGCACCGGACTAGGTTTGTTGACCTTGTTAAGGTTAAGACTTGTTATTTTTTATAAAATTAAACTTAAAACGATTAAGCATAGAACCGCGAATGCAAAATTGTATACGTAAGAAGAATGTGTTTTTCTTCATTTTGGGGTCCCCACTTCCTCTCATTTATTGCGATATTTTACTTTTTTACATTGAACGTTCTCGATCTGATTCTTTTGTGTAAAATCAAAGTTTATTAAGTTCCTTTTCTAATATAAACCTTCAGAAAGAGGTGTAATGTCCAAAGAGCTGGAGTAAAGTTACAAATAATGAGCAATTTCATTTTCCTTGTGAGAGATATTTTAGTCTCTGAGGTAATAAAAAGCTACCTAAATCAAAATGGTAGATTAAATAAAAATTATGATTTCGTAGGGACTTTTTTTCAAACGGAAACCACTCCCCAGTTGAATTTTGTGTGTTGTGCATTTGGTAGTTTACTATAATCTGACCTATACTGAAATCTTAAATAATGTAGAGTTTTGGCGAGGAACTGGGTCGACTGGTTTAGTATTTCTCTAGAGATGATCCAAAGGAAAATTAAATCAGTTCACCCACTGATATTTCGGAAGGAGATCGGGAAAAAATCATTGGCTAAGTGAAAAGGTAGAAATAGACAATGACAAATTGGGGAAGGAATAGTAAAATCTAAGGCGTGTTACAGAAGATGTGTAGGTTTTTGCCGAGTTTAAATGTTGAACAAATTGAAGTTTTCTATTGCCATTACTCGATAGAACTCATAAAACACTGATACGGGTAATTAGAGAGAGGGACTTTTGTGAATATGTTTTCGTTGTTTTATGGTGGAGGTAATTCTGTTGCGCTTTAATCAAGAAATAAAGTAGTATTTTATGTATTATTAACACTTAAAAACAATATTTTCCGAGCTACGCTGTAGAAGGTTAGAAAAAAGTATGTTATATAAACATGTTTAACCTGGATAATTCTATAGATTAACGCTAATATTTGCCTAGCGATCGTGTCACTAAAAATGTTTAGAGAACTTAAATACAATCGCTAACCTTTTTCATCGTAGCTGGAAAAATAAAACCGTTCTCATTCTATTTAAAGATAGCGTTGTGAAAGAATTCTTGGGTTGCAAAATCGGGTTGAAATATTGAATTTCGTGATTTTATCAGATGTGATAGAACCTCTTTACTATCAAAATATTAAGAAATATTTTATTAGCAGAATTTATATAATGTAGTGGTAAAGATGTTAAATTTCTCCTAATTCAATCTTAGATTTATGAGTTTAGGGTAAAGAAAGAGAAAAAATTATTAATTCTTTCGAAAGTATTGAATTATATGTTTGGTGAATTTATATAATTATTTATTTGTTTGTGGCTCTACTTTGAGTATCTTGTATTGATCCCTCTAGATTGATATAACTAAACTAGAAATTAGCCCAATTTCGTCAGCTGTTACGATTTTGATTTTTGATCTATTTTTATAAATGTATTTACTCTTAAAAGCTTCGTTCATTTTGAATTTTTTATTAATCAATCTTTTTAATTTGAATACTCTATTCAATCACTTTCTTTCTCAAATTTCCTGCTGGCTTCATTAGATAGTTAATTAATTTATAAAATATGCCCGTTCGGGAGACCGGCCATATTGTAATTTGTAAATTATCTTTTTCGACATTTAATCAATTAAAGGATTGATCAACATATAAGTCATTATTAAGTTTGAGTGTTTAAGATGGCAAATATTTAATAATCACTATTAACAGTTATATGATATGGCAAGTGAGTCAGCTTATGCTCGTTTTTAAGACAAGTCCTGCTTGTTATAAGCCGATAAATGATACACTGTATAAAGCTGCTATACCGTCGTTACGTTAATTCTAGGCTAAGGAAAGCTTCTAAGTATACTCGGAATAAACTACTCTCCCAGTGTCAGTGGATATATAATTGCACATATTATTTCTTCCTTTCTTCTTTATTTTAGTACGATAGAATTTTTCAATCACTGTTCTGTTACCCAATTCTTTAATTTGATTGTTCGAGCTAAGCTCGTTGATAGTATAGGCCATATCAGCAACTAGATAGAACAAAGGATTTTCAGGTATAATGGAGTTTCTCTTCCTAAAAAAAGATCCATTTTTTTAACAAATGGTATTTGCATATTAGGATATTCTTGTTCGTTAAATCGTCTCCTTTTCTCAAAATGTTTTAGTATTTCTTCCTCATCGTCTGCCACAAGATTGAATTTCATAAAATCTTGCTTCGTTCATTCCCTCACATAGAGAAAAAAAGTTTAAACAGTTTATTTTTAAATAGTCCTTCTCGGTAAATGATATTTTCCTGTTAAATTGTTCAAGTCTTTTTATTCAAACTATGTTTAATTTCAGTGATTATTTTTTTTCTGTGAATCCTATCTCTTCCTAAACACTAAAGATGTTTTAAACAAACAGCGAATTTTTTTTATTATTGTCGCTAGTCTCCTAACTTTAGTATTCTAATTTCCTCTGTTGTCTAAGTTTAACGGGAATCAAGCCTATTTTTTCCATTGTATTAAACACAAAATAGCAACATCAAAGCCATGCGAAAACATTAATTGAAGGGATGTTGATTTTTGCTTACGACAATCAAAACAGGTTTGTGTAATCGAATATATAGTTATTAAAGTTAATTCTTCACTTTTATTATTTACTTATAACTTTTTTAATAAAAGAAAAAGAGGAGAGTGTATCAATCTGAACTGCCTTTTCTCCTTAACCTTAATTCTAGCCAGCACTATATTTTACTTTGTTCTTTATGCAACCCTGCATTCATTCTCGACGAACAATTTATTCAATATTTGATGCTCTTTTTCCATAGTTTATTCCATACGAACTCACGTAGAGTTCAATAACACTTCAAAACTATTTCTTCTTAATACATGGTAGTAGATGCGAACCTGTAGGAACTCTTCAGTCCAGTATTTCTCCGTGAAATGTATATGTTCGAAGCTCGATTAAAATATAGTAATAAATTATTGGCATTGAGAGATACCATCGAAGAAATTATAAATTTAAACAAGTGCAATTTTATAGTTTAGGAATATATTAAAACAGTTACTTTTTGGACAGTTTAAATCATTGGATAATCTCATTACTAAAAAATGAGTGTGTATAAAAGGTTTAAATCTATTTTAGAGAATGCTTTAAAGACCAAGTGAGGAAAATTGATTCTGGCGACCAAGAAAGATAAAATCTTTTAGTCGAACAACTTTACAATGGCCCCGGCATTCAAATCTCATGTGTCCAATCTTTTTTTTTATTCGGAAAGCTTGCATTATTTTGCGTTTTTCAATTAATGATTTATACTCTTAGGTAAAAAAATCTAGTAATTACAATGGTTTTAAAAAAATATTTGAAGCAAGAATAAAATTAGGTGTTTTAACCTAATTTGGGGATGCTGTTATTTCATATAAGGAATCCGTTTTCACAAAACACCTCAGTTTTTGAAATATACATATGTATGTAGACACAAGGGACGATGATAAATTTTTCAACCATCTTCAACATAAAATAAAATAAGATAGAATGCTCATTTAAACATATATATTTACCAAAATGACATGTTAAACCCATGATTCGTATTACTGTTCATTTCCTTCAGTGGAATCGCTGTCGGCCTCACCCACGAACACCGGGCGTCGTGGAAACATGATTATGTTACCATAAAGAAGAAAGTAAAATATACTGCTAGCTAGAGTTAATGTTAGGGTCAAAGGTAGTAAAGATCGATACACTTTCCTCTTTTTCTGTGTGGTAAATCTGGACATAATACCACATTGGTGGTCAAAATTGTGTTGTTGGTCTCTCTCTCTCAACCACGCTCCACATAATAGTCCAGCGAGTTGCACTCTGGGGAGTGGAGGGCCAGATGTTTGAAGTTATATAGTGAAAAAGCAGTATGACTCCCAGGACTTAGGCATCTGGGACCACCCTAACCACCAGAAAGTGTAGCGGGAATTCGTCTTCATGAATTTCAGCACATATATTCGAGATACAGCATATCAGTGGTTGTTTTACAAGTAGAACTTCTCGTCTGAGAATATCCAAAGGATGTCAGGGTTAAAGGAATGTTTCAGTTTCTTCACAAACTTTCCACCACGTTTTCTTACCATTTCTTTCATCTTCTGCGACATAAACTGGCTCTTTCTCATCTAGTATGAGTAGTAGACGATATATTCATGAAATAACTCCGTGATGAGAAATTCTAACACTCACTTGTCCCTGATTAGGGCCCTGATTACCACGATAATCCATGGGATACTCTATTATCAGGATGATTAGAGAGAAGTTTTTGACCTGACGCAGTCTCTTAATCACAGGCTGACTCATCAAACTATTTCCTGTTCCTCTGTAACTTCATCAGTTCGAAACCAAATCCTTCAGATTTCTTTTGCATTGGAGCTCCCGCTGTGAAAACAAAGCAACATACGAGTCGCTTGCCCTTTCTCTATATTTGGCAGATTAAATTCAGCTAAAGTATTGCTTTCTTCACAAACGATGCACAACTGAGTCTACTATTATGGAAATAAGAAAAGAGAACCAACGACAGGCAAGATGCTTTCGCGTAATTCAGAGTTACCAATGCCAAAAATTACCTTTTGTACCCTAAATATGTATAGATATAGACCTAGACCACAGATATTTAAATGTTTTTGTAGAAAAATTCATAGATACATGTTTTGGACTAATTTCGACATTCGGAAGCACTGGAACCTGAGCATATAAATGTCAGATTTTGTACATAGTTTCAGAACACGGAACAAGGAATTCGTCTCTGTCTTTGACATTAAAAACAGGTTGTGCTTCTACAGAGATGTCTCCTGCCTATTTACCTCAGTTGGCTTACCACACAATTTCTCAGATTGGTATCTTTTCATAAACTCTTCCAATTGGCTAGTCGATCCATTTTAAGGAGAAATATGACAAAAGAGAGCTCATTCTGGAAACTGTCATTTAAGAGCAGCACGAGTGAATACTCTGTGAGGACTAGGGTATAGGGGCACTTTCGTGCATTGGGAACACTGTACAAGGAAATCCTCTGGTGGACATGAACTTGGTGCTTCTTCCATATCTTCATATAAGACTTGGTCCCAAGATGAATTTCTTGAAGGCCATAGTCAATAATCGCGCTGCCTTCCAAAACCTGTGCCCTATGTTACCTTCTCGGAATTCTGATAGGCTCAAGGAAGGTATCTTCATCTAATCACAGATACGGGAGGTCCTGAAGGGTGAGGTAATCGATACCCTAATATTGAAGGAACCAGAGAGCATTGATAGTATCTAAGTCAATCTGATATGGCTTCCTTGTACACCCGCAATCACGAGATTACCGCAAACAACTCGAAAATTTATAGCGGGTTTATTACCATATGGGATATTGAATGTATCTCTAGATTCATTTTTTACACCCCTAATATTTAGTTATGTTAGTGTTCTGTGTCTATGTTTTGTTACGTTCTCTAGTATGGCATTTTTATATAATAAATAAACACAGTAAATTATAAATATATGCATTGCAATAAAAAAACAGAATATTTGGAAGCACGAAAACTAGATATAAGAGAGAAAAACTGATTTGTGATTTGAATTAATGTATCAAAATTAGTAAAAAACTGGTGATATTATCACCTCATGATTAATTTTTTATACAAGTGTGAGTAGCGAATATTGTTTTAATAAAAATTGATTCCTCCGATGCTTTTCAAATAAATAAGTAACAACAGATCATAGAGTTTTAAATCTAGACCTATTGCCCTGGGTTTGCTTACCTTTTAATTGGTCAAGTGATGGAAATTTGGGATTAATTTCAGGAGAGCACTACTTTTTTTGCGTTAATTAAACAAGGAAGCTGGTTGATTCGTTATTACCCTTCCCAAATGCATAGATGTAATATATTATAAGTAAGTTCAGAGGTAATGATAAGAATTACATATAATTCAACCAAATTCTTCGTCAAGCTCTTCAGCCTCTAATTAAAAAGCCGTTATCTCTTTTTGAATGCTTAGCTTAAAGATTCTTTATTCCTGTTAAAGTGCTCTTAGCAGGAATAATAAAATATCAAAGTGAAGCATTTCACTAGGTCAATTGCGTTTCAATTTATTGTTGGGAAATTATCTAAGACAAGAGAAATGAGACGCTTTCAGCCTTTATAAATGAAGAAAATATCGAGCGGGGTCGAGTTCTTATGGATTAAAATGGTCGAACTTCGAAGGAATTTGTATAATTTCATATAAAATTAAATAATAGTAGATTCTTTCTATACAATCGAGAAGATTTTATTGAATTAAGTAAGCTTTTTGCTTAATTAAATTAAATATATAAAGTAACTGCTCTTCGAAAATTATTCCCTAATATCTTCTTTTCCACCTGTTAAAAGGCGAGAAAACCAGCAAAAGAGAGGCATTTTTTGCGATTTGGGAAAGAAATTAATTAAATATTAATCGAGTTAATAGTTCCAAAGTGTACCTAAGAGTCCTATCCTTCAAATTCTGCTCTGAACTCTATCTTCCCGTGAAGGCTGGTGTTAGCAAATATTTAGGTATGCGTGCAAAACTTTCTCTTTCAAGATTTAACAAGAACACCTTAAAGTATCCCAGCTCGTAAAAAGAACTATTGCTATTGACACTAAAATACTCAATGTGTGTTTGCATAGATACATAATGTATGCATGGAATACCTCCATGATTTTTAATCATTTTTACTGTATATCATTAATATATAATAGGCGATTGTCTCAAACAAATCTAAACTCAGTTTTCTTCTAATTTATCGCGGATGCCCAAGGGAATCATTTTAACTACATATATACTAAACTGTAAAACATTGTCTCGTATCGTCAAAACAATTTATTTTAAACCTCACTAATCCGTGTGCTTCGAAGCCTAGCTTTTGTCACTGAGACAGGTTGTCTTCCCTTCCGCCCTCTACCTTCTCCACTTTCCGGACTCCTTCCTCTCAATACCTGCTATAACTAATTTGTAGCATCTCTTTGTACATTTTGTCAACTGAAGGCGCCTCAAGGCGTTACAGGTCTCTACATTAGATGATCATTCTATGCAATTATGCCGCTGCCCCTTAAAAAATTAGCCCAGATGAAATGTTTTCATTTATAGCTAACATCCCAGAAGACGTATCTGAATACGGAGATGAAAGTTGACTAATTTCTGATGGTTCAGATTATTTTGTTTCTGCTGGATTAGAGTCAAGGTGTTACGAAAGTGAAGAAGATAAGATAGAAAAAGACACAGGTAAAAATTATTTTTTTATTATTCATTTCATATGGGCTAATTATTTTCTAAGGTGCCCTTATTGCATAGAATAATGACTTATTGTAGACACCTGTAACGCGTCGAGACGCATTAGTTAAATCAATTAATACCTGATAATAAAATAAACATATCGCTTAGATATAATTATTAGAAGGACATTGACTGGTGGACTTGTGGAATTTTGGGGAAAGGCCGGCCTTCTCCCTATTATTTAAGCAGGGTTTGTTTGTTTTTGTTTTTTGCTTTTGTTTTTTGGGGGGTTTTTTATCCCTCTAGGTTGCACGCTCCTGCGCCGGTGGGACCTCAGCCCGACGCAGGAGCTTGCTTCCTTTCCCCCTTTTTTGGGTGTTTTTCGTTTCTTTAATTTTACTTTAAAGTAGCCTAGAACTAGGCCAGCTTTAGTATGGCGACTAATGCCCAAGTAGGCAGTCGCCAGATGAGCACTAAAAAAAAAAATATGTATAACATTGAGGTGCAAAGAAAAATAGTTACAATAAATAGAATGTGATATATTCTTATTAACAAATTAAAAGCAAGCAATACTGTTGATAATTAAAACCGATAATGTTCTTATTGTCACATTGTCATGTGAGACTCACAACAGCGAAAGGAAAATGAGAAAATGAGTTAGCAACGTGGTTAAAACATGAAGACAAGCGATTTAATAGATAAATAATTTAATGATTGGAAGGAAATTAGAGAGTGCAGGGGTCATTACCAGGATGCTCAGAGAGTTCTTAGTTATGATCCAAACCAAGTGACGGAGACCATAAATCTAGGTCGCCATAACCATACCCTCCGGATCAGATCCGACCCACAAAAGTCTAGGGTGTTATAGCTAGCCTGTTTTGCATTAACATTGCAATGTGGCACATTAAACCGAGGCTTCAAAGAAAATATTAAAACTCTCAGTAAGAATGACATCCACGATTATGATCAATACTTCTCCTACCCGTGAAAGTTCGCTCGCCTATCCCTACTCAGGGATATCACTCTCCATCTTAGCAAGACATCCTTTTGAAGGACATGTACTTGCCCATTACCGCCTTCAATGGTTGGCTGCTCCTTTGGTAGGTTCAGTTGACTCTTTGTCCTTTTAAGCGTTTTTCAGGCCTTACTTCTTGTGCCTCTAAAAACGGAGAACTAAAGAATTCCGTTGTTGTCATCACTCAGCTACTGGTGAAATTTTCCTCCCGTTTCTTAGGAGTGAAGAGGCTGGTTACGTCCTTCTGACCCTGAACAAAGTGAGGTTTTAGAACTGCACTGTTTCGTTGAGCTGAAGGACAATTTCAGTACTTTTTCTCCACTGTTCTAAAAACAAAGTACACGAATCGTCGTTTTCTACCTCACACAAAGCACTTAAATTCCAATCTCTTGTTCATCTAAGCAATACTACTAGTCTCACTCATTTGCACGTGTCTCAATAAAATTCTTGTATATATACACTTTGGCTATCTCGTTGGTCATTCTGGCTTGCATACTTCTCCCAAAATCCACTCCGGCACCTGATCTTGAAAGTTTTACCAGACATACTTTAAATAAAAAAAATTTCCAATTTTTTTAACAGGATGCAATTAATTTATCCACCATATTAGATGTAATAAATTTTAACGAAGAATCTAGACTTTCAATTATTGATATAAGTAAACATTTAATTACATTTCATATTAATAAAATAAATTATTTTAACCACCAAGCAGCGATATAATATATCTAATCAAACTTAATGTGTCATATATTAGTATTAAAACTTCCCTTTTAATTAATAAAAATCATTAATGAAGAATTCAAGGAAGCAAAGGTAACACCGATTTTTAAAAAAAGAATGAAAACTGATTCTGAAACTTTCGTCCATTTCATTTGTATAAACTCCTGGAATTCATTGTTCGAGATAGTAACATAAAGAAATAATACGTTATAAATAAATAAATGAATCGCAAGGTTGATGCGTGAATTGATTGCTGGGATAAGTTCTCATGAAGCAATGGAGCACACTCTCTTGGCCATTGCCCTCTATGTACTGAGGAGGTCGTTTTTTGCCAATTACCTTTCAACAGCTTAATATCAATGACATACAAATTACATGAGCAGCATACATATAAATAAAGGAAAATCTAGATCTTCAAGGAATAAATGTAATGAAGAGTTTTACTCATACTTTTTATTGTAGAATAATTGAAACTATCGAGAACATGAAGAGGCGCAAGGATTTGAATAGCAGGTATATAGAAAGTAAAGTTAAGAGGAATGAAGATGCGTTTAAAATTACTATCGTGGGCATCTAAAAAAAAGACTACTCCCCTGTGACCTGCCCCCGAGCGCTTTCTCTTCCGATATACGGAATGCTGGAACACTATATTTAGGAAGGTCAAGATTCGTATCCGTAACTAAGTGCTTTGAATTATAAGTTATGTTCCACGAGCATACTTCGCTATGATATTAAAAGCCCCTTTTATTTCTGCCAAATTCATAATAACCTACGGCGCCATTTTTTTAGATACAGGAGTTTTTCAGACCCCTCTTGAATCCTGATATCATATAAATGGCTATATTATTACTAAATTCACGAGCAAATGATGCACGTATAATTTATTTATCATTTGAAATAAGTTTTCTTTAGTTCCATTAAAGTTTCTGTTAATGGTGGACTAAAACATATATTTGTCGGACAAGGTCAACTATAAGTTTGGTTCTCAGTTGGAAAATGGGGTGTTAGGTGAATAGTAGTGGTGTCCTGAGTGCCATGGACTTTAATTCCATCTATATTCGAATGATGATAAAAATATAAGCCAGTTCTTAGGCACCGTTTTTTTATTAAATATTTAAAATCGCATGGTATCGTTTTGCGTTTTGTTAACAAATCAACTTTTAGAATCTACGGAGAATTTCCACGAATGTATAAAATTTTGCATTATCATAATTTAAACTATGTTCTAGTCATGTTGCTAAAACAAAATATATACTATAAAAAAAGTGCATAAAATGTGCAATAAAATGATATACAAAACCAAAATCTCGAATTTTGAACAAAAAAATTTGAAAAGTGACTAATGAATAAATGTGCTATCCCCTTAATGTTTGTGCTGCAGCAAGGAACTCTATTTGAAGAAGGAAGGAACCGATACTTATTGAAGTAAAAGGTAACTAAACCCTGTTATCTTTAACTCAACTAAGATGATTTGAAACTTTTCCCATTAAGGATACGTAAAAGCTATTTTCCAACCTCAGCCAAACAAGAGAGACGAAAGAGCAGAGCTTCCCCGACAAGGGTGCCCTGATGACTCGCAACTTCCATTTCTGAGGACGTAGAAGATGTTTATTGCCGATGCCACAAACTGATAGTGTTTCGCCAGAAAAAAAAATGAGATTACAGTTGAACTAGGCAATCTTTAAGAACACAGAAGCAAGTGTGGGAGGGCCTATTATCAACCGGCCCAAAAACAGGTAACAAAGATTGATATTGGTGCTAAGCATATTTTAAAGGATTTTGTTAAAAAGAAATTTGAGGTTCGACAAATTTGAAGCACATGGACTTTGCAGTGTGGTCTTTGCTTGGGCAGAAAGCTGCAAAAAATCCCATCAAAGTGGGAAAATATAGGCTGAACCCAACCTGCCACTTGTGCTAATGTGAAATATAGACTTCGTCGTGTCATCGATGCAAAAGACGCAGATATTGAATATTAATTACATCCTCTTGGGGCCTATATCTTTTTATCTCGATTTAGTCTAATTATTCGGTGATTTTACACTATGTTCGGAAACTAAATAAATTTCATCTTAGACTTCGTGTTTCCTCATTTGTATATAGCTACGAGGGTACACTTTTCAAAATATGCATTTTTCGAAAAAACTGATGTTAAACAGGAGATAAACATTTTACAGGCTAAATCAAACATAACTTGATCAAAGCACTCGGCAGCTTGAAACATTTTGAAAAAGTTTTCAATTTAAAATAATATTATATAGTGCAACCGTACCGTCGAAATTTTAATCATTATTGAAAAATATTACTATGTTGCCATTATTATTTTCTTGCTAATATTCTAACGAAACGGGTTAATTGAATTGCAGACCTTTAATCCTTAAAATAAAATACACTTTCAGCTAAAATAAAATTTAGAAAAAAATAAAAAGTGGTATTGCTTATTATTATATTAAATTATACACACATACATATATTCAGCTCTTTGGTGGTCCACGTTTCATTGAAAAGAACCTAACATAAAATGTTTCTCATATTTATTACTATATCTCTCTAAAGCAATTTTATGTTGCAAGTTTTCCAAAACGTTCGGAACTTTTCCGATAAAGTTAATTGGCAACCATTGTTGTATAGTGATCATGCAACATTAGTGTAAAACAATAAATAACCCTTTCCATTTCCTTCACCCACCTATGGGAGGTTTTTCGTTCTCTATACAGAAGGTCAGACTTTAAGATATCTGACTAGCTAGATAAAAGTCATAATGTTGGAAGGCCTTGGTAAATATTAGTAGTATAATTGAATTCTTTGATATTCCTTTAGTAAGAAGCAGCGTGCGTGCTTCAAAGTTAAAAGAGTGGATAGATCGTGCTCATAATTTCCATCACTTGCGATCTAGCGTATATTCGTATTTTATTTATTAATACCGATCACTAACACTTGCCTCTCGTACAAATTCTCTGTCGTCCGAAAGGTGCTAACTCTGTAATGGAAGGAATTCAAGAAATTTTGCGCTATGGTGCCCTGTGAATAGATGATGCGTGTGTTTCATTAAAGAATGTCGTTTAAATCAAATCTGACAGACTATTTTTTCGGAAAGGGTAGCTAATGTGTTAGCGTTAGCAGTGAGGTAGGCCTCAGGTGGAAGCTGATAGGAAATGAGTCTTTGGAACGTTACGGTAGTCAGATCATTCGAGCCTTTTTGCACTAGAAGTAGTGTCATCCGCCGACCTTAACAGTTAAAGAACCATCATTGTTTTAAGAATTTTGTGCAGTTTCTCAAGTTACTAACGAAAGCATGATTACAAGTTTGGAGATCGTTAGGAGTGTGCATTTTCTGATCGCCAGGCAGCTTACGCGATTACGTAGGTGCGACTCTCCAATGTGTTAGTGCCTCTTTGAATTTACTGATGGGAATGGAGGCATCTACTAGATTTGTAACCGATGAAGGGAGACGGATATAACACTCTTTCCTGGTTATGAACGAGAATCCTCTTTACTTTGAGAGCGGTAAACAAGAAGCACATATAATAATTTATTATACCATTGATCAGATGGGTAACGTGGAAGCAGGGAGCGTTTAAGAGGAGTTTGAAACTCCTCTACTACACTATTCCCCTGGACTCCAAGGAAAAGGGAAAACCTGAAGAATGCCGAGAGTAACAGCCGGATTCAACAAGGTCTGCTGAACAAAAAGTCGCATGCTCTCACTTATGCTGATTTATGACCTTACGACCTTCAAAACTTTCAATAATTTGCGGAGTAACCTCGAAAGACCTTGATAATTCTCTCATTCAAAAGAGAATGTAAAACAACATAGGGGTTTTAATTTTCGTTAGAATGGGCCGAATAGTTATGATGTTATTGTCAAAACAATATGATTCCCTTGCTAACCTTGGGAGGACTTTAGGAATTATATGAATCAAGAGAGAATGTAAAACAACATAAGGGTTTCAATTTTCGTTAGAATGGGCCGAATAGGTATGATGTTATGGCCAAAGTAAATTAATTCCCAAGCTAACGTTGGAAGAACTTTGGAAATTATACCATTCCAAAGGGAATGTAAAATAACATAAGGGTTTAGACTTTATCAGAATTAGTCGAATAGTTATGATGTTATTGCCAAAATAAAATAATTTCTTGGATAACGTTGGAAGGACTTTGGTAATATGCCATTCGAAAGATAATGTGAAACAAAATAATTATTTCCAAATTCGTTGGAATCGGCCGATTAGTTACAATGTTATTATAAAAAAAACAATAAGAGAAAAACAGAGACGGACCGACCGTCCGACATAGTGAAATTTAGAGTCGCCTACGACTAGACTCACTTTCGACTAAAAATAAGTGAGAAGGAAAGTTAGTCACAATCTCGGTTATGAGCATCTTTGGCATTCCATGCGGTAGAGATCTATCCTTGTGTAATCTCTTGAATTGCTTCGGATTCTGATAAATCGCGTGAGGATAAAACATTGACCCATTTGGTATATCTACATATATACGATAGGCAAATGGTAGTTAAACCGATAGATTGGGAATTTTGGCTAGGGATGTTTCCATGAACTGCATTAGCCTTGGGTTCAGCAGCGAATATTGCCTGAATCTTGGTTTGGTTAAGTTTTTTGAGCGCATTTACTATCAGAAACGCAGGTAAAAAAAAAAGGTTAGACTCTTTGTGCTTTTATAGCCACACTGTATTTTGAAATTAAAGAGAGTCTGCCTTTAACACTAAGGTGACTCAAGCATTGGAAAAGTTCAAATATTTGTTGTAAATATTTGTCGCACGAAGACATTTCGAGTATTTAGTTTTTTACCTACTCAAAAAGCGAGTAATGATTAAGCAGATGAGTTGGTGCGCTGCTAGGTGGGAATCGTATACAATTTGAAAGCACGTGGGAAATATTTCAGTGGCAGCCACGAAATTTGATTGGTAGAAACGGCTGTGGTTGATCAATGCTAATTGAGAATCGTCTTCTGACCATTAGAGAGGATGTCTGTGTTCGGTTGTTATGCTGGGCGTGATAACTGAAGATCGTCCGCATATTGTGTAAGGAAATCCAGCTGTTGATCAACAGGGAGAGTGTGAGGAAAGGTGTGAGAAAAATATAATATATGCACTGTAAATACTGTAGAATGCACTGCTAAAGCAATGTATGTGTAACTTAGTAAGTTAACTCATTAAACAGTCACGGTAATAATGAACCGTGGGTTGCGCAACGAAAGAGTGGCGTGAATAATTCTTCATGGCACTCGATACGTTAGATTACATCACTTTAAATGAAGGATAAGTGATAAGTGTTGCTCAAGTCAGCCACCAAGTTTGGGTGACCGTTGTAATCAACGAAGAACAGCCACAGATGAGACCGAATAGAGCGGGAAAGGCTGACTTGAGATATTTTGGAGCAAGGTGAGCTTCAAAGAACGATGTCTTTCCTGAGCGGAAGCCAGAAGCAGGCAAACGTTAGAGCCACAATCAACAAAGAAGCTGAGTCCCGTATCTGGATGATAGATGAAAAGGTATATGTTTGAAGTGTGCATCGCTCCGAATTTGAATACGTGGGCAGGCTAAGGGAGTCTCCCTAAGTCATTTGTCACTGAGGTAGAGCTGGTGGCGCCGCAGGAGAACAACGAATATCAGGCCTAGAGAGACAAATAACAACTCTAGCGAGATAAGTTTAGCTTTCGTATTTTAGCGTGAAATGCATTTGTCAGGTCCCGTTGGTGAATTTATTCTGTGAAAATTCCGTGTGGTGTGACTAGTAGAAACTGAAGGGTTTGAGACTTCAGCAGGATGCTCTTGACTGTCTTCCAGCAGCAAAGGAAGGATGTTTGAGGTATGGTCCCCCTTGGAGGCAAGAGGGTAAGATAGTCATTGTCTTACCATCACATGGAAGCCAAAAGGGACCAGGTAGGTATGGGACTCACCTTTGAATTTCTAGTGATAACAACACTAGTTAGATAGCTCATTCTCTGGACCTCCCGCCGGGAAAGAGCTAGACCGACCCTCGATTCAAGAGCGAGAGCGGAAACCAGGTACCCTAGATCGGAACGAGCTCTCACCCCTTAGTTCTATGGATAGATTATCACGACCTCGATGAGTTTATCATTATTTGCTTCGAGCCATGGGCATTTATAGGAGGCGGGAGAACTATACGAACCTCGGTAGGTCAGACGATTGTATGCGGCAGCGGTAACTAGCCCATAGCCACGTAAGATAATCCGAGCTAAGAAGCATTTAACAGTCTCTGGCAAGCTATCGAGAGGTTGAAATTCACCCAGCTCCTACAGGATCTGTAATACGTAAATGGAAAGACAACTGAGCAAAGGCTTGAATGAGATGTGTCACATAAAAGTCTGCAGCAGCGGCGTTTCGGCGCTGCCGGAGGAGAGTTGTGGGATTCTGCCCCATAAGGGAGATGTTTCTGGGGAAGTTTTGCCATCGTTGCTGATCCGATGGCTCATAATGCCGAAAAACAATTACTGGAGATCCTACTACTCTTAGGTCCTTTGTTCTCCTATTAATTTAAATAAATAGTCCATGGCTTCCTTGCGGCCTACTGGTACATGGTAGAATGGGAGATGGAATTTTCTCTTGGTAGACGGAATATTTTGTGACTCAAATGCCATCTCGCAGAGACGGAGCCAGGGCTTACATTTATCTGGCAAATATTAAGGTACATGAATTAGAAGTAGATTGCAATTATGAGTAGCTGAAGAATCCTGTCGAATAATGAGGTTGTTTGATATATGCTGAAGAGAGTGCAAAGTTTTAACAGGACTCACCGATGGAGCCTTTTGATATGCAAACAGAATGTCATATATATTTTTTGTTAACAAATTATTCTAGACTGCTCAGTCAACTGGCTCCAGCTGAACTGAATCGGAAGCTTAGAGCTAGATTGTTAAAGTAGCACTTGGGGTGAAGCAAGGGTGGCAGCGATTTTAATTTATAATTAGGCTTTCTTTGTCTCTCAATAACACTAAAATAGGATAACGGAGTTTAAATTTGCCAGATGTTGCTCTCATTGGTTTGCCATTGGTAGCTATCTCCTCCAGAGCTATTTATACCAGGCCATACTAACGCAAATGTTTTGCTTTTAGGCAATATTATGGCAGCTAATGCTAACTAACTCTAACTATAAAAAAAATGTGTCAGGAAAGAAAAAACTATGTATCAAAAATTATTTTTTAAAGCAATTTGACCGTCTACCTGTAATTAAAAGTTGTGATTAAAGACTCATTATTTCGTATTCACAGAGTGATCAGTTTAAGTAAATTATAGACCATCAACATCTCGTTTAAGTTTAAAATTGCGAGGAAATTAATGTGTTTTGCTAAAGCTACTTTTCTCTTGAAATATTTATCAACTCTACAATTACTGATATTCGATAAAGACAAAAACGCATATAAACATTTTAATAAATGAGAGAGATGGATAGAGGATAAATCTGCGCTCGGTATTAGGTATTTAATTGAAGAGTTGCTCTATTCTACGATCTTGAGCATGATGATATTTAATAGGGGTGTTTGTGATGAGTTAAGTGAGACTTGTTTTGCTATGCATTTAAGCTGGAAGTTAAGTCGACCTCAGTGAATGCGCTTTTCTACCTTGCGACTAGAAGAAAAGCATGAGCTCGTGTGAGGGCCATTATTGACATTTCTTTTCATTGCATCAAAGATCAAATGTCAGCTAAACCAACACAATTACTGCTATTAAAATTTACTTCATTTTTAATAAGCTCAAAACGAGCGAGAGGTCAATAAGGCGCCGCATTCCACCTCGCGGATTTAATCTTCTCCTTCCCTCACAATCTCTAGTTAATGGCATTTTTAATTTAAGAAATAAAAAAAATAAAATAATAAAAAAGCAAATAGATAGATAAGAGAGCGCGACATTAATAGTAAAATACATTAAAAATACACAACTTTAAAGTCATAGTGCCAATTATGAGTAATCTTTTACAAAAACACTTAATCCGAGCTAAGGTTTAGCCAATTGGAAACACAGAATCCAATTTTAGCGAAGTTAAGCCATATCGGGGGAAGTCGTCGAGTAGAGTCCCTATTCGGGTCGACTTCTCGGTGGCTGACATAGGCAAAATATAACTGCTGTTCGGATCCCATGTTAATCAGTAATGCGGCTTTAGAAATAATAGCATCCTAATTAGTAGTAAAGATCGTTGGTAGAATTCCTACCATTTAAAATAAAAAACTATCCCCAAAATACCAGAGAATATCTGGTTTCCACGGAGAGGTATCGCGAGTCATTGGTAGCAGATCTAGAATTCAACCTTTCAATTGTGTTTGGTAGCCGTTAAGAGACAAGCCTGCAACGAGGGACTTTCTACTCAGAGTAAGAATGATCATATGATCCCTTAGGCTATAGAAAACGCACTGTAAAATAAATAGATTAATAGTGATCACAAAGATAAGATGACAAAAATGATGTGGCAGTTCTCACTGTTATTTTATATTGTTTTCAAGTAAATGCAAAGGAATTTCCTTCCAGAAAAATGAAAAGACTTAAGGTTTGAATTTGATAATCAGTCCTGGTAAATATTTTCCACTTCAAACTATTTCATATAATTCACATTCATTGGGTTGTGAACGTTCTAAGGCACTATATAAAAACTTAAAATCACTATCTTGTTTTTAGAGGCAGTAATAAACCTTCTCAGATTTTTCTAAGATTTTTCTTAAATAGGAAGCTCTTCGCACACCTCTAGTTAAAAATTATAAATCTCTACATATAAAGTGTTCTAAAATAATGTCTACTTACTCTTAATGTTGTCTTTGAGGTTCATGCTGGTTAACTAAAGCTTTGATCTTAGGTTTAATTTTGTAGGAAACAAAGGGTCATCTCCTCTTTTCACTATGTTCACGGCTGTGTTTAACATCATTTCCATCCATGCATCGAATTCAAAGTTGATGATATCTTTAAAGCGGTTTCCGTGTCTTTTTTGAGAGTATTAAGATGGGTATTAAATATTGCCAAGTTGGCTTCTATCTGATCAATTTTGATTTGAAACCATCTTAGAAACTGTTATAAGACCTACTCCATGATATTTCGTTTGAAAAGAAATTGCGTTTGGTGATAAATAAACAGAGTACCCTTGTACAGTGAATTAGTGTCACAATTTTTCCTTGAAGATGCAGGTCAACATCATTTAACTTTGGGCATATGTCAGCCAAGTAAATGACATTATTCTTTACTTTTCTTATACGATGACACAAGCAAAAATCGGTTTTCACTTTCTAAAAACTGTAGCACCCTATTGTATAACTCGACAAAACGTATCAAGTAATGAACTTTTTAAAGCCGCTTAATTGTTGTGCACAATAGTAATCAAGCATGTTAATCAGAATCATGAAATATTTGCCGAAACAATCGATCATTTTTATCATTAGTCAAATCGTATTAATTGCATTTACAGCAATATTCAATCAGAGCTGACTTGGGCTGTCATTTTTGGCCACAAGATTTTTCTATAGTTTATGCGATGAATACACTGAATGTTAGGGCGCTTCCCATTAGCAATTCATCATTACCAGTAATTGTAGTTTTATTTGTTTGTAAATAAAATGATTTGGTTTGAAGTGTAGATACAAGAGTCTTTTCAACATCAAAGGCCTGATGCATCACTTTAGAGATTAACTCTGGAAGGTAAGGTATTAATAACTTTCGCTAATGGTGTGTGTATTGTCATTGCTAGTAATTAGTTTTGAATTACGGTAACTATAAATGAGCCCATCTTCGTTCCTGTCAGGGAACATTTAAAATCTAGAATTTAGTGCTTTGCGTTAAATTGTTCAGTTAAATCTTGAAAAAATCTATAGGCTTCTTTCTTGATTTTGTATTAAGATTTCTCACCAATCAAGATGGCTTTATAGCTTCATTTGAAAAAGAATTATTGCATAACAAACCCATTGCCAATAAATTACCTAGCAGTGATTCGATAAAACCATGTGCCAAGTATTTTTCTAAATGTAAACTGGAATATTTTTTTATTTGTTCCCATAATTTAACTAAAAATGGTATAACCTTTCACAAAATAAAGTAAGCTAATACAATAAACAACATTTAATGGACGTGATGAAAGAGAAACTGAGTGAATGAGAAAAAGGTCGCAACAATAGACAAATACCACTCATGAGAGTGAAATAGCTTCCTTTACGAGGGTCGGGCGGTATGAAGAATTAAATATAGACATGATTGATTGTCTAATAGCAAAGGAGCGATTTTCTTTTGTATGACAAAAGTGGGTACGTCCCACTGAATTATACTAATCGCCCATAAGTGGGCACTGCCACGCAGGTTGGTAAGCTTTGAAATAGCGCATGCACCACAACATTAATCTCCTTTTTTTACCCAATAGACGTCGATGGCGGATCATGTCCTAAGTTTGAGTATGTGCTCCACACAAATCATCTTAAGAATAGAATCGTCATGTTGTCGCAAGTAATGCCAGAAAGTGACAAACAGTGGGTCTAGGTATCAAAGTACAAAGAAAGTTAGGGAAGTGGTTTGATTTATCTAGCGTTTTGTTTTATTTGTAATACTGGATAATATGGCTTTGCCACTCTCTCTCTCTTTCTCTCTCTCTCTCTCTTTAAGTTTTGCCCCATTAAAAATACCACCGAAAGGGACTAGATTTCTTTGTTTTGCAATGTAACCAATTTCAACCAGTCGAGTGCCTTACTGAAACCTACCGTCTCAATTTGCGTTTAGCCTCATTCACATTAGTAGGTTTTCTAAACTTTCATATTGTATGCCCTCGTTCGTTTTTACTACATGATTTCTCAATATATTAGTGTTATAGGAAAAGATAAACACTTTAATGAAACATCTTGCGATAGAAATAGTACTTTGAAGAAATTACATCACTCGATTATAAATAAAATAATTGACTGTGGAATATCTTTTAGTTTTAAAATCGTGATTAGTTTAAACAAAGTTAAGAACTATATATTAGAGTTGATCGTCGCACGATTTAATACAAATTATACGTATTTATTTTTATCGTCTATAATTCTATTCAAATATCCTAAAGGACCGTTTAAATAGAAATTTTAAAATGGTTAGATGGCAAATAAAAAGACTACTTGAGAGAATTATATTTATTTGCTTTCTCTGCATTCTTATTTAAAGAATAAAAGTTTTAGAAGAAAGCGAAAAGAGTCAAATTTATTCGAATTACCTTAAAATTTCGAAATATATTTTGGCAGAGAATCTTTGGATGTCAACCACAGAATATGTAGGCAACTCAAATATTGGATATGTATTTAATTTCAGCTTCAATGTATCAATTTACACTTTAGTGAAAACTACTTTCTCTTTTCTTATATTGGATATCACAATTGAATCAACACAAGTGATGGAATGGTGACAGTTTGGTATAGGCCCATCTCTCTCAAAGTTGATTTTGAAACCTTTTTCTATTTATAGTTAAAACGTTTTTTTTAGATTACTATTATTGTAGGGTGGACCCCAAGTATACACACAACGATTTCTTTGTTTTTCAATCAGTACATGAATCAAATTTTTCAATAAAAGCTCGATATTATTTACTGATTGTCATCTGCTGAATGAAATAGACATAAATAATCCCCATGAGTCTGAAAAGTAATTCTTAAGTCAGAATGGATTGACGATAATAATTTTATTTATTTTTACTAAGTTTTTACCAATATATACTTCGTTCTGAAACCCTAGACATAGGCAATAAAAATATTAAATTAAATTTTGTTAACAAATGGATCTATCTACTGTGATACAGGTCGATAGCTACTGTCAGTATCAAAGGGAGACATAGCTGAGTGTGTTTTGCAAAACAGCCATGAAAAATTCATTTTGTAGTAGTTTTATTACGATACAATAGTTCTTTTTTCGCATTGCATTCATTTTATTTTAAATAAACTATCATGATTCTAGACTTAATTATCTCAATAACATATGAAACTCTGCCTATATGTATAACAAGGAAGACCAGGTCTATTAATAGAAATCTAAACTGTAACTGTATTGATAATGTTCCCTGTTGTATAGGATTGGAGCATTCCCCAAGCCAAGTAGTACTCCTGTCCTAATTTAGGTTAATACAATAAATATTTTTATTTTTTAGAAAATGTTCATACCTAAGTCTAATACTATGCCCCCCTCCAATACACCTTATTCCGTTATTTAACGAGTAAAAAGCCCTTGAAGGATGTCGATCTGCACCGTCCTAATAATCTAATTGAAATGGTCTTTTAACTTTATTCTCGTTTATATAGATAGTGATACGATTCACATTATAAAGTTTTAATTAAAAAAGTGATGCATCATAGTTACCAAAAAAGGCCGAATGGTCAACCATTCCAATCACCATCCGCGTAGGTATTCTCCCTAGGAAGATATTATCGACACTCCTTATTAATATACCACTCATAGTTGTAAAATTCCGACTAAGAACTTGTGTTATATGGCACTTAGCGTTTGATGTAATCACCTTATTTTCCATCTCCAGATGAATTGATACTAAAAGGCAGACTTTGTCAAGTAAAGAAAACTCTCTAATAATTCAATTTAGCTTCTAAATCGGTCTGGTTTCAAATAGTATAAATAAATGTGGTGGTCTAGATATCTTTATCTTTAGTGAGACTCCAATATTCAACAGTTTATGTATGTTGTGAGAAGAAATCGGTGTGTAGTTTTCCATTACATCAATTAGTTTTTTCTTCGATCTTCTATATTTCTTTTCTATACTTTCTTTACTATAGTAATATCCTGCAGTGGAAAGAAATATAGATTTTTATTCTTCAGTAAGGTTCAACAGGTTGTATAAATATGCACGATATGGGTAATTATTTCCTAAGTCTAATACTATGCCACCCTCCAATACACCTTATTCCGTTATTTAACGAGTAAAAAGCCCTTGAAGGATGTCGATCTGCACCGTCCTAATAATCTAATTAAAATGGTCTTTTAACTTTATTCTCGTTTATATAGATAGTGATACGATTCACATTATAAAGTTTTAATTAAAAAAGTGATGCATCATAGTTACCAAAAAAGGCCGAATGGTCAACCATTCCAATCACCATCCGCGTAGGTATTCTCCCTAGGAAGATATTATCGACACTCCTCATTAATATACCACTCATAGTTGTAAAATTCCGAATAAGAACTTGTGTTATATGGCACTTAGCGTTTGATGTAATCACCTTATTTTCCATCTCCAGATGAATTGATACTAAAAGGCAGACTTTGTCAAGTAAAGAAAACTCTCTAATAATTCAATTTAGCTTCTAAATCGGTCTGGTTTCAAATAGTATAAATAAATGTGGGGGTCTAGATATCTTTATCTTTAGTGAGACTCCATTATTCAACAGTTTATGTATGTTGTGAGAAGAAATCGGTGTGTAGTTTTCCATTACATCAATTAGTTTTTTCTTTGATCTTCTATATTTCTTTTCTATACTTTCTTTACTATAGTAATATCCTGTAGTGGAAAGAAATATAGATTTTTATTCTTCATTAAGGTTCAACAGGTTGTATAAATATGCACGATATGGGTAATTATTTCCGATCGAAATTACAGATGTTTCATTTAAATAAATATCAACATTGATGAACAAAGAGTAAAGATTAATATTTTCCATAAAATTATTCTCCCATCTTTAAGTTCGCTTCCGTTTGCCTTCACAATTATTGCTTTAATACAAATATAAACCTTACTCGGGTCTATATAATTTTGTCTGCTACCAGATATTTAATATTCAACCTGGGTGAGACCTGAAGAGATCTGATAATTGCTCTCAACGATCAAACTTTGGGTTTGCGAAACGGAAAACATATCGAGTTCGAACTTCGAACAGATATAACTTGTTGGATGAAGAGCATTCATTTTTACACGTTTATAATTCAGAGCCGATGATAACTTTATGTGAACATTTATGAAATGTGTGCTTGTTTTTATTATTAGAAAAAAACATCCCCATCCTCTTCATCATATATTTTCAACTTTTTTCTATTCATCAATTTTTTATTTATCCATTTTCGCTTATTTATTACACCCTTTTTTTCGGATATCATCTCATTATCACTTAGATTTTATTTTTCTTCTAATATAACATCTAGTATCTTTAGTAATAGTATTTTTCGTCCTTCCCAGCTGATCTTTCAAAGCTTGCTTTGTAGTTTTTCCATGCATAATATCTTGAACGGTAACGAAACCGGCAGGAATAGCCTTCTTTCCTAGATATAGAGCACAAATCTTTAGATAGGGCGCCGTATTTTGTTATAGAAATCCCAGACCATGTCTTTTTCGAGCTCTTAACCCTTTAAACACGGGTGGGCCATCACCATTTTTGATTATTTTTTTAATGTCTTCCCCTAATGTGTGGTGTTTATTATCAAATGATTAAGAAAGAATGGAAATTTTTCACCTTCAACTGTTCTTATATAGATATTTAATTGGTCTCTAGTCCTCAGAGCTTAGATTCAGATAGTTTGGATTATTAAGAGTTATACTGACTGAACCATCATTGAAAGGAAGGTGAATAATTCTTATTAGCCTCGACTGTGTCCCGCCTACTAACTGATAGTGTACAAGGTTTGAGTAAATGTAAACTGATCTCGGCTGAGATATAAAAGCAGGAAAATCTATATTAAACGCTATATAATGATATTAGTTTGGGGATATCATCTCTGATAGATATTTTCATTATACTGGAATATTCTTCTGACAGATGAAATAATAGGTTTTCTTTCCTTTTCACATTGAGCAATGAACATGAAGATAGTATTAATACATATTCAGTAGAATTTTCCGTTGCGTTTTGTCAGATTGAAACAATAAATCTTGAGATGATAATTTCTATCTCATTTTCATATTCATTTTCCATATGAGTGCTTTTTCATTTTTATAATATGCGGCGTCTATCAATATCTCATCATAAGCATAGGAATTCATTTCATTTGTTTCATTTCCTCTTGCCAATATAGGATTTGCTAAATAATTATCTACTTCAGTCATTTTCCGATAGACTGTGAATGCTTGTGTATGGTTAGTAATATTATAGATATTCACTGTAAATTGCAACTCACAAAGCCCTATTTCATACTGACTGTGGTCTGTTATAATATATTTGTGAAATTCAATTCTATAGTCAAAACATGGTATTTGGAAAGTCAATATCCAGGGATAATGAGGAAGGAAGGGTAACATAAAAACTATCTGATTCCATCTTCAGAACTGGTAAAAAGCCTTTACCATATCCTACCATTATATAATTTCACGAATGCATTTGGACAAATTTTTTCGGTAATATTAAATGCCTTGACGTATGAGTTAAACAAATTGGATACCCTTGCCATTTTGCTAAATATAGCTTGTTTTTTCCATGCCCTTCTGCTTTAACTATCCTCTATACTACATATTTCTTACGGGAATCAAAGTTTAGTTTCTCTATTTCTTTTTCATAAACCCCACCTTCAATATGTTCTCCATTTAAATATTAAATATAATACAGATCTAATACATTTGAAATTCTATATATGTTTTAGATTTCCTCACTCTACCTTACCTCGTATCCTTTTATAAAATTACTGGAAACGCGTGAGATTCAAACATATTCACCAAACTTATATAGAAACCTCTGTTTTTTACCTTTAACTATCTATTTCGGTATGGCAATCTCATGTATAACTTTGAACAGTGAGTTTTCAATCATTCTATGTCTACAATTATTATAAGCCCTTTTAAAATAATCTAACACGTCGATGTATTTCCATGTATTATTAAAGTTAAAATATCAGAAAATTCTTTCTTTATTGTTCCTTGTACACGCTCTGCAAGCCTAGCTTTATTTACTGAGTGAATCTGATATACGCCGATATTACGTTCGCTCCTCCATCAACAGAACATATATAACTTGGAATCCATCCGGTTTCTTCCATGAGATTTCGTATAGTATTTGACACTAACTTATCCGTCTTTTCCTTTAAGGGAATAATCCAAAGATATCTAGGATACACGTCAATGACAAAGAGTATGTAGCGTGCACCATAATCAAAACTTTCAAATTTGTACATCACAGTTAGATATAGCTTTCCAAATCTCGCTTGAACCTTGTGCTTTTACGTTTTTTGTCTTAAATCTTTTTCGTACGGGCTTGTGTAGTGTATAGCTATCCAAGCATCAGAGAAAGTTTTACACATCAGATCTTTTAGAGATCTTTTTTACAGATTGGAATAGCCAATTTACGCCACAAAATATGTTAGCAAACTCGAGGATGTATATAAGCGTAATACTGGACAGTAAATTTTTTCTAAATATCTGATTCGTTTCACACTCTTATATAAATATTGAATAAAATACATCTTATCCTTAAATCAAATTTTATTTTACATCTAAGTTAAAATACATAATTTCAATTAAACTTTCATGGATGTCCGCATCCTTATCACTTTGTACACATTTACTTATTCTCTGAATCAAAAGAGATGGGTTAATCCGATCAGGAAAACGGTATTAGATATAAAACTGATAGATTTTTTAAACTTTGTATTTTTTAAAATTAATATCAGAAGGTTTTTTATATGATCTAGAATTTTAATAAACATATTTGTTAAAGATTCGTGCTCTAATAAAAAAAAAAAATTATTTGGAGTTAACTTAAACTTTCTTCTTGCAATTCTTGATGACGCAGATTGGTGACCCTCCATCATCTGGACTTCCATGGCGAGATTGACTAATAGATAGATATTCTATTAAATTTTCTTTACAATTAATGTTTACAAATCTTAAAGATTCTGAAAGACAAATTCTTTCACAAGTTCAATAATGCCCCTTCTCTTGTTGAGAAAACAATGGAACTCATCAAACGACACAAGTTTTATATACTCAGCTTCTGTGGTGGTAGGTTGAAGTTTTACGCAAGATAACAAGCATCAACTGCCTTCGGTAAACACTTCATCGGACGAAAACTTTGATGAAACACGTCATCAAGTTTTTCAAAAGTATTGACTTCATAATCATTGAACAGGGCGTCATTAAATCGTATAGGAATTAACTCTCCATTCCTTTTCCAGTAAATACCGAAATGTATACATGGAAATAGGCTATTAGCATTTGCCCTCATTACACACTTTAGCTGTTTTACACCGTACTCATTCACCAGTCGATCTACATAAGGCCAATGTTTCTGCTTTAACTTGTTTATTGCTCCAAAACAAGCCAAAGCTCTTTCTCACTAAGGAATAGTTTATCGTTAAAGCGAGTTCTTCCATAGGTACTCTCAAAGATCACTCTAACATAACCGGATTTTGTTATATTAATTTTTAAAAGGCTGAATATATTAATTTTATATCCTTCTTGTATAATATCTTCACATGGAATCGAGATCTAGCTTCTTACGCGAGGCACTGGACAGACACTGAGACAAAGTCCGATAGGATAAGGTTGCTTTGACGTGGTTTGAATATTCATGTATTAGCATATCAATGGAGTTGCCTTTTGACATTTTTTTTTACAATCCTTTAATTGGTCCGTCTGGTTGCCGTCTTTCATGGGTGAAATTGATTAATAATTTAATCCGTTCCTTCGTTTTTGATGTTAACGATAACGAGAATTACAAAGTGTGTTTGCGCAAACCACTAAGCTTGATGTAGAGAAGGATGATGTGTAAGTAATATTTTATAACTGTTTCCGACGTTGCGAGATTTTTATGCTAGATGTTGGGAAATTAGATGATATTAATTTTACTCTTACTTCGTTCCAGAAGGTGAGTGGTGATATTTTCCCTGTTCTTGATAATGTTAGATTGTGGAATTCTTTAACCATCGATGGTGGTTACCCCATCATTATCCCAACTGAATCCCTGTGCATCTTTTAGTGACTGATATATTAATCTACCTCTTTCAACGAACACTAGGCTCCAGTGTTTACATTACTTTATCTGTATAACCGTTTATTTGATCCTTGTTAGACTCATTAACTTTAACGGTAAATGTGTTCACAACCTTATCCTACTGTCTCAAATGATGTTCCAACGTGTTCTGGTGAAGGATAACACGTCTATCTTGTGGTATGTGTGAATTATTTATTAGAGTAGTCAACTCTCTCTCCAAAGATAAAAGTCTTTCTTGTGGAGAATTAAGTTTGAAGTTACTTCTCTCTCTTTTTGGGATAGACAATATTTTTCACCTTAGAAGTGTTTGCTAGAATAGAGAACAAGATTGGTAGAAACGATCCTCCACGCTGATTTATTAGGTTTTAGTTAGACGTATATGAGCTGGCTTCTGAGCTAACATAGGTATCAACCATTTGAATCGTGACATCTTTTGTTTCTGTGATGTTGTCATCGGAACATTACCTTTTATTAGGTGGAGACACATTTTAAAAACACATTTGACAAAATCACCATCAATGATTCCTATGATTGATTTTTTCATCTTTTTTGAGCGAGTGAGCAACGTATGGAATAGATACGTGTATCTTTTCATTCTATGCCTTATTCTAAAAGGTATATGCTTTCGGTTTTGTTTGGAAATATTCCTGTCCGTAAGGTGAATCCTACAGTGTTTCTCAAACTGAGGCGCAGAGCAAATAACCATAGGGTTTTTAGACGTCTTCTTTATACAAGGTGTCCCAGAAAAAAGTTAACCGTAATTTGAATTAGTATAACTCAAAAATTATTGTAAATTTTTGAGTGCTATAAAACAAAACAAATTTAAAAACTATTTGTCTGTTGATTCTAGAAATGTCATTAAATTCCCTCTTACGATATTGATACACTAATGAGTTCAGTGGAGGCTATCAAAATTATGTTTGCGCAAGGAAATAAAATAATGAAACTTCGAAGTTTAAAATCAACAAATATATTTAATTCCATTTTTAACAAAAAAATCTCTTCATATGGGTAATACAAATTCATTTTTTATTTTTCTCAGCACTGTTACCTTCCACATGTCCTCCATTTCTTTCCAAGAAGAGTTGCGCCTTTGATTGCATTGATTGAATAACTTTTTTAATTAACTTGTGATTTTCCTTAAGTCTATTAACTTTACGTGTTATACTATCTCTTAACTGGTGGATGCTTTGTGGTGGAATAGAATACACTTTATTCTTTAGATATCCCCATAAGAAATAATTGCACGGTGTTAAGTCAGGGGATCTTTAGGGCCATTTAATTGCATGATTTAGCGCGACAATGCAGTTGTCAAACGTTTCTCTTAGTTTTGTTCTTACAACAAGCTGTCTTTGAGCTGGTGCGCCGTCCTGAATCCACCAAAGTCTATTGAATTGTTTGCCGTAAATCTGGCAGAGTTTCGGGAAGATCTTTTTGTTGGTCATGCTCAGGTAGGCAGCACCATTCAAGTTATTCTCTTAAAACAATGGGCCGACAAGATAGCCATTCCAGCATATTCCGATCCACAGAGAGACAAATACATGTGTCAAAGTTGAATGATGGGGGAGGGGGAGGGGGGTCAGCGGTGCATATTGCTTAATGTTATGGCTATTTATCTTTCCATGTAAGCAAAAGGCTGCCTGTAGCAGGATAGCCCTTTTTTCTGATCAGTCCACTCTTTGACACCACTTTTGTAGCGGTATGCTTTGTGGTACGTGAGCTACTTCTTTGATGAAGTAGGCTTTGATCAAAGAGTGCTAATTCGGTAGTTTTGTTTTAAAGGAAGAGCTATTTCTACACGTAAGGATAAGAGGAAACACAAGATTTATACCAAAATAAACATATATTTTAAAAGAAACACTTAACTATGACAAACAAACAGTTAACACATTTCAATCCTTGTCTCAATGCTAAACTCGATTATTCCTGTTGGCATCTAGACCTATTGCACGGATGCGATGACAAAAATAAACAAATAGGCTGACGTAAACACACCAATTGCCGATTAGTATTTTTATCGCGACTCTATTTGATTAGCGTTAAACATTAAATTAACGTACTCTCGTCTACAAGCAAATATAACTTAGGTTCACGAACAATGGTTTCTACTCCCCTTAAAACGTGAGACGTACTAAACTTCTACTATCGCAATATGAATATAATGTTCTAACTAACTTACATGACAGGAGGTATTAGGGATTACCGGATGTCGCTGGAGGGCTTATCTCTCGCTTTGGAGTGTTGTGGCCGATGGTTGAATCACGTAGAGGTAGTATGGCGGGAGAGAGATGAAACGATAGAACTTCTAATTAAAGAACTGGACCTCGTTAGGGCTGGATTCTTCTTCTCTCACTCTTACGGAGCTTGAGATGTAAGAGCCACTCGAGTGTGAGCGGGTTTACTTTTCTTCAGTCAGATTTTTCTCCAGACTGTAAAGGATTCTTCGGTATGGCACCGATACAAAGCTTGACTATTTATGTTAATTCGGCCCGGGAAGGGGAGGATCGATTTTCTTAATCTAATCCTATCGTTTCTCAAGGAAATAGTGTTGTATAACTGAAGGATCGATCTTCACGAACTAAACCTTCTTCTTTCTTATCGAATTCTAATCTTCTTGTCTGGCTGAAGGATCGATCTTCACGATCTAATCCTTCTACTTTCGTATCAACTTCTTAATCCTCTTGTTTGGATAAGGGATCGATCTTCGCGAACTGACCCTTCTGCTTTCGTATCGACTTCTAATAATCTTGTCGGCTGAAGGATCGATCTTCACGAACTGATCCTCCTACTAGCATATCGACTTCTAATCTTCTTGTCGGGCTAAAGGATCGATGTTCACAAACTGATCCTCCTTCTTGCGTATCGACTTCTACTCTTCTTGTCGGGCTGAAGGATCGATGTTCACGAACTGATTCTCCTTCTTGCGTATCGACTTCTACTCTTCTTGTCAGGCTGAAGGATCGATGTTCACGAACTGATCCTCCTTCTTGCGTATCGACTTCTTCTTCCTAGCCTTTCTTTTCAGGGCTTATTTATAGGCGGATCATTGCCCCATCTAAATGGGGAGGTGCCCAGGCCACAGGGGGGGGGAGGACGCGAATGGTGAGTTCACAATGAGGAGAGCAAGAATTACAGAGGTTGGCACTGGGGTACCCAAGTCGGCTCGCTAATTAGAGACTCACAACCACACCGCTACTTGGCGTGCCTTTTGACTAGCATCGCTTTTCTTTTCTCATAACCACGGGCTTATGGGTCTCGTAGGTAATTGGATCGTTAGAGCCTCGTTTAAGGGCCTTATGCGGTCGCCTTAAAACAGATGTTAGCTCCAACTGCCCAAAGCGGCGGGGAGATCAAACAGGGCAGGCAGTTACGGCTATTCGCTGGCTACCGCTCCCACGCTTCTCCTCATGGAAGCCTTTAATATACCTATACTCCTCAAGGATGCGTAGTGTAGCCATTTCTCTACATCACCAATCACAATGTTTTCCGAGAAACGAGCAGGTTTATGGAAAAGCTATTCGACAAATTGTCTGCGACGAGGAAAATCAGTTTCAAGAAGCTGGAATCTTGCATGCATCTTATAGGGATGCCATTTTAAGTCATGTCTAATAATGCGGTTGAATGATGACTTTGACAATTGTAACCCCTTCTTTCTGACTGATACATGTAGATTTTAAAGAAGTGTCATCTGAACATTTTCGATATTTTCTGTTCTTCTTATGGTTCTCATACGACCCGAACGACCTTTATTTAAATTTAAGCATGTTCCTTCATGTTGGTATTTACGAACACTTTTCCAAATTGTGGGGTTGCTTGGTTGGTGCCTACCTGGAAAACGTTGTTTAAATGAACTTTTGTTAACTGCATGATTTAAAAGGTTCTATAGAAGTAAAATTTTACACAGAAACGCTTTGATTTGCTTAGTAAGAAATAATGACGAGACCATGCCACAGCGTGGCTGAAAAACCACTGTAAAATGGCTTAGGCTTTGCTTGAAGAATCTCACAGAGACTTAGCCTACCTAGGCTCCCTACGCTTTTCTTGAAAGACCACGGTGGCCTAGCCTTCCTTGGCTTCGTTTCATTATTTTACTTCCTTGCGCAAACATATCCTAGATAGCCTCCACTATACCCATTAGTGTATCAAGATCTTTAAATGGAATTTAATGAACTTTCCAGAATCGACAGATAAATAGTTGATAAATAAACCACCTTTTACAAAACCCAAACATCTCGAATAGTTTTTGAGTTATACTAATTAAAAGTACTGTTAACTTTTTTCTAGGACAATCAGTATATCTTCATGAAGTTACTCCGTTCCCGAGGCAGGATTTTTCGAATAAATAGATTTATCTGGTAAAATAAGACTAGATTGTGACAAATTAAGGCAATATCGCGCATGAAAGAATTTTTAGAAAATAAAATTAGGGTCACTAGGAATATGGAGATATGCTTATGGTGGGAGTTCACTGTAAATATCTTTGATATATTTGCATCTTTCTTCTGCATTATTTCATCTAAAATAAGGGCTGTATGACTTCTTCTATCCAAAGATGACACATCAGGCACACGTTCGTGAAACATTACTTCATTTTTTAATTCTCCATAGTCTTTTTGCCATACTGTGTAACACCAGATAATTCTATCAACGCGTTGAGTAAACATCTTATCTCTATTCCTGAGTATACGTGAGAGTAAGTGCGTTTTTCCGGCTAGACGTCGGCCCAATGATGGAGGAATTACATCGTGACATAGATTTTTTTTCACACGTCCTTCTATCATGCTTTCCTTTTGTATAACGAATGAAGCAAATTCTTTCAGATAACTTTTAATGATCTTTTCTCTACAAATTGTTTTTTTATACTTCCTTCGCTCGTGCTTTCCTTTTGAATAATGAATGAGCCGGCTTCTTTCAGATTACTATATACAAAATACTTTTCTCTCTTTTAGATCATTCAAACTGATGTTTAATCCTCTTGGAAAACGAAAGCAGATCTACTGAAACAAGCCAACGACTACCTTTTTACCCAAGCCCTCATCCTTGGAAGGTGAAATTTTTCGCACAGCTAATTCCGCTCCAGCTGGTATGCCTAATTAAGACGAAGGCGACACCTTTTTTTCCCGTCTCATTCATTGAAGGTGCCGTCGGTTAAATTTTAAACAGAAGTACTTCTGCTCCAACTGGTATGCCCACTGAAGACAACCACGACGACCACGACGACGACCATGATGATGATGATGATGAAGGGCAAGATAAAGTGTTAATCAAGAAAGAAAACCTGACGTTCTGAACATTATCTACGATGTCATTACACTAAACTCCAACGATGAAGAAATAGAACTCGCAATAGAAGGTGAAGGTTTAAACATAGAAGATAGGTCTTGTAACAACATCATTCTTTTTTTCCGGATGAAAAAAGTAAATGTACCGTGTAGAACTTCGTATCCTCATACACAAGAATTTTCTTTACCACAGAGAGAAAATCATTATCGTGTAAAACTTATACCCTTAAGAGAAAAGAGACATGGAATACTTCTCATCATTTTATACCGTCTAATAGTGGAGAAAGTAGAACAAGCTGGTCGTGGTCGAGTAATGTGTGATCTTTCACGGCATATATTGAACCTTCAGTTGAGGTGATACGATCTATTTACACATTCCTTTCGTTCAACTGCGTGAATCGACACTATTCGATTATTTCATGGGACGATTCGAGACAGCATTCCAGTCTGCGAATAGAATTGACATTGAAACCTTTAATTTCGTAGTTCGTATTTATTGGATTCCTGCAAGCATGCTATAATACCATCCAATGGTTGATTTAATTGAAATAAAATATATAGAGATGTCAGAAAGAGAAAGAGAGAGATAGAGTCAGGCGGACAAAGAGTCATAAGGAGTATCTCACGGAAGAAAGAATCTTAAACCAGCGTCTTTCTTTGAAATTCCGGGTCGATAACAAAGCAAGACGAGACAAACTGGAGCTAGAAAC
Source organism: Ceratothoa steindachneri (assembly GCA_963969495.1). NCBI lineage: Eukaryota > Metazoa > Arthropoda > Malacostraca > Isopoda > Cymothoidae > Ceratothoa > Ceratothoa steindachneri. Next base: position 139,746,153 of record OZ018328.1, on the reverse strand, counting down.
TCTAATAAGCGAGAGGGTGCTAAGTCCTTGCCCGCCGCGGCTTTGAGACGCAGTGGGATACGCTTCCTATGGCAAACAAAATCGCATCAGGCGAAGTCGTATATATTTCACAGCTCGAGAACGAGCAAAGTAGTATTCAAACAAGAGTCAGGAAGTACTCTCGCAGTATCCAAGCAGTAATCGAGAGGATTCTTTGGAATCAGCTAAGTACACGACGCGCCACTTCTCAAATGACTCCCTGGCACCCTAAGAGCTCGCAGGCAAGAAACCAGTTTTTCAGAGCTATGGCAGCCAAGGACAAAAGGATTCTGGAATAACGCGCTCCCCCACATGCCCTGCAAGGATACTCCCTGAAACGACCTCTTGAGGCCCCTCTCTTGGAAAATAGTAAGCCGATTTCATTTTTCTCTATTACTGTCGAAGAGGCGTGACGCGATTCGACTATGAAGCTTCACCTCATCATCTTCTCCCGTGTTCTTTCCTGTAAATATTGGGCTACTCACAGCGTGCCGAAGCATTCATTGTAAATTTTCTTTTGCTGAACCATTAGTTTTCCCATATTGTATCATATATTGTTAAATTATTTCATTTGTTTTTATAATAGCAAAGATTATTATGTTTCACTTGTTTAAATCCCAGAACCAAACAAAAAGCCATTGAACTATTTGACTAAGTGGGCCAACGATTGAAAACGCACTCGCATATCCCACATACTTAAAATGGGCACTCCCCCGCCTCTAGGGAGAGCAAGCGAAGGTCAGTGAAGCCTAACTGACCTACGACAAGAAGACATATAAATTTTGTAGGCTGCGAATTTGTTTACTCATTTCTCGCGAAAAGAATTGGAGAGAATGCTCCTTCAAAAAACTTTTGGCTTGGAACAATAAAAAAAAGAATCTCAGGAGTTGGCAAGAAAATGTAATCTATTATACAATGATGCTATCACTGTACATCAATTCTCCTTGATAGAACGCGAGCAGAGATTTAGGATTCTCGTATTTATTGCTACAAAAGATAAACCCAAATTCATGTTACTCCATTGACCAACGTTTTCTGAAAACCAGCCCCACTTCTATTACTCGGTCTTGAAAGTGAAACCTACTATCCAATCCGAAACATCAGTGATACATGATAAATAACACTCACAAGGAAAATGGAAAAACGATTCCGAGCGCTTTCGTCTTTATTCTAAAAGACCTCTTTATGCTAAAAGACCTCTTTATGAAGAGGTCTTTTTGAATAAAGACGAAAGCCCTCGGAAACCTTTTTCCATTTTCCTTGTGGATGTTATTTATCCTAATTTTGAATCACGTGCAATTTGTGAGTTTCTTTAAAAGAGTGATACATATATTAAAAACAGGATACTTCCTTTTAATCACTGTATCTATTTTCCTTGCTATACGTTACATTGCAACGTGATGGCCCTTCTAAAAGATTGCGATGGGGTGTGCATTCAGTGTCTTGGGTATTGTGATGGAGAACCAAATAAAGGGATTTTATGTAATGAATGCAATCGATCATTCTACAACTAATCGTGACAAGAAGCTTCATACTTGTGTGAATATTTGTATGTGTTGTAGATGGAATCGTATAATCATGCAGGGTGCAAACAAGATGAGACGACACGTGTGTGATAAGGTAATTTGTTCTAAATGTTATACATACTATAAAGCGGATTGAGCAGAGCATACGGGCTGGATGAAGAGGTCGAAGAAGTCGATGGTCAGGAAATGGAATGTCGTGTAATGTGACAATGAAACCTATAAAAATGTGGGACCATTCTTACTCTTTCCTTATACTCGTATATTAGTTATGCAGATAATATGTGAGCTTTGTTTTGATAATGAAAATGAAGCATATGAAAAATGTAATAACTGTAATCCACGAACAAGGATTCTCGAAAGAGATGTTGAAAACTCCCCTTGTAAACCCTTTATAGAAGAGTTAATGCGCAAAAGAGGATCGAGAGAAAATGTGATGGCGCATAATAATGCCAAATTCGATGGCCAATTTATCTATGATGAGCTGCTCCGATATTTTAATCCTAATCTCTTTACTTGGAACTCAATGAAGAAGGGACAAAATATTTTTAAGAAAGAGCTCGTTTAGGACATAACTTTTAAGGATAAACTTATATTCATTGCCTCATCGCTGAAAAACTGCCAAAAACAATTGGAATTACATTAATGGGAAAAAGGTTATTTTCCTTACAACTTTCTTTTAGAGGCAAACTTGAACTATATTGGTCCGGTTCATAAAAAAATGATATTTTATATATGAGAAAATAAACAATGAGGAACAAGTATACTTTGTAATAAATTTTTACCGTAATTTCTAGGAAGAATTATACAATATCGAGTGTTTTAAATATTGCATTCACGATGTTTCAAACCTGCGCCTGTGTTTTGAGAAGTTTAGGTTTTCCTTCATCAGAAGATTTAACATCCTATGTAGTCTAGCATCACAAGAGACTCAATGTGTTATAAGATGTATAAAGATGTCTTTTTACCATAAAATTCGATTGCAATTATCGAGAGGAAGAAAGGAAAAGCTTTTTCTTTAAAGGCTATACGTTGCTTTATGTTTGAAGAACATGTTAGGGGAATCCCGATTTTCCATGCAAGAAACGCTTGTGACTGAAGTCGTTCTGTTGGTGGGAGAATATTCTTCCCTAACGGGTTTTCACCATCGACCTGATCCAAAACCAAGATTATATTGTGAACTCTTTCGATTTACTTAGCAATGCATACATAGCGAAAGTGTAGAATGCTGAACATGAAGAAGTTGACTCCATTGTGACAAATAATTGAATTGCAGCATTCACAACCACCTATGCTTGATTCAAGCTCTATGGCCTCTTAGACTGGTTGGGTGAACGGTTGTTTTACTGTGATCTCACCGAAGAGATCAAAGATGTGTACAGTGCCGATGCGTATAGAGATTCATTTTGTAATACGGGTTCTAAATGTTATTCGGTACGTATCCAAACTACGAGTGTAGTGAAGTATATACCTCTTGCTAACTGATTAACTATTAACACTCAGACGAGGGATATAATAACCTACAATACTATGAAACGCTTAGTTGGAGCAGATGATGATAGAGAGATTGAAAATAGTCATATCCCACCATCTTTTATGTGTTTTAGAGATGAGGAACACGGTGGAGTGAAAGAAGTGAGAGGGGAATAGGTTTTGAGAAAGATATATCGTAAACGTGTTGAACTTTCAGGGAGTTATCAAACCATACTTTTCGGATTCAAAGGGATTTACATGGCATTTAAAAGGTTACTATAATCCCTATCAGCTATTATTAGCACTTTATGTCTGAGAGTGTTCTTAACCATTAATAATCTTCTCTGATTAATATGAATAAAACCAAGACGAAATAATACGCATTATATTACCAATGTCTTAATTTTTCTACAAAATCTCTCACCACATTCTCTTGATGTTGTGAGAAGGAGAATTCTTTCATCATTGCTTCTTTAATCTTGGTTTTAATCATATCAATGAACTGGTCAGAATATCATGAGAGAAAGTGAAATAACATGGGTTTGGGGTCAAATATGGGGATGTTTACTACTTTTTTACCATCATTCACGATGTTAGAATGTAAGAAGCAGAAAAAAACTCTTCACCCTTGTACATACTGTGACGATCAAATAGACCTCATAAATCTTCTAAATCAATAAACTGGAAATATTTAAGTACTTCTCTTCTGTTATTTTAGTCGAAAGGTGGTTGGTCTGACCCACTATATAGAAAATGACGTAATGAAGAAGTCGAATAAGTTGATCAAAGAAATTAACCATAGATCAATAGTCTGGGCTAAATTTATAATCCGATCTACACACATCTTGGGTTGCAAAATATTTATTAAGTCTGAGTGTTATACGCTGTGGAAGGAGGATCTTGTTAGAACAGAAGTCACATAGAGAGGTTTGGTGATAAATGATTTGAAAGACGGCAACTAGACCAACCAATTAGAAAATTAGGTGGAAAATCCACGATAATGCTAATACGAGAAAATTCCTGAAAATTCAAAACACATCAAAGAAACCCCACCGATTTGTTTCAAAATAGGTCACTAACCTAGAGGATGGGGGCACGGGGCTGGGAAAATTTTGCGGCGACAAACCAATAAAAGGAGGGGGAGGTAGACTCGGAATCCACTCGGGATATCTTTGTTTCCATTGGTTTGAGAATTCAGCCTCATTATTCTATCATTTATCTAAAATATATAATATTTTTAGGAAATAGTAATTTATAAAGGAAAACCGGATAATTTTTTAATGTTTAGTTTACGATTAAAAGTGACTATCGACATGTTCATGAGGGGTGATTACTAATGGAACTCTGTCGAAAAAAATTAAAGGAAAAACTGAAAATAATATAGGATAAACACTTATTTAACCTGAATTAATGGGGATAAATTAAGAGATCATCACTTACACTACTCAACCCACTTTTTACTGACTTATGTTTTATGGTTGTTTTTAACTAATGTTAACGGGCTGATTCCAAATACGGCATCTATATCTTTGTAACACATTAGGTTTTCTTTCTATAGCATATTCCTATTTTACGACGAAACGTATGTTTTTACTCGGTAAGGATAGTTTCCTAAGTGTTATAGTTTGAAACCATAACTTAAAATATCAACAGAATTTTAAAGTACAAATGTATTGTAAGATAACATCACCTATTACTAAATACATACAGGTTATTTTTCTAATATAAATGAGAAAAGACAAGCAATCGTACACACAGCTATACCTTCATGGAGAACTTTTCGCTTGCGAGAGTTTCTGGAGTGTTTGATGTCTACACAGACTCATTGAATACTCCAACAGTAGCCTTCCATCATGTTTTTGTACCATCGGCCTTGATATCTCTCCTCCATAATCTTGGTGAATACGCTCTCCGTGTTCATTACTCACGTTGCCAAGATTAGCAGGAAATTCATAAAGATGTCTCTTGAGGAAATAAAATGATGAAAGCTATTAAGTAATCTCTTTACAATATCCTTGTAGTTAGCAGCCTTGTCGTTTTCAAGAAATTCTTTCACAATGGCCACAAATGAATCCCATGCTCCTTTTTCTATGTCAGTCATTGAACTCGAGAAGTTTTGGTTTTCCATTAACCTTCTGATTTGTGGCCCATCAAAATTTACAGCCTTTATTTTATCATAAATTATGCCAGGAAATATTGTACATATGAATTTGAAACAGTCACCATTAACATTAAAAGCCTTTACAAATTGTTTCATCAGCCCTAGTTTAATATGAAGGGGTGAGAAGATGATTTTCCCTCACTCAACAAGTTGTTGGTGTATAATATTCTTCTCCCCAACAGTCAAACTTTCTCTAACTGGTCAGAGCTTCTGTTCCCAATGTTTGTCCTTAGTTCGTTCCTCCCATAAACATAGGGAACACGGATATATTGTATAGCCTCATCGTTTGCCAAGTAAAAAGTTTACCATTTTCAGATCCACACATATGATCCATTTGTGTTCATCAGATTTGAGTAAATCTAATACAAATCTTATGTGTTTATGCTTCTCCTTTAAATGGACAGAGTGACCAATAGGAATCACACCGAACAAGTTTCCATTATGGAATAACACATATTTTAGACTCTTCTTTGAACTATCTATAAAAGTCTCCATTCACTTGGATCATACTCTGAAACACCCATCGCGTATAACAGCCCCACCCTGTCATAACAGAAAACAAAATATTCTTTAGTTTTAAAGAATGCCAAGAGATCCCTCTCTCTGTTCCTGCAAGAAATTCTTCTCTTTAAGTCTAGAGGCTAACAGGTTTTCTAACTCTTTTGACAGGCCCAGGTGTCTAACTAAATTATTCAGTTCTAATTGGCTAAAGTTTTCATGTTCTTTGGTCGATGTATGTATAAAGTTAATTGCTTACATCAGATTCACGTATACCACTTACATCGTCCAGTGAAGGAAGTTCCTTGAATGCAGATACTGGAATTTCATCTGAATGAAGCACTGGAGGAATTGATAAATCGAGATTTGTGTAACTTATTTTATGTCGCATTTTATTGCTGTAACTAGAAATCTTTGTGAGACAAAAGTAGCAATCGTTTACATGTTTGGGGGGTCCCGCCACACCATATGAATGTCAAATCCTTGAAGTTTCTTTGGGCCCTTTTTTCTTTGGCGTAGACTTTCGACACATGGTTTACAAACATCGTGTGGGGTCTACCATTTATCCTGATCACCTAATTTAATCTTAAAATAGTCCAAGTATTTTCTTTTCACAAAGATACTAATGTTCATTCTTTGAGTTGGAGCAGTAAAACAACCACATATATAGCAAAACGTGTGTGGAGAATTCAAACATTTCCTTCGTAATGAGGCCATACTACTGAATGTTATTTCCTAAACAAATCTGAAAAAAACACAAAATTATATTATACACAATTTCTTTATATATCTAGTTGTCCAAAAAGAGAAGTTTAAATACATAGATAAAATAGGAAGAATACCAAAAGCCTTCACTTCCTTTCAATTGGTAGTAAGATAGCCAGCTACTATGAGTGGGACCAATATGGACTTCTTCATGAATAAAAAACTTGACGTGATAAAAGAAACCTATTGTCATTTTTAATTCAGTGACTTCGAATTTCCCAAGAACAGGTCTAAAACTTAACTCAGCAAAAAAAAAAGTCCAAATTTGTTGACCAGTGTTATAGATAAGAATTAATTTGTGCTTCGCTGTTCAAGAAGGTCAGTGAATGGAGAAGTAACAAAGGTGGATGATAATTTTCTAGAAGATTCTATAGTAACTTAAAATGAAATTGTAAATTTATGTCCTTTTAAGGGCTGGAATATTTAAAGAAGCAATTTTTTAGTGTCGAGATACATAAGTCTTTCAAAATAATACACATCATATATAGGATTAGAATGTGAACAAAAATCAGTACGATTAGATCTGTAAAAAAAAATTATAAGATGTAGGCTATAGCAGATGGTTTATATTCAGACTGCTTCTAAATATTAGCTATTATTAGAAATGTAAATATTCCAGAAAATAGATACTCAATGAAAATTATACAGGAAAACTTTATGCTCAGAAATACAAAATTTATTTGTTAAAATTTGTATGAGAAATTCGAAAGTCTCTAGATTACATGAATGATTTCACTTTTTTCCCATATTCTTGCTACCTGAGCCTCGGAACTTTTCAATTCGATACTCCGCACATGTCAAACACGCTGAAGTATCACATCTGTAAAACTCTCTAGCACTGTAGTGATTCTTTGCTTGAGTTTCCTTTGGGTTCGCCCACAAAGTAAAATATCGCAAGGTGGCAGATCAGCTGAACGTGGAAGATATTTCATTAGCACAATATCTTTACCACTATTACGCTCTTTTCATCTAGGTGGCAGATTATTATAGAAATAAACTGGTAGACTCCTGTGTTGTTGAAAAATCAAGTCTTTATGTTCATTTAGAATGAGATCATCTATTAGCCAGTTTTGAAACTTTTAAAGATTATCATCACCTCTTATGTATATTTATTTCCCTTAAAAAACGAACCAAATGTGAACGTTCTGCTTGTTAACTTTGCCATTTAGCTCTGAACAGACAATATTCCTCCTTGAACTTTTTTTGCTACCTTCAAATATGCATTGCTGTTAGTTTATTTTCGACTAAATGGCATTCTATAAGCAAAACGATATAAAACGCAAAATAACATTAGCACAGGATTTTGATGTGTACTCATCAATGTTTATAAATTAGAAGTCAATTGACTGAGAATTTGCAAAGTTATTAGGTGCGAAATGATATCATATTTTTAGAAACACCCTGTATATTGAGCATCTGCAGATGAAGGTGCACTAATTAATCATATCTAGGTAATATAAGTATTTCTTGGAAGAGAATTGTAAATATATCAGAAATATAATGCTTCTATTGGGACAAAATCGAAATAAACCCAAGGTACAAGTATCTTATTTATCATATATGTACATTCTTGGCTGATTTTTTATTCATTAAATTAAACAACTTTTAATGAAACATTAGATGCGAGATCAACGTTACATATTCTTAAGGTCATTAATTTAGTTATCTTGACTTATCTGCCAAGAAAAAAAGGAGTAATTTTTTTTCTTCGTACTTTGAGGCTATCCTCTGGAAAATTACGTGAAATAAGATTAGAGATGCGAGGTCACCAAATCTCATTAATGGACTTAGACCATGTGATGGAAAAACAATCTAAGAGGCCAAAGAAATTGTCTTTCGTCCCATACTCTCAAATTAAATGTTATATATACATAAGCAAAATGAATAATCACTCTAATGATACCATTTTGAATTGAGTAGAAGCTGGAAGCAAAGTAACAACAATAATTTTACACGGAAGGTGAGGTATTCTGCTGTGAGAATGCCTTGGTCGGTATTACAGTAAAATGTTTTAAACAACAAAACCTTTAAATATAAGATCGCCTGTTAGAAGTGGACAACAAAATTGAGGTCATAAAAGATGCAAAAGATTAAGGAGTATGGGAAGCAGAAAATAAAATCATACATAAGTCATCAGTGTTTGTTTTGAAACGTTGATGATAAAACGCTCAACTAAATTGTTACGAAGGAATGTAAATATTGATGCTGCCACATTCTTAGAATTGCTAAGATTAAACAAAAATTAAACAAGAATGTGACTGGAATTTATTTTATGGGAAAATCAATTACTTGAGCAAGAATGAATAAAATAGAAAGAAATAAACGTATATCCTGAATGAAATAAGTAAAGAATTTATAGAAAATATGAATATAGTGGCCCCTGTTTTTCAAATAGAAATTCATGTCTAAAAATGACTACGCTTTGTTGATTGAAAGGATACTCTTTTACCTACAAATTGCTATTGATAACACTGGTCTGCGTCAACAATGTACCTTAGGTTTTCGATAGTGTTTCTTAATAAAATTGACCTCCTAAATCCGAATCTGTCTTCCATTTTTCCCTATCACCTCCAGTTTTTTGCGATACAGGGGGTGATAATAATTTTATAGTTTATACGTCTCCTATATTACATCAAATTTCAATAGTTTGTTGCACTGCTCTATTCGCAGTAAATTTTGTGTACATTTTAAGTAATTATGCAAATAGGTTTATATTTTTCAGGTTAAAAATTACTTAGCATTATAAGAATAAGAATAATAAAAATAGTGGTTGAGTTGAAAATGAACAGAAAATGTAAAAATAGCTCCGACAGATTTTGCTATGTTTGCGGCAAAGTGACTTTTCCCGAGCAGCAAAGTACAATCCCTCCTGTAATTAAATCTTTGTATTTGGGGTAGGCTAAGAGATCATGATAAAAGTTTTGCACCACATATCTGCTGCAAGGGATGCTACATAAGTTTAAGACGCTGGAGTCAGGGCGAACAGAAACCCCTCTCTTTTGGTGTTCCCATGGTGTGGAGAGATGGCAAGGAACACACTACGGACTGCTATCTTAAAGGTGAGCATTGTATCAAGTATTTAAGCTTTCTGTATTATACTGGCTCCTGAAAATGTCATTATTATGCAAAGACTTAGCATAAAATTAAAAACTAACATAGTTTACTTCAGCATGAACATATCCTTTACTAAACATTTATGTACTATCTGCAACTCCAAATCAATTCCTTTATGTAATATGCAATTATATTTTCCACAGGTATAAATAAGAAGAATAAACATAGTGTGGCATATCCGGATGTTCCTTCTGTCATCAAACCCCTGCTCATGGCCCAGGAATTCCTATACCTTCTCCCCCTGAACATATAGAGGTACATGAAGAGATTAATATGGAAGTTGACCAAGATTATGACACATCTGAGTCTTATCACGTTTCCACACATGATATGGTCGCAAGACCATTCACTCAAGTTCAGTTAAATGACCTGACCAGGGATCTGGGGGTTTCAAAGGCGAATACACAACTTTTTAGCTCTCGACTTCGTGAAAGTAATCTTCTCGCTTAAGAAACAATATTTAGGGGGGTACAGAAATAGAGAACAAGAGCTTCGAAGCTATTTCTTACAGCATTTTTCCAGCTCTTTAGTATACTATGCCAATATTAAAGGACTTGTTGAGGCCCTTGGAAATCCCTACAACCCATTAGAATGGAGACTATTCATAGATTCCTCCAGTAGAAGTTTAAAAGCTGTGTTACTGAATATTGGTAAAAAGATAACTTCCGTTCATAAAGGCCATTCAATCCAACTTACTGAAAGTTATGAAAATATGATAAAATTGCTGGATGCAAAAAATTACTCTAACTATAAGTGGAGGATATGTAGTGACTTAAAGGTAAGATCATTTTACACTTGGCATTTCTAAGCTTTTTGATATTGAAATTTTCATTTTTAATTGTTAATACTTGTATACACCTTTTGGTCAACTTACATTTTACAAGAATGCAAATCTGGAAATCATGAGTCATTTTTGAGGTATATTTTTTGGTGAAGTGTGTCCCTATAGGTTAATGCATCCTATTGGGTTAATAAGGAACTTATCCTAATTGAGAAGGTATACAACACAACTCAATAAACTCAAAATAAGATGGTCATATATGCTAAATTTTTTTCAGGTAGTGTCTCTTACGCTTGGGACGCAAACAGGCTACACGAAGCATCCCTGTTTCCTATGTTTATGGAACAGTCGTGCAGATAGTATGCACTATGAGGAGAAGGTTTGGCCTCCACGAGAAGCATTTAGAATAAGATCAAACAATGTGATAGCTGAACCTTTAGTGCCTCCTCAAAAAATACTCCTCCCTCCACTGCATATAAAGCTTGGCATAATGAAAAATTATGTCAAAACCCTTAATAAAGTAGGCCAAGCTTTTAAATTTCTTCTTCAAAAATTTCCACAAATCAGTGACGCTAAGCTCCATGGGGGAATTTTTAAAGGATTTCAAATCAGGAACTTGATCAGCAATTTGATGCGTCAATAAAGGACATAGAAAAAGATGCCTGGAAAGCTTTCAAAGCTTTAGTTAACAATTTTCTAGGCAATAAAAGAAGCCTAGAAGAATATGTTGCCCTGGTCAATCAGCTCTTAACAAGTCTCAAACATTTGGGAGCTCGAATGTCTATAAAGATACACTTTTTACAGTCCTATCTGGATTATTTTCCTGACAACTGCGGGGATTACAGTAAAGAACAGGGGCAAAGATTCCACCAGGACATAAAAACAATGGAATCCAGGTACCAGTGTAAATGGAACAGAAACATGCTTGCTGACTACTGTTTGTGTTTGAAGCGTGATGCACCAGATGACAGGCACAAACGAAAATCGTCAAGGGCGTCTGTTCTTCGAAATTATAATTATTTTCTATATTATATTGCATTATTTTATTTTTTGTTTATTAAAAGAATTATAGTTTACAAACGTGTATTCCTGTTTATATGATATAACAGTAATAATGCATTATTAGATAGAGAAAGGGTTTTTTTTTTTTTAAATTCAGAAAAAATGAGGTAATCTCAATGAAAATGGTGTATGCTGTACTGAGAAAATCTGAACTGATTGAACAAATATACATTCATTTTTGAGCTCAGGAGGTTGGATTCATTAAGAAGCCACAAAGAAATCCTAAGGAACATAAATTTTTTTTCAAAAGCAGGCATGTGTAACTGATGTAACCATAAAAGAATAATATACCATAAATAGCTTCCGGTGACGAAACAAGAGTCACCATTTCATATTTGATTAATTATTATCATTATTCTTGTCATTATGAGGAAAATATTAGATCAATTAAAGACAATTCATTCTGATTCTGTTACCAAATATGATTTAGAAGTCATTTCGCGATTTAACTATTCATATTTTCCTACGAATTGAAGAAAGTTGCTTGGAACTTTCTAAGAATATATATCTTTTGTTTAGTTCGGCTTCGAAATACATTTGTATGTGGTTAACAAGCTTTATGTTCCCAAAGGTCAAAATAACTTTTACATCGTGAGTTTAATCATTTCAAATTGCGTTTATATATTTCCTATCCTTGACGACAAGCAAAAATGTCTTTTATCATTTTGGTATAATGTCAACCTTTTCTTTTCTAACGGCGTGACATGCAGTCCTAAACTTGTTCTTTATTTTTTATACTGCCTTCTGCTCCTGTCCCTTTCTCTTAATCTATTATAACACGGGTCAAAACTATGATAGCTCCTTGATAATATTTATTAATTAGGAGTCTGATTATAATATAGATGGACAAGAAAAATTCAATGATTAAATATGTTCAAGTGGGCAATTTGAAAATATATATAAAATGTGTAACAGAGAGAATGGGGATTGTGGATGAGTATAAGACAAATAAAAATGACGGAGTGAGAAACGAATGTTTTTCTATGATAGGTGGGCAGCGAGAGAGTTTTATGAGAATGAATATTTAGAGACTTCTACCCGAGCATAAACTCTAACTTTAAAAGATGACAAGGACCTGAAAAAGTAATGGTAGCTCTGGTTAATAAGACATAAAACATTGCGATAAGGAGTTTATAGATTATTATTTTGATGTGCAGCGACCCTAATTTTGGAGAAAATGATTTATGGTGAAGTTGAATGTAAATACATGATATGCTTGTGTAGATCATTTTAATAATAAATGATGCGTTGTCATTATCGTGTTTATTTAAGCGTACGTGTTTGTCAGTTCTCAAATATATTCTTCAATCTCATGACAATTTTAAGTTTTTAGTCATTGTGATTACTTTTATACTCACCATGTTATTCATTCTTTTATTATTGTCAATATTGGCTTATATTTTGTTGCTTCACTTCATATCCTTCCCTTTATATCGTTTTATGTGCAAAAGAGTGTAAAGGGATAGGTTGAGAAGCGTCTGCTAATTAAAAGTGAGGCGTATTTTCATAATGTTTCACTCGTTCTGCCGGTGCAACTTTCAGCTTAAGTTTAATATCCGAACTCTCATTAAATCGAATTATAAGAGGATTATTTGGCCATCTAATTAGAGGTAATTCATGCCAAATGTAAGGAACTACTACATTATTTTCTAGTTAAGTTCATCATTGCAAGTTTGAAATGATTTATGTACTTATCCGCCTTTCGCGTGGGGCTGGATAATATAGAAGAAAGGGTAAAGGGAATAGCAAGGAGGGGATTGATTAAAACAGACTATCGAGTGCTTTGAAAATCCTATATTTTATATTCTAAAAAAGATTGAAAATTATATTGTTCTCACTATCATCAATAAAAAGTAAATTAAAAATCTAAACAATCAAAAGTTTAAATCTAATTATTTCCAAATAAAATTTAATTAATAACGCAAAATGCTCTAAATGTTCCCAGATAAGGCACAAATACGGTGCTGAATGCGTTGATTTTTACTTTGTTCTAAAGACGGCAGTTTTACATCAAATACGCCGATATTATTTCTGGAATTAATATTTCTTATATATATATATATATATATATATATATATATATTTATAATATAGCCATAAATATATGTGTTTTTTAGGTGTTTCCTTTTCCAAGACTCATTTAATAATAAAATTCTTAAATCAAAAGTAGATTCACTACTATGGTATTAACGCAAATTTTCTTCGTTTTTTACCTCAAGCTCTTGTTAACACTTCCCAATAATAGTGAGAAATAAAAACTTATTTTAATGAAGGTATTAATTAGCTTGCTAATTTATTCCACTTAAGGAATTGAATTTTTTGTTTAAGATTATAAAAAGCATTCTACCAATTCATCATGATATCCCTTAAAATGGTTGATTAGTGATATTTAGAAATAACTTAAAATGTTTGGGTTGAGACTTTAATTTTTCTTATGATTTAGTATTCTTTTGATTTAAATGCATTTTTAACTTCCATTATTCTCATCCGTATTTCGATCCTTAATGAAATCTGAAGAAATACCAGTTTGAAGAGATGAAGGTAAAGGACACATTGTTATTTATTGCTTATTAGATGTTATCATTCATTATCATCTCTCTCACGAATTGATAATAAAGGATAACGCCTAATAACGAATGAATAACCATTTTGACGCACTTATTCATATCTTCAACCTTGCGTCTCTTTAGAGAAATCTCTTTCCTTCTCTTTTAATCTGTTTCTAAATAGCCATTTTTGACAGTTTTCCAAAAATATAAATACGTAATAAACAGTTTATAAATATACATATTTAATAGGTAATATATTGCACAAAACATTTAAAACTGTTAATTATTTAAAATATGGATGATTTCTGAATAAACCTCTAAGTACATAGTAAAAACTGCAAAAACAAAGATTAGAAATTCACTTCTTTTCTCTTCGCCTTGCCTTCTCGCTATAGATAGTTATTTCTCTTAGATTTAGGTTGGAAATTGATCCAGATATGTATAGAAGTCACTTACCTTCAGTGATGTGCTGCATTGACGGTGTAGCGACGGCTGGGACTTCCTGACTAATGATGGCTCCTCCCTCGATCGATGCGAAGAGGAAGGCGCCGGCCACCGTGTATAAAAGAACTAGCAAGCAGATGCCCAGATTTGAGCATAATATACTTGCAAGACGGGAGCAAATTCCGACCCCACATGTTTTGTTTCTTCCTCCCCCATTTTCACTTCCAGTACTTCCTGATCCTCCCCCACTTCCTCCTCTTTTAAAGGCCCGTCCATTCCCTCCCCCCACCAGACCTTCTCCGCCTCTTGCCTCCATCAACTAAGTCGGTGGTTGGCGGGAAATCATTAATGTTCTCAGTGCTAAACACATCTGCAAAAGTCAAGGCGATGGCAACTTCTTCTGTTTTGAGTGACACTCAAGAATTTGCCAGCCGGAAAATTACGTTAGTTAATTTTTCCTTTTTTTAGACGATTAAGCTGGGTTCTGGATTTTGTCGTTCCTCGGAAGTTTTATTGAATTCGAATTATTCTAGATTTTCCTTCTCTATTGTTTGAGACATCTGCAAAGAAGAAAGTAAAATATAGAATAAAAGAAACTCCATAGGGTATAAAGTGCTACGAAATAGACGTAAAAAGTTTTTTTCTGCATAAAAAATATTCATCACAGATACACATATTTTACTGTAAAACATTGAAATTAAATTAATCTATATTTAATAACCTTTGTAAGTTTTATGTCAACAATAAATCCTGCTACACTTTGCAAATTCATTAGTATTTGATCGGATATGCATTGAACATTGATTATTAAAAAATAAATCTGTTATATAAACAATAAGAGTTTTATTTAATCAGAAAACATTTATGTAGGAGGTCTTTCTTAGGAAGTTTTAAACGTCAAATAAGTGGCAAAGTTTTTTATGGCAAAGCATTAAAAATATACGAAATGAATTAGGAAGAGTGTATCATATGTTCTTATGTAGAAATACACATAAACCATGAGGTTTCTACGACCTTATGAATGCAATAGAATGCAATGCTTCAAAGAAAATCTTAAAAATTTAAGCTGACTCTCTCTTTATAAATGCTGCGAGAAAACTCATAGCTTAGCACTAGTGGGTAATATGCATTTCGTTGGATTCAACTTTTTGATAACAATTTGTGTTTACCTAGCGAGATAATATTGTAAGAAATTTGTTAGAGGATCATCCCACTAGATTTCTATCAATCTAAAGCTAAACTTTGCTCATCAGTCATTTTAATAATTGATCAGAGAAAAAATGCCTGATAACACTAACCTTCCTACTCTCAATCCTAATCCTTATACTCTCTTGAATTTTCCATCTGGCGCAACACGTCACCATTAACTTAAACAGATTTTAAATCTACTCAGTACAATCTCTTTGTTCAAAGGTTCGTTATACGGTACTGTAGCTAAAACAAGTTTAAACCCCTAGTTAGATTGTCTAGAGAATATTTTAGATGAGAATTCAGTCGTAATGTTGCTATGAAAATAACAGAGGCTAAAAGGTTTCTTCCACCCAACAGAAGGAAACGCAAGAAATTATAATACCTTTCCGAGATTTCCCTCGATCTAAAAACTGGAAAGATTTTGAGAGGCATTTGGATTGCCGTATTAATTAAATAAAACAAACAAGGCAATCGTACTATCGGAACTATACTCCGTCTAAAGTGGGCACTGAGAAAAGACATAGATGAAGTTATGTAGAGATGACGTGTTTAAAACGGTAACTGATAGCTGTTTAGCTATAAAATTTTCCAGTTAATTTTATAGTCACAAGACATTAAAGGTATATTCTTAAAATTAATTTGTTTATTTAAATCTTAGCTCTTAATATCATTATAAATTTCAAGAAGTTATTAGGAGGTTCAACTCAGTGCATATTATCATACAAACGGTAGAGACAAAAAAAGTAGAACTAGACAAGAACGTGAGAGTTCAATGTGAATTTGTTACAGGATGAAAAGTATCAATTGTATCCGATAAAATATAAAGCAATTATAAAATCCTACCAGGAAAATGAAAGCAAATTATAGAGAATATTAATGAACACAAGTGCTAGAGTTGTGAATATTTAAGCAGATCCCTAACAAAGGCAAAGACTAAGAATTGTGAACTCCTGCAAAATGGTAGACCACAGTTACAACTTAAGGCACCTGTGTCCCCATAGGAATAAATATCATTTATTCCTTGGTTAAGCATAGTTATCCATCAATGATCAAATATTTCCCTAAGATAAACCGATATTGCTACTAAAATCCCTTTAAGCCAGGGAACACTTTCAAAATGTAGTAATAAATAAGCCAGAGAAAACAATTATAGATATTGAGATAAACCAGATTCAGAACCAGAGAGAACCACAACCCGGCCACAAAAAGGATTCGTTCTGAGGAGTACCGTCTTAAGCTAGAGGAGGTAAACAGTGAGAACTTGTTTTAGATATATGCATGGTTGCAACAAGATCTATAAGTACAACAGTATAGTAGTAAGGAAAGCCTTTACCTATAAAAGTAATGTGGGTTATGCATAAATGTTTTATTAATACTCTCGAGAGAGACAGAATTCTTCCTATTACCACCATGCATAAAACACCTGTACCCTATTTTATTATAGAGCAGAGATGGAGAAATTTCTTTAGCAATAAAAAAAAAAATCTTAGAATTACGTGTGAACTAAATGGAGTAACTGGAAAACGATTTGGCAGACCAGGTAAAGTTTAGATGTGTGTACCTACAAAAGGATTGAACAATGCATCTTGCCAACATAACATTTATATGAAAACAGGTTACGATTAATTATATATATATATCCAATTTATTAGGAAAAGATTTTTCTTCCGGAAATATTGTGTCGATATATGCCTCAGTAGCATCCCAAGACAATTAATGTTCATGGACTTCCCAGACTCCAAAGATTCCAAACTTTCTACAATTCATCACCACAATTCCCAGAGATCAGAAATTTATCCTAGTTACTGGAACTAGTAAGAGCTTTAAATCGAGGATTCGAGTTGTATTCTGACGAATCATTCAACGTAAAAAGTTCTTTCTTTTATTTGGTAAATATAGTCTAATTTCAACAGGAAACTTGTTACCTTTATAATAAATCCACTAACTTTCGGTCCCCTTTTAACCGCTCTATTTTTTAATAACCTATTAGATAAATTTGACGCCTGTAAAGCTTTTTCCACTTTTTATTTAATTTTAAATGTGTATAACTTTGTATATTTATCATAAACCTTAATTATTGGAATATTTGCCTTTGATAGATTAGGTTAATTAGATTTCTGGATTTGAACATGTTTTACAGGATCACTAAATCCAATCTTTACGTTGTTCCTCAACGCGTAACAACAAGTAACATCTTACAACTGGGTACTAGACATTCGTAAGAACACAATAGGACGTTACTTTCTAATGTGTCAACATTCTATGATAAGCTATGTATACACAGTATAACAAAAATACATCGGCATCGAGGCTAGCACAATGTAATTAGCAACTTAAATTCTTTTGTTATGATTGCCTAATGACTAGTGTTTTCGAGTTATTCATTGAAAGTTAAGGGTAATAAAACAAATGCATGATTATATGAGGGTACAGGAAATAAACTTGAATACAAATTCAGTAGAAATCAATGAAAATAGAATAAAATATAAAAAGATGAAACCATGGGCCTACTGAAGTTCGGAGCTTGATGTATTGAAATAGAAGCAGAAAGGCTGCAGTGTATCTTAAAAATACATAAGGCAAGTAAAATTGCTTAAAGTCTCTTAGCGACTTCGGTATGAATGGAGCGAATATTCTCGCCGACTAAATCAACCAGCCTAGCCCATCAAGAACGAAGAAAACTTCCGCCCCCGATGGAGCAATTATGTTCTGTTTTCCCGATTCGAAATATTTAATGGGCAAATGCGAAATAAAGTATGATAACTTCATCATTTTTTGCAGATTATTTTCTAAATAATTCAATCTCATATAAATATATAAATATATATATATATATATATATATATATATATATATATATATATATATATATATATATATATATATGTATGTATGTATGTATATATATATGGAAAAATGACAAATTTAAAGAGGATAGGATCTTCCCCTGGACCTGAAGCAGAGCAGTTGTCTAATAATGCCATTACCTTAACCATATATATATATATATATATATATATATATATATATATATATATATATATATATATATATATATATATATATTATATATATAGAGATAGATAAATATATATGCCAAACTCATTACTTATACTCGACAATTAAAAGTGAGCATCTGTAAACATTCAGGCGTTTCTCAATTAATAGTCTCACTAAGAAACGATTTAAATTCTTGGAATTACTCATTTCTTCCTTCCCATTCCACAGTTTATGTTCAACAGATTAATCCTTGGAACTTAATATTTTGGAATCATTATTCTAGGCTGGTTTCACCAACTATCCATAAATTATAATATAAACTCTAATAAATTTAATTTTAGTTCGACTTCTAATTCATTAGACATACATACAGCTTTGTTCAAAAACTTACTGACTGTCTAGGATCTTAACTTATGTTTAGTTGGTTAACCTTTATTTCAATTATTTAAAAAATTGTCCATTTGATTCTCAATCTTTCACATACTCGTAAGTTGGGAAGATTATATTTCTTTAATTTTTCACTCATTTATTTTTTAATTTGCAATTTATCGTCTCCCATTAAACTGGAAAACATCTATTTCTCTAAAAAACAGAAAAGTTGGTGTTAACTTTATTAGAAACTCACGGCAAAGAGCGGGATAATTTCCAAAAGATTTCTTAAACTTTTTATCTTTCGATAACTAAATGATTGCCAAAGTTGTAGGAGTAACTCTGGGAGAATTTTATAGCGAATTAAGGAATTCTCATTATTGCCCCTACCTATTATCATTGACATGATATATATATATATATATATATATATATATATATATATATATATATATTCTTCCCTAACATTCTTTATCATTTTAACTATGCATTCTTTGTTTGTATCTTTTGCAATGAAATTTTTGTACTCTATTCTAGGCTGATGCTGAACATATACAATGTTAGTTAGAAACGTTCCAATATAAATGTGCTAAATACTCATGATTTTCCAACAAAAATTTAAATTTTCAAAAGATGACCTAATATCTATGTACATAACAACATCATTTTAGAATTATCTTGTACTACGTATTTAATTATATTGAAAGAAAGAATTTAATAAGTAGAAATTTATAAATAGAAAGTTTGCTTATTTTATTATCACCTTGTTATATCTGTAGAACGGAGCATTTTCTATTACTTTTTATGTTTCTGTTTTGTTGTCTGGAAAAACTTTAGCCAAATTTACAGAATAGGAATTTGCCTAAAGTACCTCAATTCACTCATCAAAGTAAAGTACATGTCCTATCAAAATATATTTTGCCAGTTGCTGAAAAACACTTTCACAACACTCAATTTTTGTTTCTTATTAGTTTCTATTAACTTAACAGTAGTTTTGTCACATAAATCAATTAAAAAAATAAAGGCATTTACTTGGGAACAACCAACATCACACGGAATCATATTTGATGAGAATGGACTCCGCTCGAAATGTACATAGTATATTTTTCTTGGTGAAAAATAATAAGTTTTCGAAGCAAAGCGGTAAAGCAGTGGGTGCTGCTATTTTTAACTTGTTTTATCAAATAGTCTGATCTGTTTCAGCGAACCTTCAGCTGAAACAAAATATCAAGTTTCATTTGTAATTTTGTTGACGGATTGAACTGCTAACTAAGCATAATAGATGTTTGCCCTGTCACACACTACTAAATTTTCCGGATGATTTGTCCTTTCATACTTCCGATAAAACCAAGCTGTTTTGTGGTTGTAACCAACTGCTTTAATACCATATCCAGTAATAGCGAAGTCAAGAATGAACAGATCCAAATTTGAACACTTAAGTTTTATTCGGCCTTTTTTATTCCAAAGGTTAATTGTTATGGTGAATCAGCCGTTTGGTAGGAAATTTTGCTTAGGCTATTCATTGAAACTTTAATTGTTAGGACATTGCTATTTTCTATTTATTTGTCGATTTACTGAAAATATTTCTTCTATAGGAATAATAATGTAACAAATATTAATGTATTTTTCATGACATTATATAATATATTCAACCTCTTTATGCCCTTCTAATCAGTCAATTCTCTCATTAGCTTAGCTTTAGAATCAAGTTTAACAAGAAGTGACGGATCCCACAATTGGTATCACTTTAAGGATCTCATAGATTCTAAATAACCAAAATCCAAAAGATATTTTTGAAGGGAAAGAAATTTACGTCTATATAATACCTTTCATGGTTGCTCTTACTCATGTGGTATAATGATTTCGTTCACTCTGTTTCGAAGACTTGAGAAAAAATCCTTCTAAAGAAAGGAGGGAAAATACAAGGCACCTCCGCAAATTTCGAGATTACTTTTTCTTAAGTCTAATTCAGTGCCTTCATCCGAACTCCCAATTATATTTCTACTCACATTACTTTAGAGAGATTGGGTCCGAAGTTTAATAACTTCACCAGCTCAACGAATTTTCGGTTTTGAGTATCAACTATTTTCATTGCTCTCCTTTCAGAAGGGAGAAATTTAAGAAAATTCAGTATTACTTTACCACTTATGACACTAACATTAAAAAGAAGATTTAAGGGGTCTTTTCCTTGCATCTTTACATAAAACTAAATAAAACTTTGTAGGATTTGTAAACATTAAAAGGATGAATGTCTTTCCTTCAAATCATTACTTCAAATCCTATCTCTTTTTCTCTCTCTTTCTCTCTCTCTATATATATATATATATTAGGACCCACTTGGACACAAGTCGCTGCACTCATGATATATATATATATATATATATATATATATATATACATATATATATATATATATATATATATGAGTGCCAGGAACATTTTTGTTTTCCTAAGAAGCATTTATATATGACTTAATCTTAATCAACGATAACATAGCTTTCTATAAAATATGAGTGATGTTTGCGTAAATCTCTACTGAATACATAATATATTCGATTTGAAATCAGAGATCTTCTTCTTAACTCACTAAGTTTATTTTGAGCTATAATATATTTTTAAAATGATCATTATATTTCATTTATATTTCATTCAAGTATATTATGAAATTTGCAGATAGAATTATCAATTTTCTATGTTCTCTTACTAAACGAAATATTTTAATTGATGTTTATCATAAGCTTTTTATTTCTGGTTTATCCCCTGGAGTCATCTATGATTTACCTAAAACTCATAAAAATGAAATACCTCTCCGCCCTATCTTATCTACAGTCAATACTCCAAGCTACAACTTAGCTAAATCTTTTGTTCCGCTTATTGATCCTTTAACAAACAAACACTTCACCTTAGGCGACTCTTTCGATTTTTTAAAATATATTGGTGATATCCGTCTGATGAATTCTTCTTTTATGGCTAAAATCGATGTGTATAAATTATTTACTAATATTGCGTTACAGAAAACCATTAATATTATTTCAGTTATTCTTTTTCATAATATGAGTGAAATATTGGATTTAACTAAGCAACTTTTCCTCAAGCTTTTAAAGCTAGCTGTGGATAATACCATTTTTCTTTTTCATAACCAGCTCTATTTACAACAAAAAGGCATGGTTATAGGTTCCCCACTTGGTTCCTCATTTGCCAATAGCTCTTTGTGTAACCACAAAACTTGGTGGCTGGACAATTCCCCTAGAATTCAAGCCTATTGTCTTCACAAGATTTATAGATGAGTGTTTTCTATTTTTTAAGCACGGTGACCAAGCACCCTTATTTCTCAATTATATCAACCAACAATATCGTAACATAAGGTTTTCTATGACAAAAGAAAATAAAAACAAAATCTCGTTCTTGGATGTCAGCGTTGTCCGAGCAGTTTCGTCTTATAATACATCCATTTACGGAAAACCTGCCACCACTGGATTAAGTACACATTTTTTATAGTACATAGCTCTTCCAGTTAATTTAGATTATCCAGCATTGAAATCCCAATTTTTAGAGCCTACCATATATGCTATAACTGGTTATCTTTTCATGAAGAACTGACTTATTTAAGGGATTTCTTCAAATTTAATTATTACCCCAATTTCATCTTCGACCAGTTAGTATCCAAATTTCTTCCTAAAATACATTATCCTCGACCCTTTCTTACTAATGTTTCTAAGCAGAAGGTTTTCCTTATACTACCCTATCTCGAGCATTTGACATCCAAGTTTAACAAGTCCTTCTCTCTACCCGCAACAATCATTTCCTTCAATGCCAATTCGTTTGTATATAATCAAACCCTGTATCATTGAATTCCTTTATTCTTCATAAGAAACCAATCCCTATGGGCCTGCGATCCTGTATAATTTACAATTATACATGTACGACCTGCCACAGTCATTATATAGGCCAAACTGGCTTACAACTCAAATGCAGGATCGCAAATCAATTAGGTTTGTCTCATAGGACTGATATTCCTAATTTCAAACCTAAAGCCTCTTCCATTAGGGAACACTCTGAGTATCACCATTATCCTCTTAATTCTGATTCATTTATCATATTATCTTCAGCCTTGACTTCTCTCGATTTGAAGATCTTAGAGTCACTGTAAATCAATAAAATAAATCCAAACCTAAATAAATATTCCTGCTCAATTAAACTATTCACTATATAACCAGCCAACACTTCAATACATTAGCCAACCAACCAACGGAACAAATCTTGTTAGTAGATTTATATCTTTAGTTAGTTGATTTCACAACTCCTACAATAGAGGTCACATTTGTTTTCGTTTTTAACTTATGTTTATAATTTAATATAATAGGTTATTTTATTTTTTACTCCAGTTGCATTTAATTTTTGATATCCAAGTCAGTTTATGTAATAACTTCACTTCTCTCTATTATTTTTTAAAGTTACAATGGATAGTATCAATTAATTCTATATATTGTTAATTGTGTTTTTATTTTCATCTCAATAATTTTCAATTTTATTATTTTAACTTGTCTTCATCCGCTTTTTTAGCCATTATATAGTGCATGCTTCTAACTGTTTAACTGTTATCGTTAATATTCCTTCCCCTTCTCATTAGTCGATACAGTCGCTGAAGATGGTCCTAGTTAAGGTCCGAATAAATGATTAGTGTAATCAACTGGTTCCTCATATTCCCACTACATATCAGATTCCCAGGGAACATATCAATTACAAGTGTGTGTACATATATATATATATATATATATATATATATATATATATATATATATATATATATATATATATATTATATATGTATGTATATAATATCTCTCAATGTAGCGCAAGAGAATGATGAAGATGAATGCAATAAACCATATTGAAAGAGAAAACCGAATAAATTTTTCTTACAGGAATATTTATTACCTTTTTCGAAAAATT
Source organism: Ceratothoa steindachneri (assembly GCA_963969495.1). Lineage (NCBI taxonomy): Eukaryota > Metazoa > Arthropoda > Malacostraca > Isopoda > Cymothoidae > Ceratothoa > Ceratothoa steindachneri. The sequence goes on along the minus strand of OZ018328.1, from coordinate 139,722,252 downwards.
CCGTGCAGGGAAGCGATTCGAACAATGGATACTATGCTACGGATAGTGTACTAACGTCATACTTTTAACTGTGATCAAAGCGGTGCTGGCTGCCTCAGTGTCCATTGTTCGAATCGCTTCCCTGCACGAATTTTTTCGAAACAAGGTAATAAATATTACTGTAAGAAAGAAATGTATTCCGTTTTCTCTTTCAATGTGGTTTATTGTATTCATATATATATTTTATATATATGTATATATATATATATATATATATATATATATAGAGATATATATATATATATATATATATATATATATATATATATATATATATATTATATACATATATGTGTATATATCTATTACCTTCTAGAGTTCTTTTGCAGAGCTCGCAGAAGAAATGAGGTGCCCAAGGTTTGTCTTGATCTCCGACTGGCATGCCGAAATATGCCTTGTAGATCTCACACATTTGAGCAGATCTCTCTACAGAGCACTTTTTCACTCCTGTCTTAATATCTTCGCCGCAGACATAACAAAAGGAGTCTGTCGGATGCTTACAATCACTTGATGCCATTTGTGACAATTGTTTCTATCAATGATGAGTGCCCATATCTGCTCAGGGACGGATAGAGTTAAACTGATCTTTTTAGTAGATATTCTTTGTATTTATACAGTCATCTCCGTTGTCAGAATGTTCTAGAAATTCTTCAAACATATGAAAAATTCTCGAAAGTTCTAAAAAGCTCTCCTGTTTATTTTTTACCAAATTAGTGCTGAATCTATATCGAATGTAAAAAAAATGCCATTGCTGTCCAGGTCGCCAAAAAATATAAAGAAAATAATAGCTATTATAACTGTATTAACGTTTCTTTAACTTTTTAAATACAGTATATCATGTTAATAACATAACTGAAAAATACATAATCCTTGAAACTTTTATATATTTTCAATATTAGCATCCAAATTCAATGTCCAAGGCCGAATCAAAGTTTTGCGATTCTAATTGACTTTTTTTATTTAATAGAGCCACATAAAATTGGGAAATAACACTTTTAACCCAAGGACAAGACAAAACTGAAATTTTGTTACACAGTGTAATCTTACATTGCGATTTCCTTCATCACAGTGGACGTCATTCTTCAATACAAAAAAAACATTCGTCGCGTTTATGGAGGAGATAAGTCGCTGACACTTTCTCTCTTCTAGTGATCTCATATTTCTCCATAACAAGAATAGATTTTTTTTCCGTGTAGAGACGCCTAGAGCGGTTGGAGAGAAATTGATAGCCTACTTTAGCAAACTGCCCCATTTATTTTTATATTGACATTTGGCTGGAGAGGTCTAGAAATTATTGTGATATATTAAAATGGAAATCACAATCATATTTTTATTTAGCTTTCTGCCTTTCACTTTCTTTCATTTGTCCATTTTAATGATTCACACAACGTTATCACATCAAAATACAGATAGCTTAAATAATGAAAACACATTCGCCAATGGGCACGATTGAAGATAAAATGGCACACAATGTCGTGACCTTTACATTCTAATAATTTCTCTCTTTCAGATTAAAAAAATTCCCTATTTATAGTAAAAAAATCTTCTACCAGCAAGAGCATTCACGCTAATACGCAGCCGAGTATTTTTTCTGTTACTGGAGAGCTGAAGGCGTAGCTCCATTTAAGATTACTACTAAATTTGGCCATTAGTTCGAAATAATTCTATGGAGGGAGCCATTTAACCTCTTAAAATCGCGCAATTAACAAATACTGCATTGCTCTCAAATTTAAATGGACTAATCAAGCGAGCACATCACAATTTGAATCCCGCGATGAAGGTCACAGTGCAGATTATGACACACGCAGCAGATTCCCAAATATTTCATCAGTAAAGCCCTATATCCCAATTCACCTTTTGATATCATCTCATCGTTGAACCTAGAATATTTTATATCCATCAGAAATGACAGCACGAGAAAAGGGGATTTTTTGTTTATTATAATCTCCAAAACCTCTTTCAGTTCTTTTCAGGGACGACGGATAAAAAACATTCTGTATCAATCTTATTCCAGTCCTAAACATGTCATTAACCATTCACCTATGGTTTACTTGCTTGAAAAGGAATAGTAATGTGGTAAGTTTCGTCATCATGCTAATGAAGCCAGCGAAAATTAAACAAGCAGTAGTGTAAAGGACGGAACATCAGTTCTTCAAAGCAAGTCGTTCAATATTAAACTTGGACCTCTTGCAAGACTATTTTAAAACGAACACAACCTATTGTTATACTAGAGGCTTTTGGGACAAGCAAGGAAACAAAGTGTACGTACAACAACGAACTATAAAAATATGCGTACGTAGACACATGCCAAAATTGATCACTCCTTTCCATGAAGGAAGATATTAACATTATAGAACTTACTTGCATGAAAGTAATAAGATTTACCTGGGATAGAAGCATTCAGACAACATCTTAGCAAACGTACTATTTTATTTCCAGAAGATTTTCATTTTTCTCGTCTCGAACTATGCTGAGTCTTATTAGTGATGGAAGTCACCCGCATTACCCGCAACCAAGGGAAACGTTAATTGAAAGACACAAATTATATTAAAATCCAAGTTGTGTCATAGGTAAAATCGCATGAGTTGGGGAGCCAATGAAGCACTTTTCTTCTTACTTTCCAGAGAATTCGACAGAGGTTGGATCAAGAAAAGAGAGAAAGTATCCAGCGATAATGTCAGCTTTGTTTTACTCTAGACCGACGTCTTACTTACTAGTAGGGCAGGAATCATTCATTCTATATACCTTTGTCAGTCTAATTGGTACACTTCTTCAGCGAAGGTACATTCACTAAGGACATGTTCTATTTGCCATTCCCCCTTCCACTTTGTCATTTAAATCCCTCCCTTCTCTCCTTGACTCGTCCTAATCCTCGACAACTAAATCCACGCAACTCTTCTATTGTTATTACTGCATTACTTTAAATTTGCAATTATACAGTGGTCAGTGGATTCATCCTTTCTTTTGTTGAAAACAATAAATCGTTGCGTTTTGCAAACCTTTGGAAAATTCGTGTAAATTTTCCGTTTAATTTATTCAATAACTTGATTATCATTGCCTTAATTACAATTCCTATATATTCCTTGTATATATTTATTGATTTAAATAACTTGATTATCAATATATTTAGTACACCTTTTTTATATCTATTTAATTTATTGTATGCTTTGCGTATACATAAATAAAACCGAACGTCCATTGATTTCAGTTCATCCACGACAAGATAGTTTGCCGCTCTTATTAGAAGCCCATTTTTATTATAGATCTGATTCCCATTCGTATGAGCTCAGATCCATTACAGATACATGGATTCCTAGGTAAATATTAGGTAGTAGTTGCTAACACGAGTGTAGCGATATGTCCACACCTGTCATTCACAAAATATGGTATTTCTAGTTTTACAAGTATTTATTACCCTTGGTCAAAATTGACCTTGATAATGACGTACCCTTAGCATGCATTTGTTACCAAAGTTCTACGGTAAAGTATGAAGAAAGTTTTTTATATGTAGAGAGCATCTATCAAATTACCAATGTGTTGAGGCATTAAAGTATTCAACAATGTGCTCAGATGCATTCTCCAAATTTTACTTACGAGTATTTCTTCTCAAATAGAAAAAATGTATAAAGGCGATATTTAGAAACTTCACATATATTTGATTTACTTAGAACAGGTTGAATTATTTTATCATCTCTTAGTGATATATTAGTGGCACTTGGAAGAGTTTATCTCTAAGATATTAACTTGATAACTAGTCCGAGATAATTCTCATGAAGAATCAATTAAAATTAACTTGTATTCGATGAATATACGTGAATTGGATTGGAGAGGAGAGTAATAAAAAAAAGTTACATATTTAAATGATTCGACATAGAATGATATACATAATATAAGTTGATACAAGCACCGGAGCAAGTAACACTCAGAGGTTGTTGCTCACTTTGAGATTCGAAACTTTTTAAAATTGTATCACTGGTGAATAACTGCCGAAATAAAAATGTCACAATTTCTACAAAAGGATACATGAAAGTTTTGATAAGGATTTAAAAAGGCAATATCACGCAAAACGGCTTGGCCATAAATACACAGGCTAGGCTTAATCTGTCTGGAGTTTCTACAACACGATGAAAGTTAGTGCTCTCTTGTAAAGGAATAGGATAATGAAAAGTTTATTCTACTTGAATCAATCGAGAAATATAAGTCTGATAGTGACGTGTTTCTGAACAATAATATAAACTATATGAATGGTCTATATTTATTTTTTTCCAGATATATAGGATGAATAACAAACATATCATATTAAGTCCTTTAAAAATATTTTATTTTTTATAAAAATGATTTTAATCTGATTAAATACTTGTCTTGAGCCCCACAAGTACTCTCCTTATCTGACGAATCACTCTATATTATACATTTCTACCTGCACACACATTGTCCCTTTCTTTACTATAACCTAGTTGACTTTTCCTCTTTACTTACTTAGGTAAATAACAAAACAAATTTTCATTTCCACCTTGTCCTTCACTTTAATTTAAAAGATAGTTTTGGTACAAATTTTGAGACACATCCATCTCGCAGAGACCTCTACCATGTCTTTATGAAGGGTAAATTTTTCTTTGCTTTTAAAGGAAAGGTTAATGGTAAAATTAATTAGATGAGGAAAGTTACTCTATCTAATCTCGTTAGCTGTATTATCATCGGCTGAAAACCATATTATAAAAAAATATGGACAAGTGCATGCGAAGAAAGAGCCCTTTAACGTACGAGATCCTATATATTACTGAGGTTTTAAAGTACGAATTATACATTCTAAAAATCTTAGAATAAGAATAATGAAGTGGGCTTTACGAAAAAAACTATTTTAGCTCTATTGCATACGATAATAAGCATTCTCCGCCTTGATCCTTGTTAACGTTTTCAAAATTGAGTCTAGGTGAAAGTGAATTTTCATTTTGAGAACTGTAGCTATCAATTAAAATACACCATACTTTTTAGCATTATCAACACAATAGCAATTAATAATTTGAATTGCTAATAGATATTAATTATTTCCATGTGAAAGAAAATATCATATTAAAGAGTAAATTTCACAAATTAAATTATTCAATTCACTTTATTATTAGTAAATTATAAAGTCAATAAAGATAATAATTTTTAATTCTGCATTATTACTTAAATATTAATGTCATTTTAATGGCATGGAAACAATCTTTTGCAAATGTTCTGTTATTCCTTAATACCCCGAATATTTTAATGTTTTCTCATACAATATTTATTTGTTCGTAATCACTTAGAAAATAGATGTTTAGATGTATTTTGGCTTCTCTCCTCATATACGTAAAAAATCCATTTAAAATCACTTCATTTCTCTCCAACTTCATAATCTGTGGTCTAATCAATATCTTCAACCTGTTCATTTTTCGGAGAGACAAGAAGACATAAATGTTCAATTGAAGAGAAAGAGAGAACCGCAGTGTGTAAATGCGTCTTACCTTTTGGGAGGCTTCATATTAGAAAAGTATCGAGGTGGATAGCAACAACAAGGAAGATATAAATATCAGTGAAAGGAAGAATAACTAAGAATTCATAAATATTCAGGTGGGGAGAAAGAACAAGGAGCATATAAATTTGATTGTAATTTTGAAATCATGCTACTTCCTCTAGGAATGAGTGTCATTTATTGTGATCTGAACTATGTGCTAGTGGGAATAAATATAACTTTTAGATTTATTATTGTTACATTTTGTGTGCTTATTTCTTGAGTGAACGAATCCAAGAATCCATATTTTCAAACAAGTAAAAAAGAGATTATGGCCAATATGCCGAGGAAATTTAATAGACTGATAACGCTATATTCAGGCTGCATGATAAAGAATATCATCCTAATTGCACAATATTCGCAAGAAAATCTACATATTTGTGCAGAAAGAAATCCAATTTTACAGGGTAAAACAAATCGGTGTGGTTTTTCTTACAAAAATTTGTATTTTCATTCTCTTTTAATGATACATAGGAAGATGAGTTATAGGATGTTAAAGGAAGATAAAAGGATTTAATTTCTACAAGATGATTGAACATTTTCATTACCATCAAGATGTAAGGAACTACCTTAATGAATTATTTCCTCATCGGGGAATAAGATGACGTGTTTCACCAGATTTGGAAAAAACTTGATTCATTAGAGGGCGGGGAAATTTTAAAAAAGAGTTAAGAAGCAAAAGATCTACTTCATGTGAACAATTAAAAGGCTCATCTGAAGAGGCGTGTATAAATATCCCTACAAACATTTAGGTTGAAATTTGGCAATCATTAATCAGAGAATCAATGAGGCATTGGTGTCCTCTCTCGATCTTGAAAACACTCACGTGTTTAACACAAATTAAATGATCTATTATTTCATTGTTGTATTCTACATATGAAAATAAATTAATATCATCTTTATCCTAAGTGGGTTTGCTTGTAGATAAAATGCAAATTTCCTACATAGCAAGTTTTGGAAAATCGAGGAGGCAATGGAAACTATATATATTACTACTAAACAATAACCAGATATTTTGGCTCATAACTGATAAAAATTTTCAAAAGATGGATATAAGCTTTCAACCAGCATTTTTCAAAGCTACGATGACATTTTATTCGATATTTTTTTTTAAATAGTACATGTAGTATGAAATATAGGATTATTGACAAAGTGTAAATATATGTTAATCTGCCTGAGTGTTTCAAATTAGACAAAAATAGTTTTTCCCTATATATTTCCGCTGCCTGTATATATTCTTATGTGATTAAATTATTTTATGTAATAAAAGAGAGAACATATATTTGCAGTGCACTGGACGGCAACTAAGCCTGTATTCCGGATAAAGGAATGTGTTGAACATATCGGGTTGATCTTTCCTTCATTCTATTGAACGAACTCACACAAAACGCTTGGTTTTAATATTTTCAGTCTACTTATTAGAGGGTCTCAATATATGCCATCACCAAATAAGATGGGATACTTTTCTTACAAAACTCCACCCTTTAATTGCAGTAATCATATACATAAACAATTCTCTAGCTGAATCAGAGTAATCATCTTTGAAGCCATACTCCCTAGTGTTTCGGGATTCCTTGAGCCCATATCAATTAAGTACCTGATCTTGAATAAATCTTTTCTTCATTTCACCTCCTCCGGTCGAATTCCAAATTTTTGGGGGTCTTCTATACCAAATTATGGCAAGAGACATTCAACAGCACTTCATCTCTAAATGTATTCGATTTTGATATGGATTTTTCAACATTTAACGAAGTTGAAATTCAAGAGAACCTAGACAGTTCGTAAATAGTTATCCTTTGTTACGATATAAGAAAAATAGCGAGAGGCAAAAGAGTACCAGTAAAGTTAAACTCATCCATGGAAACCAATGAGTAGTGGAAAGCCAAAATAATTTTAGAGTCGTCATGGAGACACTTGAGTAGTGGAAATACAAAAGTATATTCCATAATATTCTGTAAAACTATATCAAATCAGATCTTTATAAGATTGGTAAATCAATTGGTATGGAAATCAATAACTTAAAAGAGAGACCAAGCCATTACACAAATTGTGTTGAAGTAAAATTTTAAGACGGTTTCAACAGTTACACGAGAGATTATGAGATTTTAGGTTTCACTGTCTCCAGCTAGAATATGTCAGGTTTCGAGAAGGAAGACAATTTTTACGAAGTTACAACTTCGGGCAACTCATTGATCAGTAAAAAGAAGGAGAAAGTTTATCTGGCATTGATCATTGAACAAGCTGAATAGAACGATGACCAATCGAGCCAAGTCCACTACAGAGACAAATCTAACTTTACTAAGATTGGATTTGATGACTGAAGGTTTGTTCATCGTAGAATATAGGAACTATTTTCTGTCAATTGAACAAAATCGAGATTGAAGATGGTGGAGAGAGTGTCATCATCAGAGGTGTGATTTCGATAGAAGGCACTGGGCCTTTTCTCCTCTTAGTGAACATAGTAAATACATAAGTGTAGTACAAGGAATTGTTAAGAAAGTACAAGCTTTCAAGACCACCCTGATTTAATGGATGAAAAATAAGTTTTAATTTTCAAGGAAAATACAAAAAGATAATGCCATTAATTGTTTGCATTTTCAAAAAGAAAATTACTCCTTATATAAGAAAAAAATTAGGAACAAGATTCATCACACATTTTTATCGAACATAGAGAGTCACATATATGTATTTAGGCGACCATAGAGAGAATCACCACAAAGATCATCTGCAATTTTTTAATATATTCTCTTCGACTAATGTCTGATTTTCAAACCTTTTTGTATATTATCTAACAGTTAATAAGGGCCAGATTTAAAGTGTTATATAAAATATGCTTTGGTCACTCATTGAAGAACGCATGCTTTGTGCCTATAATGCCTCGCCATTTAGACAAACACATCGACTCTTACTTTGTTTATTGTCACAAAAATTCAGGTTTAATTTTCGAGTTCTTTTTATGAAGGAATATCTCCCTTTTGAGGTAATATGCTCAACATAACTAGAAACTCTGACCTTTTTGCACTGCTATCATATTGGAGTGATGGTAAGTTTCTTTGTAGATTAGAAAACCACAAGTTTCATGGATTAGTTTTTAATTTTCTTAATACTTTTTGTAACAATCATCATCTGTTCTGGTGGATTGTCCCAACTCAGCTCCGATTTTCTTTTGCAAGTTGAAAAGAAAGATCTAAGGAAGTAAAGTAATTAAAACCTGATATTGTAGCCTTTTTTAAATAAAGGCAACATCAGTTAAAGTACTACATTGGTAGGCACAATTCACATTATTATTTTTCCATCTTCCTTTCCTTAATATGTAATTCCGTTGAAGAAATATTTATCTTCAGCATCGTCAGCCATCCGGAACTTCAAGCTCATTATTTCTGACTTTTTGACATACACTGCATGAAACTGCAACGTACTTCAAACGGTAATAATTCATCATCAACTCTCATATATGCTGATACATAAATGCTTTCTGAAAGTTTTCAATAAATAATTTCAATGCCTGTGTTGATAAGAAAAATTGATCTTACAGCAGATTTCTACTTTTGTCACATATTTAGCGAAGTGGATTCAACTCATTATTTTAAAATACCATTGCGGGTCATAGTTCTACTGAATAAAGCACATCCAAAGAACCATTTAACAAATTTTCATTAGCAGAATTCACTCTCCATTGCCTAAGACTTTGACTAGTGATGATTATACACTTTTGAATAATTCTAATAATTGGTGTTTTGAACAAAGTTTTAAAGGAAGAGAGAGTACTATCTCTGATTACTTGAGCTTTAGCAAATGTGGTGGTACATGACTAAAATTTCATTACTTTAATATACAGGAAACGACTACATACAGGTTAGGATGTGACATCGAACTGTTAAGAGGAACAATCTTTACCTGCTAGAGTAAGAAATAAATTGTTATGCTCTCAGTCTTTTTTTGGGGGGGGGGGACGTACAGTACATAAAAAAGTTTATTCTTCAGCGCCAGAATCATAAGAGAAATAACATAGCTGCTTCAATGTAGAAAAAATTACTATTACAATGTAATTAGTAAAGGTAATAAAAATCGAAGAAAATATGACCTATCACTACGAAGGAATGAGGAATTGTAGCACTCAGGTTTTTACTTACTAAATTCTTTTGGAATACCTTTGTTTTGAAGGATACAGCTAGTTATCATAGTATTTCCCGAGAGTGAAAAAGGCAGCTACATGTGTACGTGCTTATGAATTAGCCACAAAAATATGTTTCCGTTTGCCAAGTATAGATTTTCCTAACTGTGCAAGTACTGACTCACTTCTACTAATTATCTGAGAGTGTGGTGAAATTACATTATACTCGTTCTGATAATAGATGCAAAAGTAATAAATATTCTCAAACCAGTCTCCTTCACTATTGTGAAAAAAAAACAGTTTATGCGAGATTGCATACGTTTAGTTCTGGTAAATTGAAGAAAGTCTAATTATAGTTTGAAGAGAACTAAGGATTCCTCAACTGCAGAATATTTTCTCTTATTCACATATATATATATATATATATATATATATATATATATATATATATTTACATATATATCTAAACGAGAGGTAGTAGCATTTGTATTCACATATTTCACTTCCTAAACCTTATGAATTTCATTTTCTATAAATATGTCTTTAATCATGATTGACTCACAAAAAATAGATTTCTATCTATAGTGGTTCATCCTACTGACTTTAGATAGGGCGTATAAAAATATACCACAGGAAATATATATCATTAGCACTTACAGCTTTTCACTTTAGTTTATTACTCCTTTTTTATCAGGATTCTTTCAAATAAGTATTTAGCTCCCTCTTTATAGATTTTACAAAATAAGCTAGGACATTATAAGTAATAAACATCTTGAAACACCATCTAAACACTATTATTTTCACTAGTATTTAGTACAAGATTGAGAACATTGAAATTACGCACAAATTTGGGAAGATCTTTGGACTATAATCACTGAAAAGGTCTGCAATTCTTTTCCAAGAATCAAACAGTCATCTTCAATCTGAGATAAATTAGAAGCCTCATTGACATAAATATCGATGTTCTCCTAATTGCTAACGATGGGTTTCTTATCTATATCCCTATTAAATTTACTAGCAGCGATTTTAATGATATATATATCTTCAATAACATAATACCACATCTGAACAATTGTTTCGTCACTACACATGATTCTTTTTTTAAGCGCTCATCTGACGAAATCTTAATTATTAACTCTAGTCTACGATCCGAACCTTGATCCCACCTGAAGAAACTAATATTCTATTCTTCTTAGCATTACATTATCAAATGCCTTTGATACTTCCCTGCAATCGGTGTTGATATAGTTCTAATTATTCTTTTGTGAAATCTTCTCCCTGATAAATTATATTGCAATCCCGATGATTCTATTCTTCCTGAAAGAATATTGCTGCTTGTAAATAGGCGATGTTTTCTCCAAGGGCTCGACGAGTGTTCTATTTAAGATCTCTTCAAAAAGATTATCCTAAAATACCAAAAGAGATATTAGGCGATAACTCTTTTTCCCCGTTAGGGTCTCCTTTGATTGGTCTTAAAAATTCCTTTTGCTATTTTGTAAGAGTCACGAAAGTAGCCTATATATAAATAGTCATTAAAAGTGTTAAGCAGTCCTTCTACAACCCGTTTCATTCCTTTAAGGAAATTAAAATTCGTTTTTGCTGACTGAAGAGATTCCTTCTCTTTCAAGGAATGGAGGGGGCCTTCAATTTCTTCGATCGTCACTCTTTCCTCATCTTCATTGCCCAGTTCAATTATTGTATCGTATGCGTCTTTTCTATGTTTACATTAAGAATTTATTGATTTTCATAATTAACATCAAGTTCTTAAATTTCTTCTTCGCTTATTCTGAATATCTGTCTCCAGTGTTCGCTGAGAATCACCTCTATTTCATTTTCTTCCGATTTTATCTCTCTATTGCTGTCTTCTAGATAGTTCCATTGTTTTATTCTGAGAATTAATTTCATTCTTCTAATCTTTACACAGTTTTCCTGAGAAAACTTCTTCTTCATGCGCGTTTAGGAATAGACTGTCTGTCTGCCTCAATATTCTGTTCCTTCAGCCGTTTCATTTCTTCGAGCGTTGCTTTTTGTAAGTAATGGTATATACGCTCTTAAGTATCCTAATTATAGCATAGCTAGCACGAAAGCCAACAATCTTAGAAGAAAATAAGCGATTTGCAGAGATGACGACGACAATAAAGCTAATCTAGCCTATACTAACCTTATCTAAATAAAATTAAACTGACTTAACCTTACCTAACTTAACTTAACCTAGCCAAACCTTACCTACCCTAACCTAACTCGTCCTAAAAAATGTTAGGTGAGCTTAGGTAAATCTAGGAAAGGTTAAGTAAGGTTAGGTTAGGGTAAGTTTGATAAGTTTCCTTAGGTTAAATTATCTATTTATAAATGTCTTTCCGCTGAAAATTGCTAATTTCCGGCATAAAATGCTTTTTCTGTGGTAGTTGTGGTCACATAAATGTGAAGTGAACTCGGAAGTAAGCTTTTTCGTCGTCAATAAATATCCTATTTGCGTTCCTGACCTCTAAATTTTTCCGAAAAATATATTTTTGATTGATAAATCGTGGTTGGGTTGTTCTAGGAATTTACCTTGGTAATACTTGAGTTTCTGGGGGCACGCTACAGGGCGCTATTTCTTGGCTACAATTTAGGCCTTATGATGTCAGACGGTAGCTCTAGACGACATAATTGTATCTATAAATAGGACCTGCTCCAAAAATTTAATAGTTTTTTCATGACTTCTTCGTGTAACAGTTGCGCAGCTCGATTATAATAGTGAAAGGTCGAATGGTTTCGCTTTTGTCGTGAAGGGATTTATTACGTAATTTCAGACGACGATAGAGCCGCTGACATTTAGTAATTAACTTTGGAATTCGAATTCGATATTAGCCCGTCGAATTTAAACTATTAAGAGTTTTTTTTAAGTTGCGGGGAGTATGGGTGGTGCACTCTTTCTCATTTAAGTAGAGGGTATGGGGGCGAAGCCTTCCATTTCGAAAATAACTAAAAAAATGCAATTATTGGCGGAAATAGCCTAAAGCAAGCGAGCTGTCGTCATTATTATTTCGATAAATGTGCAGAGCGATCACATTAATTGTAGCCCATAAATAGCGCCCCCTAGCGTGGACCCATAAATTCAAGTATTACCTTCACGTTTAATTTGATATTTCTACTACATCTTCGTTCGGAACTAAAAAAGTTAACTAACATTAACATTAAATTAAATGCGAGACTTGAGCCCTCATATGGAATTTCAAGTTACGCAAGTAACCTAGTCAGACTCAGAAACAAGTAGGCGAGAATTTTATCATGCATTGAGATCTTTAGTTTACTATTGTCCCAGTTCGATATTCAAGTGCTATTCCTGTATCACAGTCGCTCTCTGAAGTATCAAGGGATGGCACGAGTAATTCAGAAGATTCGGAGTCTCAAAATACAGAATATATGGCACAGCTTGAATCTGACAAGAAACCACACCTCATCACCTAATCTGAACTCAATGATCTAGTTCTTGATATAACACTTACTAAGCAAGAGAGTGAACTCCTTGCCACACCTTTGAAACAAAGGAACCTGTTATATGAACGTGCTCGAATTATAGTATGTTGGAAGCGTTCTGCATATCAACAAAAATTATTTACGTTTGAAAACAACTTGAGTTATTGTAATGATATCGGTGTCCTATACATTGCCCTTGAACTCACCTATGAGCCAAATGATTTATAGTTGTTTTAAGAGAGAGATAGGAGAACATTTCTTTTATTCAAAACCGCAGATGGTATAAGGAGTATGAGTGGCTAATTAGTGCATTCTTGAAAGTAGTATAACTAATTAATGGGCTACAAACTGGATTAACCGAGTTTATGTGCTTCCTATCTAATTGGGACACTAGGGCTCGATCAGAAACTTATGTAGGTTCAGAATGGTCACTTTGGGAAACTATGATTCCTGGATGCCATAATATAATTCATGCGCCAATAGCTAAGAAGAAGAAAATCATTTTGTCGCCACTGCATATTAAACTAGGCGTAATGAAGCATTCTACATAAGCACTGCAACGTAACAAGCCATGTTTCCAATACTTCAAAGCGATCTTCCCTAAAGTAAGTGATGCCAAAATTTAAAAAGGCATATTCGTAGCCCCTCAGATACGTCAACTTATAGCTGATGAGGACTTAAATTCGACAATGGATGAAACTGAGCTAGCAGCCTGGTAAGCATTAAAAAGTGTATGCAAGAGCTTCTGAGAAAGCAGCAAAGAGCCCAGCGAGAGGGTATAGTCGAGAGCCTAATCAAGTGCTATCAAGATCTCGGATGTAATATGTCACTGAAGATATACTTTCTTCATTCTCATCTGTCCTTCTTCTAAGAGCATATAATAGATTTAAGTGATGAACATAGAGAGAGGTTCGATCAAAATATAGCGTCGATGGAATGCAGGTATAAAGAAATAATAAGGGAAAATGGAGCACTGATATGCTGGCTGACGTCTATCTGAACCTGAAGCGTGTAACACCTGAGACTTGATACAAACGAAGAAGTAAATACTAAATGTAGGTTAATACATTATATAATTATAACAAACATGCTGATTCATTATATATTCATGAAGTAACTATTATGGTAACTAGAGCTGAAATAATAGCAGATATTTGAATCCCTGTATAAATATTTCTGAAGTAATATTCCAGAAGGTTCTAAACGTTCCCAAGCATGTGTTCAAAAAATTTCTGGAACCTTCTTGATACTTTATAATATTCTCCTAAATTCAAGAATTTTTTCATTAAATCTAAAATGTTTTGGAGGGTTTCATCAAAATAAATACTATTGTATAACTTTCGAATGTTTTATTTTAAAATAACATTTATAATTTTCTATCATGTTTTGAAAAAAATTAAAGCCTAAGGTCATTTATAAATTGTCACCTTATTCAGAAATAGTTAAAATTTTACCATCATTTTACAATTAAGCAAATTAAGGATGTCAATGCAAAACAAACTTTTTGGATAAAAGAGACTGCTTTTACTTTAGTTACGAACAACTGGAAAATACCAGTTTTAAACTTGGATTAAGAAGATAGTAAAAATTGGGTAGCAAGACAAACCTAGGGTACCTCATTTTGCTTGTGAACACTGCCAAAAAACTTTGAAAGGTAAAAGAATTCGTTTGTTGTTAAGATTAAAACATTAAATAGAAATTTATTAAGCTATTATATTTGTTTTTAGACCATAGTAGTAATAAAGTATATATATATATATATATATATATATATATATATATATATATATATATATATATATTAGGGTGATGCATAAACCCGACCATCAAAAATATATCAAATTTAGCAAAAATTTAGATTCAAATAAATAATGTTTAAAGGTGGGGCTCGGCACTTGAGTATTTTAATTTATTTAAACTCAAAATAAACTATCAATGCTTAACTTATATTTACTTACTCATTGATTATATTGTTTTTGCATTACAGGTTTATTTGTGAGTAATATTTTAAGTGTTACAAAAATTTTAAATGCACATAAATTATTTAAGAGAAATTTAGGTTCTTTTTGACTAAAGAACTAGAAGCTGAACAATTGTTGAAAGAGGTTGAGGCAGGGCACAAGGCGCACTTGAAATGATTTACTGCACAGCTTGCAGTCGGAGAAGAGGTTGTGCAACGCTGTTCCTAATTTGCCCATTACAAAAATTTTAACTGGATTTTCTATTACAACTATAAGTACAATTAATGTTTGGTTGATTGATCAACCAATAACACACCTAAGCCATAGCAAGTTACCATCAAAGAGAGGAGTTATCTGTTTACTGATAAATCATAAAAGTGTTAAACAAGAGAATGGTTTAGAACGTATTAAATGTGAGGCAAAAAGGTGGGATACCACCATTCCTAAATGTAATGCAGTGAAGAAACTTAATAGATTATATCATGACTGGATAAAACTTAGAAAGAACAAAGACAAAAAGTCATTGCATGCAAGAGTAAAAGAAAAGAAATGGAATGAAAGGTTAGATGAGGTATTTCATATTGCTCATGTAAATAGCAATGAAATAATGACCAATGAAGAAGACAAAGAGGTTCTTTGTGTACAGAAAGCGGGAAAGAAATGGATAATGATTGGAATAGATAAGAATGAAAACCGGCATAAACTTGAAGTACAAGTACAGCAAGAGAAAATAAAGCTAAAATGGGACGACAAGCAGCTTCATTCAATGAAACAGTTGTCCCTGCAAGTAACACTAGTTTAAGTAATGCTTCAAGTGAAACAGAAGTAGAAGATTTATAAAAAGAACCTAAACCCTCAACACCAAAGGGTCCTCCAAATAAAAAGCCTGAAATATTGAACGAAAATATTCTCTTTTCCTTAGATGTTTCCAAGATAAAAGACCGCTCAACCTTTCTCCTAATTATTCCTACCATTTTGAGGGTAAGTTTTTGAAGACATCAAGAGAAAAATTCGTAGATCGGTTGCCAATTTTATTCTTAGTCAGTGGTACAAAACAGTTACCTAAAGTGACAGCTATTCATCAAGGCACTGATAAACGTATGGCTGAAGGAGTGCATCAAATGGTATTTGACTGGAAAATCACACATAAAGTAAAGGGAAGGTGTGTCGACACAACCACTTTAAAAACAGGTCCTAAAGATTGAGCTTTCACAATAATTGAGCAAAGATTCGAGAGAGACTTATTCCGGCTTCCCCGCCAAAATCACATATTTGAATTTTGGGAGAGGAAATGGTAGCTTCTGGTCTTTAAGCTTCTTCTGGCTCTGATATTCTATTATTCAAAAGATTAAAAGGCATGGAATAACATAAACAAAGAAAAATTTTATACTTTAGAACATTATCCTCAAGAAAAGGAAGAAGTAATCATGAAACTTTATACAGAACTGATCAGAGAAAGATAAATTCGAGACGATTACAAGGTACTCTTGGAGTTAATCATATTAATTATCGGAGGCTGAAATTAAAAAAACCTGGAGTACACCAGGTTTTTTTAATTTCAGCAAAACTTATATACTAAATGAAAATTTTCATGTTCAAAATTCAATTTAAAACTTTACCCAAGGAAGCAAAGAATTTGCAAGAAATATGCAAGTTTGCCATTTCAATCTATGTAAAGCACTGGTCTTCTCCACCAAGGGCAGCCTCACAGAATCATTTGTTTCTTTTTAAAAAAACTTCATTGCTACAAAAGAATAAATTTGAAAATCATCTCTGGTATTTTTCGGAAGAGTCAATTATTGAGCTTGCTTTTTCTGATGATGGTGTCTTATTCGAGACAAAGGAAAAAATAAAGATGCCTTGAAGAATCCAGCAGATTCAGATCCACCCCAGAAAACAAAAATAGACGATGAAGGTTATGGCAAGTAGCACCTTTGGGACTTTGTAACAATAAACAAAGTCTCTTTCTTGAAATTACTTAGGCTGTCCTCCAATTTTTTTAACAAATCGGTTGAGGTTGGCCTGAGACAAAACACTTCTGTAATGCTAATTTTTTTTAATGATCCATTTATATTATTTTATAAGAAATATAATGGAAAGTGGTTGGGGACTCGAAAAAGATAACATTGTTAATGGGGCTCAAGGGTGGTTTTACCAAGTTTCGATATCATCTCTGTCTTTGTGACAGGACGGATTCTACAACAGATTATCACAAAAAAACACGGACCACAAATGTATGACTTCTCTTTTGAGGGCCTAATGTCAGGTAGAAGTAATTGAATAATGCTAAAAAGGTGTTTTTTCATCTGCAGCTATTCAGTACTTTCAACAGTTCTTTTCCAAACTTTCTGAGGCTAAGGTGAAAGCTATGTTTTTTTAGACCACATATCAGGAAAAGAGTAGTAATAAAAATTACTTTTTACAAGCTTCTTTAAAAGGATAAAGAAGCCCAGAAGTGTTATATTTTGGTGTGTGAAGGGTTTATGGTAACTAAAAGGCTGAAAAAAATGCAGCAATATAAGTGAGATGTATTTTCTTCCCCATCTCGTATTTATATTCTATTCTAAGAGTCAGGAAAATGTAAATTTCCCATAAACCAAATCAGTGAAATTATGAGTGCATATAAAAGAAATTGTTGGTTAAATGTTGAATACTCAAGTTTAGATATTAAAGGAAGCATACTATTTTTCAAACTATTTTTTCTCAAGGTGAGCTCAAGATTAATGTGGATGCGATTCATGAGTTGCTATACTAAATCGCAGCAGCAAGATATTCGAGCCGAATTAGTATCTGAATGGGGCAACTACCCTATCCTGATGTGACTTAACTGTCTAAGACTGGAAGTGCACTTTCTAGCCTACTTGATGGTCACCTCTATATTTATATCAATAAATAAGAAATTCTGAAAACGAGAGGAAACATACGGAACACTGAAGCTAATTCATTCATGTAAACAAAAGGAAAACTTTTTAAGAAAATATTTAAAAAACCTGCCCACCCCGACCTTGAAAAGTCATCTTGCGAGAATACTTACTACAAGACTTTTATACCTAACTTCTTAAACTCTCGCAAATTACAGTTTTGAAAAATACAACAAGAAGCAGCACCATGTTTGAGAACAGTAAATAATATCACTGTTTTCTTTTGCCATTTTATTCCTATTTTTGAAATTAAGAGCAGTGGAAGAGTCAAACTATAGAAAGGGCCTCGATTAGCTTATACACGGCACTTTGAGGTGGGTGTACTTTTGTTTGTAAATATAACCTACGTTCTCGTTACGTCATCGAGAAGTTAGGATTGTATCGGAAATCCCAAATGATATCATGTGTTTTCTAGATCCTGCCGACTACGTCACCCAATGTCATTCTATTCAACATTAAAACATAAGCTTAATGATAAAGTTTAGAGAAGTGAATGCCTAGAGCCAAACTTTATGAAACAAACTTATATGAGAACAAAAATTGCCGAAATCTAAGCTAATCGAAATGTTTTTCTCTAAATAACCTATGACCAATTTTCGACACCAATCAAGTGTTCAGTGCTTTTAAATATGGTACCAATACAAATTATGTTCGGAAGTATTGCCAATGGTTATTTAAGCCCGAAACAAAGATATTCTAAGTTGGCTAGAACTTTTTTTATTTATACTTCTTAGGATCTAACCAAGCCGCCCCTAACCTAACCTACCCACTAACCGAAGTTACACCATAACCTAACCTAATCTACCCCTTAAACAAATCTAGCGTGGCAATATAAGTTAACCTAGATGGTCTTCCCAAAACCACAAATATACCTCTATATTTTGCACTTATGGATGTTTTTTCTGCCCAATTTACTGTCGTCTATTTTTGAAAAACTCTGAATGGTCCGGCGATTGAATATTGGCCACTATCTTCCGGTTCATCCATAAAATGCAAACCTCGTGATAAAAATTTAACATATCAAACAAGATTTGTAATTCCTGTTATTTTATTTGCATGCGAGACACTTTTAGCACTTCTAAAAGTAAAAGTAAACATAAGTTTGTTCACGCAAGATAGTTTGGTTTCCACAAACTAACTATCTGTATTGACAATTTTAGGGAATGAAGACTAATTTCCACCTTCCTTTCTTTTTCGAAAAGCAAACCTAAATTTATCTTTTCTACCAAGGATTTTACCTGCTTCAGCGCAATTATTAACGTTTAATTCGTTTTAATTAAATTGAAAAACTGCAAATACACCAAGAATTCACAGACTTTTAATTTCATTACGTATCACAGACGTAAAATACTCAACCATCATGCTTCTTCATAAGCAAACTAATATCTTTAATACACCTGAGTGGCCTGAAAAATCCACCTACCAATGAGTGATGGGTTGATGACCTAAACAGGTAAAGTTCTTGAACGAAATAAAGTGTTTTTAAACGAATTCATCAGAACTTTTGGAGTTTAGTTTTTAGTAAATATAATAGAGACCTTTGCCCAAACTTAAGATATCTCTGCCAGTTTAGAACTCAAGAATATACAGAAAATTGTAAAACTAGGTTGTCTGTATATATTCTCAATCAGATATTCATTTTTGAAGCGTTTTTCACCCAGAGAATAAAAGATTCATTCATTACTTACATATTTCTTACACACCTCTGTCTGTAGTACATTAAGTTTTAAGCAATAAATGCACAAAGATGTATAAAGCTTGTGTTAATTTGAAGGTTGTTATTTAAAAGAGGTATATATTATTTAATGTTACCACATGTGGGTGATTAGCGTAAAATCAGCAGCTGATATACATTTATTTCTCTGTTGTTATTTCCAATGATTTCTCTTTTTTCAATGAATTCAATTATCTTTTTAATAATTAGGAACTCATAAAATTTTTCCAATAATTTACTTACGGATTTAATATTATGTAAATTTAAATTTAAATATTAAAATTAAAATGTTTAATATTTTACAGGCCTTATAATTGTCTTTATATCATGATTAGTAAATCATTATTTTTTCGATATTCTACCACTTATGATGGTATGATGGTCTCTGTTTGAGGAAAGAAATTATCGTTCTATTATACATTCAAAATTCTGACAAGGAACTTCATCTTACTTCTTAGTATTTTGTTTACGAGGAATACCTCCATCATACAATCCCCCCCCCATATATATATATATATATATGTTCGGTTACACCACGTAGGGAAAAAGGAAGATTGATTGAAGCCTGTACTTTCGTTATCTTAACATTTTTAAACTCACAATGGTTTATAAAATAGAGACACATCTTATTAATATAAAGGAATGTTTTCCTATGAGGTCAGATTATTTATGACCTATGATAAGTGTGATTTGAGGAAAAGAGATAGGACTGAATCTAAACAAAAAATGAAATTGTGGACATTGCTGCTGCCTTGGCTACATTAGAAAGAAATAAGATCATATCACAAAACCATATACACATAGCAAAAGGAATTGTTTACTCAGAAGTAAATAATATGAATAAGAGTTTACATAATTTTCCCAAACAATTCAAAACAGCCATTATATCATTGAAAATGGACACGGATTTGCATATTACAAAAGCTAATAAATTTAACATGTGTGTAATAATGAATAAAAAATCGTATTCAGAAAAAATGGCTACTTTGTTATCCGATACTAATACATACGTACTGTTAAGAAGCGATCCCTTAGAAGATGTAGTTAAGAATTTTAATAGGGAGATCAAAAATATAAAAAAACACAAATCAATTATACCCTCAGTCTCTTGTATTAGTTCATCATCACCTTTTTATATGGCCTAATAAAAACCCATAAACCAGGTATTTAAATAAGACCAATAATCAGTGCAACTGGGTCAATCCAATATAAACTCTCAAAATATTTAGTAAAAAAATGTCGTAGGTTAACCTTACACGAGTTTAATTTAGAAGTCGTAGAATAGGGTCAAGTTTACCCTTTCTGCTTTACGAGTGCGCTGTAAGTTTACAATATAAGCAGAGTGCAAATTAACTGAAAGCAGTTTGGCCAATAGTCGACTATCTTGGAGTTCCTGGATAACAGAAAAACGGGTACAAAAATTACTTTACTAATATGCAAATCAATATTATTTTACAAGGTTAAAAAAGTTTTAGAATGAGCTATACACATACTAGATTTACACTGGTCTCACACTTAAAGGAAGGATAAACGTGATGAGGACGGTCACCGTACAAACAAACGGAAAATATTGAGTGAGGGACGCTCGACCGACTTTGAGTAAAAACTAAGCTGAGGATGAGTCTTACACTGAGCGGGACGGGAGGGAGAAAGAGCACTTGCACAGGAGAGTTGCGCGTTGCTGTTAGCTCGACGATTTGGTTGGCCTGAATAATCTTTGCCCTGTCGCAAAGATCTAACAATAATTTCTCGATAATGACTATTTCCAGGGTGAACTTAAATCTTGCTTTCGAATAACATGAAGCAAGATTGATCGCGTTGCGTCCGAGGAGCGGGGGAAGAAAAATCGAGGTAGACTCAGGTGAATTAACGGGAATACCGGCGGCTTGAGGGATTCTGCGCAAATTGTGCAGTCTAACGGGACGCGAATAGCGAGTACCGAGTGGGGCAAACAGAGGATATTGGCGGTGCAGGGAAGACTGCAGATAATCGGAGGATACTCACGTGGCAGGGTGGACGGCGGATGGATACTAATTTGCAACTTTATAGAGATCAAATGGGGTTTTCCACCACCATCCGAAGGAGAGGTTTTTAGGGTCAGACGCATCGCTAGACGAGAATACACTCGACCTTGTAGCACACGGGCGAGAAGGTTCTTAAGCTGGCGAGGCGAATTTGTTTTACTTCAGATGGGACTCTCTGGGTTCTTACACTTGTCAAAGGTTTTTGTGAAGGTGGTATTTCATGTAATCACGGCGTCTCACCATGATTCATAATTTCGCACCTCCATTAGCGCAGACAAAAAGGGTCGCCCAGGCGTCTGTTGACTATCTCTCTATTAAAAAGCGAGGCGACGCGTATCTTCCTCTCTCTCTCGCATTGAGCATCAATTAAGAACTAACCAATGTAAAAAAATCATGCTTAGCCTAGATATTATTGGTTAATTGGATTTTTTTTTACTTTATTTTTGTTTAAGCACAAACGTGACATCTTACTGATTTTATAGGCTTCATAAAATGGCTCTCATATTGACGCAAGGACGATTGCTTATTTGGCCATTTGGTTATGGATTAAATTTGTGGTATTTTTCAATTATTTGTCACAACAACTTTGAATAGTCAATAAGTGACTTAATTACACCCCCTGCCTCCACTTGTACTGAAAATAGGCATTCGGCATCAATAAATCTAAAAGATAAAAGAAAATAATTTGTACATCCTCCCAGTTTCTCGTGCTTAGTCAATTCCAGTCAATAGTCTTTTCTTATTATCCTCAGTTACAGCTTTAGATTTCCATACATATCCATACATCTTTTTTAAAAGGAGCCAATATGTAACCTTGGAACCTTAGCCTCATTGCCACTTTTCCTGATTGTCTACTCTTTATAATGACGTTTAATAAAGTAATCCTTTGAGAAAATAAAAGATTATGACTTTCAATTATATTGATGTAATTTCTACAAAATGAAGCTTAATAATAGTTATCTTTATCCATATTTACTTAGCACTTCGGCTCATTATTTTTCTGTGTTTTTTCCAACCTTCCCGTAGTTTTGAATTGAAGTATCTGTTAGCACACTTTTTTCTGTCTTTCCTATGCTCTTTAACTAACCTTTTACAGATTAGTAGCGTAACAGGCAAGGCTCTGTTTTTGTAACTCTAGCCAACATGTAGAGTAATAAATTTTTTTTTAAGAGTTTCACGCATTTCAAATTGGATATGACAGGATGACACAAGAACTTCCACTTTCTAATTGTCGCATAAAACAACTAGCAAAAGGGGATGCAGTAAATCCCCACATCATGCAATATCCTTGCTCTGCTCTAACCTAGTCTCTCAGGGCAGCCTCACAAAAACTGAGATCCCACTTAATTTACGTACTAGTTAGTTGTCCGTCGATTTGAGCGATGACGTCAAGTCATGCCCTTAAAAAGAATGAGTTGGGCACAGCGAACAACTTGTCAAAAAGATTCTTATAATGGGAAGGAGGTCTGCTTTACTCAGCCACTATTTTGTCACTTGATAGTTGGGCTTGTGGTAAGGTAGTCTAAGACGACCCGTCATCGTGGAGCGTTACAGAAGACTGCCGAGGCGTCGGTCTAAAACGGTCTCCTAGTGCGGGTCACCACAGCAGACTTTGCATTAGTGGTTAACTCACGTAGTATTTTTCCAGTAACGGACATCCACAAGACAGTGGGTCAGGAGTTGTGAGGTCAGGGCGTGTCCACACGTTGGAATTTGATGATATATTCCTATTGCTCAAATACAATATAAGAGAATTTTTCTTTTACTCTAGTTAGTGTTTATTTGTAAAAAGTAACTTCAGGCACCTTATTAATAATTGTTGTGACAAAAAATTCTTCCGAATATTCAGCCGAAAATAAATTAATATCATATAAGATTTCAGTTACTCATAGGCTTTTATTTCTTCTTAAAACCACCTTCTTCCTTATTTTAATTATTTTTTTATTGAGTACACAGGAGTAGCGACTTTGCTACTATTTATTCGTCAAGGTAAAGCTTGCTTATTTCATAGCTACCCATCATATCTGTTGGACGTTCCACAATCTGTCACTCGTAGAAGCGCAGGGTAGCAGGCCCCTGAATATACTGCTTAATATATTTAGAAGCATGGACCGACTGGTTAACAGGTCTGTTGACCATAGTGTTGTAGGCAAAGCGTACAACACAGACTTTAGGATCAAAACTTTCTCCCTTAATCTTTCAAGCTCTCTGAGAGACCAGAGACACCAACGGCTACAGAGAAGCTAGAATTCCACAAACTACAAATGCAAAATTTTAAGTTGGGATTACAATCCAAACACGCAGTAGAAAGTATTGATTAAGCTTTATTTAAAGCTTAACTTCTTTGATATTTCATCACAATTTTATTACTATCATATCTTTGAATTCTGAATCCCATAAACATTTCGCCCTGATTAAGCAAAATATCTCTTTGAATTTGTACATGCAACTTCTCAATTCATAGCCAGAGATGATGTATAATTCTTTACTTTTAAATTCCTTATATATAGATTTTAATTTGAGAGATATTGGATGTAGAAGCAATAAATAGAGGTGGGTGAATAATCCGGATTAATTATATTAGGATTCCCCCTATTATATTATAATCAGATGTATTAAAATAAATAAAATATGATTTTGATTCAATTAAAAGTTTCTCAAATCGGATATTATATATGGCTTAATTATTTCTAAAGTGTATCATAAAATATCTCTCTTTTACCGTCAGATGAGAACCAAATAGAATTACTCGTTATTTATATTAGTGTCCATGAAATTTAAGAAATAATGCATTCTAATATGAATTATTGCATTTTGCTTTTATTAATCCATAATTTTAATGTTATAGTTCTATTACATTTTTATATATATTATTTCATTTAGCCGTTATTAATCTGTAATCTAGCTCTTCTTTAATGTAGATATATTTTAGAATTTTTAGTCGCGTGCGACTATATATCTAACTATACCGGAAATTATTTTACTTTGGCAATAACATCATAACTCTTCGGACGATTCTAACAAAATATGAAAACCTTATGTTGTTTTGGAATTTTCTTTTGAATGATCTAATTGTCACGTCCTCCCTAGGTTAGCACAGGAAACATATTGTTTTGGATATAACATCATATCTATTCGGCCGATTCTAGCGTAATTTGAAACCCTTATGTTGCTTTACATTCTCTTTCGGATAATAGGATTGCCAAGGTTCTTCCAAGGTTAGTCCGGGAATTATTAAAAGTTTTGAAGGTCATAAGGTCATAAATCAAAATAAGTGAGATCACTAGATTTTTTTGCCAGCAGACCTTGTTTTCATTATTTTTTATAAGAGGTTGGGTATATCATTATATAACAGCGTTTAGTTCTATATCTACTTAAACTTTGCAAGAATATTATTTTATTACATCAGTACTAATATTATTTTTAAAGTTACTTTTCACCTTTTAATATAGAATGTGTTTTGTATGAGCTGGAACAAATATACTCCTAGTTCAAATTGTTTCTGTTTATTCCACTTGGTTTTACCGAATTAAAAAATATATTCATTACTAAAATGCAAATGAAAAAATCTAGAGCAAATGAAGATGAAAGGTTTATGTAAAATACTTTCGATTTCATCGCGAAGGACTCTTAATTTTTTAATATGCTTTTATTTAAAACTTATTGATTTCTTCTTCTTGTTGAAATGCGATTCTTCTTTCCTTTCCGTTTGGTCCGTAAAAGATTTTTAAATTGTGTCTTCTTTTGCGCAGCTTCCAAGTTATCTTTTGCATATGTAACTTGTTAAAATGCACCTCTTATATTGTCACCTTCTAAGTTAAAAATACGAGTATAATACCATGAATAGGAAATATTCTCCGACTTTTATTTACTGTTCCAGTCCAATACGATTTGTACCCTTTCTCTAAGATTCTACAGGGTCATGAATATAGTGCATAATCACCTATTTTATATTTATTTTTTTCATTTCTGCAATCTTTATTTTGTTTAAAAAAATATACAACTTTAAGTTGAATTCAGTCTTCGTTCAAATTTTCGAATAAAACTATTCGTAGTATGTTGTGGCACAAGATATTTAAAATATTTATAAATCGAAAAGTTGAAAAAATCTGTGAACAATTGCAATAATATCTGCCTTGAAATCTTTCCACTTGAGCCAATTTGTTTAAGGAATAGGATGTATACTCAGCGATACTAAATTCAACAAGCATAGCAATCTCTAACAAGGCTCCAACAACATCCGTTGATGCATAAACTAGAAAGAGAACGTTGTTTCAAATAATTAAGCAGACAAACTCAGTAACTAACTCAAAGATTAATCTTTAAACGAAAGTAAACATAATTAGTGTATGTATACATATATATGATTTAGAAATAAACCCTATTATATTTCTCCATTATGTGTGAAATCATACAAATTTAGAAATGTCCATATAACACATTACATTCGCACAGTTAGAAAACATAGCTTTTCTTTAAATATATGAAAAGATTTTTGTATTATATTTGCTTCAGATGAGTGTAAAAAATTTCTTTCTTTTCACTTTTGATTTCACCTCATCGAACATTCTCTAGTTATTCAAGCGTGTAAGGCAGAATTTTTAGAAGATGTATTCTCTACAACAGAATTTCCATATCAGAAGATAGTAAGTAATAAATCATATAAATTATAAATAAATAGAATGATAAGTGTTGATCTTTATTTTTAAATGAGTACTCCATAAAGATGAGTCATTTTAGATTGAGTAAAATAAGTTTATTCGTAATTGTATATCCAATAGATATAGTGTGGCCAATGAAAAATACTCAAAATTCTTTGCCATATTAAAAAACTGTCTACTTTATCAAGTTGATTATGTATATTATATATATACATGAGATACATTTCTTCAATTGTTACATTAATTCATACTTTGTAATTGGAAAAGTAAACATCACTCTTTAAACAAAATTTAGAAAATCGTGAAAACAGACCATTTCTCAACTTTAATCATAATATCAGATGTGCAAAGAAAAGAATCTATACACTCGCCTCATAATTCTTTGAAACTTTCTTGATTCGTCTTCTAAAGATTTTGAATCATCCACAAATTCATCCAAACCGTCACAAAGGGTGACGTAATCTGCAGCTACCACCAGTTGAAACTGCCTTAGGCAAAGACTTTGAATTTGTAATTTGCTTAAAGGGGGCAAATTTATTAAACTATTAGTTAATACATAGGTTATATTGAAATCTGGTATGCAGCTCTTCGATGGGAGTGTTTATACAACAAACATTGAAATTAACTGAATTGATATGTGATCAGGATTTTATAATATTTTATAATATGTGATCAAGTTTTTATAATATATCTTATCCTTTTATTTTCAATTATCACACTCTTTTTGCACGGTTAATTTTATTTATTACTTTCTTTAACTTTATGAAAACAATTCTAAAATTCTTCACCAGTATCAAGTAACTTACGATTTTATTTTACGCTACTATAATGGGTTTTAAAAAATTAAGTTTATCTTTCTTTTTTCCCTCCATGTGAAACTTATATTGAATTATTATATTCCTGTTGGATTACCTTTCCGAAAGTAAATGTCATATCAAATGTGATCAACTTATGGAAAAAGGCGTATCACCCATCGAAATAGCCAAAAGTGTGGACTTAGTTTGTGATCCTTTTCTAGTAATTCCACCATCCGATAACTAGCTGCTGATTGAGGTAGGATAATTTCCTTCTTTTTATCCCTCAGTTCCGTGCTCAAATTGATTTGAGGGAAAAAGAAAAACTTTCTTTTCTTTACTCGGTCAGGAATGAAAATGAAAATTGGGGCAATTTTGAAGTTTGTAACTTAAATTGGCGAACTTTTCTATTTCCTGTGTTTTTTAAAGAGTTCAGTAGTATTAGTAGTTAGTTGTCACTCGATTTGGGCGACTTACACTCACTTCATTCCCTTTAAAATAATAGGTTGGGCATAGAAAGAAACTTGCACAAAATATGCTTAGAGTATAAGGGGGTATGTATTGATCAACCCACTATCTTGGTACTCGATAGTTTGGACCCTTAGCAAGGTGGTCTAGGACGACCAGTCAAATGTGTTATAAATATGAGACTGCCGAGTCGTCGGTCTAAAACCTTCGCACAGTGCGGGTCGCAACATCAAGACCTTCATTATGAGTTTACTCCCGTAGTATTTGTCCAGTCAAGGACATCCATAAGACATAGGATCAGGAGTTGGCGGGCAACCAGGGAATGTTCACACGTTGGTCAGCCAAGGTCTAACACTAAAGGGGACGAAAAGGGGAAATTTAGCGAATCCTAAGTTTCGTTTAAAATTTGGCAATAACTGATTCAACTGGATCCCTTTCACTCTCCTTCATCTCCAATTTACTTTATACATTTTATCTTCCTCATCATTTTTGTATCCACTATTGAGTTATTTAATGTTCATTTTAACAATTAAATCTTATTCTTGAAAGTATTTTTTTATATAATATCTTGATATAATATTCATTTTCTATCAATCGTTATAATGTGTTATTTAAGATATTACCTAATTATTAATTTGGTGTTGATTGTTTGCGATGAGGATGATTAAAATTGCTGGTTCACTTTTAATGTTGAAAACATTTGAAGAAATAACTGCACTAAAATTTAATACATCCACTTTCTTCATCTTATATGATTTGTTGATATAGAGGAAACAGAGGATAGGAGAAGAAAAAAGTACCCCCGCGTTTAGAACTAAGACTTCTCTTCACATGTAGTGGGTTCGATTTTTCGCTAGCGGATGGATGATTTTTATTTTACGACTAAGGTTTTGTTTTGGAACTTTGTCAAGGAGTGTTATAGTATTTTGATACTGCTTGTGAATCTCCTGGTTCAACGTAGATATCTATGAATAGAGTATACAACCGTTTTATATGAATTTTAATGAGACGCGAGGTACTATTGACCAAAGTTTATATAATAATATATGAAGCATGCATAGAAACATTTTATACCGGCTCTTGTTATAATTAACGTAATTCAAACAATAGATCAATGTGATACAGGGAATATGCTTCAAATATCTTTAAAAATGTTTAATAGATGGTTTAAATCTTGTATCTTTCAGAAAAGTTCTAAGAAATGTATTAATAACCTGGACCTTTGTGTACTACGATATGACTTGCAAAAGAGAAATTGAATCGCATGTAATATTCACCTATAATCTAACTTACATTATGCCCTCAAAGCTTTAAATTTGATGACGATGAATACAAAGGTGGTAGGAAGTGTGAAATTATGAAAACGCGTATATTAAAAGAAAAATCAATCTTTTACTCTCATAAAAAATTATATATGACCTCATAAACTTAAGAAACAATGGAAAAGGGTCATAAGTTAATTCTCAATTCATTTAGACAGAAATACTAGGACATTATTCCTCTTAGCTATTATCAAATACCAAGATGAAATGTGTTATAAATATGATCCAAACGGAGCTACTAAAATAAATTATTGCTAATGTCACCCTGCAATTCATGTCATTGGCACTTGAAAGCTGTCAAAGACAAAGTGGTTTTATGAGGAAGGTAAAGGTCATTTCACTTTCACCACTCTGAACAAGACTTGACAGAAGTTTCGAGGGGAAATTTACTCCTAAATTTACTTTGATTGTTAAAGCATCAGTAATTATGATTATAAAAAAATTCAGCTGATTTCAGCCTAAATTTCAGAATCCAATCTATGCTAGTAAGATGGAATGTGGAAAATACTTTTAATGAAGTAAAACTTTTATTTAGATTCTTTGAAAAGTTCAATGCATCGTTCATTTATAGATTTAGCATTGCCCCTGCTGGGCATTCCAAGCTATTTATTCAATCATTTTGATATAAAGGTTGAAGTATATGGAGTTTGATGCCAATAAAAATAATTGTTACAATCAATAGAAACAAACAAAGGTTATTCTTGGGTTGTTCAATGAACAACATCAACGATGGTATCAAATTCATTAAGCAAAGAATGGTAGCGAAAGTGATAGGAAGCCATTAGTAAGTTGAAGGTGTTGCGAGTTTATGAGAGATATAATCTTCAATTTTGTGATTTTCATTGACACGGATTTCAGAAGCCAAATTATCTTCTTAGAAAGTATATTTTATTAAAAAATAAATACTTAAAGACTATTACTAACAGAAACTATTGCATTTAAAGATCTTAGAACAAGATTATGACAATGTGGAGATGAAAATTTTAAAGCCTTCTTTGATGGTTACTGCTAGTCTTCTTAAAAGATCGCAATCTGATGGGGGTAAATTAGCTCTTTATTGAAGCCTTATTAATTTCCAATAGAAATTGCTATGCTATTGTATTATCTCTTTTAATATGATATCCGGCATTGTGTTGATAAAAGAGCCCTGTTCCTTTAGTGATCACTATCACTTTATCGTCAAGTGTTGCATGTAAACTGCTTAAATAAGCAGAGTAAACCTCATTTGTGATTAACGCTAAATATTTCCGAATGGATGAGAATCTTCCGTGGATGAGCTCCCTTTTTTTGTTGATGAATTAGTTTTAACCCATGAAGAGTGCATTGCCTTAAACGCTCAATATTATTGTGCATAAAATAATTTTCTTCTCCTATACCAAGGTTACTCAAAAATAGCTCAGATTTTATTTGGAAAATTAGAGATGAAGATATGTTGATTGTTGGTTGCAAGTCTATGTAGTTCAGACAAGTCTTGAGGAATTCATTAACGAAGTTGTAGAACCTTTCACTGTAATATTTAGAGATTTTGATCAAATTTTCCTAGTGTTCCTTAAAATAATACAAAATGAAA
This sequence comes from Ceratothoa steindachneri, assembly GCA_963969495.1. Classification (NCBI taxonomy): domain Eukaryota; kingdom Metazoa; phylum Arthropoda; class Malacostraca; order Isopoda; family Cymothoidae; genus Ceratothoa; species Ceratothoa steindachneri. Next base: position 139,691,666 of record OZ018328.1, on the reverse strand, counting down.
ATAAAAGAAAATGATGAACATATTTTGTCGAAATCTAAGGATTTGGTTCAGGAAAACATATAGAAACCGACTTTGAGTTTAGTGAAATAATATTGTAGCAAAACAAACCTGCTCTTCTTTATTTATATTTTAATATTACATTTATATTCATAACTTTGAGTATACGAGATATTGTATTCAAAATTCTGTTAGGAGGTAAATTTAATATGTTTTCAGTTATAATTTTGGGGTATAAGCATTAATTGAATGAACGGGTCGCATGGCCGACCTATGGCAATTATCTATGAAGTTAAAATGAAAGCATAATTTTAAGATTATGTTATATATTCTATCAACTTCTTTACCGAAATATTCCGGTGATACTATTCTAAGTGTGGGCAAAAAAAGGAGTAGAAAAACACTTTGTTTATTTCTACTCTGGTCATTTGAATAAAAATGTACATATATAAGAATCTGTGGAGAATGGTTTTCTATATATTTTATTTTTGAAGCACTGGCTTGTCCGAAGAATTAAGTTATCTATGAAGAGAGGTGTGTGCTATGATTCAGCTTCTAGTGTAAAGTTTATCAAGTAGACTACAATCTGCTCTATTCATGCACTGCTATAACAATAACCAAACTATTCACTAGAATAGTCTCAAATCCCTCATTACAGTAGATGCAGTGAATAGATTTCTTGAAATATTTTATAGTTGATATCTATTGACACGTTCCCAAATTTCAACATAAGCTGTGTTTTTTTCACCCTAGACTCGATCATTACTGACTATATCAAATCATAAACTAAAGTATCTCAGGCTTTCGTACCCCTAAATAGGGTTTTGAGAAAGGTAGTCTAATCTCCCTCCTCTCGTCTATTTAAGCGAATTATGATAATGCAAAAGAACTAAAAAAAATGATAAATAAATCATATGTGCCCCTTTTGGTTGAGAATTGTGTTCGAATGCTTAATTTTTCAGTAATTCTATAGCCATTTAGATGATATCAAGTATCAAAGAGGGGTTCTGAAAGAACTCCTATATCTCCAAAATAGCGCCGTAAGCTTTTATGATTTTGGTAGAAATAAAAGCGATTTTAATTAGCTTTACTTTCATATATGATAATCGAACTTAGTAAAAGTTTGAAAAATGAATGTGGTATCTCCATAAGAATAAATACAAAAGCGCTTAGAATCGTTTTTTCACTTTTTTTTAGTGTGCGTTTTTTCATAATTTGACTCACTTGCATATTGTGAGCTTTTTTTCCATATAATACATAGGTAATGACTACTCTTGGATTTTATCTCCTGCACAATATTAGTAATAATAAAAATACAAGCATTGGATGATGGTTGTTTATCGATACCACACAACCCCCCAAATTACTGCTTAGTAAATTGATTATGTTTCTTCTTTTCTTCTTTTCATTTAAATGAATTAAACATGCCTGTTCATCGTAGATAAACAGAGATAATTATACCTGAATCCTTTCCTTGATCGCCATATTTTTAGTTTATTCCAACTTACATTCCTTTGCAAGTGCATGAAATTGTTTTCGATATAAAATTTTACTGTGAAAATTATATAAACACAAGGTTATCATATATTCGTTAGTTTTTATTCAAATGATCGTAAAACTATTTATTATTCCCCAAATTATTTATTTTGCCTGCATTATTAGAACTTTTGGGAGCATGTAATTTCATTTATATATCACTCTAAAAATTCGAGAACATAAAATTTTATATAGCAAATATATAAGATATTTAAACGAAACTCGTTCTCTCAGGGGTTTTTTTCTGAATGGAACATAAAACATATTTTATGAAGATTGAATCCAAATCAGTTACAAATTTTAGCAAAACATGACTGTTTTTTTTATTTTAGTTTCCATCAATTTCCATCAATCATATACTTGTGAAAAAATACATCTATCAGGTGAAAATTTGAAGTGAATTTCCAACATATTTACCTTTCCTAAATATCAAGATGCAGCCTTTCATTTTCACCTCCGCATAATATCTCTATATTGAGTAGATTTCTTTCTAACGTTCAACGCAGATCGGACAAAGTGTTGTGTATGAATGACAATCGGGCGATTTTCCCCATTTAAGCTTATATAAACAATCAAAATTACCGAATAAATATAATTTCTAATCCCAAGTATATATTAGAAAAGGACATTAGGTAAATTCAATTTCTGCTTAAATCATTTAAATTGTTTTTTTTTACATTTTATTTAAAATATTCATTTGGAGAAAATATTATAAGATACATGGGAGTATATAAAGTTGGGAAAAGCTCTATCTCCATAGTTAACTTTTGTTTCAAATTACTGTATACTTTCTGTAAGTTATTGTAAACAGCATGGTTGCTAAGGCATTTTGCCATTAATAGTGGTTGTTTAAATTAGTTGCGGGTAGCCGTCCTCTGGTAGAGTTGCTATTTGTTAAAGGAGTTTAATAAATAACTAAAATACACTCATTCGCAGTTTTATAACAGAATATACTCGTACTTCGTCAATATATGTATACTTTGCTCGCCCTCTGGGCTAATCGGCTAGACAGATTAAGAAGCTGTAGTAAATAATAACATCCGAGGTATGTTTTATCGTTAATGAGAAAAAGGTGCAACCTTTTATTTTTGATAACGTCGGGTGTTTATTGTCTCATATTATTACTCAAAGGGACGAATAATAGTGAAATATATATTAGTTTTATTAGAAGAAAAATTATTAATATTTACCATATGAACAATTAAGTGAAAGAGGACAATCTTGGGCAACTAAAAGCTAGAAGTGTCCTGATTTATCCCTTGTATGAATATGTTTTAAGTTCATTCATAACAAATCTAACGAATTATGGAGGCCAGGTTACATTGCGTGTCAGGACACTCGTGATTTTGTTTTTCTACGTGTTATTATTGTGTTAAACTGATTTAGTAGCGATTTATAAATAAAGGTTAAAACTAGATCATAATGTAAAGGCCTAAAAATAAGTTAAAATGTGTTCACCTTAAATAGACATAAAAGCGGCTTTTGATAGATTTAACATGCCGATGTGAGTTTACTCCAATAACGTTGACAAATATGAAATGGCATTCATTGTTGATTCTCGTGAATGATAATAATGTTTTTGGTAACAAACCACCCCCACTTTCTCATTGGCAGTTTATTTTTCTCTCTTTTTTTCTTCCTTCCACTAAATCCAAAAAGAAACCTAATGAAACCGGGGTCTTTAAATCGCATGTGAAGCCACTAATTGCACCTTGTCCTAAGTAAGTACTCCGATCCCCTTGCCGGACGAATTTTATAGATTAAACGGTAATAATGGAATTGTTCTCAATTACTCATGTGATATCGTAACTACAACACGATAACTTTTATTTCTAAATAATGTAAGCCATGCTACGATTTAATTTTGTCATTTTCAATAAGAATTTAGTGCAAATAGCTAATTATATGTATCACATTCTCTACATATAAGTCAAAGTGACTTGTTTCCTGGTCGCTTATTACTGATAAACATCTGGGTCATCAGGAAGATGGATGACTAAATAACGTCTATCCTTCATCAAAGTAAACCAATGTTTTTCCAAGTACAGTAATTATTATTGAAATATTCATAGCAAATTTTATTATATATATATATTTTGTATAACACTATTGATATTTGTCGCATGTTCTTACGACAAAGAATGTAAAAAAGCAAATTTTTTATTTCGATGATCTATATTTCTTCTTTTAACTTCGTGCGTAAAGAAAAACAATCACAGAATCACGCGGTAATATTTGTTTGCATTTCATTTAATTCTTCATTTATCTAACCTGTGTATACGCGTGTTTTTATGTTTCTATGGATTTCTCTGTTTGATCTCTGCCTGATAAATAAGCTTGAGGTTAAGTACTGTTTCAGTGTTGTTTTAGTAAGGAAGCCTGCATTGCGTGTGATGTATTTTCTTTAGGGTTGTGAAGGTTTTCGTTAGGTTCGTTTGGGGTTGAACCTATTCTTGCATTGATTTTAGTTTTCCGTCGCTTGAAAAGTAAATGCTTAATGTGACTATTGAGATGTTGGATTTGTTTTAATTCTTTATTGTGTAAGTGTTCTGTTTTGTTTTACCTAATATCTGTTATGCAATCTGAGATTTCTTTGGTGAAATTTGGAATGTGTATTTTGCAACGAGGATGCGTGAACAGCGTGGCCAACAATGCTGCAGCTAATATCTCGAGGATGAATGGCATAGAACCCAATACGGTAGCAGCTGCCTTAATATGATTCTATATACTTTCCATCCATTTTCATTTCTCATGTTTTCATTCTTCTTTACTGGAATATAAAAAATTATTTTTGCAAAGATACTTTCCCTGAATATTCAATGAGCTATTCGCTTTACCACTCATTCAAAGTTAAACTCTCCTATCTGCACCCATTGTCGCACTCCATCAATATGAATGGAACCCTCCCTAACAACGGATGAGCCATCCTGAAGTTGCCAGACAGTTAAATCATTTTTATATTTAAACTGCCATGGGTCCACCTTGGACCCTCTCCCGACCCTATATATAAAATGATTTTAAAGCAAATTACTGGCTCATCAACATCAAGTATCCGACAGGATTTTTCCCATAAAATTACTATTTTTAATATATTATGTGAGTCGAAAATATAGTAACACAATATCTAAAATTGTAGCAACATGTTTATTCCTTAATTTTTTAAATGTTACTGTACTTTTTACTATAAATTACTGTCTAGCAAAATACATCACTACAAGCTACTTTAATTTTATAGTGTTAACATATTGTACATTTAATATAAGATACTATATAAAAGTAGGGAAGATCCATTGTTGCTGTGAAGATAAAGCAAGTTAATTTAAAACTAATTTAAATATTTTAAAAGACAGGTATTAATAAAATAGTAATTAGTAGGTGAACGTATATGTTACATTATATTATAGTAATTTTGAAATCAAAGTTAATTAAGAGGTTAGAATATTGTTTTCTTCATCATAGTATTATGTTTACATCTTCTTAATTAGGCAGTATTTGTCCATTTATTGAAGCTAATAATAAGACTAAGAAGACTTTTTATTTCTCCCAACATTGATGAATAAATAAATTTACAGACGCTTCTGAACTAAAATTAATAATATGATTTGTTTCACACAAATTTTTTAATATTTTTCTACTTTTTAATGTTGATTCAGTAAATTTTAAAGAGATATAAGTCATTCCGACTGGATTATGTATCATATAGCCATCGAATATTCTTACTGAACATTATCTAAAAGGATACGTTTTCGTCCCACAACGAGCATAGGTTCTTAACAACCGAAGTATATTTATCTTTTTTGCATCCCACTAAATGTAACAGTGAGACCTTTACACTTGAACTAAATTATTCCCCTTCAAGAAGGAATGCTTTCTTAAGAAATGACATCGCAGACAATGCTTTCGTCTGCATACATTGTTACTTTTTGAAAAAAAATAGCCCCCTTTGATAAGTTTCTTATTTTTTTTTAATTTACCACCATAGATCATTGATGTGTCTTTATTTTGACTAGGCTTGATATGGCAGTCAAACTCTTTTAATTAAGTTACAAATCTCAGTGGAATTATTCACAATTGTATGAAAATTTAATCGCCTGAAATATTTTAAAAAGAGGCATATCCATGAGGTTTCATTGAACTTACTAACCTTATTAATACCAGATTCGAGTCGACTTTGAACAAGTGCCAAATGCTCTAATAAATCGTGGCTTTGATCCCGCATTAAAAGATAGGTCTCTGATACTTTAAATTGGTAATAAATTCTTGGGTTCCTTCATTTCCTCGAGTGGCATTAATAAAGGAAAAGAAGCAAACGGACATATAATCAAAGAATCATTATCAGTAAAAAGTAATATAGTTTAGAAATGTAAATGGTAAATGCTGTTACCAAACATTTGTTTTTTCATGCTTGTGTGATGATAGGCGGCGGAACTGACTAAAGCTAAAATTTTAAACAATAAAAAAAAAACAAGCAAAAGATCCATAAATAATTCAAGGTAATGTTATTCTGGGAATCTTCCTTTGCGCAATTCTTTTTCTGGCTACCAAATCAACATCTTTCTGAAATGGGTGGGGGTTGCAGACTCCATCGAATTACTCGAGGCATTAATTAGCAAATGCACATTTTAGTAGGAAGTAGATTAGCTTGTTGGTGTTGATGTTTCTGCAAATTTATGTGATAGAATGATGTTAAAATACGAAATAAAACAAATAAATATTTAAGTATTTTTGAGAATCACTCACTTGTTTGGCAACCCCTGAAAACCTTGTCATTTTAACAAGTTATTTCCAAAAAAAGATAACCAGCAGTGAAAGAGGTCATTTAATAGCGATTAATCAGCGCCAGCTATCTATTACGGTTAATTTTAAAACCAAAATTAAATCCAAAATTGGTCTTACTTAAATCTACTTAATCAGAAAGAATCTACGCCTAGTCGACTGACCGAATGAGACGCTTGCTGCATCCCTCATTTTAATCTTTCGGTATCCACGATCACATAGGTCATGCTACTTCCAGTTAATTCTTAGTTAAATCCACTTGTTTCAAGGAATTACAAAATACTTCATTTTACCCACCTTTAAATAACCTTTAAATTTTAAATTTTGGATCAATAGAATGGTTATACGAATATAATATTGTGCAATGTGTGTGAATTTAATCCACTTCCATGAGATTTATTATTAATAATTTATTCAATGAAATTGGATCCAAAATTTTGGCATACAACCACTCTTTCATATAATGCAATCACAAGTTGCGTCGCAATGCGATGAATAATTTTTAGAAACCATGTAGATATGTAATAATGGAGGTTTCATATAATATAATAATGGTACAAGTGTACACAAACACAAACAGACAGATTTGTCGATCTCGGTAGCAATAACAGAAGAAAGTCAGAAATTAATTGCTACTATGCATCTCAGCATGAAGGAAATTGGATTTAATTTTATATTGTCATCAAATTAGATAAACAAACCAAACGTGAGGTCATCCTTACAGAATGAGCTTGTGCTTTGCAGTCAAACCTTCTCTCTGTGAAAAAGGATCAATCAGGCCTTTGGTATACAAGAATTTAATAGTTTTCTTGTATACATATCTCTTAATAAGTTGCTCTCGGTCTATGATTGTTTCAGATACAGGCTTATTTTCTAGGCTTAAAGTCAAATGGGAAATCTATTTTAGAAATAAATTTGCTAAAACTTTTTTAACTTCGCCATCTATAATTATGTTTATTTTAAAAAATACAAAATATTCGATAATGATATTTATTTTCAATTAGTTTAATTTTCTTTAAAAATTTGAATAATTAAAATAAAGAAATGTCTTTAACAAAACTTTGAAAAACTCTTAGGAAATATCGCTAGGTTTTCCAAGATAAAATCTAGGATAATGAGTAAATACTGATAATTCATAGGATAACAAAAAATAAATTCTCATGGTTCTGGATCAAAATAGTCTGATTCTAGCATAATTATATATGCTGAATCCAAAAATGACATTTGTATAGCTGTATCGGGTACAGTTTTCCAGAATCAGCATATCTACGAGTATATATTTGGTGCACCATGTTTTTCATACACTAATTTATATGTTCATTGGTTCCACTTATGCAATATTATTTTCTATTTTGTGCTTTTTCGTTTCTTTCAGATTGCTGGTTCATGATAATGCATATCTACAACTGCCTAATTCCTAATTCATCTGAACGTAACAAAGTATCGAACGTGGCAAGTGCGTGAACGATGCTGATCGTTTTTGTTACATATGTGGCGCCTTCACTCCTGGTAGCCTCAAGAAACCAATCACAAAAAATGTTCGACTGAAAAAACAAAAGTTCCTTTAAATGTTCTTTGGGTGAACAAAACAAGAAATTGACACATTATATAGCTTGTAAGTGTTGTGTTAACAACCCGAACGAGTGAATGTGTGGTAAACGAAGCTCAGGAATACCGTTTGCTGTACCAATGATATGGCTTGAACCCAAAGACCACAGCAGTGGCTGCTACATATGTCTCACCAACATCATTGGAATAACCAACTCACGAGGCGAAGTGAGGTACCATAATATTGCTTCTACAATATGACCCCTTTCGCATAGCGCTGAACGTCCAGTCACAAATCCACGGACTAAACAAGAATTAAGGAGTGTTTCGGATTCTAATTCTACCTCCAATAAAGCCCGCTACCAGGATGACTCAGAAAATGCTCTAGAAGCGCTTCATGATCTTATCAGGGAGCTCGACTTGTCCAAAAAAAGAGCGAAGTTCTGAGATCCAGACGAAAGCAGTGTAACCTGCTGGAAGCTGGAGTGCGTGTCACTACAGCTCGTTACCGACATAGAGAGTTGTCTGCCTTTCTCAAGATGGAAAAATCCTTTGTTACTGTGATGACGCCGTATCTCTCATGCAAAAATTTTGCAAGTCTGAACCTACAAATCAGATGATTGAAAGCTGTTTAAAGACTCTGGAAAAGACTCTGAAAGCTGTTCTTTTACCCAATGGCAATCGGTTCCATCTGTCCCAATAGCACGTGCAGCAAAGATAGCTGGGAGCTATGAAACAATGAAGATTTTCTTAGCCACTATAGAGTACGAGCAACACCAGTGGAAGATATGTGTGGTTCTCAAAGTCATCTGTTTACTGCTGAGCTTTTAGAGTGGCTACACAAAGAACATGTGTTTTTTGTGTTTGTGGGACAACTGAACTGATGCAGAGCACTATGTGAGTAAGGAATGCCCGAAAATACCAAGAGATGCACTTGGAAGGTTAATATGTGTTCATAATCTTCTGGTCGTTCCAAAAAACATATTTTTGACTCCACTGCGTCCAAAGCTCGGTTAAGCTAAAATTATCATCAAAGCTATGGATCAATCTGTTGCTGGGTTTCAATACGTATGTAAGAAACTAGGTGGTGTGGTTTTCAAAGCCAAGTTGAAAGTAGGTGTCTTGAATGGAGCACAGATTCGACTACTAGTTCATGATAGCAAATTGATCAAGGCCTTGAAACCACTGGTGAAAACCTCATGGGAATCATTTGTCAATGTGTCAAAGCTTTTCCTAAGAAACTATCGTGCTGACAACTACTAAGAAATCGTTACAAGCATGCTGCAGAATTATCATGAATTGGGAGCAAGGACGTCCTTGAAATTGCATTTCTTCTACTCATATTGATTTTTACCCAAATAAACTTGGAGACATTAGTGATGAACACAGTAAAAGATTTCATCAAGACATCACCATAATGGAGAACAGATATCAGGAACAATTTAGTCCTAGCGAGCTATATAAATGAAAGAACAAAGTTCGGAACCACATTTAGAACCTCATATTGTGTCCTTATAACTTATACTTTATGGTACAATTTATTAGGAGCTTATCTATGACGTGTTTAATATCTTTATCTTTAGTGAGACAATTAATGTGATATTATTTACTATTTTTCTGATTCTTTAAGAAAGTTTAGCTGATAGTAGAATAAACATCTAATTCATACTCAACAATGTGAAAATAGTCATGTAAGCAAAGTCACATAAGGGACAAGCTGGTCTGTTTAGGGTTAAATATCTATTCCTCGACACAAGTGACTGAATATTGAATATTTATACCTATTGATTATTTTATAAAACCTAGTATAATGGAACAAAAGGAATATCAGATTCAAATTCAGCAATATGAAATTAGTTGTGTGAGCATTATCTCATATGTGAACCATTTCTGCTGTTGACCAGTGATAATCCATTGGACAAATATATGTAAGTCCAATTGCAAAACTGTATTATTGATGCATATATTGATTAATATAATTAGCGTATCGGACCTGAATGTTTTTCCGCTTATTCCTGATAATTGATTCCTGCTAATTTAGGCAATAGATGCGTATATTACTTTGAGTCAAATTCACATGTTTTTGGTCTCATTGTCGACAATATGGTTATCTCGGCTCAGAATAAATTTAATTCTGCTAAGTTCAACCTTTGTTGTTCATACACATAGACTAGCTTATCTTCATTATCAATTTCTCTTCTGATAGCGCTTAGATCATTTTCTCACCCACTTTATTTTAAAAGATGGGTGATAATTCTAGAAACATCGTAATCTGGCTTTACCAACTGGCTCTGGATAACACATAGAGAATCAAGAACTCTCTTAAAATGAAGATAATCAGAATGACCTCAGGTTCATTTAGAGAGCTCAAAGGCTCTTAAGTTACAGAATTTTCATTACAAATTTCCTTTGGTGACACCGTTGTCTTCTAAATTCTTTCTGGAGACCAGGAATTACAATGAAGTTGAAGTTATCAGGAGATTATCTCATGTGTTTACTCAAGAATTTTAAAATATTACACCCCTATTTTTATTTATCATTTTTATTCTACCTAGTATGTTTTGCACATATCTGCATTATATTCTTTCCTTTTAAATCAGTAAAAACGAGGTATCTTTCTTCCATATCTTGAGATATAATCAATTTTGTCTTAATATATGTGAATTGGAATTATAACACTATCCTTGCTGATATAATTTATCCCAATGATAAATCTTTTGTTCTATTGCTATCCTTATATTTTCTCATGTACATAAATCTTAGTTTATCATCATTGAGAATCTCTTAGCTGACAAATTATTTTTTAATTAAGTTGCTCTTTTTCAAATACTACAAGATCCTATATATATTTGTGTCCGACATTTGTATATAATCAAGAAGAACAAAGGAGATTAGTCTTTCAATTGTAGCAAATCCGTTGCCATAGACCTTATAATTGCCAGAAGTAATGTGTTTATTAAACAATAGATATATTCAACAATCATATATATATATATATATATATATATATATATATATATTTGGGACAAACTAGCTCCTCTTCGTTCGAAGCCCTCGGAAGGAGCTCTTCTCACATACACGAGAAGATAACGCATAAAATGAGCTTTAATTTTTGGTTTAAAATTAATTGTAATAGATAGTTGGCATTAATTAAACATTCCAAGCCCTGATATGTAAACTCATGCACAGTCATTTCAAATTCATTGTTTCACCTGCGTTGACATATGAGTCATTCCTTCACTTTTGCTTAACTAAGCAGTGGAAATTTTCTTTGAGATATGTGAATATGGCTATTCATGCTTCAGGTCTTTGAGAAATTGTTTCATGAGTCTTAATTTTATATGAAAAGGGTCAAAATTATTTATTCTTTAGTAACTACTGGTTCACGAATGATGTTAATGAGCTACTTATTTACTTGTTCCGAGGTGGCCATTTGAGAGCATGTCTAATGTTTCGCTCGAGTACGATAGTTCAACTAGCAAAAATACATAAACCTAGTGTAAGGCCACTGGGAGCTATTTAGTTTGTTACTACTATTAAGCTTCCATATATGGAATACTGATGCTAATTTTATATAATAATATTTCCCGTCGTGTATTTATAATCTACCTAATTTAAAAACATTTGCAATTTAAATTCAACGACTTGGTATTATCTATAATAATAATCCCCGTCGTGTATTTATTTAGAATTCTTTTTGTTTGTTAGTAACACTAGAATCTACTCATTGTGAAAAAATGTTGTAATTTATATTTCGACGACTTGGTATTATCTATAATAATAATACCCCGTCGTGTATATATTTATCATTTTTTTTCCAGTAACATTCCAATCTACTTATTTTGAAAAAAATGTTGTAATTTATATTCATCTACTTGGTATTACCTATAATAATAATACCCTTCGTGTATTTATTTATACATTATTTTTTTCAATATGATTCTAATCTACTTATTTAAAAAAAAATGTAATTTATATTTCAACGCCTTAGGATAATCTATAATTTTAATAATGAAATATAGCTCTGACTTAAAGATAATGCCGTCATTTTTGACGGCACAGATACACTAGTACTTAATAATTTCCAGACTAAAAGCTAAAGTTTATGTTTCCATTACAACAACAGGGTGAGCAACTGGAATTGATGAGAGCTTATTTCCTTGTGGAAAAGAATAGCTTTTGTGTTAGAAAGCAACGTATCGATGAAAAAGACTCAACTGGTTAGAATCATAAGGCAAAACTTCTTCTTTCTTTATTCCTAAAATATCATTGCAAAAACAGAAATTGTTTAAAATTTAAAATTTATCTTACAAAACGTCAGAATCCATTCAGATTAATTGTTACTCCAACATATTTAACCTAAATATTTTCCATACCAAAGACAGTGAAAAGTTACCATTCTTTTCTCTAAACTTAGTCAGAAACCAAATAATATATTATCTTTCTATCACTTTTCTAAAGCTAATTACTTATATGGGTATTATTCAGGTTACTACATCAAATACATCACTACATCACTAAAAATAAATCACAGTGAGTGATATGATCTTATGGTTCATGCCAATCCATCAGCACTCTGAATTTTAAATTTTTAAATTTTTCTTAAGACCATTTGGACAAAGCATTAAAATAAGTCGTACAACATATGCATATGCAGTGCCTATTCTTTATCTTACTCGCCAATTTTGCAGCTAAAATATAAATTATAAAGATTTTGGATCAAAGGGCTAATTTTCCACTTATTTTTCTTAAATTTTAATCAGCAACATATCTAAAAAAATAATCTGAAAGGTTTTTACATAATATTTCATTAATTTCCCCCAAAATATTCTTGATTATACAAAGAATCGATTCTCGGATTATTTTCAGTATTGAAGTAATTTTACTACAAAGCAAATATCCCATAGGATTAGAATACTCTTCTTTGTATGCCATGTGCACAGGAAAATAAAGTAAGTTTTAATTCAGGATCTAGGAGGAATAAACATTTATATAAAAGTTCCAATCTTAAAATCCAATGAAGACGTCAGAGTTTATAATTAGAGCATATTTACATTATATTACTTATAAAGTTATACTCCTTTAATTGACGGGGTAAAACCCTAATACCTCATAATAAAGTGCTAACCTCTTTCTGCGCGTGAGCGTGAAAACTGCACCATTATGATGAGTAACACAATAGAATATTTTTGATACATTAAGAAGAGAAACGTATATCACGCACATTCTCTGCAGAAAGGCATCAGTGGGTCGAACATGAAACAAGTGTTAGAAAGAGAATCAATTTTAGCGGAATAGACATATGCTCCCTGTGATAGAACGTGTTTGAGGCCGCTTAATCTCAACCGTTATCACAGGTTGTTCAAAAACACGATGCTACCCACGTGCATCTTTGCCTTGAAGCCGGGCGCATTACAGCCGCCACCTGAGTCAATGTTTAAACAAGGAGGTTTATCTTTCCCCTTTCGCCCCATGCGCCGACCTCGCCAGATTGAGTTAGGCATATAAGCAGATAAGGTATTGTTCTCAAGCTTGGCTGTGCATTCCCTCGAAGCCCCCACTCCATTGTCCCCTACGCCAAGGGAATGTCCCGACTATTTATTGGAAACTTTACCACTTAGATCAGATTAGAGATCCAGATTTTCTTCGCGAGACATCACTACGGTCCAGTCTCACCTTGTGCACGAAAGGGCCCTCGACCTTGAGATCCACCATCACTTGTCCAGAAGAAAGACAATATCCCTTGAGTGCCAAGGTTCGAGCCTTCGTGACGCCAAGTCTACTAGGCTTTCCCTGTTGTTCAGAAAGCGAACGAGAACAACGTTAGAACAGCCATTGTTCTTTTGAGCCCGTTGACAAGAAACGGTTCTCACCCCACCCCCCTGTTGTTCATAAGAGAACAACGTAGAACAACCGTTGTTCTTCCAGCCCGTTCGCCAAGAAACGGTTCTCACCCTTCTCCCTTGTTGTTCAGAAGAGAACAACGTTAAACAGCCATTGTTGTTCAAGCCCGTTCGTCAAGAAACGGTTCTCATTTCCAAGACGCCACGTCAGGATCATTTAATTCCCACTTCTTCGGCTGGAACTCGCCAGCGCGGACCGAAAATTCCTTCACGTCGCCTTCCTCTGCACAACAAGTGTATTTACGTAAGCTCAACGTTACGTTTTAGTATTTAACCCTTTTGTCAACCCTATCCTGTACTTTAAATGGTTTAGAAAACCATCCCATCCATTTAACTTTATATTTGTTTTACCTTTTTAAATCTCTCTGAATCCTCGGATTAGCTAGATTCCCTACGACCCTTTCCATTCTCTGTTTATGTAAATATTTTCCGTTTTGTGTGTTGTTGATAGTTTTTATTAATAAAACTTTATTTTATTAATGATAGCAATATTATTATCCTTGAGCTCAGTTCCACTTCTTAACCATATCGAAGATAAATAATATCGGTCAACCCAGACATCCACGCACTCTAAAGATAATTAAATAAGTTCCCTCAACGAATAGTTATATATGGTATATCGTCGAGAGTCCATTCTACGACACTCCCTTTAGAATATGCTTTAATATACCAGCAAGCGCAGCATAGATCTACTAATGGTTAATTATTTGTATCTATTTGTGATTGCTTTTAATTATTTCTTTCTTGGTTTATAGGGAAGCAAACTATTAAATTGTTTTTATAATGTATTATGTTATGACAGATATTGTTAGATCTGTAAAATAACATAACTCATAGTAAGGTACATGTTAGAGTATGTGATCCATTGTTAATGAAATAAGAAGTAATATGTTCAATTATTGTTCAGTGGATTACTAAATGGGATTTTTTAATCGAACAATGACATCCTTTTTCACATTGTGTGAAAATTGCTTCATAGTTTTTAATGATTATCTCTCAATAATCTTTGTTCCAAGGAATCTAATTTCAGACTCTTTCATTTAACTTACGTGGTCTTAAGCTTTCTCTGGATTTGTTGTACATCATTGACCTCTTCCTACTATTGTTATTGCATTTAAAAATTATCATGATCACAAAAAGGTCTACATTGACATTCAGATTGGATTTTGAGGAAATAATAATATCTTTTGCATCAATTATCCTACTCACCTTTCAACTAATTCTAGCATATAGAATTATAACGAATGATGCCACCCTAATATATCAACAGACTTTGAAGATCAATAAAGAAGGGTTTCCTTTATTTCCCCTACAGCTTTTCCGGAAATTAAGCCCATGTGAGATTTTGCTACTCTTCGTTAATAACATCAGGACGAGACTTTTTTTCTAACCTAAGAATAAATATGCACCAAAATTATGGAAGGGAAGGAGGATAGCTTTTATTAGAAATAACCAGATAGAGGCTAAAGCCTCGCGAGGTGTGTCTTGTTCTTAAACCCCTTACCAAACTCCTCTATAAGCATTTTCATTATTAATAATCGATTATAAATAAATATATCATTGGATAACTTCTCTTTTAGACTCATTACTTCAAAGATTATAAATAGTTTTAAATTCATGAATACACCCTGTAAATTCTTGTTAACACATCTCAACCTTCAATAAAAGTGTCAGGAATATTTTTATCTGAATACTACCCAAATCAACCAAAGCTTACCTTGCTGAAACAAGTTGTAAATGATGAATGGAAAAATACGCATTCGATCAATATTGAATGAAAAACATAATGAACGTTAGTAAATATGTTATCAGATGAACACCATCTTTGTCTTCTTTTTTTAACTTCTATAAAATAGCATCAAGCAAAACATCCTCCATTCCTTCATAAACTTTCCTTCAGGTTTGGCTGTATTCGTAAATTTTGTCTTATTAAATGTTATTTATCTACCTTAATATTGATAATGGCATAACGCTCTATTTTGAAGAAAAGAAAGAAATGGAGACCGCATAAATTCAATAAATAAACAAAATACGCAAAAGCAAATAATAGGAAAGACTATAGATTATTGGACTGAGATACAAAGTAAATGAATCTGTTGGAGCGTACATAAGACTTTCCTATTATACTAAATCAAAGTTTTTTTATTTGAAATTAGTTACATATCTGCGCATATAATTTTCGATGTGGAGTAAGACTAAAATTATCTTGGCATCAGTTGAAAGTAGTAGAAGGCAACTAAAAAACCAAAACCCATACATTAAAGAGGTGCAGAAATTATTTTGACAACCAAATTTCTTGTAAAATTACCTCACGAATGCATTAAATTTCATTGGATTAAATAAAAGGATTTAAGACACAATCATGATTTAAAAGAATCCCTATGTACGAGTAAACGCATGAACAATATATCGTTGTGAATCTTCGTTATGATGATCATGATTATAAATGTTTAGCAATTTTTAGAGAAAGATAAGTGGAACTTAGGGAATTAAGGATCCGCAGTATCTCCTTGACTTCCCTTCAATTAACCGACTTAAGGGCAATTCTCATAGAAGCATTGAACTGCTGACTACTTTAATTGTTGCTAAAAGATAAATAATTCGCTGCTCATGATTTAGCTCCTATTTTTTGCACTTTTAGCAATTGCTTGATCTTACATAAAAGGCCAAATGTACCTAAATTTACAACTTGAAAATATTCACATAATTCCTCATTCAAAGATTGAAAGCTAAATAATTTCAAATTTAACTGTCGAAAGATAACAAATCAAGTCCTTTATTGAAAGATGTATCGAAAACTGTCGAGAGTATTTGCCGCATAAAGTGTGTATGGAAGATAATGTCGTGGATTTTGCTTAAAACTGCATCCGGTGGCGAGGCTCTAATTACGGACTTTAAGAGTTTTAGGGATAGTGGAGTTAACCTTTAATCTACCAATGGTCCCGAGTCCACTCTGACCCAGAGTAAGAGTACCTGCCCAGGGTCCCTGCTGCCTTGTACGGTGAGCCTCTTTAGGCAAAGGCTAGGAGAAAAGAAACTCCGATAACAAAGCAAATCCTGCCAAGTCCTCAACGGCAGAACAGGCAGACGAAGCTTTCATCAGAGATAAATAGCTGTGATGGCAAAAGAAGGCTGCAAGAAGTCTGTTAGCTCAGATCTCTCGGTTTTACCCTGCCATTGTAACCAGCTGAAGGTTTGTGAAGATTGTGTGCGAAGGTACAGCAGTAAGTTCACTCTAATCAAACTCACGCACAGGTATCTTCATAAATGTCTGTCTTATGACAATAAAGACTCTTATCCTCAAACTCTCGGAAATGCCACGACGACGACGACTTATGACAGATTTGTAAAGAAAGTAATGAATATAGATTCATATGAGCCGGGATATCGCGCAGTCCTCCAGCTCACTGCATTCTTGGGTCACTCATGTCGTCTGACCGCAAATGCTTCTCTGAACTAAGCATAACCAATAGAGATTCACCACATCATTTGCCTGTCACATGATGTTTTCATCTAATAGTTGTTTGTAATCTACATATAGACATAATTATCCTCCGCTATATAAAAATTAGACGAATTTACTCGTCGGATATGTTATGTTGAGCCAACCTACCCTATATTTTGCTTCTCTAGTTACGGCATTCGTATTTGTGATTCTTGATATATGTATTTAAAGGAATATTGTTGAAAGCTACAAGTTATCAAATACTCATCCTAATTGGGCTTCAGCAGTAAGTACACTCTAATCAAACTCACGCACAGGTATCTTCATAAATGTCTGTCTTATGACAATAAAGACTCTTATCCTCAACCTAGCGGAAATGTAACGACGACGACGACGTATGACAGATTTGTAAAGAAAGTAATGAATATAGATTCATATGAGCCGGGATATCACGCACTCCTCCAGCTCACTGCATTCTTGGGTCACTCATGTCGTCTGACCGCAAATGCTTCTCTGAACTCAGCATAACCAATAGAGATTCACCACATCATTTGCCTGTCACATGATGTTTTCATCTAATATTTGTTTGTAATCTACATATACACATAATTATCCTCCGATGTATAAAAGTTAGACAAATTTACTCGTCGGATATGTTATGTTGAGCCAACCTACCCTATATTTTGCTTCTCTAGTTACGGCATTCGTATATGTGATTCTTGATATATGTATTTAAAGGAATATTGTTGAAAGCTACAAGTTATCTAATGCTCATCCTAATTGGGCTTCAGAGATTTGTAAAGAAACTATTGACTTGCCATCCTAGGAGGGCCGGAGGGAAGAGGAGGCTAAGCAAAACTTTCACTGTCTCTCACCTGCCAATTTTCCTTTCATTTCATTTCACTTCATCTGGTTTGAGAGTTTTATTAGCTCTTATCTGGCAGATAAATTCACTTATGATTATCTATATTTTATAATTATTGCTTTTTAGTTATATGACCATGGGTTAAGGCGATAACGAAAGGGAATATGTAATCTTTGAAAATAAAAGAAAGTTGTACACATAAACGACAATATGTTTTATACCCAAGATAAGTATAGAATACAGTATATAGTTTTTCATTTTTGACCTCTGTAAAATATGTCTTCGTTTTAAATTTGGTTAAAATATCGTCAACTCGCTCCATGTGTTATTGAGTTATGATGAGTTTGGGAGGTCACCTAAATATATATATATATATATATATATATATATATATATATATATATATATATATATATATATATATATATTTATATATATATATATATATATATATATATATATATTTATATATATATATATATATATATATATATATATATATATATATATATATATATTTGGTTATACCACGTAGAGAAAAATAAAGTTTGATTGGAGCTAGTACTTTCGTTATCTTAACATTTTCAAACACACAATGGCTTATAAATTAGAGAGACACCATATTTATACAAAGCAATGTTTTCCCTATAAAGTCAGATTGTTCATGACCTCTGATAAGTTTTATTTACGAATGCCATTAATATCCTGCGTAGCAGGGTGATTTAGTTGAAATGTACATTCATGGAACTATTTTCCTTGCTGTCTAAAAGCATCTATCTTCCCTGGTTCCAACAAGGTTCTATGATTTTTCACGTGCATTATGATGGTAGCCGATTTCCCCGACGTCCTTTTATCTCTGACAAGATTTCATCATAAGTATTCCTTCTTATCTGTTGCGTATTAGTTTACCTACCGAATAAACACTCAATTCTTTATGCCCCACAAAGGTCAAAGTTTCATCTTTCGTCTCCATTCAATCATCCAAGAACTAAATTTATGTTTATCTCCGTTTGTAAACCTAATTGTTTTTTTTTCTAACCGGATTCTTTTTGATATATATATAAATTATAGCCAATTATTCCTTAATTTCGGGTTCCATTTTTGGTGTAAATTGCTCTAGTTCATTAACTAGAACTCAATTAATCTTAAATTGCACTTAATTCTGGTTTAATAATATACTCTCATCTGTGTATTTTGCCATTCATAGATATATTATTCCTAATATCAAAAAATTTGATTTAATCTAGAAATTGTCCATCCCCTCGTCGTTTCAGAGTCTTGAATGTTGTTAGGATGGTTATAACATTCGTCAACTCGTTTTTAAAAATTGACTATTATTATGTTTTAGCAATTGCATTCCAGAGCAAAAGATTAATTTAAAAACTTCATCATCGTAATTAAATGCATATAATTAAATGAGCTATTTATAATCCAATTATGGGTAATACAACACTTTAGAATATAGAAATGTATCTTTAAATAAAAACAAATGAAATTTACCCAACAAAAATGAAAGTTTGAAATTATAATGTTTCTATATTAGATATTATTGTGAAGGTTTGATTTCATATTTTACAATAATAAAAAATAACAGCTTAACTTCTATTGAGAAAGAAAACTTAACCAATATCGATAGTAAAGGAGAAAATATTTCGAGTTACATTGATAAAATGAATATCAATTAATTCCAGAGATCTTTGTGAAATTTACCTACTGTGTCTAAAATTCTAAAATGGAGTCAATCATATTTATTATATTTGACAATATTTTTGAAAACAATAGTAATAGAGCTTTTAGGGTTGGAGGGGAGATGATAGGCAAATTATTCCACATTGGTTAGGGCAAGTAATGAACAAAACCAGCATTGTTGATATTCCATTGATTAAAAATATAATACTAAACGACATGGAATGGCCGACTCAGTATTGTTATTCTGATAAAGCTCGGAATGAGCGAGAATTCAATATTTCTCCCAATACCAGCTCTGTGGCTTTCTCCTATCGTCTCCTCTCATTCAGATGTTGAATACATTCACCATTTTTTTTGAGAGTCATGAATATTGAAACAGTCATGCTTATTAAAGAGAGGTGGAAAAGAGAAGGATTACCTTATACAATAATTAGCTGACATTAATAGCTGGTCAAGTTTTACAACTGCTAAGCTTGTAACAAAGTCTTAAAACACCTCAAGAAATATTATAAACGGATAGATCTGTTTGCGAAAAAATCGAAGCTCTGCAACGAAATCACTAGTTTGCTAGCATTATATCTAATTTTGACAGAAATAGAATAGAGGAAATAACATCTTTAACATTTAAAAGAAATTTGATATAGTTCGTCAAATGGGACTAAATGAGACAGTTTTGTCGAAGACTGGTTTGGTGAGGGTCATTAACGTATTACTGTGAGCGGAGTATTTTCCACCTACTCTTTATTATCCACATAAATCGTTTTATTATGAAATATATAATAAAATTATAGGTGTTAATTTTGATAAAAAGTTGGGAAGTCTAAGGAATGAGAAAGATGGCTCAACAATGTGATTTGATAAATGAGCAGTACAATATCGAGCAACACGATTCAATGTGTTCTTCTAAGGAAACAATGCGTCAACTATGATAGAATGTTAATAATTTGTCACGTCACTAATGATAACACATAAGAAAATGCTTTAAGGATATGTTTACGTCTAATCCGAAGAGCCATCGTATCATACAGTGCATTGCATCAAGGCAAATTGAATGAGCGCAAAATCTCCTGTGTTATGATTTTAAAATTATAACTGCTTTTTCACTCTGAACTTTCATTCCCTGAGTCACATTGGATGAGATGGGTCAAGTTAAAGTCCATACTCCGTTGATGATTCCGTAATGCTCATGAGGGTTATGCTAAGAGCATCCATTGTTGGATTGAGTGAACGAGCTAGAACTGCCGAGCTAGGAGTACTAAAGATTTCTTCCTTCAGATTTGGAAGAAAGAGAAATAACTAGGAGAAAAGAGTCGAAATTAACAGTGAAGCAGAAAATACACATACAGTGTGAAGAATGCTTCTACATACTAAAGGGGAAAATCCTATAATTCTTTTCTTGCTAATATTGTTGAGACTCCTAAGATGGGAAAGGATGGTCTAGGACGATAAACATTCCATGATACACATGGAACCTATTATCCTTAGCGTGCCCTTGCGCTCAGGATTGTTTGCCTTTTCTGCTTTACAGTTATATATACATATATATATATATATATATATATATATATATATATACAAAATACAGACTTAAATATATACATAAAAAGTTAACATATGCAATAAGATTGTGAAACATGAATATTAAATTTGAGACGAATTGATTACTTTAGAAATATGGAGGAAAAAAAACAAAAACAAAACCAACGACGGAATTTCTAAAAATAGGAGGGAAAATAAGTGACAGTGTATTTTATTCTTGAATATAACTCTATTTGGGATAAAGTTATATTTAATTATTCATCGAGAGTTTTGACTGCGCATGAAAAGTTTATCTTAGCCTTCAGACTAGATTTTCGTGTTCCCATTTTTAAACTCTCATATTTTCGCTACTTCATTAGTTTTGAGAGCCGTATTGCTATTTTAGCTTCTCCTAAAATTGCATCAAACCATAATTTTTATGTTTTAAAAGAAAAAATACGTTCTTTAGCCTTTAAATATTTTTTACAAATTTCAGCCGTTTGAAATATTTTCCGCGTCATTTCTAAATACGATTTATCAATTTTAAAAATCTTGCTCGTGACAATGCCCTTGTAATTTTGAAACCTGACAAAGGTCAGGGTGTGGTTGTTTTAGATAAAGATTCGTACTTCAGCAAAATCTCTCAGATCATTTCAGATTCTATTAAATTTAGAAAAATTACTAATACTTTACAGTCTTACAGAATTAAAATTGAAGACAAAATTAGTAGGTTTCTTAGGAAATTAAAGAATTCTAACGCTCTCCCAGAAGATGTGTATAACAGTTTCTTTTGTTCTTGATCTTCACCTGGAGTTCTTTATGGATTCCTATGACCCATGAAACTTATTTGCCCCTAAGGCCTATTTTTGCAGCATATATTACCCCTTCGTTCGCACTAGGCAAGTTTCTAGTCCCCGTTTTAAGCCCTCTAACCTCTAATAGATTTACTCCTAATAATTCGCATTTGTTTGTAAAAGAGATTGCGAACATTCCTCATGCAGACAGATACCTTATGGACAGCTTTTATGTTGAGAGTTTATTCACTAATATTGCTATTGCTGAAACGAATCAAATTTGTGTACATTCCCTCTTCCGTAACTCTACCTGCGTAATAGATTTAACTGATACCCTATTAAAAACTCTCCTTGAACTAGCTGTTTGTAATTCATTCTTTTTGTAAAGTGGGATTTTGTATGAACAACTCGACGGGGTTGGAAAGGGACTTCCTCTCTGTCCCTCATTGGCAAATGATTTTATGTGTTATTATCAAACTCTGGCTTGATGATTGCTCTTAAATTTTCGACGATTTTATATGGGAGCTATGTAGACGACACCTTTTTATTATTTAGACATGTCACATAGTATACTCTTCCTCAATTATTTAAATTCTAAACACGCAAATATTAAATTACCCTGTGAGCTCGAAAAGAATAATAGCATATCGTTTCTTGACGTTACTAATTCGAAAATTTAGTCAATTCAAATTAAATATCATTTTCACTAGTGCCGGAAAAGGGGTTTTGTCTCTTTCCATCTCTCTGTTCTTCAATTTGAATTTTTCCCTTCGACGCATATGAGTTCCACTTCCAATAATTTTCCCCGTATTTCATTTAAATGAGCAATCTATCGTTTTAGACGAACCTTACGTCTGTGCTACATTCATCAACATATTCAGAGTATTCTCGTTTAAGACACAGTGCTAGTTTCAGCACCATAGCAATTCATTTTCATGAAATACATTAGTTTCTTGTAATACACTTTCACTCTTAATGTAATTGCCATATATTTTGTTTAGAACAGGTGATAATTTATTCTCTGTCCTTTCATAATAATCATAACCTATTATAATATTTTAACGCAGCGCCCGAGGTGAAAAATTTCGGATCGAAAGAAGTCGGGTTTTATCATTTTGTCCTCTATTATGGGTGGCGGCATCATGGTATAAATCAACGAACATACCTTATGAAGAACAGAAAAAAGACAAAAAACACGCATGGCCTCAAGATCATACATATTTAAATTATATATATTTGAAATTATAGATCCACTCGTCATGAAAGTGTTTTTGAAACAATTTCGTGAAGGAATTGGTCAGGTTAGGTGAAATATGGAATTTTAGAAGGAGCATAGCCTGATAAACCATAAGAGGAGAATCTCTTAGACTTTTAGCACCAGGACGCTTGGCAAGTCTCTGAACTTGCCCTTATTCGGGACAGCTGACAGGTTCTTCTTAGTAGAAGAGCGAACGAGAAGACCTTGGTCATAAATTCTGTCATAAAAGTGCTGGTGATTAAAAATGCATTTTTTAAAGTAATTTTTCTATAATTTTCCATTCTTAGGCTGCCATTTGCCATGTTTTTTGTTCTAGGATTTTAGTGGAGTATTTCTTTTAATAACAATAAAATGTAGATTAAACATGGCGTTTCATGTTTGTATTTTATGTAATAAATTTGGGGAGGGTTTGAATAATATCGATTCTTATTTTGCTCTTTATAAAATAAGATATTAGACTAAAAAGTAAAATAATTTATTAGAGAGAGAAATATAAGTTAATAATAAAATCTTAGTTACAATATATACGGTTGTATCACAAATAGTCTCAAAATTTGTTGCTTTTTTAACGAAAGGTTAAGTCTTGTAAATGCAAGTTTAAAGCAATAAATATCACGGTCTACTGCTTCCAGCCTCCTATGAGAGGTTCCTCGTCCACTGCAGAAGAGGACAGGTTTCCAAACAGCATTATAGCTAGCCCCCTACTATATATCTTGGCCTTGGCTGTCGCAGAGGCCAATATATATATATATATATATATATATATATATATATATATATATATATATATATGAGTGTTATTTGAACTAGTTTTGAGTTTCTATAGATGAGAAGTGCTCAACGGGAGGCTGGAAACAGTTGACGGTGTTATTTATTGTTTTATACTAACCTGAAAAAGTGTCATTAGATTTTTTAAAGAATATATATGGTGGATATCGACACTGTTTTATGTGTATAGACTATGTTAAGGATTTTTAATAAAGCTTTTACTCTTGTGAGTGAATATATTGATCGTAGTTTCAGTTGGTACGTTAGTGAAAGGGCTTTCTGCATCTAATGAATCAATGGTTCCATTTGGTCTGTTTGCGTATATTATATCTATTAATTCTTCCGTTGATTTCATGGAATACTCATTATGGGTATAAACACCGATGATTTTCTTGATTTTCTTGATATGTTGGCATTGGAATTTGTTAAATTATCGGTCTCAAGTGGTTGTTATTTTTATGTCTTTATGTTACCATACATCTATCCGGAAGTGAATTCGCAGGTAAGGTTTGAAAGTCTACATCCCCCTTTTACTTTTTCGCTTTACTTATTAGATGATTAATATCATTTTTGAGTGGTTCCGTAGGGTCTTTTTTATAGATTTTCGTCAATATAATAATTGAAGAAGTTTATCATTACTTGACCCTAAGCTAGATCCTAACATATTAAGAAATCTTTTGAATACATGCACAATGGAGGCATCCTTCCGCGCGCCAGTTGGCAAACTCTACAAACAAATAAATGGAGTTTCAATGGAAATACCATTAGGACCAACATTTGAAAATTTCTACATGGGTGAATTAGAAAAAGAAACGTTGACAGCGAGTCATTCAAAACCTCTAAACTACTGCAGATATGTTGACGATATATATCTTGTAATTTGAGATCAAAACGAACTGAAAAAAGTAAATAAGAGGATGGAAGAACAATCTATATTAAAATTTGACAATGAGATAACCCATAACGGAATATTACCTTTCTTTTATGTTGAAGTAATAGCATTTAAAAATAAATACAAAACACAAGTATATACTAAACCAACAAATTCTGGAAGTTGTCTTAATGGAGAAGGGAAATGTCCATCCAACAAGATACAAAATTAATGTCATATGAACATACATCAGAGGCGATAACGGATGCAGTTCCCGATTGGCATTATTAAAAAACGAACTTCAAAGAATAATGCAAGTAGTAATTAACAATGGTTATTCCAATACTATAAGAGACAAAGAGATTAAAATATTTTGGTCAAATTTAAATATGAATTGAAAGGACGATAATATAAAACACTCACTAAATGTCTTCTATAAAAAAAATGAGTGATTCATATTAAACGGATGAAAGAATAATCAAATATATTACACACCAAAATACAAAATTTTAAAATCCAGAAGAAAAATTAATTGTGATAATATACTACAAAAAAAAATAGCAATCACATCATTAACAATAACACAAACAAAACAAAAGGAATGAAAGCATTCAATGTAATTTATGAAGTTAATTGCTGTCACGAAGACTGCAAGCTTCATTATTCGAATAAATACTTTGGAATGACAACCACATCTTTATTTCGTCGACTTACCATGCATTTGCAAAGCGGCGCTATCAAAAATCACTATTTAATAGAGCACAGAACCAATCTCTCAAGAGAAACTTTAGTGGAATAGAACCATAATCAAAATGAAAACTGCCGCACTCGCCTTCACATCATGGAAGCTATCTTAATCCAAGAAGAGAGACCGAGGTTTTAATGGCCAATAAATGGCTACACATAGGACCTTAAAACTCTTAACGGATTAAATAGTTAATACTAATAAAATTCTCATTCCACAATTTTATCATAGTAAGTTCATTTTAAGATTAGACGTTTTCATTTTGATTTCGAATTTATTTTTATATTAAACTGCATTGATGGTTGCTCCTCTAAAATATGTAAAATGTCTAGACATATACTATTTAATTTCTTTTTATTTATCATTATAGCCTCAGAAAATTACCGGAAAGGTCGAAATGTATTTCGGGACAATAATTAATAAATTATGAATATTGGAACCCATATTCCTACCCTTTCCCAAGAGAAAAAAAGTGTAATAAGAAAATTAGAAAAGCGAAGGAAAAAGTTAATTAAAGCTCAGCTGGACCTGGTCTTCAATAAAACATATATATATATATATATATATATATATATATATATATATATATATATATATATATACATATATATTTATATATATATATATATATATATATATATATATATATATATATATATATATATATATACATGGTGGGCGGTAAGTTTCTACATATACATAGAAAAATTTATTTTTTTTACGTTTCAGATACCCTCGAATATGCGTTTGACGAAAGAGCAATGTGAACTTTAACGGAAAACATGAAACGAACATCACATACGACACTGTGGCAAAACTTATTAACAAGTTTCCGAACTGCAAATGTTGTAGATCAACCGCAAGTGTTCCAAGACGTACAGCCACCGATGAAGACACAACAGTTCGATACTTAGAGCGCTTACACGGAGTCCCAGAAAAAGTACACGACAGTTGTCTGCAGAAAGTGGTGTCAGCAGATCGAGTATCAGGCGCATTTTGAAAGCAAACAAATGGCATCTATACAAATTAATAGCCTTTACAGCACTGTTTCTCATAATTATATTAATATTTTATTATCTCTCATATTGAGAATTTGAGCATTCTACCTAGGAATTATAGTTCGAGCCATTCACTTTTCTTACCTTAATGACATTGTGTTGTTCTTTATTGCCTCATCATATTAATTTAACTTATTAACTCAGCCTTGGGCTAATTGATTTATCTACCTATTCTGATTTATACCTAGTTAGATGATATTTTTATGGCATATTCTTTGTATTGATTAACTACCATAAAAGGGAAATCCACATGAGTCAAGATAAGCACAAATCTCAAGAAATGATTAAATAAACTACCCTTTTCATGACCACTTCGACACTGTAAAATTTTTACTTTCTTTGCCTAATAATAGAGTTGTTTTAAGAAGCAAACAATTCATTCAGGGTAGCAGTTTGAATAATAAACCATAGAGCAAGAGGTATTTCCTTTATTTTGTTCGAAATAAATGTGCTATTCAATCAGTTACTTAATAATTAAATAGGGATTTTTTTAGACATTCCAGAGTAGATTTAACTTTAATCAACGTCTTTTTCATTCAAAGTTATCGAGCATAAGTTAAACGTATTGCACTTGGTATAAAGCAGCGGGGGATTGAATGACAGTGAATATGTAAATACAAAGGAAAGGAAAAGGTTAAACAAATATAATGTTCATTTCATTGATTAAAGAGCAGTTTCGGGTAGATGGATCACTCTAACTTTCCCCCTTCAAACTTTGAGATAGATTAGAGTAAGATACCGAAACGAAGCGAAGACCTCATTTTCCCGCTAGCCATTCTTCTACCACTTTTCTTACTCAGCAATAAATAACATTAATTCAATTACCTAATTATAGTTTTAATTTTTTAAAAAATCGAGAAAAGTAAGTGTATGTGTTGGAGAAGCATTTGCGATTTTTCTTTTGTTATTTCTAGCAAAACAAAATTGATATTTGCATATATTGTGTAGTTTAGTTTTTAAGCCCAACTAGAACGGGTCCATCAGAAGCAGAAGAAGTACATGTAACAGTTTAGTGTTCCCCAATTTTACCCATGTCAAGAATAGCAAACACTGTAGTTAGTGGATTCGACATATTTAATATGATCGGTGACAGATTACGTTTCAAATACTCTCAAGTTATTTTATATACTACTTTTTATTTAATAGTTTATTTAATATTTTTGTAAAATTTAAGTGAGAAAATTTGATTAATCATTAAACGACTGTGGTGAAATAGATGTGGCCTCATTGCAGTTAAATTTTGTGGGGTTTGTGGGTAAAGTTTCTTAAGCTATTCTTGCTAAACAACTTTTAAAGCCGTACAATTCTTGCTTCAAGTTATCGAGTAATACAAAATATTTCGGTTCTTTGGTTATTTACATTGGGCAACTTCCTCTTAGACATCTGCAGTGTAATTAACTTCCCAATTTTTCTAATAGCTTTGAGTGAGTCATCCTTCCAACAATTAAAAAACGAGTACTTTCTTGTTTGATCCTCATTTAGTGGGGAGCACGGTTTCAGAGATCACCCTTGAATCCATCTTTATACTTTGAATCTATCTTTAGACTTTGAATCTATATATATAGATTTTTCCTGTCTTGTTATAATTTTTACTTTATATTGAATACTTAGCCGAATTTTCATCCAGCAAATCATTCACACCACGCTGAGTTAAAAATATTTGAAGAAATTAATTATTAATGTTAGATGACTTTTCGATATTTAAAGTGAAGAAGGACTGGAATATTAATCAGTTATTAAACGTCAATTTATTATTTTATGGCAGGAATCAATTCTGATTCCATCGATCTCCTTTATCAAGTTTGCAGGTTTGGATGTTTAGCTCATTTATTCTGTTTTCTTTATCACTCGTATTTAGTAGCTATTGCATTAGAATTTACAATTTTATACCGTAGACTCAAAGTTAATCAATATTATTTTCCTCGAGTTTGAAAAACATAATTTATGTACAAAATATTTTATTATGATCCTATATTAACAAAATGGCTGATAAATTTATTCACAGTTTTTACTACTTTTAATTTTATTAATCCTTTTACTATGGAGTTTAATTTTTCATTCATGACCACAAATCTCTTGGCACTAATTATATATATTGTATTATCTGCCGTTCTTTTATAAATTCCTAAGAGACATCAAAGGAAAGCGCAGCCATTAAGTACAATAGGAGGACTATGAGCCGCACAATTGTGCTTCATGATCCCCAAACTGTTATTAGTTGTTCTTTACATTACTTTCTGTAGAATCAATCAGTAAACAGACAAAATGAAGAAACCAATGAAGAAAATAGGGCAGGAGTGCATATTACAAATCACCAAGAACAAATAATAAGTAGAACACAGGCAGTAAAAGCATGATATCGAGGAAAGAAGTAAAAAGGTTATGAATTAAAGAATACAATTATCATACAAATTTAGATAGTATTACCTCCTGATAACTAATCGATTTAATGATTTATCTATGGTGTCCAAAGCACCAATTTCATTTCAGGCTAACAACGCTTTACTCTCGCTTCAAAGTATGCAGCAAATAAAATCTTTATTACATAATATATAGTACAGGGTGTCCACAAAGTCTGGGTACATAGGGGATAAATACATAAATAAAAATAAATAAAAATAAATAAAAAATAACAAATAAATAAAATATTAAAATTCCTATGTACCCAGACTTTGTGGACACCCTATATAGAAAGCCAAAAAATGTCTTTAATGACAAGATCCATAAAACCGGAGAACCGAAAAAATCAAAGATACCACAGACATAGAATTCATGAAATCATCTGATTCCATACCGTGCTACGGTTTGCGTCATCTCCGTTGAATACAGCCTATACGTTCCACTGATTTTCCAAATATTTCGCGCTGTATAAAAACTTAATATATCATCATCTTGAAAGAAAAAAAATGCTTTTACATTCAAATATTAAAAAGATATTCATCGTAGCCCTTTTATGGTAAGAGCAAATTTGCGTTGAAGAAATATGTGCCACAATAATGCGCTTGCATCAAAGAGCGAATTGGAAAATTAATGGTCATTGCTGGTATTTGAACTTATTCCTCGGCCGCCACATTTCCATTTCAACTTTTTACGACGGTGGAATTCTTGAAGCTACAACTCAAGATATAAGAGTCTCTGGAAGCTTCTCATCATTAGCTGAATCGACTATAAAATTAGGGTGAATTTAATTTTCAAGTTTTCTAACAGAGACAGCTATAGCAATGCTTGTATACATATACTCGTATGTTTACTGCAGTTAGCGAGTAAAATTTTTATTTTACTGTATACCTTACGAAAGATAGGTTCTATTTAATAAAACAAGTGAAAAGCAAAGAATAAAACCATCTTGTAGCATTTATCATTCTAATTCTATATAGCCGCAGATAATTTAGAATTATAGTTACTTTATCAGCAAATAAGTTGAAACCAAAATATTTGTGGTTGTCAAAAAACGTTACAAAATTGGGATGAGATTGAATGTTTCCGAGATCATCGTCTGTCAAATAATATATTAGGCTGTAACCACTGTTATTTTCTCCCAGTTTCGACAAAGTTTAATGAAAGATTGTTGGTGATTTAACTATTTCGCGAAAGGAAAGAAACTCATATTTTTACATGGTAGGAAATAAGTTTTGGGAGATACACTTCTCTATTTCACTTACATAATGACACAAAATAACATGTACATAATGCCACAATTTCATCTCTTCTAGACAATTTAAAGTTTTGTTAATATAAAAATTAGAAATTATGTGAATAGGTATGGGCACTGAGGAAAATGATTAATGACACAGTATCATTTCACAGATACAGTAAGTAAGTAAAATTTCACCCTCTCTTTTCTCCCAAGTCTTTCATCCACTTTTTTTAAGCTAGTTGATCTAACTATGATTAATTATTTTTATTTATTGCAGGAAGCTGTATCTTATTCTGTTCATCAAAGCTAGTAATACTCAAATGCTTCTATAATAGTGATATTGCTTAATTAGAATTTTTTAGGGCTGGGCAAGTACGTTCCATTAGTGTGTTCCTACGTAAGAACGTAAGTAAAAAGAACGCTCCTCCAGAAATTATACAGCGTTCCTGCGTTCCGAGCGTAACGAAACGATTTTTTTTCCAAACGTTTTCAATGGAAACAACAAAGAGGAAATTCACTAGGTGGCAACATTCTATGGTTTACGTTCAGGCAGGAAGCTCTCCCAAAAAAGGGAGAGACAACAGCAGGGAACTGTTTGATCAGTCACATTACTATGCAAGCAATATACCTTTCTAGGATATTGTTGTAGAATAGCCAGAATGTATATATATATATATATATATATATATATATATATATATATATATATATATATATATATATACATATATATATATATATATATATATATATATATACGTAGACACTTTGGGTCTTTGGACCGATGTTGGTTGAAGACCGTTAGTGAATGGGCAAATTGCTATGAGTCCAGTGAAGGATGGTTTATTATTAACTTTGCGGGGTCCTTTTTAAAATAAATATTTCAGAATGCAAAATGGATAATGGATAATAAGTAGCTGGTACACGTTGGGGTTGCAAAAGAAAGTCAGTGACATAAATATATCATTACTAGCAACCAAATAATTTAAAATATACACAGATATTGGATTTACAGAGAATGGTCGCACATACGGAGTTAAATGTCTACGCGAGATACAGGTAGGTTTATTAGGGGATTAAGGAGGTCGGATTCAGGTTAGTGATTAAAAGGAGGATTTTAAACCGGGTGCGCACACAAAGAATGGATCGATTGGGTAAGGCAGATACTAGATCAATCTGCAGGCGGCAACGGTTACAATTGCTTACGTGCTCGTTGCAAGGAAGGGTGGGTTGGGGTACAATGACTTAGATGGAGGAAGTCAAATTACCTCATGCATCAAATGAGGGATCACACGTGAACGGGCCTTGGAAGATTGGAATCCTCGTCAGATAATCGCCGATTGAATATGGCAGAGTTCGGATGTCGATTAAGCCTTCGTCCTCGAATCGAAATCGTCGTTGTGTATGATCGCGAGTGGGGGGATGCGGGTGGCGAGCGTCCTTCAGCTCGCTCGCGGTGGTAAGTGGGAATTCTATTAGTGCTCTTCACTAAACCAAGTCTAAGGAGTATATAGACGCTCGGCGATGTGGCCTTAGATGGCTTGGTTGCCTCTACACACACACACGTGTGATTTTAAGGAAAAGTCGGTGAATCCTTCTGGGTGAAATTGAGATAGGTTGTCGTAGAATGTTCGACTAACCTTGATCTACGACGGAAGGTAGGAATACTGGCTGAAAGGCGGCCGTGGGAGACGATGAACTATGTAGCTAAGCAAATACAGCTGAGGTGTGATAAACAACGTGGGC
Source organism: Ceratothoa steindachneri (assembly GCA_963969495.1). NCBI lineage: Eukaryota > Metazoa > Arthropoda > Malacostraca > Isopoda > Cymothoidae > Ceratothoa > Ceratothoa steindachneri. Next base: position 139,659,512 of record OZ018328.1, on the reverse strand, counting down.
TGAACCCTCGCCATGGTTCAGCAGTGCTTTCAAAGCTCAATGCGGTTATCTCGGAACCACGTGGGAGCTAAAGGGCAAGTGGTCGCCCTTCGACCTTATTCTGCTAGACATATTTTATTACACTGCTATCTGTAAGTCCCTTTACTAAAAGCAGCGCCTCTATTTCCCTTAACTTTAACGTCGTTATCCCATAGATTATATACAGAGTTGTGAAGTAACGAATTATAATTACTTAAGTTCTGTACTCAAGTAATTTTGTTATACTTTATAGTTCATAAAAAGGACTGAGTAATTTGAGTAGATTTACTACTACTTGCATATTTTTCTTCCGTTACTTTTACTTATTACATTTAAAAACCATATAAGTATTCGTTACTTCTCAGTTAATTTGGGCCAATCACAGACGTAGAATCAAAAGTCAAATGATGACCAATCAATATCTTGTACCCTAGTTTGAACCAATCATAAGTGCTTGTTCATGTTTAGATCAATCACCTGCATCTTTTCATACCCAGAAGACAATTTGTTTGTCTCTCCTACTTTCCTGCCTGAGAGAAGGCGTCAGTCTATTAAATTTCTCCTCATTTTTCTAGACGTATAGCGTGCTGTCTCTCTATTACAGGACCATCATGAGTTCAACTCTTACCATTGAAAATAAAAAGAAATTGCCAGGTACTTGTCATGCCCAGGGACTGATATAGTAATTCTGAGGTATTCCCTGCATTGTGGGATATTTCACTTAAGTTAAATAGCCCACTACCTGCATCTGCTGCTCGTGAGCGGCTGTTTAGCTCTGCAGAACTAACTTTTCCCCCCAAACGTGCATGGTTAGATACCTCAAACTTTGAAAATCAGTTGATTGACTTTGCGTGTCGATTTATGTGGGTGAAGCGGTGGCGGTAGTTTTACATCCACGTACTGGCACCAATACCTTCACTCATTAGCGATAACAACTGGTACGCACCTAAATAGGGATCCTGTCACAGTCGAACTTTTAGAAGAGTGTACGGATCAGTCTTAAGGCCCCTCCTTGTTTTCTCATCAAACGTTTGACCATAATCGTTCCTTGGTTCTCAGGTCTAATGTAATGTCACCTATGGAGTATTCCGCGAGTTCCCTCGTACAAACTACTCCTCTTAATTAGTTCAAGGTACAGTGCGGCATCACACTCACCTGGGTGCCATCAAATGTCGGAAGACCACTAATTTTGACCGCATCGGATGGATGCGACGCATTCGCCAGAAGGCTCCCGTCCGAGAAACGGGTCACCTTCGGCTCTCTACAATTCAACCTAGGTAGTGCTCTTATCTCATGGCATCATGTTGCCCTTTGCCAACATGATGCTATCAGTGAAGCGAATAACCAAAAAACGTTGGAAGTCAGTTGGCTCTAAAAGGCCTAGTGGTTTCTGACTAAGGGTCCTGACCTAATCGATGCTCTGCTCTGCTCATTTGCAATTTTGGTCTTTGTCAGGGAGTCCTCACCCGAGGGAGCATCGGGTCCGCACGTGACGATCTCTGCTTGGTCCCTTAAAGAAACGTCAGCGGATCTTTCCGTCCCCGGGGCTCCGCAAGGAGAGAGAAGCCCGAAGTGATTTTACTCGTTTCTATTAGTAGGACGGGACGCAAACGCTAATCACAAAGTGCAGTATCCCGCTCTGAGATGGGAAAATCTGGTCATCCTAAAGCCAGTTTCCGCCACTCAAGACAACTCCATTGCCCACTAGCCAGGCAGAAAATCGACATGGCAGCTTCATCTTGGGGTGGGCGTAAAATTCATATACCGTGAAATGAGAGAAAATTTATGTACAGGAGCTCAGGGGTAAAGGTAGTTGTGAGGCAGGTTTTTATAAACCCACCACCCCATCCCGGAGCTCAGGGGTAAAGGTGGGTGTGAGGTAGGTTGTTATAAACCTACCACCCCAACCCGGAGCTCAGGGGTGAGAGCCTGTTGCCACACCTCCCAATTCCCAATCAGAGATGGTCGGGTAAGAGAAAGCTTCTCGCTGGCTATCCTGTGAAATTAGAGGCCGATCAGAGAAAGCTGTGGGAGAGGTTGTTGGTAAACTGAGGAAGCAGGGTAAAAAAATAGGGTGTGGGAAAGAAGGAAAAGAGTCTAAGCTGGTGCAGGTAGGCGCTTTGAGTCCCGTCAGCACGGAGACCAGGGAAGAAAATCATAGCGCCCCTTACGGGGCCGACAAGAATATGTAAAACCCTTGTCGCAAACTTAGAAAAATGTCTACATGTAGTTATTGCTAATGAAGGTTATGGAACTAAATACCAAGTCGAAATAACATATCTCTACGAATCCTTTTTTCATTACCTAATTTATTTCAATGGATTTATTTTAAGTTTGTGTTGGTTAATTTCAAAATAATGCACTTTATTCTAATCCCCATATTTTGTATAATTCGTACATTTTTTCTGGTGTACGAATATTTGTTTTCCCTCACTGTATATATATACAGGGTGGTCTGAAATTGTTCTCATCAATTTAAAATATTTTTTAATTTTCTATTTCACATGACATGAGTCTTTTCACCCCATGATATTATTGTTTTAATTTTCTATTTCTTATGGCTGACACGAGCTTTTTCAGTTGAGAAGAGATGATTTTTGCAAGTCTGCTGGCATATGATGGTGGGCACTCATGCAAGAGCATGGGAGATGTGCGCCATTACTTCACTGCAAGATTAGGCAGACTAGCACCTGCGAATTGTTAGATACTGCGATAGGATCATAAACTGATTCTGACAGGATCAATTAAGGACAAACCTGGGACTGGACGAACCTCAACGCGAAGGGACACCTGTGTATAGTTGGACGAATCTGTGATACGATCAACCTTAATTTCATTGCAAAAACGGTATTCCGAGTTTCGAATTCCCAAAAGTACAAGATTAACACACTAAACCCAGTACATGTGTTAAATTTTATTCTATTCTTCCTATATTATTACTATGCATTTAAGGGAAAAGTGGCCCTGCCGAGATACTTAATACGGTATGTTTGTGTCACCGTGGTGTTATCGTTTAATGACGTATATGGTGTAATTTTGTGTCAGCCAATAGAAATATATTCCACCTATCCTCTCACAAATCAGAACATCCTAGTCTTCATGTGTGCATTACCTGACGCCTTGAATGCTACCGCACTCTCTTCAGACAATAAATGAGAAGAATTGCACTCAGGCTACTCCAGCTTTCACCAACTTCACATATACAGGAATGGAGATAAGTACATAAATTTTAATTGTTTATAACCAGATAAATGTGCTCTACTGTGATATATATTAAAAACTGTTTGGTACTAGGAATAACTAGTAAAATTCCATGTTGATCTCGAGCAGTACCCCTCAACCTTTTTTAGCCCACCGCCCACTTTTACTATGTTTATGAAAATGAAATTAGTCAACCGCTCACAAAATTAACAATCCTACAAAAAATTATATGTATGTTACAACAAATATAATCTAATTATAGGTATCATAAAACATTGTGTATTCACCTTTAATTTAGTGAGATGTTTGTGGTTGATGCTTGGAAACTAAGTTTCGAATGTTTGACTAGATTTTAGTAAGCAACAAACGAATGTCCCTTCTTTCAGAATTCTTTTAAAGCATTCCTCTTTTAGTAAGAATGTGATTTATAGCACTGAAACAAGGTATTAGGCAAGGAAAGTAATAAGTAATTTAAAAATCTTTTTCCACATGTTAGGATATAGATTTGCCATCTTCTGATTTTGCCAAATCAGCATATAACGACCGGTATCGAAACTCGTTTTGCTTTCCTCACCATGTCCGATTTCTAATAGCTCTTCTTGACACGTTACGTCAGCTTTATTAACATTTGCAGTGAAAGGGTTTATCATCCACTCACATACGTTAATGCTTAAAACATCGCTGAATCAAATTTCTAATTTTTTAAAAATATTTATTGAGATGATCAATATACCTTTGTGTATCAACTGTTGTTATGTCATCCTCAGCAGAGACCAATTCTGAAAACTGATAACATTCTCTTTTTGAAAGATTGTGAATGAACAAATCCAGCTTTTTAATGAACAATGAAATGAATTTTCTCCAGTTTATTAGTATCACATTGGTTCCTTGAAGCTGCAACTTACAATCATTACATTTCTGTAATATTCCTGCTTATTTAACTTTTGGTTATGATCAATTTCATTTTGCTGTACCAAAAACTGCATTACACCCTCATACATTTCAAGAAAGCGAGTTAAAAATGCACTTTTTGAGAGCCATTGAACCTCAGTGTGTAACAATAACCTAACAAATTGTTCATCATTTTCATGAAAAAGCTGAGGAAATATTTGATCATTTTTTGCATTGGCATTTATCTTATTTATGACACGGATTATTACAATTGATGATGTATGAAGACTTTCTCTCAAATGTTTCCCCGCAAGATGTTGCCTATGAAGGACACAATGAATGCAGAAAACATTGGGAACTTCCTTTTTTAGATAGGCTACAAAAACCATGGTATCAGCCAACCATTAAAGACCCTCCATGCTACGATATTTGTCAATGGATTTTTTTTTTAAAGAACGATTTAACAACAGTAAATATTGAGTCCTGTTGTATCAATATTTAGATTTTGAAAAAATAGCATTTCTTCTTTTAGTTCACTGTTTTTATTAAGAATGTTACAAAGGCCATGAATAAAGCATTATTATCTGCATGAAAGGTGAAATTGTTTGTAGAATGGTTACAAGCTGGCTTTCGACGTCATCGGCCATTTCGTCAATACGTCGGCAAACTATAGCATCACTAAGAGGCAACATTTTTAGATCAGTAGTTGGATCTTGGATACTATAGAAACAAATGCTTCAATAGCTGGTATCAGTGGTGTTTCTCCAATGTTATGACACTTTCCACACTTTGCAATAAGTTTCGAGATACGATATGATGCAATTATCCGGTCCTTATGTTTTGCACTTTCTATCTTAAATGACGCAATTATGTTATGGCGATTTTCAAATATTGCATGGATTTCTTGAAAGTATTCAAGAGGCCGATTTTTTTATATTGAGTGAAGTAAGATGATTCTGCAGTCTAGATGGCTTCATTGCTTTATTTGAGAAAGTTTCATGGCACAGCAAGCAGAAAGGAAGCTGCTTGTTAGTACATGATTCAATAAACCCGAAAGCTATAAACTGTGGTGAATATTTACGAATATAGTGCTTATTGGATGACATACTTCTCATAACGAGAGTCAATAATTAAGGGATAATAATAATGACTTATACTAGTAATTACAAAAATAGACAACAAAGAAATCTCCACAAACTCACGAACGAAACGTTTACTGATGAGTAAGGATAACAGCTGAATAACCTCCTGCAATTGCCGCATATTGCAAGATTTCTTGCCAACGAGGTTAGACTAAAATTATTATATAATTTAATTTAGAATTTGTAAGAAATTTATGGAGTAGATATTCAATAGAGTTTTTAATTAATTTATAAAAGGTAAATTCCTATATTATGGCGGTGTTGTTACTACACAGCATACAATACATAATTAATATACAGTGCGCTACATCTAATAATTATCTAAACATATGAAGCTCGCGGGGCGAAGCGCCTCCTGCTTTAAGCAAATATTGATAATGACGTTAGGACAACCAAACAACATCCTTAAGTATAATTTATTCATAATATATTTCATAAATGCGAAAAGGCTGCGCGTCTACGTTTTCATGGAAGAATTCCCTTCAAATGAAATCTATATCAACTATGTAAACTTTGTATTAACAACACCACCAGAATATAGGAATTTACCTTTTAAAATTATGAATGTGTTTAATTTTACTCAATTTTATAAATATTCGAACTGCCCACTCAGAAACTCAAAACGCCCAGTAGTGGGCGGTATCGCCCTGGTTGAAGGGGACTGATTTAGAGGGTGTCCCGAACGGGCTCTCTGACCGTTGTTCCCAATTGTATATAGATTCCGTACAGGATACTTCACCAGTTCTCCTCCTCCAACATACATACCCGAACGGGACTTTCTGCTAATTTATAAGAGTAGAATTAATGATATGTAAGGTGATTCATTGTATAGGGCTATTGGATTATTGTTCTGATAGGAACTCTGCATTGCATGTTTATTATCCTCAAAGGCCGTTACTTTGAAAAATAGTATGTTTTAATTGTCATAAGCATAGGGCAAATACTTATGCCGAAGGCTTTTTGTGAGATCCTATAGTATTTTGAGTTAATTTTGATCCTGTAAAGACGTGTTCTTTCTTTTCAGCTGTCTAGTCATAACTTCGACAGCAGAAGAATTACTAGGAATGAATGGGTAGCACCAACTACTAGGACAGAGAGCGACATAGAAGTCGATGATGACACTTTAGAGGATATCCTAGATGTCTATGATGTTGTCCTGGACCCCAACACTTTCCTTGACCACGACGATGACGTTACTCTAACAATTTCAGGTACAATTTTCAAATGAATTTAATAGAGGTTTAAAAGTCCAGTGCCAGTGGCACCCGCAGCATATTTTTCAAGGCGGAGGAAGATTTTAATATATATATATGTATAGTTTCTGGTATCAAGTAGACAAACACCCTTAACCCTTTGAACTAGCAGCAGCAATGCCCAGTGATATCTTTTAGTAGAATTATTAAAAGGGGTGGCGTTTCTGCTGGGTATAGTTAAATGTTGTGGGTTTTGGTGTAGTCTTTAATAAGTTATAGGACAGTATTGCCATTTATTGCGCACATTCTACCTATCGTAATTACTAAATTTATTTTCGGCAGGTGAGGTATCTAAATTATGGCCTCAGAGTATTCCCGACGAGGAGGATGAGAATAAGGAAGACTGAAAACATAGAGCCACCGACTAAGAAAACCAAAAGGTCCAAGCCACCTGCAGCCAACAACACAAAGCCACCTGTGGCCTTGAAGCGCAAGTGGGAGAAAAAGGACATCGAATACTCCCCTCTCCCTCCATTTTATCACCACACGTCTGTTTGCATTGGTTCTCATTTTAAATACTTCGAGGACATGTTCACCACTTCCCAGTTGGATGAAATTGCGTACCAGACCAATCTATATGCACGACAGAAGGACGTAAACCCTCCTACACAGATAGGCACGAGAGGATGAAGTTCCTGTGAATTATAAGGTATATGTGGATTTCTCATTTACCAGCGAGTAAAGATTATTAGGCAACCACAACGAGGGTTTTATAGATAGCTGACGTGATGTCATACATTGATTATGCACCCTCAGAACAATATAACAACAATGAGAATGCAGAATCATAAACAGAGGTTCTTCAAGAGACGGCCGATCTTCTACTCCATCACATGGAAGTTCCATCAGGTGATGGCCACCACGAAGCAGTCCATAGATGAGATAGTGGTAGCCTACAAAGGAAGCAATGCTGGGAACCTGCGTCAATACATCAAGACGAAACCTGAAAAATGGGGATACAAGATATTTTGTCGTGCTTTATTCACGACATACTGATGTATCAAGGGGAACCCACTTTCACTAGCTACCACACTACACTAACACAGGTAGAATCTGAACCTTTGTTCAGCTGGAAGACTGTAGTTTTCCTGGCCAAGACTATCAAGAACCATCATCACGCTACCATATATGCAGACATCTACTTCACTAGCATAGGACTAATCGAATATCAAAAGAATAACTCAGGGTATCGGGATGTCGGGACAGCGAGGGTGAATCAGATCGCAATGCTCCTTTGAAAGATTAAAAGGAGATGATGTAAAAAGAAATACATCAAGGGCAGTACGTCTACTGTTATGCCAATGACATTCTTGCTCTGCGTTGGAAGGGCAATGATGTTGTCACAATTCTTTCTTCTGACTGAGAGTTAAAGCTAGTCCAGAGCATCAAACGGTACTTAAGTACTTCTAAGAAGGAGATTGATGTCAATTGTCCGAATGTTATCGAGGAATATAATTGAAAGATGAAGTGAATGGACAAGTCGGATATGCTTATCCGGCTGTTTGATATGCATTGAATCTCTGTATATGCAAGGATTGGATCCTATTCAAACGAGACTGCAAAGCGCTGAGGGACAAACCTATGCCACTGAAACAGTTCCGCTTGGATGTCAGTCGGTTTCCCTGCTGTCAAAAAGCCATGATTAACAGGGTGACGAGACTGTCACCCTAGGGACATGTTTCAGTTCCCCGGCGGCCAGAGGTCAGCTGAACTATCGGATCATTATCACTACGACTGCTCCAAACAGCACGTACGAATCTTTGTCTTCATTCACCAGACTTACAAGCACTGCTCCAGGAAGTCAGACATCGATGGGCCCAGGTGAAGATGTGACGTGTGTCAGGTGTCTGTATGCATTTCCGACACTCTTAATTGTTTTAAGACATATCACATCCCTTCTGCTGATCGTTATTCTTCTCTGTCTACTTCTTCTTAGTCTTCTTAAGGTATATAATACAAAAAATACTGTAATAGATTATCCAATAAACATTTATATTTCATTTGTAATTTGGATTTCATTTCAAACTAGCATTATTATCAAGTAATATTTAAAAAAATTGGAGGTAGAATATAATGCATCCTATAGAGAACATTAGTAACACAAATAGAGATATAGAAAAAGGTTAGGAGTTGGCTTTCCTCATACCCAATGTAAGGTGATGTATCTCGAGAATGATGTATATACTCTCGTGGAGGTGGGATGAAGTGACCTATAAGCGATATCTATGATTTCTGAGATAATGGGCGAGTATTCCTTGCGGGATGCTTCATTAACGAAAACATTGCATTTAATTGGTGCTTCAAATAGAAACAATTCTTAGTAAGAATTTCTTAGAAATGCATCTAGTTAAAGATCCCTTAAGAATGTCATAGAATAGGTGCAAGTTAACGCTGTCTGCGTTTCTCAG